>CM019830.1:81408093-82045784 GCA_009763385.1 Coix lacryma-jobi var. lacryma-jobi
CAGCCGAGGCTACCGACGTGTTCGGGTTTGCCTCGCGAGCACGCCCAAGGTCTTGGTCGGGCTAGGGGGTGAATGCAGACGGAGCTAGCTTCGGCTACGAGAATGGCGGCTCTGTTCCGCCGTTCCCGACGTGCGCCGGCGTTCCGCCCAAATCAAGGCGGTAGCGTTGAAAAGGGAGTGAGCATAAGCACCAGGGGCCTCACCTAGGTTCGGTGCCCACGCTAGCTTGGTCGGAGAAGGCCGGGGAGCTGAAGGTCGACGGCAGCGGCGAAGATGGCGGCGGACCGGGACTTCGCGGTGGCGTTCAGGCCCCTCCGGCGCGGTAGCGACCTGGACGGTGAGCCAATGCGAATCAGTGAGTTGAGGCGGAGCTAATGGCGTAACTTATTTGACCCGAGAGTCTCCTTACCCGCCGGACGACGACGATCGTGACCGCGGCGGCCGCTCGCCGGAGCTGGGGAAGAAGAAACTCGACCGGGCAATGTGGGCGACGAGAACTCGATTCAGTGGGTCAGGAAGGTGGTCAGGGTTGTGGCGAGGTTGTGGATGAGCGAAGGTTAGTGGTGGAAGCTCGTCGGCGACGAATTTCGCCGCCAAAACTCACTGCTCTCACCGGCGGAGAACAGAGAGAAGAGAAAAGGAGGGGAGTGCGGCAACGGTGAGGTTTTTATAGGCGAGAGGGTGTGCGGACGGACTGCCAACGCATTGCGCATGCGCGTGCACGAGCTGGCGCGTGGAGGCGGCGTGTCGGCGCCGGAGGACGCCACGGCGTGTGGTGGCCGTCGTGGACGCCATGCAAGGCTCCATGAACTGTAGCCACAGTGCAGCTTGTCCCCTTTTGAATTGCGCCAACATTTCGAACTAAAGTGCAAAATCTGTAAAAATGAAAGTTGCTCAGAATTTTGTGATCTACAAACTTGCTTAAAGGACTATGTTCCAAATCGGCCTAGTTTTTGAATTATAGTTTGAATTCAAAACGGCCCCAAACTGAATTCTCAAATTACTTAAAAATTTTCTAAAGAAGTTCAAATTCTGTGAACATGAAAGTTGTCACATTTATGATTTACTACAACTTTGATTTAAGGACCAAGGTCAGATTCTCAAGAGTTTGAAGGCTGTAGTTCAATGGTAGATTCTAGGGTTTAAACAAATTTGTTTCAATTCAAATCCTGTGCAGAATCCATGTTAACTTTATATACCAAAGTTGTTCCATTCATTAATATGTACAACTTTGTTTTTAGGGCCATGTCCAGATTCCACTTGGATCATAGTCTTTATCATAGGGCCACTATAATGACTTGTGATTTCATGAACCATGTAACCCTATAATCCTATCCATTCTAGAATTCAGCCAATATGATACCCTAAGCATCACACATCAAATGAGCAAAACAGAATTTAAACACACACATGATGCACTTGAGATCAAGTTCTAAGCAAATTATAAATGCATCATTAGTGTTACTACATGAATGCTTTCTATGCTCATGATGACATGTCAGGTTTTATTTAGCTTAAACACTAGAGGTGTTACACCGGGAAACCCGACGTCCATCGCCTGAGTTTTGTGGCCCAAACTCAGAAACCCGCCAGCGCCCAGGTTTTGAGGCCCAAACCTGGAAACCGTCCACCCGGTGGTTTTTCTGTGGCTCAACCACCAAACCAACGCCGTAGAGGGGATGCACCGCCTGTGCACCCCGTCCAACGACACGTGTCCCCAGGTCCTCGACCGAGCAACACCATGCCCCGCAAGTCTTCGCTCGTCGCTGTCCCAGGCTGTCAGCCACCACAGCTGATCCTCAGGCCACCGGTCCCTCGGTCCAAGCCTCACGTCCGCCCTTCACCGCTCCCGATCCGTCGGCACAGCACGTCTCTACTTGACCTTCACCTTGCCTTCAATCATTGTCTCTGTGCTCGACACCTGCACAACACAAGCCAAAGAACATGCGCATCAAACCCATTGACAATCACTCATCACTCAAGATCCAGCATACACCCATGTATCCGCATTTCCGATTGATCCACCGAAAAAGACGCAGTTGAATTTTTTGCAACAGACACATCCAATTATCTCCATTTGACCCAAAACTCATGTTTGGTGAGGTTTTGGCATTTTTGTTTCTGATGGAACGGTGCCGCAAAACTCACGAGGTTGAGTCGTTTTTTCCACTGATGCATCGAAAAACTCACAGTTGAATTTTTCGCAACGGACGCACTCAATCATCTCTGTTTGACCAAAAACGCACGTTTGCTAGGTTTTGACCAAAAACTCGCGCGGGAAGTCCGTTTTGCCCACTAATGCACCGAAAAACTCGAAGTTGAATTTTTTCGCACCTGACACACCCAATCATCTCAATTTGATCCATTACTCATGTTTGGTGGGGTTTTGGCACTGTCATTTCTGACAAAACGGTGTCGTAAAACTCAGGCCATAGAGTCGTTTTTCCCATTGATGCATCGAAAAACTCGCAGTTGAATTTTTCACAATAAACGCACCCAATCATCTCCATTTGTCCCAAAATTCATGTTTGGTGGGTTTTTGATACTTTCATTTCCAACGGAACGGTGCCATAATACTCGTGTCTGAGGGTCGTTTTTCTTACTAATGCACCAAAAACTTGCAGTTCAATTATTTGCAACAGATGCACCCAGTCATCTCCATTTGACCCAAAACTCATGTTTGGTTGGTTTTTGGCACTATCATTTCTAACGAAACAGTGTCGTAAAACTCGCGCAGGAGGGCCGTTTTTCCCACTAATGCACTGAAAAACTCGTTGTTTAATTTTTCACGATGGACGCGCCCAATCATCTTTGTTTGATCCAAAACTCATGTTTGGTGGGTTCTTGGCACTGTCATTTCCAACGAAATGTTGTCGTAAAACTCACGCCGAAGAGTCATTTTTCTAACTGATGCTCCAAAAAACTCACAGTTAAAGTTTTCGCAACGGACACACCTAGTCATCTTTGTTTGACCCAAAACTCATGTTTGGTGGGTTTTTGGCACTTTCATTTCCGACGGAACGGTGCCGCAAAACTCGTGCGGGAGGGACATTTTACCCACTGATGCACCAAAAACATGCAGTTGAATTTTTCGCAATGAAAGCACCCAATCATCTCTGTTTGACCCAAAACTAAACTCATGTTTGGTGGGTTTTTGGCACTGTCATTTTCGACGAAACAAACTCGCAGTTCAATTTTTCACAACGGACGCACCCATTCATCTCCGTTTGACCCAAAACTCATGTTTGGTGGGGTTTTGGCACATTCTGACAGAACCGTGCCGCAAAACTCGCGCTGGAGGGCTGTTTTTCCCACTGAACCACCGAAAAAGACGCAGTTGAATTTTTTACAACGGACACATCCAATTATCTTCATTTGACCCAAAACTCATGTTTGGTGAGGTTTTGACATTTTGATTTCCGACGGAACGGTGCCACAAAACTCATGACGGTGAGTCATTTTTTCCACTGATGCACCGAAAAACTCACAGTTGAATTTAAAGCAATGGACGCACTCAATCATCTCTGTTTGACCAAAAATGCATGTTTGCTGGGTTTCGGGCACTTTCATTTCCGATGGAATGGTGCCGCAAAACTCGCGCGGGAGGTCCGTTTTGCCCACAGATGCACCGAAAAACTTGCAGTTGAATTTTTCGCAGCTGACACACCCAATCATCTCCAGTTGATCCAATACTCATGTTTGGTGGGTTTTTGGCACTGTCATTTCTGACAAAACGATGTCATAAACCCAGGCCATAGAGTCATTTTTCCTATTGATGCATCGAAAAACTCGTAGTTGCAATAGACGCGCCTAATCATCTCCATTTGACCCAAAACTCATGTTTGCTGGGGTTTTGGCACATTCATTTCCGACAGAACGGTACCGCAAAACTCGCGCTGGAGGGCTCTTTTTCCCACTGATCCACCGAAAAAGTCGCAGTTGAATTTTTGGCAACAGACACATCCTATTATCTCCATTTCACCCAAAACTCATGTTTGGCGAGGTTTTGGCATTTTCGTTTCTGATGGAACGGTGCCGCAAAACTCATGAGGTTGAGTCATTTTTTCCATTGATGCACCGAAAAACTCACAGTTGAATTTTTCGCAACGAATGCACTCAATCATCTCTGCTTGACCAAAAACGCATGTTTGCAAGGTTTTGGGCACTTTCATTTCCGACGGAATGGTGCCACAAAACTCGCGCGGGAGGTCCGTTTTGCCCACTGGTGCACTGAAAAACTCGAAGTTGAATTTTTTGCAGCTGACACACCCAATCATCTCCATTTGATCCAATACTCATGTTTGGTGGGTTTTTGGCACTGTCATTTCTGACAAAACGGTGTCGTAAAACTCGGGCCATAGAGTCGTTTTTCCCATTGATGCATCGAAAAACTCGCAGTTGAATTTTTCAAAATAGACGCACCCAATCATCTCCATTTGACCCAAAACTCATGTTTGGTGGGTTTTTGACACTTTCATTTTCGACGGAACGGTGCCATAAAACTCGCATCTGAGGGTCGTTTTTCTTACTAATGCACCAAAAACTTGCAGTTCAATTATTTGCAACAGACGCACCCAGTCATCTCTGTTTGACCCAAAACTCATGTTTGGTTGGTTTTTGGCACTATCATTTCTGACGGAACAGTGTCGTAAAACTCGCGCAGGAGGGCCGTTTTTCCCACTAATGCGCTGAAAAACTCGTTGTTGAATTTTTCACGATGGACGTGCCCAATCATCTCTGTTTGATCCAAAACTCATGTTTGGTGCGGTTTTGGCACTGTCATTTCCAACGAAACGGTGTCGTAAAACTCACGCCGGAGAGTCATTTTTCTAACTGATGCTCCAAAAAACTCACAGTTAAATTTTTCGCAACGGACGCATCCAGTCATCTTTGTCTGACCCAAAACTCATGTTTGGTGGGTTTTTGGCACATTCATTTCTGACGGAACGGTGCCGCAAAACTCGCGCGGGAGGGCCATTTTACCCATTGATGCACCAAAAACTTGTTGAATTTTTTGCAATGGAAGCACCCAATCATCTCCGTTTGACCCAAAACCAAACTCATCTTTGGTGGGGTTTTGGCACTGTCATTTCCGACGGAGCGGACTCGCAGTTCATTTTTTAGCAACGGACGCACCCATTCTTCTCCGTTTGACCCAAAACTCATGTTTGGTGGGGTTTTGGCACATTCATTTCTGATGGAACGGTGCCACAAAACTCACGCTGGTGGGCTCTTTTTCCCACTGACCAGCAAAAAAGACGTAGTTGAATTTTTTGCAACGGACACATCCAATTATCTCCATTTGACCCAAAACTCATGTTTGGTGAGGTTTTGGCATTTTCATTTCTGACGGAACGATGCTGCAAAACTCATGAGGTTGAGCCATTTTTTCCACTGATGCACCGAAAAACTCATAGTTGAATTTTTCGCAACGGACGCACTCAATCATCTACGTTGGACCAAAAACGCATGTTTGCTGGGTTTTGGGCACTTTCATTTCCGACGGAACGGTGTTGCAAAACTCGCGCGGGAGGTCCGTTTTGCCCACTGATGCACCAAAAAACTCGCAGTTGAATTTTTCGCAGCTGACACACCCAATCATCTCCATTTGATCCAATACTCATGTTTGGTGGGTTTTGGGCAGTGTCGTTTCTGACAAAACGGTGTCGTAAAACTCGGGCCATAGAGTCGTTTTTCCCATTGATGCATCGAAAAACTCGTAGTTGAATTTTTCACAATAGACGCACCCAATCATCTCCACTTGACCCAAAACTCATGTTTGGTTGGTTTTTGACACTTTTATTTCTGACAGAACAGTGCCGCAAAACTCGCACTGGAGGGCGGTTGTTAACACCAGATTTTCGCACGCATGAGGATATGACAAGTGGGCCCGACCAGCAGAGAGGAAAGGATTCGGCAAGCAATCAGACGGTTATTTGGTCCTCAGGATTTCGGTGAATGCCTGTGCGGTCGGCTATCTTGCAGAAAGGTGATTCCATTCAGGAGATGAATGTCGCAGATAAAGCCGGCTTGCATGAGAAGGCACCTGGCAATGAAAGATGCCGAGAAGATTAGGAATAGATTTTGTATCTTTTCATTTTTATAAATCATAATCGTCTAGGACTCGTATTTCGTCCAGGGTATAAATATAAACCCTCAACCATTGTAAAATTGTTCACAACCATATCAATACAAACCGGCCCCGTGCCATCTTCGAGTCCCTAAGTTGTGTCGTCGAGTTCTTCGAGAGGAACCATTGATCCGTCGACCTCCGTAAGTACCGGCAACCTTGTTATCATGTCTAGTATCATGCGGTGGATTTAGATATGATGCAAGTAGTCTCGTATGTTAAGCTTAGTATCGTGCGGCGGATTTAAGCTTATGACGGGAAGTTTTTGCTTATGCCTTGTATCGTGCGGCGGATTAAGACATGAGTAAAAATAGTTATCGGCTCTATTAGATTTGGCAGATCTAATAGATTCTTTAAGTTATCATGTGTTATATGTTTTATTTATTTAATTCCTATAACACTCTTTTGCCCAATCTAGATTGATCTCTATTCGGCCTTGTTTCACAAGTTTGCTTGTGCTTTGCTAATCATAAGATCATGATGGCCGGATCAGTTTTCAATCTAGGTTGTTACATGTTGTGGGTTCATGCACGTCAATCATGTTTATGCTTTGATAAAACTAGGTGTCGGGCGGCAGATGCAGGTTTTAGATTAGTTTGATCATGCTTGCTTGTATGTTCCTTCCTCATGGACCCCAACTCAGCTAGTTTGCCGATTTTGGTTAAGCTTACACGAGTAACAAGTTCTTATAGATCTGTTCAGATATATGCATGCTTTTTGCTCGTTATAATTAGATTGTATCATGCGGTGGATTAATCTAATTATAAGGAGTGACATAGACTTATAGCAAGTGGTATCATGCGGTGGATTAGCTTCGCTTGAGTTTGTGCCTGACGGGTTTATGAAGACTAAACATGCAGCAGATTAGTTGGAATAGCCTATGCATGTCTTGTTTGAATAGATCTATCTTTGCAAGTTGCCTGTTTATAATATCTTTAATTCATTCAAGCATGTCTTTCTTTTGCATTCGGCAGTTAATATGTTTCACATACTCTGTTCTCGTACTTGCCGAATGGCTTTGTAAACATGCTCTGATAGACAGCTTCTATAGCTGTGTGCCGTCGCGATTGGCTTTCAAAGCCGTACATATGGAACTATCTGGTTTTACCCAGCATGTTCCAGAGGTATTCTCACGTTTTTATCCCTTGTTGGTTTTTCAGGTCAAACCGACTAGCACGTCTCCGGATTCAGCACACTCCGGGCACCCGATTGAATCTAGCCTCGTTCTGCTTGCTGTGTGTCTTGGCGCAAGGTGTCACCTTTTGCGTCAACACATTTTTTGGCACGCCCGGTGGGACCAGACACTTCGTTTCGAGATGCCTGAGATCAGCGATGATCAAATTCTGGATGTGATCATGGATGACTTGCCGCCAGAGTTGAAAAGCTTAGTACAACAGGCCTGTGATGAATTCCAGCACAGTTGCTTGGTGTCTTTCTCCAAGAACAAGAGCTGCAAGGTCTTCCAGAAGCAGGAATTCCCAAAGATCATTCCTCACCACCAACTTGATATCCCCAATGAGGAAGAAGCTATTCGGAAGATGACTGAAATAATGCATAAGGTTGTATCGGAAGCTGTGACCAGTCATCAGTCGGCTTTCTTGAACACTTTTCACGCTATCATGGTCAATACTTTCAGTCCAGTCATGGATAAATGCTTTGAAGAAGTTGTTGGCCCGATGCAGGGACCGTTGCTGTTTCAAGTACCTCAACGTCGAAAGATTGCCGAAGACGGTGGAGCTGGTACGAGCACAGGGGGATGGTTACTCATGAGACACAACAGCCACCCGCAACCTATGGCCAGCTCGCATTCGGCACGATAGGAAATGTCCCGCAATCTGCTTCTAAAGTGTCTCCTGCGGCAAACAGGATACAAAAGAATATGTTTGGAGATGGATATCATGAGTTCATCGATTATAGCTCAATTAATGTTCTTCCAAATCCAGGCTATAAGAGTTCAGCAGGGCTACATCCTGGGGGGCAGGCACAAGCAGCTCCTGATTCGAATGTTGACCTCATCATGCATAAGATGGCTGATATGATGCAAAATCAATTCGGTCTGAAACCTAAGAATCAGACTTGCACGTACAAGTCCCCTTATCCGGAGTGGTACAATCGGGTAGCTCTTCCTGCAAGGGTGAAGCCTCCTACTGATTTCACCAAGTTTTCAGGCCAGGATGACACCAGTACTATAGAGCACATCGGCCGCTACTTGATGCAACTCGGAGAAGCGTCTACAGATGAGGCTTGGAGGATTCGGTATTTTCCGTTGTCGTTGACAGGACCAGCCTTCTCGTGGTTTTCTTCTTTGCCAGCAAATTCTATCAATACATGGGCAGAGCTAGAGCAGAAATTCCACTCGTATTTGTTTACGGGTACCAGCGAGAAAAAGTTGGTCGATCTCATGAGCCTAAGGATGAAACCTGGCGAGACGCCACAAGAATATCTGCGCCGATTCAGGGAAACCAAGAATCTTTGTTATTCTCTGAATTTGCCGGATGATCAACTGTCGGAGATAGCCATAGCTGGCATGTTGCCGGGTATCAAAGAGAGACTATTCGGCATGGAATTTGATGACCTTGGGCAGTTATCACAAAGGTTGGCAACAATGAGTAATCAAGCCCAGGGATTCAAGAGGAATAACCAGTTCCAGAAGGGTGATGTGGCTGCCAAGATGTATCAGGCTTTCCTGGAAGAAGCAACTGAGTACAGTGATGAAGACGAGATAGCTGCAGCCGAGATAGTCTGGGATAAAGAGCCAACTCAAGTCAACCAGCGATGGCTGAGGCAGCAGAAAGGTACTTATGACTTTGATGTTTCCAAGTCAGACAAATTATTTGAGTACTTGTTGAAGGAAGGACGCATCAAGTTGCCAGAAGGTCATCCTATGCTGCATCCTGAAGGGGTCAAGGACAAGAAGTATTGTGGTTTTCACAATACTAGATCCCACTCCATAAACGACTGCCGAGTGTTCAGAGTGCGGATCCAGAAGGCTATCCAGGATGGGCATCTGAGGTTTGATGGAAAGATGAAAATTGATGGTAGCCCTTTTGGACAGAATACTGTGTCCTTCTCTGTTAATATGATCAATGCAGCCGATCCCAGGGATAAGAGCAAAATGAAAGTGTTAACCTCTGATAGAGCGAGAGAAGTTGGTGCCGTTGACCCTAATCGGCAGATTACAAAGAGAGAGCTTCAGCAGAGGGTTCGGTTCCAAAATAGTCGAACTGAGACGGGTGAAACTTCTAGACCCAGGGTCACGACGCGCATCTTGTTAAATAAATGGTGTCGGGAACAGGAACGGTACCAGAAGCAGAGGCTTTATGAAGAACGGAAGTTCCTGGAGAAACAACGAAGGTACGAAGAAGAGATGTACCGGGAAGAACGAGAAGATACGAGGGGGCAGGAATAGTCTCATTGGGAATGCTCGTTCTTCCAGTATTGTTGGAACGAAGGCTTGAAGCTGCCTGTTAAAAACAACTGCCCCGAGTGCAGTAATTAGTACTCTGAGTATAGGCAGTCTCGAGCCAACCGCCGATCTGTCCATGAAAGGCTTGGGGCACGAGTCCCTGAGGACGATCGGCGTGTAAAAATAAATAGTTCTGAAGATCGACAGGAAAGAGGATTTGCCGATCAAAGTTGGGCTCGCGCTGGAGAAGAAGAGTACCGCGAGTATGTTTGGCAAAGAGGACAGTGGTGTCCACCAGGATTGAGGAAAAGCTAGAAAAGGAGGGTGCAGCGCCTAAGAAATAGAGAGTTAGAACAAGCAAATGCCAAAGTGAAGCGGGTTTGGCGCCCCAAAGAAAAGCCGGATGGGGGTGATCGTTCGGATGACGCATGCATGGCTTTCTTTCTTCCATCAGAATTTATAGCTCCCGAAGAACAGGATGTCCAAGACGAGGTGTATTCAGATTTTGATGAAGGTGAATTCCAAGAGTTGTTGGCTCATCTTGTCTTGGCTCAAAGTGCAGTATTCGATAAACCAGCTAAGCATCGACACCTGAAGCCATTGTATATGAGAGGCTATGTTAATGGCAAGCCATTAACTAAGATGTTCATTGATGGAGGGACTGCCATAAATATCATGCCATATACCACCTTCAGAAAACATGGGATGGTGAGTGAAGACTTGTTGAAGACCGACATGGTGTTGAGAGACTTTGCTGGTAATTCTTCCGATACTCGGGGAGCAGTCCATGTTGAGTTGACGATCGGGACTAAGACCTTGATCACTACCTTTTTTGTCATTGATGGCAAGGGGGCATACAGTTTGCTATTGGGAAGAGATTGGATACATGCAAACTGCTGTGTGCCATCAACTATGCATCAGTTCCTCATCCAGTGGATCGGAGATAACATCAAAATTGTTCATGCTGATGATTCGGTGAATGTTGCTAATACAGAACCCATCTACTGGGAATATGATGGCGTAGAATGCTTTTCTGGAAGAGCTTGGGAAGCAGGTCCTGTAAACGTTTTCAACGAGGACCAACAGCCGATTCAGACGATCGGCTCTCAGATCAATTTTTGAATAGATAATCCAATTGATGGTAATGGAGAAAGGTTGAGGCCATGTTTCGTGTCGGCTGACAAGGAATAAAGTGATGATAATGAAGTCGAAATAGGACCAATGTATGCAAGTCTGGGTCTCGAGCATGTTTTGAAGTTAACGAATTTTTGAGAGGATTCTGCTTATTTCTCCATTGCCAAAGCTAAGGGAAGAACAAGAGTTCGCGTAAAGTGACGTACAACAGAGGGTCTTGGAATGTATGAAGGCACTTCCACAACTTGGTAATTATTTCAAGTTGTACGTGGTGGCCGATAGCCTTGCAATAGGATCGGCCCTTATTTTAAAATTTAAAGAAAAAAGATGAGTAGCAGATTGCCTTAGCCGAAAATGTTAGACCCAAAAAGGGGTATTTGGCTGTGATAAATTTTTGTTCATGGGTGTTGCTTGTTAGTTGAAACTTCGACACTACTTGTTAAAAGCCGAACGCATGAAAATTATGTAACTTGAGGAATACTTATATGCAGCCGATGTAAAGCATCGCCTTTAGCAGAAAAATATTCCAAGAATTCAAGTCATAGCCGATATTATTTGTATCGCCTTTAGTACAAGGATATTCATGACCCTGGTGACCCTAGCGTTTTCAAGTAAGTAGGTTTATCGGGGAAAGAGAAAGGTGAAGTGCAGTAAGTGCAATGCCGGGTGACATGACATATCGGAGGTAAGATCTAGTCGGCTAAGATGACATCATACATTCCGCAAACGTCCTTCTGAAGTAATGTTGCGAATAGAGAAGGTCACTGAGGGATCGAAAGATGCAAATAAGCATGGTTCAGAGGAGAGCGAATTTCATATATTACAAGCCTCATTCATAGATCCATCCTAATACAAACTAGCCTTGAAATATTCTGTTTACGATGGATTGTGGATCAACGATTTCAGCAATGGCAGTGGCGTGGTTGTCATAGGTCTCAAGGTCTTCGAATTCATCTGAATTCCCGCTTGCGAAGCCAACCGGTAGGAGGGAGTAATCTTCTTTGGTCCAGGAGCTCATTGCCGCTAGCCCGAAGGAGACCCCAGCGTGCACACCTTGGATGACGGCCTGATCAGTACGACCATCCACGACATCAAGACGAGCCTCGGCTAAGTCTCCATGAGCATTCACCTTGAGGGCCACTCTGTTTGCTGCTGCTTTCAAGCGATCATTCTCTGCAAATAAGGTTGACAAGGAAAAAGGGTATATTAGGCGGAGGCAAACTCGATCAGGAGAAGGGGAAGGACCAAGACTCTGCTAACCTCTGATTATACTACAGAATTGCTTCCGTTGGTTTGCCCATTCAGCTTTCTCAATATCGTGCTTCTTGGATACATCTTCCAGTTCCTTCTGGATTTGTCCTTTTCCTCATGGTACCGAAGAGCATCCAGATGGGTCTGTTGAAATAAATCGTCAGATTCAGAATCTGGTGGCTTGAGGAAAAGGTTGAAAGAGGGTATTAGAGCTACCGTTTCTGGAAGAGGAACCCAAGTTTGGATAGGGGAAAAATCCGCTCTGAAAGGAAAAATGAGCAGTAAATCGGAGGTGGACAAACAAGAAAGGCTACCGCAAGGGGGCAAGGTTTTTACCCATGGCGCCGGTGAGTTAGTGCTCGGTTTCTTCCTACTTCAACTCCAATGGGATGTCTGCTTTGGTTGTTTTTGCTTGCCATTGATGAGAAACAAGGACAAAAGATTTTTTCTGATTTGAGCTGACCGAGAGCTGGAAAAGTCTACAAGTCAAACTATTTGGCTGAAGCATGAAGTGGCAGCTTGTATAGAGTCATATTTATAGAACTGCGGCTTATACACTGGAAGGCCAAGCATCAAGGTAGGGTTTGTCACAATTTATGGGCTGATATTGGGCCAGGCCGGTTTTTTGACAATTGGAAGAAGTCATGACTCCAGAATCAGAAAGCCGATAGGGTTCAACTAAAGGATTGTTCAGTTTCGGCTAATTATTCAGAAGCTTATATTACCAATTGACACTAAGAGCAGAAAGCTGAAAAAACAGGGAAGTCTCTTAAAAAAGAAGAAATGCAACTCTGGTGTCGCCACGGATCAGAAAAGTAAGAGGAAAACTAAAAACTTTGGATCTAAGGTAATCAATTACGGCGGTTACTTGCAGGATGAGGAAGATTATTGTGATTATCGACAATAGCCGATGTAATGTGTATCGCCGCTAGAAGTAAAGACAAATTAGTGGTTGATACATGAAACAGAACACGCATTTGATCTCAAAGGACCAATCACAGATTGATTTCAGAAGGGCGAATAGAGGGACTTCTTATTTACAAAATAAGTTACAGTGGAGAATTAGTTTGTCCATTCTATCCTATTTCTAATCGGGAGATCGAAGTCGAAGGAATCAGCCAGATCTGTTCCAGCTTCTTTCATATCATCGACAGAATGAGCCACCCTGTGTTCTAGCCCTCACTCGCAGACGTCGAAATTATGGTAATCGGCTCCAGAGTGAATCCGTACTGCGTTGAAGGCGAGTGCTGCGCCATATCCCATACCGGCTCTAGAAATGTCGGGGAGAGCTCGGTTGACTTCGTTTACCCGCCTCAGGGTTGTCGTACCCTGTACGTTGGCCGTGACGGCGAGGTTAGCAATAGCTGCTTCGAGAGAATGAAGCTTGGTCTCCAGAGCTAAAAAGGGAGGAAGAATCGGTGAAAAAAGAAAGGAAAAATAAAAAGAAAGATGATAAAAGGATGCTTACCGGTAGCCCGTTCCCGAGCGACGTCACGCTCTCGAGAGATTCGGGTGATCTCCCGATCCTTCCTCTCCGAATCAAATTGAAGATCCGCAATCTTCTGAATCAGGACCTCGGGGAGGTCGTCTCCGGCTCCCCTAATGAAAATGGTGAGGTAAGAACAACTGCTTTGTTTTGAAACGAAAGAAAGAAAAAGAACAACCTCCTTTTGGAGGTGCTAGAAGCACCAAGCTCGGAACTATGGCGACTCGCTGCGGAAGTGAAGGACCGAGAATGCACTAGCAAGGCGACCAGAGGGGGGGTGAATGGGAGCTCAAAAAAATTTCTTTCGAAACTTTGGCCGATTGTCCCAAAATCAACCCCCAAAAGCTACGACTGAGAACGTGATGCCCATGACCCTTGGAAGAGGGTGGATGATCCCTTAGATCACAGCGAGGCACCACAAAGCGATAGCAAACCAAACGGCAAAAGCACCGGAACAAGTTCGACCCCAATAACCAAGTCCCGAACGTAGATAGACGGCTACGTCGAGAAATCCCCAAATACCAATGCTAACAAGTAGCAAAGATACTTAGAGAGGTTCCTTGGTCAACTACAAGACCAAACGAGAAGTCCGGAAACCAAGCGAACAAGCCGGGAGAGCAAACGCACAAAACCGGAAGCTTCAGGCAAATCCCGGACTATCCGACCCTGGAGTCCCGAACTGTCCGCGGTACTGCCGGACTGTCCGCGAGCGAGGGGCGGACTGTCCGCCGGCAAAACTCGCCAAACAGCAAAGCTGCTGAAGTTCCCTGGACTGATCCCGGACTGTCCGCGACTCACAACTGCGGACTATCCGCCGGACACGATGAAGCAAATCGGCCGAAGAACACAGCCACTAGTCCGGCTGCTCCCCGACGCCCGGACTGTCCGCCGGTCAGGTGGCGGACTGTCCGCGGCTGTCCCGTGAGGGCGATTTCGATCGCCGTTCACCCAAATCACTCCCAAATCGATTCAAACAAAAATCCCTTGATCCCAAACTTGGAGAGGATGGTCACGAGGTAGTTAGGAGACTATCCCCAAGAAATCATCCGCTCAAATCAACTCAATCAACGGGAAATCGAAGGGGAAGGTGTATGAACCGAAAAAGCGCCACGAAAATGAAATCAACCTGATCTACTTGTTCGCGAGGAGTTAGATGAATTCCTTTGGTCGAAATGATATCCTCACTATAAGGAACAAGTTGAATCAAACGGATTTCGCAAAAACGCAGTAGAGAGGGAGATCGAGTGACGGGAAAACATGGAGAAACGAAGAACGCGAAGAACACAAACCAAAACGCGAATCAACACATCGATCTGCAACCGTGTGGCTACCACACACTACAGCAGTGAGGTTACGGCCTCACTTCCTCAAAATCTCCAGTACACAGAGGTATGGTTCTCTGCGGATCTTAGCTAGCTACAGCAGGGGATTGGGAGAGCAGGAAACCCTAGAAGCAAAGAGCAAATGACTGAGATAGATCGAGAGGTGGGTGTCTCCCCCTACTTATCCTAATTCTAACTATTCCTAATTCCCACTCTACCCCGAACTACTTACAGAGCGAACCAGCTAAACCCTAAGGTTATTCTGGACCAACTCGATGGTAGGTGGATCCGACGGCCATGCCCGCACAACTCGTAGCGTTGCCTCGACGCAACCTCCCAATTGCCGCCACGTGTCGCCACCGCTCTGCGTCCTTTTCCTGGACGTCGCACCCCCGGTTTTGTGGCCCAAACCGGGAAACCAGCCTTCACAGCCAACCCTCGGTTTTGAGGCCCAAACCGGGAAACCAGCCTTCCGTAGCCTGAGTTTTGTGGCCCAAACTCAGCAAACCCGCAGCACCCAGGTTTTGAGGCCTAAACCTGGAAACCGTCCTCAGCCCGAGTTTTGTGGCCAAACTCGGAAACCATCCGCGCCCAGGTTTTGAGGCCCAAACCTAGAAACCGTCCACCCGATGGTTTTTCTCTCGCTCTACCACCAAACCAAAGCTGTAGAGGGGATGCACCGCCCGTGCACCCCGTCCACCGACATGTGTCCCCAAGTCCACGACTCAGGCAACACATGACCGCAAGTCTTCACTTGTCTCTATCCCAGGCTATCAGCGACCACAGCTGATCCTCGGGCCACCGGTCCCTCAGTCCAAGCCTCACGTCCGCCCTTCGCCACTCTCGGTCCATTGGCACGGCACGTCTCTACTTGACCTTCACCTTGCCTCTGATCACTGTATCCGTGCTCGACACCTGCACAACACAAGCCAAAGAACATGTGCATCATCCCAGTTGACAATCACTCATCACTCAGAGACTCGGCATACACCCATGTATCCGCAATCTCCCCCTTGATGAGTGCATTGTCAACTACTCACACAAATCATAAAGGAAATAGAAGGAGGAAGAAGGAGAGAGAGAACTCGACCAAATGACCCAAAAGCATAGCAAAGCCGAAGAAGGTCAAGTGGAAAGAGTGAAACAACTTGGTTCCCAAAGACATGGGCAACGGCTCGACGCAACCAAGCAAAACAAAGCTAGCCCTCAAGAAGAGGTAGAACAGGTTCAACACCGCTAGCAAATACTAAATGAAAAATCAAAGCAAAATGCTAGTCCCTCAAGATAGAGGCACAGAGGCTCAACACAACTAGCAAGAAAGCTCGACACCAATTGAAAATCTGAAAGGCGAATGCTAGTCCCTCAAGAAAGAGGCAAAGGCTCAACACAACTAGCAAAAACGCTCCGAACCAATTGGAAATTTCAAAAACTCATCATGAGCAAGCTCCCCCTTGCATGGTGCACACAACCGCCAACATGGGAGACATGATTTGTCCAAATTCTCCCCCTTAGTTGAAAATGCACCATCAAGCAAAAGGAACCAAAAGCAATTTTCTCCCCCTTAGAAAATGCACCAACAAAAGTGCCAAACAAGAGAAGTTCTCCCCCTTCTAAAATGCAAAGATGCTCTAAACAGTATAGCTCTAATGACTCACTGGAAAGCATACAAGCTAGCAAAGGCTCAAACTGATCATCAAATACGAAATATGAACATGAGAGCACACTGAGCAGTTTTTGGCCAAAAAGGTATTCACCATCAAAATAGCACACAACATGTATAGACAGGAATTCGAGCAAGTGCTAAACATGTATACAAGGTGAACTACCCGTAGCAAAGTTCAGTCAACATGCTGCAGAATGAAACATAGACTTGTGTTTTCAAATTTTAATCGGAGTTGCAGCGGTGTAATTATAGAAGTTCAGAATTCAGCATGTGACTGCGAGAGGTTGAAAGCTTGTCATTGCCTAATTTTCCAACTGCGCGAAGCCTATGCAGAAGCAATCAGAAGCTTAAAGCAACAGTTTCGGTCATACACTACACAGCTCAAGTTTAACTCAAGGTGCAATGAGAAACAGTCTCGAAACTATGATGTGTTGACAAACAATCCCATCTCGATCTTTCCAATTCACTTAACTTGGTTCAGATTTTAAACAGAATATGAACATACCAAGCAAGTGAATGACTCAGAACTAGAGACATAGCAACCTAGCATATATGAAAAGCACGAGTGAATTCAACACATCCTACACATGCTAGTTGCATATCTCAATGGTGAAAATTTTCATGTTTAAGTTCTTTAAGCAGGTTCACCATTCAAAAATAGCTCAGCTCACAGCATGTATCAGTGATCAGAAAGAGCATAAGCTACATAGCATCAACATAAGCATCGGAGCATACTAAACAGAGCACAATCACATTCTAAAGAGTATATACATGAAGCTCAGAATGTAATAGCGTATGCTGAAATGCAAAAGAAAACAAAGACAAACGAGAAAGAGTCAGTCTATCGTACAAGAACCAAAATGTTTCCCCCATCTAAAAGGGGAAACACACACCAAGCTCACCTCTCAACCGATTAAAGGTTGATTGGTCCAAAGGCTTGGTGAAAATATCAGCCAACTGATGATGAGTATCGACATGGCGAAGGTCGATATCACCCTTCTCATAGTGGTCTCACAGAAAATGAAAGCGCACATCAATGTGTTTGGTCTTCGAGTGAAGCACGGGGTTCTTAGCAACGCTAATAGCACTCGTGCTGTCACAAAGCAAAGGAACGCGAGAAAAGCTCAGACCAAAATCATGCAAAGTGGCCATCATCCAGAGTAACTGGGAACAGCAGCTAGCTGCAGCAACATACTCAGCCTCCGTGGTAGACTGGGCGACACTAGACTGCTTGCGAGAAGACCACGACACAAGAGAAGAACCAATAAACTGGCAAGTCCCAGAAGTGGACTTCCGCTCAATGCGACAACCAGCAAAATCGGCATCGGAATAACCACAAAGGGAAAGGGTGGAGGAAGCAGAATACCAAATCCCAAACTCAGGAGTGAAGCATAAGTACCTCATAATGCGCTTGACTGCCTGACGGTGAGAGGTGCGCGGCGAAGACTGAAATCGCACGCAAAGACACACCGCGAACTGAATGTATGGGCGTGTCGCCGTCAGGTACAGCAGCGACCCGATCATACTCCGATACTCCTTCTGGTCCACTGCTTCTCCCTCCTTGTCCGCATCCAGGGCCGTCGTCGTCGACATGGGTGTTGGAAGAGGCTTCGCCTCACCCATATCGAATTTCTTCAGAATGTCCCGGGTGTACTTGCCCTGGTGCATGAACGTCCCTTCCCGGGATTGCTTGATTTGCAACCCGAGGAAAAACGTCAACTCCCCCATCATGCTCATCTCAAATTCCCTGCTCATAGTATCTGCAAACTTGGCAACCAAAGCGTGAGAAGAACCACCGAAAATGATATCATCCACGTAAATTTGGACCAAGAGAGTATCAGTGCCTTGCTTGAGGAGAAAGAGCGTTTTATCCACACATCTCATTTTAAAACCCTTAGCAAGCAAAAAAGGTTTTCAACCTATCATACCAGGCTCTAGGGGCTTGTTTCAAACCATACAAAGCTTTGTGGAGTTTAAAGACATGGTTTGGAAACTTGGGATTTTCAAAACCGGGGGGTTGTCTAACATACACCTCCTCTTCTATGTAGCCGTTTAGGAAGGCACTCTTGACATCCATTTGAAAAAGTTTGAAACCTTTGGATGCAGCAAAAGCCAAGAGTATCCTAATTGCCTCCAAATGAGCTACAGGAGCAAACGTCTCCTCATAGTCTATCCCCTCCTTCTGACTATATCCCTGGGCTACGAGTCTGGCCTTGTTTCTCACAACATGGCCATCTTCTCCCTATTTGTTTTTGAAAACCCATTTTGTCCCAATTGGGTGACACTCAGAAGGTGGAGACACTAGAACCCAAACCCGATTTCTCTCAAAGTTCTCAAGCTCCTCATGCATGGCATTAACCCAATCCGGATCCGTCAAAGCGTGTCCAACATCCCGGGGTTCAAAATCAGCAACAAATGCAGAATGAGCAAAGTGAGAGATTTGCCTTGACCGGGTGACGCGTTCGTCGATGCTGCCGATCATCTACTGAGGCGGGTGCTGGCGCTGAATGTGTCGTGGCGCCTCCCTTGCCGATGTGACCTCCCCCTCAACAGCAGCTGGTGCCTCCCCGGGTACAAAAGGTACCGCTCGGGGTGGCGGATCCCATGGCCCCTAGGAAGAAGAAGTGTCGGGGCCGTGAGTCGTCGTAGAAGCTGCTCTATGCGGCACAACAGGTAGAGGGGGTGCTGGATCATCCATACCTTCAGCACCCTCATCCTCGTCATCAAAAAGAGGCTCACCAACCTCATGATCACCTGCACGCTCAAAACGAGAAGAAGGACAAACCATGGTCTCGTTGAAGGTGACATCGAATGTCTCCATGACTCGGTTAGTGTCAAGGTTAAGTACACGATAAGCACGAGTATGAGTGCCATAACCCAAAAACACACCGTCAGAAGAACGAGACTCAAACTTGTCCAAGTTGCCCTTTTTGAGTATAAAACAATGGCAACCAAAAACTCGAAAATAACTCACCTTGGGGAGTTTTCCAAAACGCAACTCATAAGAAGTCTTTTTCAAGAAAGCTCGGAGAAAAATGCGATTGGAAATGTAGCATGCAGTGCTCATAGCTTCGGCCCAATATCGCCTAGGAGTCCTATGCTCATCGAGCATCGTCCTGTCCATCTCTACAAGGGTCTGATTCTTCCTCTCTACTACACCATTTTGGGGCGGTGTGTAGGGGGAAGAAAACTTATGCTTGAAACCCAAAGAGTTACAAAACTTCTCAAAATCCGAATTCTTGAATTCGGAACCATTATCACTCCTAATAGCTCGCATCGAGTTCAAAGGGAACTCGTTCCGAAGACGTAAAAACAGATTGCGAGAAAAGGAGAAAGTCTCGGTCTTCTTAGCTAAAAAGAAAACCCACGAATATCTCGAAAAGTCGTCAAAAACAACAAGCACATACCACTTCCCCCCAACCGAGCTCACCCGAGCCGGACCAACAAGGTCCATGTGCAAAAGCTCTCCAGGGCGCTTGGTCATGACCTGAGTCACTGGATGGTGGGGAGCGGCAACCATCTTCCCATGTCTACAAGAGTGGCAAACAAGATCCTTCTCCATCGACAACTTGGGCAATCCTCGGATTAGGACAAGTGAGCTAAGTCTTGCAAGCAAGTCGAAGCTCAAATGTCCTAGTCTCCTATGCCACTTCCAAAGATCAGAGGAGGAAGGTCCAGCCACCAGACAATGAGAAGTGCCAAAAGACTCCGAGAAATCCGCACGAAATACTTTCCCAAAGGGCGAAATCACATAAACAAGATTGCCCTGGGGATCCAAAATACGACTGAGATTCGGTTTAAAATAAATCTCATAGTCATCATCAAAGAGTTGCGAAACAGAAAGAAGGTTAAAATGCAAGTTAGAAACAAGAGCAACATTGCGCAACACAAAGTGCTCATTAACTCGCACAGACCCACGAGACAGCACCTTACCTTTGCTATTGTCGCCGAAGGTGATATACTCCTTTCCGGCGACCGGACTAAGACTGGAGAACCACTTGGCGTTTCTAGTCATGTGCCTCGAACACCCAGAATCCACCAACCAAACGTTCTTCAATCGTTTTACCTACATCAATAAAAAGACATAGGGTGAGCATACGGGCCAACACTGGGGTTAGTGAAGTAAGGGGAATACCAGTGTTGGGCCGGCTGCTCAAAAGAACGGTTAGCAGAAAAACCATTCCTAGCACGCCTACGGGGAAAGCAATCACCACGCTGAGGAAAACGTGGTCCGCTGGGGAAGGAGCGCTCACCGCGATACTCAAAACGCGGTGGAGAAAAGCGCTCAACTACAAAGCCACCGCCACGGGGTCCATAGCCTACAACTGCAGGCTCCCGTCGGGCACGTCCTCTCCGCTGCCTAGGCCTGGGAACTTGAGGTTCTAGACCTCTAGGCCTAGCAGCTCTCCTTGGAGCTCTATTCGGCACATGTACATCATGGAAAGGATGGTACATGTCCGGATTGTTCATCTCCCTAGCACGGCGCGCCTCTCTCTTGCGCCGAAAACAGAACTCACTCAAGTGTCCATCTCTCCCACAATGCTCACAATGGTACCTCACCGCTCTCAAAGGGGGTTGTTGGTACCCACGGTAGCGGGTGTGGATCACTTTGCCCTTCTGTGGCATAAGCTCCTCCTGGATGGGTGGCATGCTCAAGCTTGTTCTTGAGGTGGTTTGGTTTTGGAGCCCATGATTGTTTCTTTGGTGGAGCTCTCGGAGGTTCAACAAAGACCCCATTGTAACAGACTCGCCCAATAATGTGGCCCACCTACACCTGTCATCTGTCCAACGACCTCTGATCGCTATGTAGGTGTGCCACAAGACTGGATTAATCTGTTGGATACGATCGACGTATCCATAGGTCACAGGAATCATCCGAGTACAATCATTACAGCACAATACATTTCATACAAAATACCAGACCGGAGAATATCAACGGAAGACTTACATAAACATAATATTACAAACCAGTGTTCATTATTACAACATAGGTGAAACGGAGTTCAAGATGCGATAGTACTAAGTGCTGGAATAAATGTCTGATATCATAACCATATTAATAAACCCTGCCCAAGGGCACATTACTTATCATCCTCCACCGGGAAGATGGTCATACAGCATGGTCCAAAGCACAATTCCTCACCAGGCTCACCTGCAACAAGGGGTCATAGAACCCTGAGTACAAGAGTACTCAACAAGACTTACCCGACTAATAAATTGGGGAGAAGACTCAGGAATGCAGGCTGAGGGGAAGTCAAGGTAAGGCTTTAGCAAGAATCCAAAAGTTTTCCTTTGCATAAAAGCTCCTACTACTAAGTAGTGGTGTCGTTCCATGTTTCTAATATTAGTTAAGTAATTAAGTGTATATCTCATAATCACCCATTAATCCACCATTGTTTCATCATTAAACTACGCTGAGGGGGCGAGGACGAGTCTCCTTTTCTCGTGGAGCAAACGACGATTCGAACCGCTTGATCTACCCAGCTGGGGCTTCCTTATCACACGACATATGCGAGACCGAACTCGCATATATCAACCGTCCCGTGGATCCGCTCAAACCGGACCGGAGCCGCGCCACCCGGGGGTACAGTACACCACCGCCCTACATCGGCCTTGCTGAGTCCGTCCAACAGGGGACCGAGCAGGGTGGGTACACGCTACTCCCGCCATCTCTCCACTCCCAGTGCGCGGGTGCGCCGTTCCAGTAAGGGCATAGCCACAGTAGGGCTTACCGTAGCATGTGACCAGTACTAACAAATAGTTCTCGATCCAACGGGCCAACAGCGGACGGGCCCTAGGCGACACAGACGGAAACACTACACCAGGACTCCATTTCCCGTGCAAGTTACCCGCCCGGTCTCATTTTAATTATACCATCCCAAACCGAGGGAAGGGTTCCCAACAATAGCATATCTCTTTTTCAAAAACCTACTCTAATGAGCAAGGCTAAGCAATCTAAGCATTTGTAAATAACCCAGTGACAAGGATAATATAAGGAATAATCAAGGTAGTCAATGCATCAAGTAGGTAACATTCAACTCCTAGACTTAATGCACAAATTTTATCAACAAGTATATTATTTGAAAATTTGCAAGGTAGGGGCAAGTGCACCGGGGCTTGCCTTGGGGTTCTTCCTCTGGTTCGTCCCCACAGATATCAAATCCAACTTCGTAGAATACCGGTGCCTCACGAACAGCAATCTCTGGTTGATCCTTGCTAACCTCGGTTTCTAAACGCAATATACGAACGAGCATATATGAGATGCATGTGATGCGAATATGAATGAATGCTTATGATGCTAGACAATTATAAGTAGAAGGGTATAGCAGTAAACAACAATCATATATGAGTACTAAAATTGACATCACAAATAGAACAAGATTTGCATAAGCGATGACCCGAACAGATTTCATGTACCAACTTGTTTTAACCATAACTGGAGCTACAAAATATCTATTCAGGTGATTCAGGACAATCTGGAAATCTTAACAAATCCTCTACAACTTTTCTGTAGCACACAAAAACTGATTCCAGGATCTTATGGACCAAACAATTCATTTGGTTAAACCTGTCCAGATTCTGGACAGTTTCAAACACTCCTGTTCCACAGACCATATCTGGAGCTCAGAAATATCAACATACGTGATATAGAACTTTATGAAAAGAACATGAAATCCTCTACAACTTTCTTATAGTACACAAGATCAGATTCACAAGTTAAATACCCCAAACAATTCAGTTTGCACGAACTGTCCAGATTTCTGGACAGCACTGCACACCCAGATTGCACAGAACATAACTCCCATCACATATATCCAATAATTACGAAATTTTAGGAGCAACTTGATATACAAAAGTACTACAACTTTGTTATTCAACATTTTGACAGAAAACCAAAGGATCAAGGCGTTATCACATTTCCAACAGAACGGATCCAGAAATAACAGAAATTTAACAAAAGCAAGTTTCTAGACACCACTTGCTTATCAACTATCAATTGCATAACCTGTAACATAGTCATTCAGTAGAGAACTATCAAGGATGCAAAAGCCATTCTGTACATCATGATTTATTTCCACAGTAATTATCCCACTCCTTAAATATGAATTGTTAATTAATCATTGAACTTTGTTAGACAATACTATCATAATACCACCCAAGGGATTTCTCCTAACTCAAACCTTCTATGTTAATTGACTTATTTGGCATAACAGTGACCAACTAACATTTGACAATATGATAGAAGAAACAAAATTGTAGAATTAACTAAATCAAGCAACAACCAATATTTAATTAAAGGTTTTAGTTATAAGACTTAAAAATTTATTTTTATGAAAGGGGCTCAAAATTTTACCAGTGATGTGTTATGTGTTACAAAGCACTACAAAATTGGTTTCACAATTTTTGGACCCCAGGAACAGCCTACATAAATTATTAAAGTGCCTAAACCATTTATTTAATTATTTAAATACCCCAATAAAACTTGTCCAAATTTGAAGTTTCATATTTTTATAATTTTCTTCACATATCATAGAGGCTACATAAAAATTTTCAGAATTTTTAGCGCAGTAAATAAAATACAGCAAAAATAACAAAATGCGCTACTGTTCATTTTCGCTAAAATGGAAAACCCTAACGCTAACTCACTGACAGGCGGGGCCGGGATGTCAGGCCGACCCCGCGCACAGACGCGCCAGGACCGCACGCGCGCCGGCGCTGACCATGCGGCGGCGTTGACCGCCGGCCGTTCTCGCCGGCGGCGAGGCCACGGGCTCATCCGAGGCTACCTACGTGTTCGGCTCGGCCTCGCGATCACACCCAAGGTCTCGGTCGGGCTAGGGGGTGAATGCAGACGGAGCTAGCTTCGGCTACGAGAATGGCGGCTCGGTTCCGCCGTTCCCGACGCTCGCCGGCGTTCCGGGCGGTACGGCGCGGTAGCGTTCAAGCAGAGGCTAGCATAGGCTCCGGGGAGCTCACCTAGGGCTGGTGCGTGCGTCGGTTTGGTCGGAGAGGGTCGGGAAGATGAAGGTCGACGTCGGCGGCGAAGACGGCGGCGTTCCGAGACTTCGCGGCGGCGTTCCGAGCACTCCGACGTGGTAGAGACCTGGGTAGCGGGCCGATACGAAAGAGCTAGTCAAGGCGAAGCAAATGGCGCAATCAATTTGAATCGAGAAGCTCCACACAAACCACACGACGGCGAGGACGTCCGCGGCGGCGGTCTGCCGGAGTCGGGGAAGACGAGGCTCGGCCGGGCAATGTGGGCGACGAGGACTCGATTCAGTGGTTTGGGAAGGTGCGCGGGAATGAGGCGGTGTGGTGGATGGGCTAGAGCCGGCGGAGAAGGTCAGACGGCGGCGAATTTTGTCACCGAAGTCCCTGCTCGCGGCCGGCGCGGACAGAGGGAGAAGAAAAGAGGTAGAGCGCGGCGACGGCGAGGTCTTTGTAGTCGAGGAGGTGTGCGGACGGTGTGCCAGCGAATTGCGCATGCAGTGGGAGAGAGTGGCGCGTCGATGGGGACGTGTGGACGCCGGAACGCTCCAATGTCCACGACGACCTCCGTGGACGCCATGCAGGGCACCAAGGACTGTAGCTACAATGCAGTTTGTCCCCTTTTGAATTGCGACCAAATTTTGAACTGAAATGCAAAATCTGTAAGAATGAAAGTTGTTCAGCATTTTATGCTTTACAAAGTTGCTTAAAAGATCATGTGCCAATTCGGCCTAGATTTTGAACTTAAGGTTTGAATTCGAATTTGCCCCAAACTTGTTTCTCAAATTACTTTGAAATTTTCTGAAGAACTTCAAAATCGATGAACATGAAAGTTGTTACATTTGTCATTCCCCACAACTTTGTTTAATGGGCCAAGGTCAGATTCTCAAAGGTTTGAAAGTTGTAGTTCAAGGGTAGATTCTAGGGTTTAAACAAATTTGATTTGATTCAAAATTCTGTACAGAACCTGTGTTAAGTTTATATACCAAAGTTGTTCCATTCATTAGTATCTACAACTTTGCTTTAAGGGTCATGCCCAGATTCAGCTAGGATCTTAGTCTTTATCATAGGGCTACTACATTGACTTGTAATTTTCATGAACACTATAGCACTACAAGTATATCTTCCCTAGAAATCAACCACTACCATGCCTTAAACATTTCACATCAAATGAGCACAACAGAATTAAACAAGCACATGATGCTTTTGAGATCAAGTTCCATGCAAATTGTAAATGCATCATTAGTGTTGCTACATGAATGCCTTCCATGCTCATGATGACATGTCAGGTTTTAATTGACTTTAAACACCAGAGGTGTTACACCCATCCTTGGTGTTAGGCTTGAGAGGCTCTTTGGGTGGAATCTTGGTAAGCTTGGGAGTAGTGGTGGAGTTGGGCTTCTCACATGGGTTAAGACCACTCGACTCTCCAATCTTCCCAAAAGATGAAACATCAACACCCGGAGCAAAACCTACACCAGGACCTCCAGCAGCTCGCTTGAATTGGGAGATCATCATCCCGAGCTGTGGTTCACCGCTAGACACCCATGACAAGATGGTCCGAAGGTATGTGTTTTCCTCCTCGGCTCACATTAGCGATCTCCATCTCCAAACCCTCACAAAGAACACACCTAGCCACACATGTGCTACCTGAGTTGGCCTCTTCAAGAGACACGATCTTGGCATTCTTCTCTGCCAACTCAAATTGCAAGACAGGACAAGTCTTGCACGCACCCAATAGCATGGGTCTAGCCCGGAGCTCATCCACCTCTCCTACCAACGCCACATACTTACCCCTCAAAGTGAGAAGGTCAGTCATGTGTGTGGTGCACATCTCACACTCCTCCTCCTCGGTGACAACAACGGTAGACTTGACAGATTCAAGTTCCTTCACCGTATCCTCCCACTTCTGCCTAAACTCCTTGCGCTCCCTAGCGGCACGCCTAAGCAACTTATCCTGACTAAGGAGCGCGGCAGTAAGCTTCTCGACCTCAGCAGAAAGCTCGTTGGGGGGTCAGAGATACCTGGAAGGTGTCGTCGTCGTCGTCGTCGTTCCGAGGGGTCTCCTCCAGCTCGTCGTCGACCTCCTTGCTGAGGGCCATGGTGCAGAAGCCCTCGTCGTCGACGAAGAAGCAGAGGCCGTTGAGCTTGTCCTCGATCCTCTTCTTCTTCTCAGACTCGTCGTCGCTTGAAGAAGCGGAGTCGTCATTCGAGTCATCGACGTCGCTGAGCGTGGCGAAGAAAGCGCGCTGCTCAGCCTGGGCCTTCTCCAAGTACTTCGTCTTGATGTACTCCTTGTTGAAGCCGCCCTTCCGCTTGTGCCTTGTGGGGACGTACTTCTCCTTGCACTTGCCGGAGTCATACTTGTGCCCATGATCGCCCTTCCCAGATGAGTGCTTCTTCTTGGGACAGTTGGCGATGAAGTGGTTGGGGTCGCCGCACTCGTAGCATCCCGAGCGTCCTCCTCCGCGGCGACGGTTCAAGCGGTTGTTGTGAAACCGCGAGAACTGGTTGGCGAGCATAGCCAACTCGTCATCCCCCAAAGACTCCAGCTGCTCCTCTATGATAGAAAAGAGAGAAGAGCGTGCAAAACCTCTAGAGGGGGTAGTAGAAGAGCCAGAAAGCAAAGCCATCGACGGGCCAGAAGGATTTTCATAAGAAGCCCTCGCCATGGCATCGATCTCACTGGACTTGAGCTTACTGAAGAGCTCGTCGCACGTGAGGGTCTCATAGTTAGGCAATTCGATGATCGCCTGAACCTTGGAATCCCACACCGACCGATCGAGAGTATGCAAAAGCTTGAGAGCCCTCTCATGATCATCGAAAGGCAACAGCTCCTTGTTAGCCCTCATCCTGTTGACAATCACCTGAAAGCGAGCGAATAAACTTTCTATGCTCTCGCCAGGCATATGTCGAAAGTTCTCATACTCTCGCTTGAACGACTCGTAGAGACGGGTTTTGACTTGAGAGGTTCCCTCATGGAAACGCATGAGGGTAGCCCAAATCTCCCGAGCCGTAGCGAGGTGAGAAACGCGATCAAACTCACTCATGCTTAGGCATGAGAAAAGAGGATTACAGCCTCGGCTATTGGCATCGTGCTCATCGATCTGAAGCTGAGAGACACGAGCAGCCAAGACCACGTAATCGGCAGAGTTGCAAATATCCCAAATGGAAGCACCCAAACTCTGCAGATAGGCCGACATGCGTATCTTCCAATACGCATAGTTCGTCCCATCGAAAAACGGCGGTTTCCCCACGCCGCGATCCATGTCGCCTTCTGTGGATCTGGAACCGGCTAAGGTGGAAGATCCTTAACCCGCTCCGATACCAATTGAAGGACCGAGAATGCACTAGCAAGGCGACCAGAGGGGGGTGAATGGGAGCTCAAAAAAATTTCTTTCGAAACTTTGGCCAATTGTCCCAAAATCAACCCCAAAAAGCTATGACTGAGAACATGATGCCCACGACCCTTGGAAGAGGGTGGATGATCCCTTGGATCACAGCGAGGCACCACAAAGCGATACCGAACCAAACGGCAAAAGCACCGGAACAAGTTCGACCCCCAAAAACCAAGTCCCGAACGTAGATAGACGGCTACATCGAGAAATCCCCAAATACCAATGCTAACAAGTAGCAAAGATACTTAGAGAGGTTCCTTGGTCAACTACAAGACCAAACGAGAAGTCCGAAAACCAAGCGAACAAGCCGGGAGAGCAAACGCACAAAACCTGAAGCTTCAGGCAAATCCCGGACTGTCCGGCCCTGCAGTCCCGGACTGTCCGCGGTACTGCCGGACTGTCCGCGAGCGAGGGGCGGACTGTGCGCCGGCAAAACTCGCCAAACAGCAAAGCTGCTGAAGTTCCCTGGACTGATCCCGGACTGTCCGCGACTCACAACTGCGGACTGTCCGCCGGTCACGAAAAAGCAAATCGGCCGAAGAATAGAGCCACTGGCCCGGCTGCTCCCCGACGCCCGGACTGTCCGCCGGTCAGGTGGGGGACTGTCCGCGGCTGTCCAGTGAGGGCGATTTCGATCGCCGTTCACCCAAATCACTCCCAAATCGATTCAAACCAAAATCCCTTGATCCCAAACTTGGAGAGGATGATCACGAGGTAGTTAGGAGACTATCCCCAAAAAATCATCCGCTCAAATCAACTCAATCAATAGGAAATCGAAGGGGAAGGTGTATGAACCGAAAAAGCACCACGAAAATGAAATCAACCCGATCTACTTGTTCGTGAGGAGTTAGATGAATTCCTTTGGTTGAAATGACCTCCTCACTATAAAGAACAAGTTGATTCAAATGGATTTCGCAAAAACGCAGTAGAGAGGGAGATCGAGTGACGGGAAAATCGTGGAGAAACAAAGAAAGCGAAGAACACAAACCAAAACGCGAATCAACACATCGATCTGCAATCGTGGGGCTACCACACGCTACAACAGTGAGGTTACGGCCTCACTTCCTCAAAATCTCCAGTACACAGAGGTATGGTTCTCTGCGGATCTCAGCTAGCTACAGCAGGGGATTGGGAGAGCAGGAAACCCTAGAAGCAAAGAGCAAATGACTGAGACAGATCGAGAGGTGGGTGTCTCCCCCTACTTATCCTAATTCTAACTATTCCTAATTCCCACTCTACCCCTAACTACTTACAGAGCGAACCAGCTAAACCCTAAGGTTATTCTGGACCAACTCGATGGTAGGTGGATCCGACGGCCACGCCCGCACAACTCGTAGCGTTGCCTCGACGCAACCTCCCGATTGCCGCCACGTGCCGCCATCGCTCTGCGTCCTTTTCCTGGACGTTGCACCCCCGGTTTTGTGGCCAAAATCGGGAAACCAGCCTTCACAGCCAACCCCCGATTTTGAGGCCCAAACCGGGAAACCAGCCTTCCGTAGCCTGAGTTTTGTGGCCCAAACTCAGCAAACCCGCAGCACCTAGGTTTTGAGGCCCAAACCTGAAAACCGTCCTCAGCCCGAGTTTTGTGGCCAAACTCGGAAACCATCCGCGCCCAGGTTTTGAGGCCCAAACCTAGAAACCGTCCACCCGATGGTTTTTCTCTGGCTCTACCACCAAACCGAAGCTGTAGAGGGGATGCACTGCCCATGCACCCCGTCCACCGACACATCTCCCCAAGTCCACGACTCAGGCAACACATGACCGCAAGTCTTGACTCGTCGCTGTCCCAGGCTGTCAGCCACCACAGCTGATCCTCGGGCCACCGGTCCCTCAGTCCAAGCCTCATGTCCGCCCTTCGCCACTCTCGGTCCATCGGCACGGCACGTCTCTACTTGACCTTCACCTTGCCTCTGATCGCTGTATCTGTGCTCGACACCTGCACAACACAAGCCAAAGAACATGCGCATCATCCCAGTTGACAATCACTCATCACTCAGAGACTCGGCATACACCCATGTATCCGCATGAAGACATCCTCCAGAGTGAGATATGACAAGAGAAAAGAGGGTTTTTGAGTCTATGCAGAGGAGTCCAGAGTGCATAAGTCAAAACAGGGCGAAAGAGGGTTTTAAAGAATCCTAGAAGGCGCATCGGGAGATGAGTCGGCAGGTATAGCAATTATAGCATATGAAGGCGAACGCTTCCGGAGGTTACACGTTAGAAAGGAATTTTGGAATTAATATTTATCCCAAAATTAGGGGGCATGTGTTAACACCAGATTTTCGCACGCATGAGGATATGACAAGTGGGCCCAACCAGCAGAGAGGAAAGGATTCGGCAAGCAATTAGACGGTTATTTGGTCCTCAGGATTTCGGTGAATGCCTGTGCGGTCGGCTATCTTGCAGAAAGGTGATTCCATTCGGGAGATGAATGTCGCAGATAAAGCCGGCTTGCATGAGAAGGCACCTGGCAATGAAAGATGCCGAGAAGATTAGGAATAGATTTTGTATCTTTCCATTTTTTATAAATCATAATCGTCTAGGACTCGTATTTCGTCCGGGGTATAAATATAAACCCTCAACCATTGTAAAATTGTTCACAACCATATCAATACAAACCGGCCCCGTGCCATCTTCGAGTCCCTAAGTTGTGTCGTCGAGTTCTTTGAGAGGAACCATCGATCCGTCGACCTCAGTAAGTACCGGCAACCTTGTTATCATGTCTAGTATCATGCGGTGGATTTAGATATGATGCAAGTAGTCTCGTATGTTATGCTTAGTATCGTGCGGCGGATTTAAGCTTATGACGGGAAGTTTTTGCTTATGCCTTGTATCGTGCGGCGGATTAAGACATGAGTAAAAATAGTTATTGGCTCTATTAGATTTGGTAGATCTAATAGATTGTTTAAGTTATCATGTGTTATATGTTTTATTTATTTAATTCCTGTAACACTCTTTTGCCCAATCTAGATTGATCTCTATTCGGCCTTGTTTCACAAGTTAGCTTGTGCTTCGCTAATCATGAGATCATGATGGCCGGATCAGTTTTCAATCTAGGTTGTTACATGTTGTGGGTTCATGCATGTCAATCATGTTTATGCTTTGATAAAACTAGGTGTCGTGCGGCAGATGCAGGTTTTAGATTAGTTTGATCATGCTTGCTTGTATGTTTCTTCCTCATGGACCCCAACTCGGCTAGTTTGCCGATTTTGGTTAAGCTTACACGAGTAACAAGTTCTTATAGATCTGTTCAGATATATGCATGCTTTTAGCTCGTTATAATTAGATTGTATCATGCGGTGGATTAATCTAACTATAAGGAGTGGCATAGACATATAGCAAGTGGTATCATGCGGTGGATTAGCTTCGCTTGAGTTTGTGACTGACGGGTTTATGAAGACTAAACGTGCGGCAGATTAGTTGGAATAGCCTATGCATGTCTTGTTTGAATAGATCTATCTTTGCAAGTTGCCTGTTTATAATATCTTTAATTCATTCAAGCATGTCTTTCTTTTGCATTCGGCAGTTAATATGTTTCACATACTCTGTTCTCGTACTTGCTGAATGGCTTTGTAAACATGCTCTGACAGACAGCTTCTATAGTTGTGTGCCGTCGCGATTGGCTTTCAAAGCCGTACATATGGAACTGTCTGGTTTTACCCAGCATGTTCCAAAGGTATTCTCACGTTTTTATCCCTTGTTAGTTTTTCAGGTCAAACCGACTGGCACGTCTCCGAATTCAGCAGACTCCGGGCTCCCGATTGAAGCTAGCCTCGTTCGGCTTTCTGTGTGTCTTGGCGCAAGGTGTCACCTTTTGCGTCAACAGCTGTTTTCCCACTGATCCACCGAAAAAGTCGTAGTTGAATTTTTTGCAAAGGACACATCTAATTATCTCTGTTTCACCCAAAAACTCATGTTTGATAAGGTTTTGGCATTTTCATTTTTGATGGAACGGTGCCGCAAAACTCGCGCGGGAGGGCCATTTTACCCACTGATGCACCAAAAACTTCCAGTTGAATTTTTTACAACGGACGCACTCAATCATCTCTGAATGATCCAAAATGCATGTTTGGTGTGTTTTTGGCACATTCATTTCTGACGGAACGGTGCTACAAAACTCGCATGGGAGGGTCGTTTTGCCGACTGATGCACCGAAAAACTCATTGTTTAATTTTTTGCAACAAACACACCCAATCATCTCCATTTGGTCCAATACTCATGTTTGGTAGGTTTTTGGCACTGTCATTTCTGACAAAATGGTGTCGTAAAACTCGGGCCATAGAGTCGTTTTTCACATTGATGCGCCGAAAAACTCACAGTTGAATTTTTCGCAACAGACGCACCAATCATCTTCATTTGACCCAAAACTCTTATTTGTTGGGTTTCTGACACTCGGGTCTGAGGGCCGTTTTTCGCACTGATGTACCGAAAAACTTGCAGTTGAATTTTCTCAATGAACGCACCCAGTCATCTCCGTTTGACCCAAAACTCATGTTTGGTGGGGTTTTGGCACTTTCATTTACGATAGAACGGTGCTTCAAAACTCATGCGGAAGGGCCATTTTACCCACTGATGCACCAAAAACTTGCAGTTGAGTTTTTTGCAATGGACGCACTCAATCATCTCCGTTTGACCCAGAACTGAACTCATGTTTGGTTGGTTTTTGGCACTGTCATTTCCGACGCAATGGACTTGCAGTTCAATTTTTCGCAACGGACGCACCCAATCATCTCTGTTTGACCCAAAACTCATGTTTGGTGGGGTTTTGGCACATTCATTTTTGACGAAACGGTGCCGCAAAACTCGCGTTGGAGGGCTGTTTTTCCCACTGATCCGCCGAAAAAGACGTAGTTGAATTTTTTGCAACGGACACATCCAATTATCTCCATTTGTCCCAAAACTCATGTTTGGTGAGGTTTTGTCATTTTCATTTCCGACGGAACGGTGCCGCAAAACTCACGAGGTTGAGCCGTTTTTTCCACTGATGCACCGAAAACCTCATAGTTGAATTTTTCGCAACGGACGCACTCAATGATCTCTGTTTGACCAAAAATGCATGCTTGCTGGGTTTTGGGCACTTTCATTTCCGACGGAACGGTGTTGCAAAACTCACGCGAGAGGGCCATTTTGCCCACTCATGCACCCAAAAACTCACATTTAAATTTTTCACAACAGACACACCCAATCATCTCCATTTGATCCAATACTCATGTTTTGTGGTTTTTTGGCACTGTCATTTCTGACGAAACGGTGTCGTAAAACTAAGGCCATAGAGTCATTTTTCCCATTGATGCACCAAAAAACTCGCAGTTGTATTTTTCACAACAAACGCACCCAATCATCTCCATTTGACCCAAAACTCATGTTTGGCGGGTTTTTGACACTTTGATTTCTGACGGAACGGTGCCGCAAAACTCGCACTGGAGGGCTGGTTTTCCCACTGATCCACCGAAAAAGGCGCAGTTGATTTTTTTTGCAAAGGACACATCCAATTATCTCCGTTTGACCAAAAACTCATATTTGGTAAGGTTTTGGCATTTTTATTTTTGATGGAATGTTGCCGCAAAACTCACGCGGGAGGGCCATTTTACCCACTGATGCACCAAAAAACTTGCAGTTCACTTTTTCACAACGGACCCACTCAATTATCCCTGTTTGATCCAGAACGCATGTTTGTTGTGTTTTTGGCACATTCATTTTCAACGGAATGGTGCCACAAAACTCGCGTGGAAGGGCCGTTTTGCCGACTGATGCACCAAAAAACTCGTAGTTTAATTTTTTGCAAGAGACACACCCAATCAACTCCATTTGATGCAATACTCATGTTTGGTGGGGTTTTGGCACTGTCATTTCTGACGAAACGGTGTCGTAAAACTCGGGCCATAGAGTCGTTTTTCCCGTTGATGCACCGAAAAACTCATAGTTGAATTTTTCACAACAGACGCACCCAATCATCTCTATTTGACCGAAAACTCTTGTTTGGTGGGTTTTTTACACTTTCATTTTCAACGGATCGGTGCCATAAAACTCGCGTCTGAGGGCCGTTTTTCCCACTGATGCACCCAAAAACTTGCTGTTGAATTTTTGGCAGCGGACGCACCCAATCATATCCGTTTGACCCAAAACACATGTTTGGTGGGTTTTTGGCACTGTCATTTTGACGGAACAGTGTCATAAAATTCGCGCAGGAGGGCCATTTTTCCAACTAATGCACTGAAAAACTCACAGTTGAATTTTTCGCAATGGACGCGCCCAATCATCTTCATTTGATCCAAAACTCGTGTTTGGTGGGTTTTTGGCACTATCATTTCCGACGAAACGGTGTCGTAAAACTCACGCCGGAGAGTCATTTTTCCCACTGATGCACCGAAAAACTCGCAGTTGAATTTTCGCAACGGATGCACCCTGTCATCTCCGTTTGACCCAAAACTCCTGTTTGGTGGGTTTTTGGCACTTCCATTTCCGACAGAACGGTGCCGCAAAACTCGCACGGGAGGGTCATTTTAACCACTGATGCACCAAAAACTTGCGGTTGAATTTTTCGCAACGGATGCACCGAATCATCTCCGTTTGACCCAAAACTAAACTCATGTTTGGGTGGTTTTTGGCACTGTCATTTCTGATGGAACTGACTCGCAGTTCAATTTTTCGCAATGGACGCACCCAATCATCTCCGTTTGACCCAAAACTCATGTTTGGTGGGGTTTGGGCACATTCATTTACGACGGAACGGTGCCGCAAAACGCACTGGAGGGCTATTTTCCCACTGATCCACCGAAAAAAGACGCAGTTGAATTTTTTGCAACGGACACATCCAATTATCTCCGTATGACCCAATACTCATGGTTGGTGAGGTTTTGGCATTTTCATTTTTGACGGAACTGTGCCACAAAACTCACGCGGGTGAGCCGTTTTTTGCTACAGATGCACCGAAAAACTTACAGTTGAATTTTTGCAACGGATGCACTCAATCATCTCTGTTTGACCCAAAATGCATATTTGGTGTGTTTTTGGCACTTTTATTTCTGACGGAACGGTGCCTCAAAACTCGCGCGGGAGGTCTATTTTGCCCACTGATGCACCGAAAAACTCGTAGTTGAATTTTTCACAGCTGACACACCCAATCATCTCCATTTGATCCAATACTAATGTTTGGTGGGTTTTTGGCACTGTCATTTCTGACGAAACGGTGTCGTAAAACTCGGGCCATAGAGTCATTTTTTCCATTGATGCACCGAAAAACACACAGTTGAATTTTTCGCAACAGACGCACCCAATCATTTCCATTTGACCCAAAACTCATGTTTGGTGGGTTTTAACACTTTCATTTCCGACGGAAAGGTGCCATAAAACTCGCGTGTGAGGGACCTTTTTCCCACTAATGCACCAAAAATTGCAGTTAAATTTTTTTCAATGGACGCACCCAATCATCTCCGTTTGAGCCAAAACTCATGTTTGCTGGGTTTTGGGCACTTTCATTTCCGACAGAATGGTGCCGCAAAACTCGCGCGGGAGATCCGTTTTGCCCACTGATGCACCGAAAAACTTGCAGTTGAATTTTTCACAGCTGACACATCCAATCATCTCCATTTGATCCAATACTAATGTTTGGTGGGTTTTGGAACTGTCATTTCTGACGAAACAGTGTCGTAAAACTCGGGCCATAGAGTCGTTTTTTGCATTAATGCACCGAAAAACTCGTAGTTGAATTTTTCGTAAAAGACGCACCCAATCCTCTCCATTTGACCCAAAACTCATGTTTAATGGGTTTTTGACACTTTCATTTCCAACGGAACGGTGCCATAAAACTCGCGTCTGAGGGTCATTTTTCTCACTAATGCACCAAAAACATGCAGTTCAATTTTTTGCAACGGACGCACCCAGTATTCTACGTTTGACCCAAAACTCATGGTTGGTTGGTCTTTGGCACTATCATTTCTGCCAGAACAGTGCCGTAAAACTCGTGCAGGAGGGCCGTTTTTCTCACTAATGCAATGAAAAACTCACAGTTGAATTTCTCGCGATGGACGCGCCCAATCATCTCCGTTTGATCCAAAACTCATGTTTGGTGGGGTTTTGGCACAGTCATTTCCAACGAAATGGTGTCGTAAAACTCACGCCGGAGAGTCATTTTTCCAACTAATGCTCCGAAAAACTCACAGTGGACGCACCCAGTCATCTTCGTTTGACCCAAAACTCATGTTTGGTGGGTTTTTGACACTTTCATTTTTGACGGAACAGTGCCGCAAAACTCGCGCGGGAGGGCCATTTTACCCACTGATGCACCAAACACTTGCAATTGAATTTTTCGCAATGGAAGCACCCAATCATCTCCGTTTGACACAAAACTAAACTCATGTTTGGTGGGGTTTTGGCACTGTCATTTCCGACGGAACGGACTCGCAGTTCAATTTTTTGCAACGGACGCACCGATTCATCTCTGTTTGACCCAAAACTCATGTTTGGTGGGGTTTTGGCACAATCTTTTTCGACAGAACGGTGCCGCAAAACTCGCGCTTGAGGGCTCTTTTTCCCACTGATCTACCGAAAAAAGACGCAGTTGAATTTTTTGTAACAGACACATCCAATTATCTCCATTTGACCCAAAACTCATGTTTGGTGATGTTTTGGTATTTTTATTTCTGATGGAACGGTGCCGCAAAACTCACGAGGTTGAGCCAGTTGAATTTTTCACAACGAACGCAATCAATCATCTCTGTTTGACCAAAAACGCATATTGCTGGGTTTTGGGCACTTTCATTTCCGACGGAACGGTGCCGCAAAACTCACGCGGGAGGGCCGTTTTGCCCACTGATGCACCGAAAAACTCGCAGTTGAATTTTTCACAACAGACACACCCTATCATCTCCATTTGATCCAATACTCATGTTTGGTGGGTTTTTGGCATTGTCATTTCGGACGAAACGGTGTCGTAAAACTCGGGCCATAGAGTCGTTTTTCCCATTGATGCACCGAAAAACACGCAGTTGAATTTTTCGCAACAGACGCACCCAATCATCTCCTTTTGACCCAAAACTCATGTTTGGTGGGTTTTGACACTTTCATTTCCGATGGAACGGTGCCGTAAAACTCGCGTCTGAGGGTCCTGTTTCCCACTAATGCACCAGAAACTTGTAGTTGAGTTTTTTTCAATGGACGCACCCAATCATCTTCATTTGACCCAAAACTCATGTTAGGTGGGTTTTTGGAACTGTCATTTCCAACAGAACAATGTCGTAAAACTCGCGCAGGAGGGCCGTTTTTCCCACTAATGCACTGAAAAACTCGCAGTTGAATTTTTCACAATGGACGCACTCAATCATCTCCGTTTGACACAAAACTCATGTTTGGTGGGTTTTTGACAGTTTTGTTTCTAACCGAACGGTGCCAGAAAGCTCGCGCGGGTGGGCCATTTTTTCACTTATGCATCGAAAAACTTGCAATTGAATTTTTCACAACGGACGCACCCAATCATCTCTGTTTGACCCAAAACTCATGTTTGGTAGGGTTTTGGCACTTTTATTTTCGACAGAATGGTGTTGCAAAACTCGCGCGAGAGGACCGTTTTTTCCACTAATGCACAGAAAAACTTACAGTTGATTTTTTGCAATGGACGCACCCAATAATCTCCATTTGACCCAAAACTCATGTTTAGTGGGATTTCATCAGTTTTGTTTCTGATGGAACGGTGCCAGTATGCTCACGTAGGTGTGCCATTTTTTCCACTGATGCACCTAAAAACTCGTAGTTGAATTTTTCGCATGTACGCACCCAGTCATTTCTGTTTGACCCAAAACTCATGTTTGGTGGGTTTTCGGAACTTTGATTTCCGACCGAACTTTGCCGCAAAACTCGTGCGGGAGGGCCGTTTTTCCTAGTGATCCACCGAAAAACTCGACGTTGCATTTTTTGCAATGGAGGCAACCAATCATCTCCGTTTGACACAAAACTCATGTTTGGTGGGGTTTTGCCACATTCATTTCCGACGGAACGGTGCCGCAACTCTCGCGCGGGAGGGTCGTTTTTCCCACTAATGCACCGAAAACTCGTTGTTGAATTTTCCGCAACGGGCACACCCAATCATCTCCATTTGACCCAAAGCTCATGTTTGGTGGGTTTTGGCACATTCATTTCCGGCGGAACGGTGCCGCAAAACTCGCGCGAGAGGGCCTTTTTTCCACTGATCCACCGAAACCTCGCATTGAATTTTTTGCAATGGACGCATTCAATCATCTTCGTTTGACCCTAAACTCATGTTTGGTTGGCTTTTGCACATTCATTTCCGACACAACGGTGCCGCAAAAGTCACTTGAGAAGACCGTTTTTCCCATTGATGTATTGAAAAACACGCCATTGAATTTTTTGCAATGGACGCACTCAATCATCTCCATTTGATCCAAAACTCATGTTTGGTGGGTTTTCGATAGTTTTGTTTCTAATGAAACAGTGCCGGAAAACTCGCGCGGGTGGGCAGTTTTTTCCACTGATGCCCCGAAAAACTCGCATTGAATTTTTCGCAACGGACGCACCCAATCATCTTTGTTTGTCCCAAAACTCATGTTTGGTGGGTTTTTTGGCACTTTCATTTCTGACAGAACGGTGCCGCAAAACTCGTGCAGGAGGGCAGTTTTTTCCACTGATGCACCGAAAAACTTGCAGTTGAATTTTTTGCAATGGACACCCCCAATCATCTCCATTTGACCCAAAACTCATGTTTAATGGGTTTTCGTCGGTTTGTTTCAGATGGAACGGTGCCAGAAAATTCACACGGGTGGGTCGTTTTTCCACTGATGCACCAAAAAACTCGCAGTTGAACTTTTCGCAACGCACGCACTCAGTCATCTCTGTTTGAACCAAAACACATGTTTGGTGACACTTTGGCACTTTGATTTCTAACTAAACAGTGGTGCAAAACTCGCATGGGAGGGCCGTTTTTTCCACTGATGCATCAAAAAACACACAGTTGAATTTTTTGCAACAGACACACCAAATCATCTTTGTTTGACCCAAAACTCATGTTTGGTGGTTTTTAGCACTGTCATTTCCGACGAACGGTGCCATAAAACTCGATTGGGAAGGTCGTTTTTCCCACTGATGCACCGAAAAACTTGAGATTGAATTTTCCGTAACAGACGCACCCAATCATCACCGTTTGACCCAAAACTCATGTTTGGTGGGTTTTTGGCACTTTCATTTTCGACGAAATGGTGTTGTGAAACTCGCGCGGGAGGATCGTTTTACCCACTGATGCACCGAAAAACTTGCGGTTGAATTTTTCACAACGGACACACTCAATCATCTCCGTTTGATTCAAAACTCTTGTTTGGTGGTTTTTAGCACTGTCATTTCTGACAGAACGGTGTCGTAAAACGCGCGCTGGAGGGTCGATTTTCCCACTGAAGCACTGAAAAACTCGCGATTGAATTTTTTGTAATGGACGCACCCAATCATCTCCATTTGACCCAAAACTCATGTTTGGTAGGGTTTTGGCACATTCATTTCTGACAGGACGGTGCCGCAAAACTCACGTGGGAGGGCCATTTTTCCCCCTGATGCACCAAAAAACTCACCATTGAATTTTTTGCATTGGACGCACCCAATCATCTCCGTTTGACCCAAAACTCATGTTTGGTGGGTTTTTGAAATTTTTGTTTCTAATGGAACAGTGTTGGAAAACTCGCGAGGGTGGGTGTTGGTATTTCTTAGCGTAAGCGGAAAAGATCCGCAAGCGCACGGAAGTACCGTTGTAGCACTTAACCCGAAAGTATGCAGGGTATCGTATTTTCCACAGGGAACGGTGTGCTATAGTCTCTTGGTCTAGCTCTCCCAGATAAGTCAAGGAGAAGGGTAACAAGGGTAGCAAGGTTTCTCTAGGTAACAAGCCCTTAGGTGCTCAAACTCAACTAACGTAGCTTGCTTCGGTCAACGGGTGAAACTGGTTTCCCAGTCTATGTCGATACAGCTCTACCTAGAATCCCGAACGTGGGTGGATTACAAGAGACGGACAGGGCTGTCCCCACCTGTCGCCTACCTCCTCAACCGTGGAGACCCAGGTAACCAACCTATAACCACTTAGCCTAAACACTGTGTTTACGCTAAGGGCTACAACTCTAGCGGCGATCAGGACTTGCACCCTCTTACTAGAGCACCCACCCGAGGGTGAACGATCGATACAGCAAACTAAGTTGGCGACAAGCTAGAACATGACAAGAACTTGAATACAAAGATCAACACGAACCTTTATACTTTAAGAAGTATACAGGATCGTAGAGGTACAAGCGGAGTCATATCGGCGATCCCGGTATTCCTTCCGCGGAGGTAGCCGACAACTCCGGTACTTCTCTGACTCGCACTCACTCGCTCCCTATTCTAGTTAGCTACTAGAGCTAAGATATATGAGGCACTACTCCTTCTTCCATGGATCCCTCTTGAGATATGATCAAATGAACTCTTGGATGGTTTGTGAGGAGGGTGGAGGCCTCCTTTTATAGGTGGAGGTGCCTTGGAGGGGTGGAGAGCCTCTTCTCTCCACGTAGAAAGTGCAAACCGCCTTCAAGATGCGCTGCACCTAGACGGAAACCACATGAACCGCCATTGCAAAGGCAGTGGGAGTTCACCTGCCAGAATTGGTCGGGAACCGCCTCAGCAATTGTGCGGACGCACCAAGGGTGCGCCCGCACCCCAGTTGGCCCAAAGTGGCCCATCTTTGGTGGGTTGCTTCTTTTGGGCCTCTAGATGGGTCCTGCAAAGTTTGGGCCCATTTGGAGTTCATTTGGTTTGGGTCTTGGCCTTTGTATGCTTCCGGCAGGGCCCTGATTTGCCTGGTATTGGGCCTTCTCCCCCTTGGGTCCATATTGGGTGCTTGTACATACAGTATTTTGCATATGTTGGAGCCCGTTTGTAGTCATTTCCGTAGATACCCTCCTGCAAGTGACCAAACATCAAAACTTGTGGAAATAGTTAGTTGTAAGTCCTATTCTATGTTTGGTGTTGGTTTTATGTGAGTCTTTGGCGGTTATAAAGTATGAGTTAAGGACCGCCAACAAACTCCCTCACACTTACCCCTTTGCTCGTCCTCGAGTAAAGCTTTAGAGATAAAAGTAAACACGAGCATAACATTCCTGGGATATGCAGCTATTATAAAGATCATTCCAAAACATTCCTTACATATGTGGCACTGTCTAACATGTTTCCTTTGGATGTTGAAAAGTGGAATAGCTCTCGAAGCAAAGTCATCTTCCGTGATTCACATCTTAGCATCTTGGTGGTTTTCAAAGTTTTATTAAGAAAAACCATAGTTCACTTTTATACTCCTCAAATGATGCTCTCGGATCACTCAGTGGTGTATGATTCCTTACCAAGGCATAGCAGAGTTTTGCCTTCTTTAGTTGTCCCTACTTCTAAAAGGTTTATGTGGAGCTTCGTAGGATAAACATGATTGCATACTTGTATTGCATATATTGTAAAGTCAAATCAAGGATCCAAGGAGAGAAGTGTCATATTCTTTGATCAAGATGTGCATGTGTGTGGACTATGATATAAAAATACTCCTTTTGTGGATATGATCTCTCTCTATAACTTATTACCTTGAGACATGGTTATCTTTCTCTTTTTTTCTAAGCATTAGCATTCATGTGCTTCATCCTTTTTTGTGGGTATTGAATATACCCCTAATTCTACTGCGGGCACTTGCCCATTTTCATTTTTTCATTGGGACCTTCATGTGTCCCTCTTTTTTCATATACTTTTGCATAGCCCATGACTCTTCTTCTAAAACATATATGTAGAGAGAAATCATTATTCTAAATCATGGAGTATAAAAAGACACATTTTTTTATCTACCCCCAGTGTAGGAGTAGAGCCTTCTGGTGGAACTAAATGGAGGCATGTTTTTGCGCACTCCTAGTGTAGGAGCGGCAAGTGTATGTGGAGTGTACGTGATCTTAATCTTGGGAGCATGATAAATCTCTCAACAAGGATCAACAAGACTTGACCAAACTCAACACAATAATAAGCAGCATATGTAGAAAGCTTAAAACTTTTTGCAGGATAACAAATTCGCCTTTGGTAGGAATTTCTCACCAAATGAGGAGTACGTGATACTATGGTTTTATATTATTTTCAAAATAAATTCTCCAAGTACTTCAAATAGAAACGGTAGGATTCATAAGCCAGAACTATATCACACTTTACAACATCTTAGTCATCATGATTGTCCTATCAAGATATTTTCCCACAAGTATAAGTATATGTATATGGAACAAACTTTATGCAAGCTTCTATCTCAAAGATGTTATGAACATGTTACTTATCAGATTTTAAGATGAAGTGTGGTTAAGTTCTTTACAAGGAAGTAAGGAGTAGTTGTTGGATCATTGAGTTTAATTTTAGAGGTCAAGTTTTATGTATGTTTAAACTCAAGAACTAAGGAAGCTGAGGAGAGTGTTGTACAAACCATCGTTTGAAGATGAAGGATTGATGAATATTCAAAGTTGGTTTGGCTGAATCGTAAGTTCGGCCAATCCCCCTTGAGTTGTTGATCCTGGCCTTCTTTATGTCAAGGTGATCGATGTTTGTGCAACATGTGGGGGAAGATCTCAAAAGTGTGGTTGTTTAGCCTGAGAGATCTCCCCCACACTTTATTCTTGTACCTATTTTTATTTAGCACATAAACAAAAGGAGGAAATACAACAAGGGCTCTGCCAGCCGTAACACTGGGGAGCCTAGATTTATTTTTTACTTTATTATTATTATTATTATTATTATTTATGGCAACAACAAGAAAGAATATATCCATGATTAAGGAAAATTGAAAACTTAAAGCTCAAGAAAACATGGATCAACAAAGTTTGCCATTATTACAACAAGGGCTCTACGAGTTGGAACACTGGGAGCCTAGATTTATTTTATTATTTTATTATTATTATTATTATTATTATTATTTTACTACTATTTTTTTATGGCAACATCGAGAGAGAATTACATCCATGCTTTAAGGAAAACTGAAAACATAAGGACTAAGAAAACATGGATCAAAAAGGTTGCCATTATTACAACAAGGGCTCTACCAACGCGAACACTGGGGAGCCTAGATTTGTTTTATTATTTTTTTGTTATTATCTTCTTCTTTTTTATGGCAACATCGAGAAAAGAATATATCCATGGTTAAGGAAAATTGAAAACATAAAGCTTAAGAAAACATGGATCAAGAAAGGTTGCCATTATTTTTTTAAAAAGAGAGACAAAGAGTTTCATATTTTTTCTGTTCATCAAACTTCTTATCTTTAAAAACAACTCAAACAGGCTTAAGGTAAAACACGCAGCACAAATCTAGCCTTGGTTTATCTCCATGAAATGAATTACTTCTATTGCTTATGATAACAACTCAGAGTTCATTAATGAAGATTAAACACCATGTCTAAACTCGATTAAAGGTCATTTTAACCTAAGTACCATGCTTAATTTAAAAGGCCTATAAGTGTACCACATGTGCACATCTGAAAACACCCAAACTAGAGCATATATCATAAGCAAAGGAAGCATGAATTTGTATGGAATGTGAAGACAAACCTGAGTAAAGGGGTTGGTGAACTTTTATTACCTTTGCATACCTGAGTGCGTTCACCGGCGGCATCTGTAGATTTGAGTTATTGAAATTGCCGTAGCGGTGGCTTGAAGGTCTGACCCAGGGCCTTTACCAAGGTTGTAGGAGTGAAGCGTGGCGATGCAAGGCTTGTATGGGATGATAGGTGTACCAAGACTTGCATGCACGGGGTGGAGTCAGGTGAATGTTTGTGATGAAGAAATGGAATCACTGTGCTCCTCCTTTCTCGTCCACTCTCTTCTTTTTTTCTCTCTTATATTTTTTGTTTCATCTTTTCTCTTTCTTTTTTTCACTCTCTCCTTCTTTTTCATTCTTCTTTCTCTCTCTCTCTTATATATATATATATATATTCTTCTTTCTTCCCTTTTTTGGAAGGTACATGGGTGTTTATGAAGGACATGTGGTGCCACCCAGCTCCTTCTTTTCCACCATACCATCTCTTCTTAGCAAGGTTGAGCTTTTCCCTTTTCCGATGGATGGAACCTGAGCTTCTCAACATCCTCCCCCACACTTGAACTTTTGTATAAAAGTCAAGTGTGGCATGTTGAGGGACTCAGTGTTCTATCGCTAGCAGTGTAGCTCTTATGCTCTTGTTAATGTATCTTCCCCTGATCTTCTTGATCTTAACCTGTAAGGTTAGCGAACAGGAAAACCCGAAGATGCATATAAACGAGATAGCATGTTCTTGCTTTTAGTGAAAAGGAAGATGGTGCTTTGTTTTTTTATTATTTTATTTTAGCAAGGTGAGCTAGCATATCCTTTGATGTAAATGGAATGTGACAGTCTTACCGTCCTCCCCCACACTTGGACTTTTGTGTAAAAGCCAAGTGTGCCAAGTCAGGGTCTCCTTTTGAGTGTGTTCCATAACATCAAAATTGTGTAGTTGATGTAGCTCCATGTTGTCCTGCATCATCTGTCCCTTGTTCTTCTTAGTTTCAACCTGAAATGCTTATTGACCAAGAATACCCGAGGGTGCATTCCAGCCTAGCAACATGATCTTGCAATTATTGAAAAAGAATACATTTTTTGATAATTTGGGGCATCTCCCGACAGTGCTTTGATTATGGTCATAAGCTTGACCTTGGGAAATCTTTTGAAAATTATTTTCTTATGTTGATGAAGTGGTTTCCCCTCCAACACCAACCTGATCTGCAAAACTCATAACAAGGTAACATGAAATTTGCAAGATTTGTGATAAACAAAATGATCTACAATGACCCTTTTTAGGATTCTAGGAATGGAGAGCAAAAGGGGTTTGAAGATTTTGCAAATGAAGCTAGAGTTGCAGATCAAAGCGAGGGTTTCTACAAATGAGCATGGATTCGGCGGGATGGGAAGGAAGTAACCTCCATGCTCAGGATCTTATATTTCAAGGGGAGAGAGATTAGAATTGATTTCTTCATGAACTGGCTCTCCCTCTATGGGTTCATTTGAGGTCTCATCCTTGACGTGTTCTTGATGTTCCTTTGAAGTGCAAAAGGATGTTGAACTGGGAAGCTCGAAAGAGTCCCCCAAGTTGCCATCACTAGAAAGACCATCCTCATATTCAAAGGAATACACACAAGGATGCATCAGAGTTTCCTCCATAAGAGTCTTGCCTAAATCGTCCTTTTCTTGGATAAAAAGTTCATCATCATTTTCCAAGAACGACTCAGGGATCTCAAAAGGTTGCACCGACATAACCATTTCGGGCTCGTGTGTATAGGAGGGAGGTTCAGCCATAGAATTTTTGGCTTGAACCGTTGGTATGGAAAAGTTCTCCCTCCTTATATTGACAGCAAATTCCCCAGTCTTTGGAGGTTCGTCCAAACGTTTTCGTAGGGGAAGCCCGATCAAGACATCAAAATCTTGAATGTCGAAGACATGAAAGTCTAGCGTCAACTTGACATTGTCATATTTAAGTGGTATGTCGCGAAGGATGCCAAGACTATTCGCGCTTGACCTTGAATCTAGCCTTAAATGCTTGTTTGTTGAGGTGAATGACTCATGAACGATCGTGTTCGCAAAAGATGCGGACATGATGTTCTTGCCCTAATAGTTGGATCGTGAAGCACCTTCTATGCAGCTTCCGCTAATTTTAGCATGGGTGATTGAACAAGAGGAACTAATCCGAATTTCTTTGGAAGAGAGTTCCGCTTGTTCCACCCGATCCTACTTATGATGGAAGGCAACTGCTCTGTACGAAGGATTTGTTCAGGAGGTTCAAGAGGAGTGGCAAGAACTGGAGGCTTCTTTTGGTATGAATGCTTCGAGGTATCTACGTAATTGTCATGGCGTTCTTCCTCGGACAATAGAAAATCTGAAGGGAAGAAAACTTCCTTCAGAGGTTCCGTTAGCGGTGAGGGTCTCTGATTTGAATCTCAGGTTTGGTTTTAACTGAAGAGACCTCCTCATGCTTGGGTTCGTCTTTCGTTCAGAGGGGATTAGGAGGTGGAGTGTTCTCTAGAATAAGGTCTAGCAGAGCTTCTCCTTCCCCTGGGGTTTTGCACATGAACGATCCTCTAGCAGAAATGTTTAGCTGTAGGGCAGACTCCTTGTTCAACCCTAACCAAAAGTGTTGTAACAACACGTGGTTGGGTAGAGACAAGTCTGGCCCTAATCGTGAAAGAGTTGTAAATCTCTCTCAGGCTACACCTAACGTTTCCTTCTCTTTTTGATGGAAATTAAGTAACTCTTGCCGTAGGTTTGCAATACGAGATATGGGAAAGAATGTGAGATAGAATCTATTCCTCAGTTCTTTCCAATCTCCGTTAACTTTTCCTACGATATTGTTGTACCATTGTTTTGCCCTCTCAGAAAGAGAGAACGGAAACAACTTCCAACACAATGTTTCTTGTGACATGCCTGCAATTGTCAGGCATGCACAGAGTAACTCAAACTCCCGTAGATGGTGGTAGGGGTTTTCATGATCGTACCCTGAGAAGGGCTGTTCATGAACCATGGCTATAAAGCCAGGGCGGAGTTCATAGCCAGAAGTTGTGATTGGCTTCGACGATTGTGGTGGCTCACAGAACTCGGCCCGTGGAGCATATAGGTTTTGGATAGTGGTTGGCTCCATAGGTAAGGTAATAAAAGAAAAGAAAGGTAAAGAAAAAAGATACACGGGCAAACTAGGTTTGGAGACTAAAGGCGACAACCGTTCCTCGACAACGGCGCCAGAAATGCTTGTTGGTATTTCTTAGCGTAAGCAGAAAAGATCTGCAAGCGCACGGAAGTACCGTTGTAGCACTTCACCCGGAAGTATTCAGGGTATCGTATTTTCCACCGGGAATGGTGTGCTATAGTCTCATGGTCTAGTTCTCCCAGATAAGTCAAGGAGAAGGGTAACAAGGGTAGTAAGGTTTCTCTAGGTAACGAGCCCTCAGGTGCTCAAACTCAACTAACGTAGCTTGCTTCGGTCAATGGGTGAAACTGGTTTCCCAGTCTATGCCGATATAGCTCTACCTGGAATCCCGAACGTGGGTGGATTACAAGGGACGGACAGGGCTGTCACCACCTGTCGCCTACCTCCTCAACCGTGGAGACCCAGGCAACCAACCTGTAACCACTTAGCTTAAACATCGCGTTTACGCTAAGGGCTACTACTCTAGCGGCGATCAGGACTTGCACCCTCTTACTAGAGCACCCACCCGAGGGTGAACGACCGGTCCAGCAAACTAAGTTAGCGACAAGCTAGAACATGATAAGAACTTGAATACAAAGATCAACACGAACCTTTATACTTCAAGAAGTATACAAGATCGTAGAGGTACAAGCAGAGTCATACCAGCGATCCCGGCGTTCCTTCCGCGGAGGTAGCCGACAACTCCGGTACTTCTCTCCATCGCACTCACTCGCTCCATATTCTAGTTAGCTACTAGAGCTAAGATATATGAGGCACTACTCCTTCCATGGATCCCTCTTGAGATATGATCAAATGAACTCTTGGATGGTTTGTGAGGATGGTGGAGGCCTCCTTTTAAAGGTGGAGGCGCCTTGGAGGGGTGGAGAGCCTCTTCTCTCCACATGGAAAGTGCAAACCGCCTTCAAGATGTGTTGCACCTGAACGGAAACCACATGAACCGCCATTCCAAAGGCGGTGGGAGTTCACCTGCCAAAATTGGTCGGGAACCGCCTCGGCAACAGTACAGTCGCACCATGGGTGCGCCCACACCCCCAGTTGGCCCAAAGTGGCCCATCTTTGGTGGGTTACTTCGTTTGGTCCTCTAGATGGGTCCTGCAAAGTTTGGGCCCATTTGGAGTTCGTTTGGTTTGGGTCTTGGCCTTTTTATCCTTTCGACATGGCCCTGATTTGCCTGGTATTGGGCCTTCTCCCCCTTGGGTCCATATTGGGTGCATGTACATATGGTATTTTGCATATGTTGGAGCCCGTTTGCAGTCGTTTCCGTAGATATCCTCATGCAAGTGACCAAACACCAAAACTTGTGGAAATAGTTAATTGTAAGCCATATTCTATGTTTGGTGTTGGTTTTATGTTAGTCCTTGGCAATTATAAAGTATGAGTTAAGGACCGCCAACAGTGGGCCGTTTTTTCCAATAGATGCACCGAAAAACTCGCAATTGATATTTTTGCAGCAGACGCACCCAATCATCTCCATTTGACCCAAAACTCATGTTTGGTGGGGTTTTGACACTTTAATTTCCGACGGAACGGTGCCATAAAACTCGCGTCGGAGGGCTGTTTTTCCCACTAATGCACCAAAAACTTGCGGTTGAATTTATGGCAACGGACGCACCCAATCATCTCCGTTTGACCCAAAACTCATGTTTGGCGGGTTTTTGGCACTGTCATTTCCGACGAAATAGTGTCATAAAACTCGCGCAGGAGGGCCGTTTTTCCCACTAATGCACTGAAAAACTCGCAGTTGAATTTTTCGCAACGGAAGCGCCCAATCATCTTCGATTGATCCAAAACTCATGTTTGGTGGGTTTTTGGCACTGTCATTTCCGACAAAACGGTATCGTAAAACTCACGCCGGAGGGTCATTTTTCCCACTGATGCACCGAAAAACTCGCAGTTGAATTTTCGCAACGGACGCACCCAGTCATCTATGTTTGACCCAAAACTCATGTTTGGTGGGTTTTTGGCACTTTCATTTCCGACAGAACGGTGCCGCAAAACTCGCGTGGGAGGGCCATTTTACCCACTGATGCACCAAAAACTTGCGGTTGAATTTTTCACAATGGACGCACCGAATTATCTCCGTTGGACCCAAAACTAAACTCATGTTTGGTGGCTTTGGCACTGTCATTTCTAACGGAACGGACTCACAGTTCAATTTTTCGAAATGGCCGCACCCAATCATCTCCGTTTGACCCAAAACTCATGTTTGGTGGGGTTTTGGCAAATTCATTTTCATCGGAACGGTGCCGCAAAATTCACGATGCTGGGCCGTTTTCCCACTCATCCACCGAAAAAGGCGCAGTTGAATTTTTTGCAACGGACACATCCAATTATCTCTGTTTGACCCAAAACTCATGTTCTGTGAGGTTTTCACATTTTCATTTCTGATAGAATGTGCCGCAAAACTCATGCGGGTGGGCCGTTTTTCTATGCACTGAAAAACTCACCATTGATTTTTTTTGCATTGGACGCACCCAATCATCTCCGTTTGACCCAAAACTCATGTTTGGTGGGTTTTTGACATTTTTGTTTCTAATGGAACGCTGCCGGAAAACTCGCGGGGGTGGGCCGTTTTTTCCACTGATGCATCGAAAAACTCGTAATTAAATTTTTCGCAACAGACGCACCCAATCATCTCTGTTTGATCCAAAACGCATGTTTGGTGGGGTTTTGGCACATTCATTTCCGACAGAATGGTGCTACGAAACTCGCGCGGGAGGACCATTTTTTCCGCTGATGCACAGAAAAACTTAGAGTTGAATTTTTTTTGATGGGCGCACCTAATCATCTCCATTTGACCCAAAACTCATGTTTTGTGGGTTTTCGTCAGTTTTGTTTCTGATGGAATGGTGCCGGAAAACTCACGCGGGTGGGCCGTTTTTTCCACTGATGCCCCTAAACACTCGTAGTTGAATTTTTCGCAATGGACGCACCTAGTCATCTTTGTTTGACCCAAAACTCATGTTTGGTGGGTTTTTGGAACTTTGATTTTCGACCGAACAGTGCCGCAAAACTCGTATAGGAGGGTCGTTTTCCCCATTGATCCACTGAAAAACTCATTGAAACTTTTGCAATGGACGCACCCAGTCATCTCCGTTTGACCCAAAACTCGTGTTTGGTGGGGTTTTGGCACTTTCATTTCTGACGGAACGGTGCCACAAAACTCGTGTGAGAGTGCCATTTTTTCTAGTGATGCACCAAAAAACTTGGAGTTGAATTTTTCGCATTGGTTGCACCAAATCATCTCCATTTGACCCAAAACTCATGTTTAGTGAGTTTTCATCAGTTTTATTTGTGATGGAATGGTGCCGGGAAATTCGTGAGGGTGGGCCGTTTTTTCACTGATGCACCAAAAAACTCGCAGTTGAACATTACACAACGGACGCACTCGGTCATCTATGTTTGACCCAAAACTCATGTTTGGTGGGTTTTTGGCACTTTGATTTGGGTCCAAACAGTGCTGCAAAACTCGCGCGGGAGGGACGTTTTACCCATTAATGCACCAAAAAACACGTAGTTGAATTTTTCGCAATGGATGCACCCAATCCTCTTCGTTTGACTCAAAACTCATGTTTGGTGGTTTTTAGCACTATCATTTCCGAGGAAACGGTACCGTAAAACGCGCGTCGGAGGGTCATTTTCCCCACTGATGCACTGAAAAACTAACGATTGAATTTTTCATAACGGACGGACCCAATCATCTTTGTTTGACCCAAAACACATGTTTGGTGGGTTTTTGGCACTTTAATTTCTGACGGAATGGTGCCGCAAAACTCGCGCGGGAGGATCGTTTTACCCACTGATGCACCGAAAAACTCACAGTTGAATTTTTCGCAACGAACGCACCCAATCATCTCCGTTTGACCCAAAATTTATGTTTGGTGGATTTTTGGCACTGTCATTTCTGACGGAACGGTGTCGTAAAACTCGCGCGGGAGGGTCGTTTTTTTTCATTGATGCACCGAAATAATCGCAGCTAAATTTTTCACAACGGACGCACCCAATCATCTTCGTTTGAGCCAAAACTCATGTTTGGTGGGTTTTCGAAAGTTTTTTCGAATTGAACGGTGCCGAAAAACTTGCGCGGGTGGGCTGTTTTTTCCACTGATGCACCGAAAAACTCACAGTTGAATTTTTCGCAACGGACACACCAAAATCATCTCAGTTTGAAAAAAAACTCATGTTTGGTGGGTTTTTTCACTACTATATCCGACCGAACGTTGCAGAAAAACTCGTGCGAGAGGGCCATTTTTTCCACTGATGCACCAAAAAACTTTTATTTGATTTTTTTCTCAATGGACGCACCCAATCATCCCCGGTTGACCCAAAACTCCTGTTTGGTGCGTTTTTGGCACTTTCATTTCTGACGGAACGGTGTCACAAAACTCGCGCGGGAGGGCCGTTTTTCCCACTAATGCACCGAAAATCTTGCAGTTGAATTTTTCTCAACAGACACACCCAATCATCTCTGTTTGACCAAAACTCATGTCTGGTGGGGTTTTGCCACTTTCATTTTCGATGAAACGGTGCCACAAAACTCGCGTGCGAGGGCCTTTTTTCCACTGATGCACCGAAAAACTCGCAGTTGGATTTTTCACAACGGACGCAACCAATCATCTTTGTTTGACCCAAACTCATGTTTGGTGGGTTTTTGGCACTTTCATTTCCAACGAAACGGTACCGCATAACTCACGCAGGAAGGTTGTTTTACCCACTGATGCACCGAAAACTCATAGTTGAATTTTTCACAAGGACGCACCCAATCATCTCCGTTTGACCCAAAACTCAAGTTTGGTGGGTTTTTGGCACTTTCCCTTCCGACGGAATAGTGCTGTGAAACTCGCACAGGATGGCCGTTTTCCCCACTTATGAACCAAAAAACTTGTAGTTGAATTTTTCACAACGGACACACCCAATCATCCCCGTTTGACCCAAAACTCATGTTTGCTGGGTTTTTTCAACTGTCATTTCCGACGGAACGGTACCATAAAACACGCGCCACAGGGTCGTTTTTCCCACTGATGCACTGGAAAACTCGTGATTGAATTTTTCGTTACGGACACAACCAATCATCTCTGTTTGACCCGAAACTCATGTTTGGTGGGGTTTTGGCACATCCATTTACGATGGAACGGTGCCGCAAAACTCATGCCGGAGGGCCGTTTTCCCACTGATTCACCGAAAAACTCACCGTTAAATTTTTCGCAATGGACGTACTCAATCATCTCTGTTTGACCCAAAACTCATGTTTGGTGGGTTTTTGACATTTTTGTTTCTAATGGAACGGTGCCGGAAAACTCGCGGGGGTGGGCCATTTTTCCACTGATGCATCGAAAAACTCACAAATGAATTTTTTGCAATGGACTCACCCAATCATCTCTGTTTGACCCAAAACTCATGTTTGCTGGGGTTTTGGCACTTTCATTTCCGACAGAATGGTGCCGCGAAACTCGCGCGGGAGGGCCGTTTTTTCCACTGATGCACAGAAAAACTTACAGTTGAATTTTTTTGCAATGGACACACCCAATCATTTTCATTTGACCCAAAACTCATGTTTAGTGGGTTTTCGTAAGTTTTGTTTCTAATGGAACGATGCCGGAAAACTAATACGGGTGCGTCATTTTTTCCACTGATGCACCTAAAAACTCGTAGTTGAATTTTTTGCAATGGACGCACCCAGTCATCTTTGTTTGAACCAAAACTCATATTTGGTGGGTTTTTGGAACATTGATTTCCGACCGAACACTGCTGCAAAACTCATGCGGAAGGGCCGTTTTCCCATTGATCCACCGAAAAACTCGTTGTTGAATTTTTTGCAATCGACGCACCCAATCATCTCCGTTTGACCCAAAACTCATGTTTGGTGGGGTTTTGGCACATTCATTTCCGACGAAACGGTGCCGCAACATTCACGCGAGAGTGCCGTTTTTCCCCTGATGCACCGAAAAACACGTCGAATTTTTCGCAATGGGCACACCCAATTATCTCAGTTTGACCCAAAGCTCATGTTTGGTGGGTTTTTGGCACATTCATTTTCGACGGAATGGTGTCATAAAACTCGTGCGAGAGGGCCTTTTCTCGACTGAGCCACCAAAAACTCACGATTGAATTTTTCATAACGGACGCACCCAATCATCTCCGTTTGACCCAAAACTCATGTTTGGTGGGGTTTGGGAACATTCATTTCTGACGGAATAGTGCCGCAAAACTCACACAAGAGGGCCATTTTTCCTACTGATGCACCCAAAAACTCACCATTGAATTTTTCGTAATGGACGCACCCAATCATCTCCGTTTGACCCAAAACTCATGATTGGTTGGTTTTTGACATTTTTTATTCTAATGGAACGGTACCGGAAAACTCACGGGCGTGGGCCGTTTTTTCCACTGATGCATCGAAAAACTCGCAATTAATTTTTTCGCAATGGACGCACCCAATCATCTTTGTTTGACCCAAAACTCATGTTCAGTGGGGTTTTGGCACTTTCATTTTCGATGGAACGGTGCCGCAAAACTCGTGCGGGAGGGCCGTTTTTTCCATTGATGCGCCGAAAAACTTGGAGTTGACTTTTCAAAATGGACGCACCCCATCATCTCCATTTGACCAAAAACTCATGTTTACTGGGTTTTCGTCAATTTTGTTTCTGATGGAAGGTGCCGGAAAATTCATGCGGCTAGGCCGTTTTTTCCACTGATGCACCGAAAAACTTGCAGTTAAACTTTTTGCAACGGACGCACCCAGTCATCTCTGTTTGACCCAAAACATAGGTTTGGTTGGTTTTTGGCACTTTGATTTCCAACCAAACAGTGCTACAAAACTCGTGCGGGAGGGCCGTTTTACCCATTGATGCACCAAAAAATACGCAGTTCAATTTTTCGCAATGGACGCACCCAATCATCTTCTTTTGACCCAAAACTCATATTTGGTGGTTTTTAGCACTGTCATTTCCGATGGAATGGTGCTGTAAAACGTGCGTCGGAGGGTCATTTTCCCCATTGATGCACTGAAAAACTTGTTGTTGAATTTTTCACAATGGGCACACCCAAAAATCTCAGTTTGACCCAAAGCTCATGTTTGGTGGGTTTTTGGCACATTCATTTCTGACGGAACAATGTCGTAAAACTCGCGCGAGAGGGCCTTTTCTCCACTGAGCCACCAAAAAACTCGTGATTGAATTTTTCGTAACGGACGCACCCAATCATCTCAGTTTGACCCAAAACTCATGTTTGGTGGGGTTTTGGCACATTTATTTCTAACGGAATAGTGCCGCAAAACTCACGCAGGAAGGCCTTTTTTCCATTATGCACCGATAAAGTCGCAGTTGGATTTTTCACAACGGACGGACACAATCATCTCCTTTGACCCAAAACTCATGTTTGGTGGGTTTTTGGTACATCCATTTCCAACGGAACGGTAGCGCAAAAATCACGTGTGAGCATCGTTTTACCCACTGATGCACTGAAAAACTAACTGTTGATTTTTTTCACAACGGACGCACCCAATCATCTCCGTTTGACCCTAAACTCTTGTTTGGTGGGTTTTGGCACTTTCCCTTTCGACGGAATGGTGATGTGAAACTCACACGGGATGGCCGTTTTCCCACTAATGAACCGGAAAACTTGTAGTTGATTTTTTCACAACGGACACATCCAATCATCTCCGTTTGACCCAAAACTCATCTTTGGTGGGTTTTTGCACTGTCATTTCTGACGGAACGGTGTCGTAAAATGCGCGCCAGAGGGTTGTTTTTCCCACTGATGCAGAAAAACTCGCGATTGAAATTTTTCGTAACGGACGCACCCAATCATCTCCCTTTCACCCAAAACTCATGTTTGGTCATTTTTCCCACTGATGCACTCGAAAACTCGCGATTGAATTTTTCATAACGGACGAACCCAATCATCTCTGTTTGACCCAAAACTCATGTTTGGTGAGTTTTTGGCACTTTCATTTCTGACGGAATGGTGCCGCAGAACTCGCGTGGGGGATCGTTTTGCCCACTGATGCACCGGAAATCTCGTAGTTGAATTTTTCGTAACGAACGCACCCAATCATGTCTGTTTGACCCAAAACTCACGTTTGGTGGGTTTTTGGCATTGACTTCTCCGACGGAACGGTGTCGTAAAACTCGCGCGGAAGGGTTGTTTTTCCCACTGATGCACCGAAAAACTCGCAGTTAAATTTTTCACAACGGACGCATCTAATCATCTTCGTATGAGCCAAAACTCATGTATGGTGGGTTTTCGACAGTTTTGTTTCTAATGGAACGGTGCTGGAAAACTCGTGCGGGTGGGCCATTTTTACCACTGATGCACCGAAAGACTCACAGTTCAATTTTTCACAACGGACACACCCGAACATCTCAGTTTGTCCCAAAACACATGTTTTGTGGGTTTTTACACTGCTATATCCGACCGAACGGTGTCGGAAAACTCGTGCGGGAGGGCCATTTTTTCCACTGATGCACCGAAAAACTTTTATTTGAATTTTTTCTCAATGGACGCACCCAATCATCACCGGTTGACCCAAAACTCATGTTTGGTGGGTTCTTGGCACTTTCATTTCCGACAGAACGGTGCCACAAAACTCGTGTGGAAGGGCCATTTTTCCCACTAATGCACCGAAAAACTCGCAGTTGAATTTTTCGCAATGGACGCACCCAATCATCTCCGTTTGACCAAAACTCATGTCTGGTTGGGTTTTGCCACTTTCATTTTCGATGAAATGGTGCCACAAAACTCGAGTGGGAGGGCGTTTTTTCCACTGATGCACCGAAAAACTCGCAGTTGGATTTTTCACAACGGACGGACACAATCATCTCCTTTGATACAAAACTCATTTTTGGTGGGTTTTTGGCACTTCCATTTCCAACAGAACGGTACCGCAAAAATCGTGTGGGAGCGCCGTTTTACCCACTGATGCACTGAAAAACTCACAGTTGAATTTTTCACAACGGACGCACCCAATCATCTCTGCTTGACCCAAAACTCATGTGTGGTTGGTTTTTGGCAATTCCATTTCCAACAGAACGGTACCGCAAAACTCGCTCGGGATGACCGTTTTTCCCACTGATTCCAAAAAAACTCCTAGTTGAATTTTTCACAACGGACGCATCCAATCATCTCCGTTTGATCCAAAACTCATCTTTGGTGGGTTTTTGCACTGTCATTTCTGACGGAACGGTGACGTAAAATGAACGTCGGAGGGTTGTTTTTCCCACTGATGCACTGCAAAACTCGTGACTGAAATTTTTCGTAACGGACGCACCCAATCATCTCCGTTTCACCCAAAACTCATGTTTGGTGGGGTTTTGGGACATTCATTTCCGACGGAACAGTGCCGCAAAACTCACGCGGGAAGGCCGTTTTTCCTACTGATGCACTGAAAAACTCACCGTTGAATTTTTCGCAATGGACACACCCAATCATCTCCATTTCACCCAAAACTCATGTTTGGTTGTTTTTTGACATTTTTGTTTCTAATGGAACGGTGCCGGAAAACTCGCGGGGGTGGGCCGTTTTTTTCACTGATGCATCAAAAAACTCGCAATTGAATTTTTCGCAATAGACGCACCTAATCATCTTTGTTTGTCCCAAAACTCATGTTTGGCACTTTCATTTCCTAGAGAATGGTGCCGCAAAACTCGCGTGGGAGGGTCATTTTTTCCACTGATGCACAGAAAAAAAAACTTTTGAATTTTTTGCAATGGACGCGCCCAATCATCTCTATTTGACCAAAACTCATGTTTAGTGGGTTTTCGTCGGTTTTGTTTCTCATGGAACGGTGCTGGAAAACTCACGCGGGTGGGCCTTTTGTTCCACTGATGCACCTAAAAACTCGTAGTTGAATATTTCGCAATGGACGCACCCAGTCATCCTTGTTTGACCCAAAACTCATATTTGGTGGGTTTTTGGAACTTTTATTTCCGACCGAACAGTGCCGCAAAACTCGTGCGGGAGGGCCATTTTTCCCACTGATCCACCGAAAAACGAGTCGTTGAATTTTTTGCAATGGACGCACCCAATCATCTCTGTTTGACCCAAAACTCATGTTTGGTGTGTTTTTGACAATTTTATTTCTGATGAAACAGTGCTAGAAAACTCGCGCGGGTGGGCCATTTTTTCCACTGATGCACCGAAAAACTCGCAGTTGAATTTCTTGCAACGGATGCACCCAAACTCCCCCTTTCTGATTTTGACCCAAAACTCATGTTTGGATGGTTTTTGGCACTTCCATTTCTGATGGAACAGTACTGCAAAACATGTGCGGGAGGGCCGCTGTTCCCACTAATCCACCGAAAATCCCGTCGTTGAATTTTTCGCAACGGATGCATCCAAACTCCCCCTTTTTCTGCAAACATGTTTGGATGGTTTTTCTGCAAAACACACGTTAGTCATAGTAATTTACCGTTGTCATCCAATCACCGAAACTCACTAGGGGCCTAGATGCTCACAATCTCCCCCTTTTTGGTGATTGATGACAACCTCAAGTATGTTTGAAAGAGAGGTGAGGTTTTCAACCACATGGTTTATATAAACATGTGACAATAAGATCAAAAAGGGTTAGGCATGCTTATAAAAACAAAGTCCACATAAGTACTCAACATATAGGAATTAAACCAAGTACTTATGAACAAGCTCATTTATCAGAGAATAAGCGTGGAAGCAAAGTAAATGAGCATAACCATGTGACATGTAATATATAACGAGTGAAGCATGACATGTCACAATCAAAAGACATACGCATATCGTACAAGTGCATAAGACAAACATGTATGCATATGAGTGCAAGGATCACACAAAAGAACCGAGACCCTCTCACAAGCTCCCCCTAAGTATAACATACGCTCCCTCTCCCCCTTTGGCATCAAGGACCAAAACCTAAGGGTCGGAAGGCGGGATAGGAGCAGACGAGCCGAGCGACGAGGTATGTGGGATAGCCTCAAACTGAGAAAGAAGTGCCTCCTCGTCGGACGATGAACTCTGAGCAGGCTGACCCTCTGACACTAGAAGTGACGGTGAAGCAGTCTGGGTCTGCTCAGCAGTCTCTGGTGCGGCCTCAGGCTGGGGAACCTCTGGCTGTGCAAGCTCTGGCTCTGGAGGAGGATCCACTGTCTCGGTCGCTGCCACTGTCGCAGTCAAAGAAGCCTTGGGAGCTGAAGTGACTGGCAAAGTCTGGCTCTGGGTGACTAGTGGCTCGGACGGCGCCACTGAAGAGGGTAAAGTCTCTGTAGTACCAGTAGCGGGAGCAGGTGCTGGAGCAGAGGTCACCAGCAAGTGAAACTCTTGAGGTGTAGGCTGGCCGGTGAGCTCGCTGAACGTGGCCTCCAAACTCCTAGGGGTCACTAGAACTGACTCTGTCTGAGTAGGAGTGAAGCCTGAGTGGATCGGCGTGAACCCCGGCAGCTGCCCTGTCATAGGTGAAGTGAACCACTGTGTGTACTGAGGGAAGGGCGAGACCGACGACGGAGGAACTGTCGAGTAGAACGAGGTCGACGGTCCGGGTTGCTACTGTGTAAACTGAGGCGGCAAAGGTAACTGTGGAACTGCTGTCATCCTCTGCCTCTGGAGAGCATCATGCCGCTCCTAAGCCTGAGCTGCGACAACTGCATGTGCCTCTACAAGTCTGGCCTACTCCTGAGCCAAACGCCGCTGCTCCTCAGCCTATTGCTGGACCTCCTCAGTGAGGCAAGACTGCTGCTGCTCCATCTATGAGAGTATAGCAAGTAGAGCTGGATCGGAGCAGGCCATACGAGACAAAGAAGCCTCGGAGTCGTGTGCAGCTGGACGCATCCTCGGAAGAGGAGCGTAGTCATCGTCTGAGCTGTCAGTCAGGATCTCTGGAAGATCAGCTCCTCTGCCTCTGCCTCGAGATCTACCAACTCTGCCTCTGCCAGATGACGAACTGCCTCGTCCTGCTCTGCCTTTGTCTCAGGCAAAACTGGCCTCTGTCGCTGCCTCCTGGGATGAGTGTCTTGACTAACCCCAATGATCTGGCGAGTGTCGTACACGGGGAACTCAGTCGGAGACTGTGAGAGTGGGGTAATCAAGGCCGGAATCAGCTTCCTCAGAATAACACAGATCCAAAGGGCATATGGAAGCTGTCGGTGACCCTTGAAGCCCTCTGCAAGTGTGTCCACCATCTCAGAGATAATCACGTCCCAAATATCAAACTCAAGTTGGGAGACCAAGTGGTGAACAAGCCAAAGCTGAATGCGCGTCAATCCCTCTCTGTAGCCTGTCCGAGGCAGAATAGTGCGCCTCATAACCTCGTTCACGAGATGGGCCGTTGATGTCAAGTCATGAGGACGCCGGCTGGACCCCTCTCCGAACGGCTCTCGGAAACAGGCACGGACGAGATCTGCTGGTGGAATCTCCCCTGCATGGGGACGCCGTGGTGGCTTCGTCTCACCATAGCACAAGGTGTGAATCTTCGTCTCATGTGCTGTCAAACCAAGGTACTCTCTGGCCCTGGCGCTGTAAAGCCTGTAAGATCGACCCCTGAAAGAAAAGTGCAAGAACCGGGGATCTGGGAGATCCACAGGAACACGTAGAACTGTCGCACCCAGTCCTCAACATACTGACCATTCCGTCCAAGAAGATCTGCCAAGCCTGGCAGGTAAGAAAGCATAGGACGGATGGCCTCTCCTCTAGCTGCAACTATGTCCTCGAGCGGGCAAACTCTATGAGGTCAGATGTGAACGCCGCTGTTGACATAGGCTATGTAGAAGTCCTCTTGAAGCACTGTGTAAAAACCCTCGGAGGCCTGAGGGTGCCTAGCAGCTGGGAACCACTCCTCATACGGGACTAACCGAAGAGCCTGCACCTGACGTGTTGTAGCGGCCCGCAGATCCAAGTGCTCCACAGGCGGGGGTGCCTACGGCCTCGGAGGGGGTCGACCACCCCGCCTCTGCCCCTCAGGTCTAGGAGAAACCTGAGTGCGAGTATGGGTGGACCTGCGAACCTGCTGTTGTGCTGGCTGCTTCTTGAATGAAGGGGTTGCTTCGGATTTATCATGAAGAAAGAATACCTAAGTGTATCTTGAATAGTCATCAACAATCACTAGGCAATAGAGATTTCCACCCAAGCTAGCATATGCTGTTGGCCCAAATAGATCCATGTGAAGTAGCTTTAACTCTCTTGATGTTGATACAAAGGCTTTGGTTGGATGAGTATTTGCAACTTGCTTGCCGGCTTGACATGCACTACACAATTTGTCCTTCTCAAAATTGACATCCTTCAAGCCTCTAACCAAATCCTTCTTCAATAGCTTGTTTAGAGTGTTCATTCCAACATGTGCCAATCTTCTATGTCATAACCAACCAAGAGATTGCTTAGTGAATAAACATGTCTTCAAGTTGGCATCTTCGAAGGAGAAATCCACTAGATAGAGATTGTTGTATCTAAAGCCTTGGAATATCACTTGTGCATCATCTTTCTTTGACACAACCACTTCCTTCTCGGTGAATAAGCATTGAAAGCCAAGATCACAAAGTTGCCCAACGGATAGCAAGTTGAAGCTCAATCAACAAGAAGCACATTTGAAATGGTATGATCATTTGATATTGCGACTTTTCCCAAACCCTTGACATTGCCCTTAGAGTTGTCACCAAATGTAATCTTTTCTTGGTCATTGACATTCTCTTCTAGTGAAGTGAACATCCGGGGATCACCGGTCATATGTTGTGTGCAACCACTATCAATCACCCAATGAGATCCACCGGTCTTGTATTTCACCTACACACACAAGAAATCAAGCTTGAGCTTTCGAGACCCAAACTTGTTGGGGCCCCTTAACCTTCTCTACTAGAGACTTTGCAACCCAAATTTGTTTTGGCCTATTCTTGTTTGGAGGCCCTATGAACTTTCACTTTGCCACTAGAGTCTTGTCTAAGCATGTAGTGAGCATTGAAAGCAAAGGGCCTAGCATGCTTGGGCAAGGGTGTGGGTTTTGGCTCTTCACAATTGTGAGCAAAGTGTGCTTCTTTTCCACACTCAAATCATCTTCCCAACTTCTTCTTTGGCTTTGTGATGCTCTTGCGTTGCTTCATCTCCTCTTCAAGATAGCCAATACCATTTCTATTGGTCTTCATTATGGTGTTCATGAGGAGCTCACTCTGAAGACATTGACCCTTGGTGAAGTTCTTCAACCCGATGGTAAGGTGCTCTTTTTCCTTCTTTAGCTTGTCATTCTCTTGTTGGAGTTCCAAGTGGGATGGTGTCATCTTGTAATCCCTCTCTATCCTCAATCTCTTGTTCTCTTCTTTCAACATGTCAATCTCAAGTGTCATGCTATAGTCTTCATCATGAGTTTGAATGACAACTTGCTTGGTGGCTGCTAGCTTCTCTAGATCAATCTTGAGCTTTGCATTCTCATTCTTGATCTTGACATAGTCATCATAGTGTTCGGCCTCAACTACCTTCTTGCCCTTGCTACTAGCTCTTTGCTCATCATGCTCACTAACCAAATCCTCACAAGATGTTGCTATGTCACCCTTAACAACAAGGTTAGGAGCATCATGTGTCTCATGGGAAAGTAAATCATAAGCAACGGCAAGTGCATCATGATCAACTTTAACTTGAGTATATTGTTCTTTGAGCAAAGCATAACTAGTGTTGAGGTCACTATGCATCTTATCAAGTTTTTCATTTTTAGCCTTGAGCTCCTTGTTAGAGGACTTGAGCTCCTTGATAGAAAATGACATAGTAGCAAGTTCATTTTGTAACTCATCACTAGCATGTGTGGCATTTTTGTACTTGTCAACAAGAGATTCATTATCCTGAACAAGCCTTTCATTTTTAGCTCTAGTCTTTCTTATGATTTTTGAGTAGTTGTTAAGCAATTCAACAAGTTCATCATAAGTGGGAGACTCAAATTCACCATCACTATCATCATCACTAGAGTCATCATCGCTTTGTACCTTCTGGTCACCCTTTGCCATGAGGCATAGGTGTGTAGAGGATGATGGCGACGGTGGTGGTGGTGGTGGTGTAGAAGTCCCAATGACTAGAGCGGCCACCTTCTCCTTCTCATCATCACTATCTTCATTGGATGAGCCACCGGAGGAGTCAATGTCGGTGAGCCAATCACCAACAATGTATGCCTTGCCACCTTTCTTGTGGTATTGCTTCTTCTTCTTGCCATCTTTCTTGTAGGCCTTCTCACTTTTCTTGTCATCTTCACTTGATGAGTCATACTTCTTGCCCTTGTTCTTGTTCTTGTAGTTCTCTTTCTTGGGCTTGGTGCATTGATGAGCAAGATGGCCAAGGTCACCGCAATTGTAACAATCCATTTCGGATATTGGCCTTCTCTTGCTACTTGTGAAGAACTTCTTCTTTCTTGAATCAAAGTTGATTCCATTATTCTGAAGCTTCTTCAACATCTTTGTGATCCTCTTCACCATGAGTGCTATGTTGGTGTCATCTTCATCATCACTTCTGTTCTCATGGTGAACCTCAATTGCCTTGGACTTGCCCTTCTTGTCATGGCTTGCTTTGAAGGCCAAGTCCTTCTTGTCGGTGGAAGAGCCACCACTTGGTGTGATGTCCCTGTACATCTCATGAGCATTGATCTTTCCCAAGACTTGTGTTGGTGTGGATGTGGAAAGATCACCTTGATGTAGCACGGTCACAATGTGTCCATACTTGTCAATTGGAAGGACACAAAGAATCTTCCTCACAACATAGGATGGCTGTATTTGTGTGAGGCCAAGTCCATTTAGCTCTTCTACAAGAACATTCAAGCGTGAGTACATTTCATTTGCACTTTCATGAGCAAGCATTTCAAAAAAAATAACTTTTGCATAACCAAATGATAACGCTCATCACGCTCACTCTTTGTTCTCTCATGGAGCGCACAAATGTTATCCCATAGCTCATGGGCATTCTTGTGGTTTTGGACACGGTTAAACACATCCTTGCAAATGCCTCTAAAGATGATGTTTTTGGCTTTTGCATTCTATTTCTCATTTTCCTCCTCATTAGGAGTGAGGCTAGTGCCCTCCTTGGGCTTGGGAAAGCCGGTGATTGCGGCTTGGTGGCATTTGACATCTACCGCCTCTAGGTACGACTCTATACGAATCTTCCAATATGGGAAGTCGTCTCCCTCGAACATGGGAGGTGGTCCATCACCTCCGGACATCTTAACTCTAGGCGGTTAAGCCTAAATCGAGAGCACGAGGCTCCGATACCAATTGAAAGGATCAAAATGTCCAAGAGGGGGGGCGTGAATTGGGCTTTTCTAAACTTTTTGCAACAATTAAAACCTATCAAGCTCAATTAACCCCTTTGTGCCTAGAAGAGTGTTTCACTAAACTCTACCGCACAAAAGCCTATTTCTAATCCATTCCTACTTTAGCATGGCAATTCAATTATGTAAGAACAACAAGTAAAGTGCGGAATTGAATTGTTCAAAAGTAAATGTGAAAGTAAAGAGAAAGTAGAAATGACTCGGTGACTTTTTCCCGAGGTATCGAGGTGTGGGCACACCCCCTAGTCCTCGTTGGAGCACCCGCGCAAGGGTATAGCTCCCCCTTGATCCGTGCAAGGATCAAGTGCTCACTAAGAGCTGATTCTTCGCCACTCTGGCCCGGTGAATCGCTCGCTACCAGTCACAACTTGGCTTGGGTCATCCACAAAACCTTCGGATGATCACCAAGCTCTCCGATCGCCACCAAGCCGTCTAGGTGATGCCGATCACCAAGAGTAACAAACAAGAACTCTCACTTGACCAACGCAAGGCTAATGAGATGGGTGGATGCACACTTGCTACTCTTTCTTCACTAATGAGGTGTTTGATCACTCGATTATCAAATCTCTCAACCTCACTAGGCCTCTTGCACTCACTTGTAATCACAATGTGTTTGGCAGCCTTCCAAATGAGCAAGAGAGACAACATGAATGAGGTGAAGGCATATTTATACCCCCTAACTCAAAACATGCACGAAGGGGTACAACCAGCCAGTTAAGTACTGACCGGATGCACCTGTCGGGGTCCAACAGCTAGCTGACGCTAGCACTGACACTCGTACAAACCACTGATCGGACGCTCCCATGCGTCCGGTCGCCTCCGATCGGACGCGTCCGATTGCGTAAAAACCTCTCTGGAACCTCTCTGAGTTGGATCGGACTCACCTTGGTGAGTCCGATCGAAAACTGACGTAGCGTCCGATCGCGATCAGACCGAAACCCCAGCGAACAGCTCATGACCGGACGCATACCCTAGCGTCCCATCAGAGGAGCTCCAGCGTCCGGTCGCAATTTGAAGTCCAAAACGACTTCGGTTTGCGACACTCCCTTCACAAACTTTCTTCCTAATGATCTTAGGGACCTTTCTAAGCTACCTAGGGTTTTGGTTAATAAATGTGCACTCAAAAGTCTCACCTAGGTCAAGCTACTCATTCAAACTCCCCTTAACAGTACGGCCAAAGATAAAACAAAAACCTATGCTACTTTAAATGTCCTTCAACATCATATGACACTTAGAACTAGCCTATTACCGTCTTCGTCGTCCATCCTTTGAAAACCGAACGAATTCCATCAACAAAGGGACATGAATACCATTGTGTCCAATCGATCATTATTATCATGACCTAACTCAACTGTTTTTGCAAAACACACGTTAGCCATAGTACTTTACTGTTGTCATCCAATCACCGAAACTCACTAGGGGCCTAGATGCTCACAACTAGCAAAGCATCTCCCAAAAGAAATCACGAGGTAACACAAAGATGATAACAAACATGAGGTTACTTGGTGAATCAGGTAGGTGAAACCGCGACTTGAACGAGTGGAAACAGCAAGCTGGTTGCGACAAAACAAAGCCGCGACTTGTACGAGTGGAAACAGCAAGCTGGTTGCGACAAAACAAAGGGCTCGTCTGGCTAATATAAAACTGGAGCCTACAATAGAAGGTTATAACGTTGGCCCTTCGGAATCTCAAGCAAATTCTAGTCATGCTGAAGGCTTCAGTACGATTTTTAGGAGTAAAAGATGAACTGTATGCGTGGGTTACCTAGCTTATGTAAGAACATTTCTTTAAATTCCATCTGTAACTATATGCCAGCTTTTAAGCAATGTGTTACCTGATGCAAAAGTCTTAGAGATGTCTAACGAAGTTCATGTTATTTGGTTTTAATCTGTTCTATATTGTGTAAGAATCTAATGGTTTTCGTACTAAAAGAAAATTTTATTTAGATTCATAGTTTTGTGAAGGAAGAAAAACATTGCTGACACATTGGTCCAATAGTTTTGTTGTTATAAGTTTGACTAAATAATCAAGGCAAGGCGCCCTGTAAGGACGCCTAATGTTCCAGTTTCATGTAAAATAAGTTAACATAGAAATTCCAAACGTTGATCATTACACTCAACCCAGATGAGAATAGGAAAAAAAAATTCATGGTTTTCACAAGTGTAAAAGCAAACCCAGACAATTCCATTCGCCTGTGTAACTTCTTGCATCATCGACCGCTTGTAAGGATAGGTAAAGCATACAACAAAAAGTAACTTTGACTTTCAAAGGACTAGCACCATCAAATTTCTGAAATACAACAGCAATCGAGTTAAGCTGATTGGAATATACATGTACAAAGGTATAATTACAGCATCGAGATGGCAGCCACGACGATGGCCATGTAGATTTACATCTCCTACCGCCTCTGCACAGACCTAAATCAAGTCGCAAATAGCAAGGCATTAGAATCATTATTCTGCCAAAGAAATATATTCTTTTTTTAACAAAAAAAAATATATTCTAGAGGCTATGATAAAAACATCCTTTTGCAGGATTCTGCTTATATCTGTAGTTCAACTGTAATTTTAGTGTCTATACTATTAGGCAATAGGAGATTGTATATTGTATATTTAGGCAAGGCGGTCAATTAGGATCAGACCTGCCATGCATGTTTAGAGATAGTCCGGTCTATATTTAGGCAAGGCGGTCAATAAGGATCAGACCTGCCATGCATGTTTAGAGATAGTCCGGTCAATTAGGATGAGAGGTTTATTCTTGTCCTTGTATTTGTAAACTGCCATATATAGCAGCAGCCGCTGCCCTATAATACAGGCGACCCTCTCCCATTGAGAGTGCAGCCAATTGCCCCCCAACTTCATCTCTCTACACATACAACTTGCACTAAATGCAGAAAAATTTATGAAGCAAGGCACTAGAACCCTTTCCCCAAGGTTAGAAATACTATTTTCCACTACAAATGCACACGAGATACTAGGTCCATACCCATTTTTACAAAAAAAAAAAAAAAAAAAAAAACATGAATAAGGCTCTTGAACCAAGGGAGAAATTTGAGAGCAGCTTGCTCAAGCAAGTTGTTAAAATAAGCCAATCCTTTTCGTAAGTGCTTTTCAAAGGTGCACAGAAACCATGAAGAGGATTAAGAAAGTGAAATTGGTCGCTACTAAAGTGTAAGAGCTGACAGTGCTTCTAAAGACAGGTTTCCAATCAGTAAATTGGATATCAATGTTTCCTACTGTTAGAATAAATAGGAACAATACCACATTGTCTACCCACATGTGGCGTTGGTCCTATGTACAATATATTATCAGTCCATGAGGCCCAATGCAATCACAATCCAATATTCCACCAATTACATTCTCCTTCATGAGATCCTAACCGTAGCCGCCGCCGCTTCCGCACCACGCACCCTCAGGGAGAGATCATATTGATCCCACTGCCATCCTCATGGCTGTCAAGCAGCAGATCAGGCCTTCACGCAACACAACGCCACCTCATCACCCTCTCTATGCTAGACTGAGGACACTGGGCGTCGCCCCCTCCCGCGCTGCAGTGGTAGTGGCCTGGGACAGGTCGACCCAAACACCGAACCGCCATGGTGGCGATGAAAGGTCCTTGTTTGGTTTTGGTAATTGAGTGACAACCTAGGTAAACTAATTATATTTATTTATGTGAGATACACACGAGATTAGTTTACAAGTGAATGTGCAATGAAGGAGCTTATTGCACATGTGACATGGCATAGATTCTTGTGACTAAGGTGGTGAAGATGAAGACAAGACTTGGCTTGATGGACCGATTGCGAAGGTGAAGGGCAAGTTGGAGGCTTTGAAGCCGTTGGTACCGAGTGTCGGGAGGCTTGAGCAAATACTTGTCGCCAATCGACCGAAGCAATGGTGAAGAGGAAGTAAGGTCAAGATCGATGGACCATGGAGACCATGTGATGATATAAAGTGAATCATTTGATCAAGGTTGGTGCATGTGCTGCATCAACACCGAAAGAGATGGAATGAAATGTGCAAGACAAAGGTATATTTGTAGGCATTTGATTTCATCGGTCATAATGTGTAGAGGAGTTTATGACCGAGTTTAGAATAGATGGTCGTACTATCAAGAGGGGCAAACTTGTTTGCATATCGGTCATCTAGTGTCACTTAAGCGATCTAACATTGCGATGTTGCTAGGATCAAGTGGTGTGGTCAGTGTAAGTCAAAATCCTTTGAAAAATGATTGTGAAAATGCTAACACACTTGTTGTCGGTGTCAAGAATGGCAAGCCTAGATGGCCTACGAGTAGATTTCTATCTGCGCGTCCGGCTTTGGATGATGTGCAAAGCGAACATGAGGGAGTATACTGGTTCGGGCTGAAGGTGCCCTACGTCTAATGTCAAGTTCGGCGGTTCGTATTGCCTTGCACCTGGCGGTGCTTGTAGTAGGGGGTACAAGCGGTGAGAGAGGAAGATGGTCCCAGGTCTCTGAATAGGTTCGAATGTAGGTGTGTGGTGAGTGTTGTTGGAGTGTGCAACGGAATTCGGCCCAGCTCGCTATAACCACGAGTTGACGCCCTTCGAGCTCAGGTCCATTGGAGCCCACAACATATCCAGACATTGGGCCTAACTCAACCCAAAAGACTAGCCTGATAGGTGAGGGCTACTCCCGCCTTATATGGTTGTGCTCTCCCGCCATCAATTACCGAATGGGACTAAACCTAACAATCTCCCCTATCACATATCGGACCCAACTCTTCACATCACACAACCCCGTACGATTTACGGAAGAGTTTTCCAAGCCCCGAGTCCAACGCTCCATATCACAACCCGTGTGACCTCCGAGACGTTAACAAGCTCCCCCGTCACATGTGACCCTTGAGAGTTTCCAGGTTTTTCCGACCATGAGCTCTGACACCACCTGTTAGAGTGTGCAGCAGAATTCAGCTCAGCTCGCTATAACCACGAGCCGATGCCCTTCGAGCCCAGATCTACTGGAGCCCACAACATATCCAGGCATTAGGCCTAACTCAACCCAAAAGACTAGCCTGATAGGTGAGGGCAACCTCCGCCTTATATGTTGTGCTCCTTCACCATCAATTACCGATGTGAGACTAACCTAACAAGTGTTTGGTTTCTTGTTTCGGATTCACCTTATGTTTTCGACTTTTGGATGCCCTACAAAGGTCCCTCCACCCCCCTTTTATAGAGCAATGGTGGACATGGAGGTTACACAGGTTGCGCATGGGAACTAAAAGAGGAAAAGAAAACAAAGAAAACGGGAGAAAGATGGCCTCGAGCGCTCCGTCCTTCCTTCCCGGTCGGTGGGGGCTCGAGCACCCATGTAGCGGATGTCCTTCCTCCCCTATATCCGATTGCTACAGTCAGCCCTGTCGCGAGGACGCAATGGCTCTCGGAGTCGAGACCTCTCCGTCTACTGTCGGAGGCGCACTGTGGCCATGTTTTGACCCAGGTTGCCAAGTACCGTAGAGATGGGCAGGGTGTATCCACCGATCCGTCACGGAGGAGTACGTGCCACAGTCAGGAAATACGTTCTACTGTGGTGTCGTGGCGCCAAATTCGTGGAGATGGGCGCGGTACGTACCCTGACTCGCCATAGAGGGGGAGTGGCTGTCACAGTTGGAATTGTATGTTCCGTTGTGACGACGTGTTTACTGGATTCTTAGAGATGGGTCATCGATCGATCACCCCTGTAGAAGCGTGCGCATCACGCAACCGCAGAGACACAACAGCGAGGCAGGTTGGCCTCTACTGGTGGAGGTGTGTTGGGTGATCGATTAACCGATCGACCAAGTCTAGCTGACCGGTCCTACAGAGACGTGGGTGTAGGGCCGTGACGGCCAAGCTGAGCGTCTGGCTCCATCACCACACGGATAGAGAGGCACGATGAAGAGACCGCTGTCGCATCAGGTTGTACTGCATTACCCAATCGGTCACACATGTCGTGATTGCGCGTGCTTGGTTTGACGGGGCAGTCAGTCGTCATGGGGGAAGGACCCACGACGTCTAATAGTTGTACGCGGGGGTCGGGCGTGTCCCTTGGGTCGGACAGGAACCACCCGTGGGGGATTCGGTTGGGGCGGAGTCTTCACCCCGAGGGAGGAGTCGGGCGAGGCGAAGATTTCGCCTGAGGGTCGAGTTCGCCCGAGCCCCTTCAGTCGGGCTTGAGCGGGTCGGGGTTCACTACCAAAAGAGTGGGACACACTCTGGGCCCATTCGGCTAGGCCAAATGAGGCAAGGACTGCAACAAGGGCCTTTGAGCTTGCTTAGGTGTTTGATGTGTCGCTTATCACTGTTGATTGGGTATCCCTAATTTTGATACCTGATAGTAGCTCCCGAGCCTTTGGGGGAGTGGGAACACTCCTCCCGAGGCTGGAGAAATTTATGCCAAGAAAATGTATTAGGGATATCTTCGGTTTTTTTTGGCCAGTGGGTGCACGCGAGCGCACCCGCCGAGTGTAGCCCCCGAGGCCTTGGAGGGATTATAGATCCCTTCAAGGGCTTTGTTCGCGCCTACGTTACATGGATACGTCCAAGAACACGTGTATCGCATATCCGATACGTATCAGATACGGATACGTGTCCGATACGCGGTCGATACGTATCTGAGAAGTATTCGGTTTTAAATTATTATTTTTTATTTTTCAATACGTGTGCCGATACGTATCTGATGTCTGGATACGGCGCAACTCACGTATCTGCCAATTGGATACGGCCCAACCCATTAACATCACAACACATATCGATCCGTCCCTGTTGCCCTACCTACGACGCCGCACTCTCACGACCGCGAGTCGCGACTTGCGCCGGACGCCCTCGCGCGGTGACGGCGCATCCGGCGACGAGCCTCCACCTCCGCCTCCGCTCGCCGGCGACGAGCCCCTCCGCCTCTGCCTCTGCTGGCCGGCGACGAGCCCTCCGCCTCCGCCTCTGCTCTCCAGGACGAGCCCCTCCGCCTCCGCCTTTGCTCGGCAACAACGAGCATCCATCCCGGCGACGAGCCTCTGCCTCCGCTCGCTGGCGAGGAGCCCCTCCGCCTCCGCCTCTGCTCGCCAGGACGAGCCACTCTGCCTCCGCCTCTGCTCCCGTGAGGATCCAGCGAGTGGATCCAGCTTCCGTGAGTTAATCCCCCTTCCACATTCTCGATCTCCTCTTCTTCTTCAGTTCATAGCCGGCTGTTGCTTCATTTCTTTGCTGTCTTCCTCTCCCCATTGTCGATCTATTTTATTTCTGCAGTGTTAGTAAATTCTTGTTGCTTGATTGTTTTATGCAGTAGATGGCATCTCCAAATATGAGCAATGCTAGTGCTAGCGTAGGATCTGCTGTCACTAACGCAGCCACTAACACAACAGACATCAAGGCTCCACTTTGGGATCATGTCACGATTATAGAAAGGCCTAGAACTGGTGGAGGAAATGCTCTGTGGCGCTGCAACTACTGTCCAATGCAAAAACTTAGTAGTTACACTAGTGTTGAAGCTCATTTGCTACAGAAGGGAGGAAGGGGAATAGGTAAATGTCCTAATGTTTCATTTGAAATGCTTAGTGAAATGAGGAAGGAAATTGAAAGGTGCAAGAATATGGTGAAAAGATCCAAGTCAAGAACTGTTTCTCTGCCTACTGCTCCTTCTTTCAGCAATACTGATGACACCAACAAGAGGAACAAGAGGGGGCCTGCTTCTGCATTGGAAAAATCTTGGGCATTAGAAGACCGCAAGCACCTAGATGCTTTAATCAGTAGAGCAATTTATTCTGGAGGGGTATCTTTCAATTTTCTGAGAAATCCATATCTTCAAGAAGCCCGCAAGCACCTTAGATGCTTTAATCAGTAGAGCAATTTATTCTGGAGGGGTATCTTTCAATTTTCTGAGAAATCCATATCTTCGAGAAGCCTTTACCTTTGCTTGCAGCCGCAACATGCAAGGTTATGTGATTCCTGGTTACAACAGAGTTAGAGAGGGACTTCTGAAACAAGAAAGGAGGCACATAGAGCATTTGTTGGAGAGCACAAAGAGCACATGGGCAGAGAAGGGAGTCACAATCTGCTCTGATGGTTGGTCAGATCCTCAGAGGCGACCAATCATCAATTTTGTTGTTGTTTCTGACAAGTCACCTATGTTCTTGAGGGCTGATAATTGTGAAGGTCAGTACAAATCCAAGGAATACATTGCTGAAAAGTTGAGAGGTATAATTGAAGAAGTAGGTAGAGATAATGTAGTACAAATCATTACAGACAATGCTGCAAATTGCAAAGGTGCTGGTCTCATAATAGAATCTGAGTATGATAATATATTTTGGACACCATGTGTCGTTCATACCCTCAATCTTGCTTTGAAAAGTATATGTGAACCTAAAATAGGAAACAATCCTTCTGATGAAGAGCTATTTGCTTGGCAGCAACTTGAATTTATACATGATGTTAAAACTGAGGCTGCTATGATAAAGAATTTCATAATGAATCATGGCATGCGGCTTTCAATGTTCAATGAGTTCAGCCGTTTGAAATTGCTTTCTATTACTGAAACAAGATTTGCCTCTGTTGTATGTATGTTGAAGCGGTTTGTTGAGGTAAAAACAGCCCTCCAACAAATGGTGATTAGTGACAAATGGAGCATCTACAGAGATGATTCTCCTACTCCAACAGCCCAAATTGTCAAGGAATTGATACTTAATGATGTATGGTGGGACAAGGTGGACTACATTCTTAGGATTACAACTCCTATATATGAAATGATTCGTATGACAGACACCGACACACCATGTCTTCATTTAGTATATGAGATGTGGGATTCAATGATAGAGAAAGTGAAGAAAGTCATATATCGATATGAGGGCAAGCAAGAAGATGAGGAGTCAGACTTGTACTCAGTTATTTATGACATATTGATTGCTAGGTGGACAAAAGGAAATAATCCACTTCACTGTTTAGCTCATTCACTTAACCCAAGGTACAAATTGCAATTCAGATTGTTTTCATTTAGTTCACTTGTGTCATTCAGATTATTTCCATTCACTAAATTGTAAAGCCAAATTGTCAAATGACAATTGCAGATATTATAGCAAAAAGTGGCTTGAAGAAGGTGTTGGCTGTGAACCACCCCACAAGGATAAAGAGGTGTCGAAAATGAGGATGGTTTGCTTCAAGAAGTTCTTTCCCATGCCAGATGAATTGGCTAAAGTAAAAGAAGAGTACTCAAGGTTCTCTAGTTGTTCAGAAGAATTTAATGATCCTGACTCAATCCATGATAGATGGGCTGTTTCCCCTATGACTTGGTGGACAAATCATGGACAATCTGCTCCCTTGTTAATGAGCTTGGCCATGAAATTGCTTAGCCAGCCAGCCACATCTTCTTGCTGTGAAAGAAACTGGAGCACGTATAGCTTTATCCATAGTGTGAAGAAAAATGCCTTGACTCCAGAGCGTGCTGAAGATCTTGTCTTTGTGCACACAAATTTGAGGCATTTGTCCAGAAGAACCGAAGCATACAAGGCAGGAGAGACAAGGATGTGGGATGTAGGAGGGGATTCTTTTGATTCATTGGTGGTATTGGCATTCTTGAAGTGGCCGACCTGTCCCTTGATGAACCTGATTTGCATGCTGTGACTTTTGGTTTGGATGCTCCGGAGCTTGATGTTGTGGATGACAATGTGACAAATGTGGAATAGAAACTTGATGCTGCATGAATGCCTTTTATTAATTTCCTAAATTTGAGACCACTATATTTCAGATTTGAGACCTTTAGACCTGCTGTTTTGTAATAATAGTACACTTTAGTACTTAATTGCGACGTTTTATGGTTATCAGATTTAAATTTAGACCTGCATTATTATTATTTTTATTTTATTTTTTAAATATTAAACGTATCCGTGTATCGGGTTTTTGGAGAAATTGCCGTATCCGCGTATCCGTATCCTTCCGATACCGATACATGTATCCGTATCAGTGCAACTTAGGTTCGCGCAGCGGTTGCACCTTCTCGGTGCTTTCATTTCTATCATAGCGGCGTAGCCCTTAGGCCTTCAGGCGTAGGGGCGTGACCGTTCGCTTGTTCAAAGAGCCTGCTTGCGTCTAACGATGTCACGAGGGTGTCAGGGCGCCGCGAAGGCCGGTGGCGTGTGTGCAGTTTTCGAAATATTCAGGATCCTGACAGGACGCGTCTGATGTCGTACCCGATGCGACCATTAGACGCTGGTTGGTTTGTGCAGCGGCGGAGCGCTTCACACCCCCCATTTATTCGCAGGGCACCTTTATGGAGAGACCTCGTCGTCCTCCTATTTATACCCCTCACCCCTTTGTCTTTCGCATCCAGGCGGTGTAAGTGTCTAGGAGGGTGAGAGAGGAAGGCGTCCGGGTCTACCACAAGGCAGGGCCTTTCCGTCCTTCACCGGTTGGTGTTGGCGGCGGTTCAAGCCGAGCAGAGATGATTGGGTGCGTCCGTTGCGAATCACAGCGTGTGGTCCTCGCTAGCATGAGGCTTGCAGGGGCGGCGGCTAGGAGTCCTCGGGTGAGGACGGTGATGGGGTCCAGGTTCGCCCTCTGTCCCCAGGTTTGAGCAGTCGATGTGCGGCCAGCGACAGCGTGAAGGCCAAGATCCAGGACAAGGATGGCGTCCGCCGGACCGATGATGTGCGGCCTGCGTCAACGAACGGCTCCGTGGAGGGTCTTGTGCGGGGGCTTTGAGATGAAGCCTTCCCTTTGTAGTAGGTTTTTTGCTTAGAACGGGAGGACTCTATTTCTGTGGTCGTCAGGGCCTTAGTGTTAGGGACTAGGGTATTGTACCTTTCGTGACAATCGGGCGCTTTGTGTTTAATAATTATGTTCTCATGCTCATGATGTTTTCCCCTTAGCCGAATGTGGTGGGATTCTGGCTCTTTCGCAGCCCCAAGTCCTGGCTTGCTCGTTTTTTCGAGTTATCGTGTGGGCGAAGCCCTCGAGCCCCGATTCGTCACTGAGGTCTGATTAGGGGACCTCTTGATCTTTGAGTAGATGATCCTCACACATCCTTTAGCAGAACGGAGGGGGTGAGCCTCGTCATGCCATTCCTCACTGGTCGAAGCATGGGGCTCGGTGAGCTGTTAACGGGTTCGTTTGAGTGGAGGCCTGGTTCCCGTTCGCGAGGTCTAGCTAGTGGCCGCATAGACGGCGCACTCCAAATTCCCAATGGCCAGTTCACTTGGTTGCCAGGTCCATTCGTTTAGTCCTGAGGGCTCGATGCCTCCCGTCGAGGGTTACCGTGAACTGGTTTCCGATTGGGGCTCAAACATGGGTTAGGACGCCCTTCAAGCTCCGCGTGATAGTGTACTGGCCGCTAGTGTGCCCGTCCTTCGCCATCCCTGACTCTAGGTGCCCTAGGCGTCTGTTCATAATCCTCGGGGGTCAGCCTTCGGACCTTTGGACTGAAACTGGGTCGTGGAGAGGCTTATGTGGCCTCATATCGTCGGCAGCCGTTGGGGCCCACGACCCATATGTGTGGGTGATGCGCCCAAGCCTTTTAGTGACCCGCGTGATACATGAGGCGTGCAGTGCGGGGCAGCGGTTTTATTGCGAGCGTGCGCATGTTACCCAAGAAATTGGCGATCATGGGGAGACATACCCGGATACGCATTGAATGAGAGTGCGTAGTTGGGGGGTGGGGGGTCTGTCTCCTTCCTTAAATGTCGGGCCACCCCTTCCCTCGTATGGCCCCCGCTCTCCGCCTCCCTTGCCTTCCTGCATCTGATCTGCTAGGGCGAAAAGCAAGAGAGAGAGAAAGAGAGGGCAGAAAAAACGCGTCGCCGTTGTTCTCCATGCCGTCGATGGACCCTAAGATCCATGACACGATAGAGCCATGGCCTCGTTCCACCTTTACTGCCGTCAAGGCGAAGAAGCTTGTCGACCGCGGGCTGCTTCTTCCCTTGATTCCCAGTGCGTCGATGCTGGAGTGGATCGTCCTCGGTAATGACTGGTCGCGTCCACCTCCGGGCTACACCGTGAACTTCTTGTATTTTCATGCGAGGGGCTTCAGCTCCACTACTACGAGCTTGAGATGCAGAATCTCAATCCCAACTCGGTGGTGCTGATTGCGACCTTCATGGCCCTTTGCGAGGGCTTTTTGGGGATCAGACCCAACTTCACCCTTTGAAGATACTTCTTCACCGCCTTCCCGCTCACGAGGACCGTGTCGGACATTGGCAAGGTTCTTGTGAATACTCAGAGCTGTGTGATCCAGCTCCGCCAGAACAGGGTGCACGAGTACATTCCAATAAAGGCCAAATTGAACAAAGGATGACATCTAGATTGGTTCTACCTCAAGAACAACATTGCTGCTCCCCTTCTAGTGTTTTCCGGGCGCGTGGGGGCCAGCAGTGGACGAGAAGCAGAAGGTCCAGTGCCTGATAGACGTCGTGAAGCATCTGTCTTCGCATGACGTCACCGGGGTCGGGGTCATGGAAGCATTATACAAAAGGAGGGTGCTTCCATTGATGCATCGTCCGCTCCAGATGGACGAGTTGATCCCTAGGGCATCCCTGGTGGCTCGGTCATGTCGATTGTGCCGCTAGGCCGTGAAGCCTTCAGGGACCGTCTGAAGATGGTGTTGAGGTCACTTCAGACGACGAGGATCTTGATCGCCACCTCCCAGTTGCCCTTGGCACGACTACATTTCATTGGTAGGGTATCCTCTCCTCTTCCGTCCTCGCTCTGCATCGTCCCTTCCACCTTACGTATCTGTGATTTTGCAGGGCTCCCTTTGCGCGGCTCCTGATCTAGACCCTCCCCTCGCTGAGGACGTGGATCAAAGGGCGGTGAACAGGGCCCGGGCCACGAAGTCGAAGAGGAAGAATGATGCCCAGAAGAAGAATGACGAGAGGACGAGGAAAAGAGACGAGCTCGAGAGGCGCTGTAGGCAGCAGCGTGCAACCGGAGAGGAGGAAGAAGAGTCGCTTGATGACAACGTAGACGACGATGACGCTAACAATGATGATGATGCAGGCAACCCCCTGGGTTGGATGGAGGGTGTCACCAGTGGGCGGGCCTCGGAGCTCGTGTCAGCGGCGGTAGTGTCGCAGCATCCTCCGCAGGTCCAAGAGCAGGCAAGGGACGATGGTGCGGTGGCCGAGGTGGGGACGCCTCGGGAGACTAAGTCTCTAGGCGCCACGGGACTGCCTCGCCCTAGGGTGGAGGCGCCTCGTGATGCTTCCCCAGAGGTTGTGGAGATCACCCCGCCACCCATTTCGGCCGGGATTGGGACAAAAAAGAGGTCCCGACCAACAAGGGGTCAGGGTTAGAGCCACGGATGGCGAAGCGTCCTTTCGTGGGGTATGGTCTTTGTCCGCTTTTGATTGTGTATTGCTACGTCTGCGTCCCTGTTAATTAGCTCATTCTTTTCCTCGCAGGAAGACGAAGTCCGCGACGCCGACACTTGCGCCGCGGAAAACCCTACGGGCATGGGGGCATGCCCAGGAGACGGCCGGGGCCTCGCTTGGTGTTGTCGTGGGAGCAGCTCCGGGAGGTGGCATGGCCTCGGGGATCGGCTCTGCCGCTCCTACTGCTGACGTCGAGGTCGCACCTTCGGAGATCCCCCAGGTCTTACGGAGCCGGTCGGGAGGGGAGGCAGAACGGTGGTAGTGGCTCCAAGGACCATGCCTTCGAACGGCGCGACTCCGACGGCCATGGAGAGGGGAGGCAATGGACCCCCGGAGGTCGAAGCTTTGGGGGTCACCGGTCAGGGCATTGGAGCCCATGCGGACCAGGTGTCGTTGCAGCCTCGCGGGGACCCTTCCATTGTTCGGGAGGGGTCAAGGGTCGAGGTTCCGCTACGCACGGCTTCTACGGCCCGGAATGCCGCTGAGGTTGACTTGGGGGTTGTAGTGTCGATCTTGGTCGAAACGGCTCGTCCTCCCGTCCCCGACGAGTCGTTAGCCCTTGTGAGGCGGGGACACGATCCCCACGCTTGGGGCGGGCCTCGGATCAGGAGGGTGCACCCGGATGGGACCAGCGGCGCCACCGCTTTTTGTCTTGGACGACGGGGAGGAGCAGGATCTGTGAGTAGCGCGTCTTGGTGTCGGACAAGACTTCACTAATGAAGTAGACTGGGCGCTAAACCCTGAGGGCGTGGCCGTCTTTGTGTCATTCGACTGCAACAACTGCACTCACTACCTGGGTGGTGGCGGCTAGGTATAACAGGAGTGGCTCTTTCTCGGCCGGGGGTACTAGGATCGGGGCCTGAGTCAACATCGCCTTGAGCTGGTCAAGCGCTTGCTGAGCCTCGGGCGTCCACACGAAGTGGCCAGTTTTCTTGAGGGGCCGATATAGGGGAAGTCCGCGCTCGCCAAGCCAGGAGATGAACCGGCTCAACGCCGCCAGACATCTTGTAACCCGTTGCACCCCCTTCAGGTTCTAGATTGAGCCCATACCCGTGACGGCTGAAATCTTCTCCGAGTTGGCTTCAATGCCACGCTCGGAGACAATGAAGCCAAGCAGCATTCCCCTTGGGACCCTGAAAACACATGTTTCGGGGTTGAGCTTGATATGTTTGGCTCGTAGCCTTTCGGCTTGTTCGAGGTCAGCGATCATAGAATCCGCTCGTTTGGATTTGACCACGATGTCATCTATGTATGCCTCAATAGTTTGCCCGATGAGGTCCCCAAAGACCGAGAGCATTCATCGTTGGTACGTAGCCCCCGCGTTTTTGAGTCCAAACGGCATGATTACGTAACAAAACCCAAATAGGGTGATGGAAGATGTTGCGAGCTGGTCGGATTCTTTCATCGTGATCTGATGGTATCCGGAATAAGCATCAAGAAAGGGTTTCACATCCTGAAGTGGAATCAATAATCTGATCGATACGAGGCAATGGAAAGGATCCTTCGGGCAGACTTTATTAAGACTAGTATAATCTACGCACATCCTCCATTTCCCTTTTTTTTACAAGAACTAGATTAGCTAACCATTCAGGATGGAATACCTCCTTATTGAACCCAACCGCCAAAAGCATGTGGACCTCCTCCCCGATCGCCCTGCGCTTCTCCTCGTCAAAACAGCGCAGGCGTTGCTTCACTGGTTTGGAGTCGGCTTGGATATTCAAGGAGTGCTCGACGACCTCCTTCGGGATGCCTGGCATATCCGAAGGACTCCACGCGAACATGTCACAGTTCGCGCAGGCGTTGCTTGATTTTTGTTCCAGCCGTTGGGAATCAATGGCGAACAGTCCGGTTCCTGTCTGCAATTCATGGTAAAGGCTAGACTATCCGAGATTTGTAACCGAACTGTCCGAGATAGCCGTTTCAGCTCGGGAAAAGGGAAAACGGCTAGTTTCTTCCCCTCCTCTATAAATAGAGGGGTGCCCATCCCTTGGGGATGGTTGAGCAACTTGGGGACTTAGTGTCCTTGTGTAAGAGTGCTTGGGAGCCCTCCAACTCACTTATAATTAGTGCTAATCGTATTCACTAAGTGAGAGCAATTCTAGTGCGGCGCATGAGAGATTGTAAGTGTTGGCACTATAGGTGTTCGTGTTATAAGGCAATGGTGCTTGTTACTCTTAGGGGTTGCCACCTCCTAGACGGCTTGGTGATTGTGGCCTTCGTGTGAAGCCAACGTGAAGCTGGTGGCGTGCTCCAGAGAAGAGCTCTGTGAGGGGTGTTGTGCTCGCCTCGTAAGACATCACATAGAGCAACTCTAGTAAAAGCAAGACATGAAGAGCATCGTGGTCCGGCCAGGTCAAGTGCTAGAACTTGTGGTAAGCACTCCATGTGGGAGAGTGTGACTTGAGGGCAACCACTAGCAAGAGGATCCGCGGCAATCTTGAGCTTGTATCAACGGGGATTAGCTTGGTGGTAACAAGTGGACCTCGAGATAAAAATCACTGTGTCTACCTTGTTCATCACGTTGGTTTGCAATCCCCCAACACAAGCTTGTATTTATTCATTCTGTTATGCTTGTGTTATTGTAGTTACTCTTGTAGTTAGTTAGCTTGTGTAGCTTGCTAGTTACCTTCCTTGCTACTCTAGCATAGAAGTAGCTCTCTTGCGTGATTAATTGGCTTGAGTGGCTTTATTAGTCACATTGCTTAGTTTATGTAGCTAAGTAATTTGAGCTCTCTAATTTGGCTTATGTAACCTTGTTATTGAGCATTACTAGTGAGCTTAGGAGCTTTGTGCTTAGATTGTGTAGGACCTCTCCGATTTTCTTAGAGTACTAGTGCATAGGTTTGTGTGTCCTTACATGCTAGATTAGGTGAGCTCTAGCTAGCCTGGCATCTTTGTTGCCTAATTAGCATCTTTGTAAGATGCTAAAGAACTTAGATAGAGGTGTAGTATTGGCTAGACCGATAGTTTTAATTTCGCATTTGTTTCGGTTAGCAACTGCAATTAATTTTAAAAAGGACTATTCACACCCCCCTCTAGTCCCCCATCTCGACCCTATAGGCGGCCAGCCGATCTGCGCCATCGTCGCTCGACACAGCGTGACCGCAACTCGCCATGCACCCCGCGCCGATGTCTGACTCCGGCAGCCGCCATTGCCGCCCGTGATGAATCACACTGAGGCGCACTGTCGCCAGGGGCGCCGTCCGATCAGGTCGCGCCGCCACTGACTACGTGTTGCATTGTTGGGTATACCCGATACCCGATACCCGATCCACTATTATTGTATCAAAGTTGCGTCGTCATCCATCGCCTGTCAACCTCGCGCATGCCTACTGCAGCATTGGCATCGACTACACCGTCTCCATCGACAGCTCGTCATCGACACCATCGTCGAGTACTACACACATCTTCTCCGAGCAATAGGGCTGCTGTTGTGTCACCTCGTCGAGTCGTAGCACCGCCACCCGTGTCCGCTTCGCCGTTGCATCTACATCGTCGTCCCCTATGTATCAACGACCATGTTGTGCAATCTTCGTTGCACCATCTATCTGCACAACATTTTCGCCCTACTGATTAGGTCGCCGTCATTGAGCTGCCACTACCCGTGCCATCCCTGAGCCTTGCTCGTCGGTTGCGCCCTCACGACGTTACTGAGCCCTGCTCACCGATGCGTATATTACCGCGCTTCAACACAACCACGTCAACCACGTCGTCAACATCACTGTCGTTGGGGCCCTCTCCCTTGCCCGCTCGGTATTGGCAACACTGGCACGTGCCTTCGTCCCCGACACATTGCTAGGTGTGGCAAACCCAGCTCACACCTCGGCGCTCAGGCAACAAACTGCATCAACTTCGACATTAACCCTCTCGTTCCCACCTCATCTGCCACGTTTGCGAAGTCATCTATCTTCTACATCCACTATGGCCCTGACTGTGTCGACCTCGGCATCGCCCCCTTCCACGACGACTGCCTCGACACGTCTCTGTCATCACCATGGCGCCCCTTGTGCGCCTGCAGAAGCTCCATTGACATGGCAATCCGATCGCAACTACATCAACCTCGGCTATCTTCAACATGACTTCTTCGACCACGGCTATTGCGCCATCACGCTCGGCTACCTCGACATACCATCTTGCATGAGGACTCATTGGTTTCTTCTCTAGCCACAACATACGAGACACATCGATTGTTATGACTACGGGGGGATGTTAGCTTGTCAGCCTTTTCTCCATTCTCACCGTCTGCAGCGCTCCCGATGTGACTGCGGGAGGATGTTAGAGTAAATAGGAATAGTACCACATTTTCTACTCACGTGGGGTGTTAGTCCTCAGTCCATGAGGCCCAACACAATAACAATCCAATATTCCACTAATTACATTCTCCTTCACTCACAGCATTAATTACTTGGATTATCCTATTGCATATAAAAACGGCTTAAGATACTGAGATCCCTTGTATCTAGCAGCAGAGAAAAAGGATATTATATCCATACCAGGAATATTAGTTAATCCTAAAGTGCAAACAGTCACATACCAATCCCCAAGGCACTTCAAATAAACTCATTGAGAATTATCTGTCATAATCTAGATGGAGATGGATCTAATGTTTTCCCTTGGAAAATCATCACAGATGAAGACTGTCAGAGAAAACTTCCTGTAATGGCAACAATCATGCTTTCAGATCAACAACCAACTCCATTACATCCCACTATAAGTTTAATTTAGATAGAAATCATTGAGCTTCTTGCCAACAAAAGTAATGAACAATGACAAATCCTACCATGGTAGTAAGCCTAAAAATCACATGATGTGGTCAAGCTTCTTCAGCATTCCAATGCATACCTCTGGATCTGAAAACAAAGAACATAAGAAACATATTACATAGTTCCATATCACATTTGTAAAAGTGAATATGAATGTGCCTAAATGCATCCCTGGTGATCGAAACTGAACCAGGTAAGGAGAAAAAAGAAGAGAATATTTCCAGAAATGAATTTAAACAACAGCAGCAGCAAAGCCATTATCCACAACTCAGAATCAGAGGTCTACTAGAGATGAAACCCAGCAAGAGGCAGATGAACCCAACAGCAGCAAGGCTATTAGCCAACTCCCAAGCACAGGCAGGCCAGAGAAGTCATGCTGAATTTGGGATAGACATATATGTGAACCTTGGAAAGTGGTGGAATGTCAAATTCCAAGGCAAATAGGCTAGTTTATTGAGTGAATTCTGCGACCTTCCCTTGACCCTTGCTGCCCTACAGCAGGAGGGAGGAGGAAGCAGCAGGGAAGATGTGTGGACAGACAGCTGGGAACCGGAAAGGACGAAGGGAAGAGATGCAGCTGTTGCACGCGCACAGCAAGTTTGCAGCCGACAGCTGAAGGTTTCACGGTGTGAGGAGGTGAGGGAAAGAGTGGGAGAGATAGGAGAGAAACCCTAATGGGCTTGGCCCAAACAGTGCTAGCGCACTAAGCTGAAGCAGCCCATCTGCCTTTTTGATGTCTATAGTCGGTCAGGGTACGCAGTTGGATGATTAATCACGACTAGTCTATAATAATCGGACGACCAGGTTTCTGACCATTCTGGTTGACTAGGACTGCTTCATTGAGTGCTGGGTACCGATATGGACGATTAATCGCGATCGGACAACATGATAACACTGCTTGGGGGTAGGACTGCAAAGGTAAAGGGGGAGAGGGTGCAGGCATGCAGGGTTTGTACATGGAAGATACGCTTGAGGCCCCACTCAACTGAAGTGTCTCAAAAATCAGCTTAATAAACATGGAAATGTCTTGACATAGCAAAGAAAGCAGGTTGAGTAAATAGCAGTGACTAAACAAGGAAAAATCTCGCTACCTCAACCATATTTTCCTCAATGAAGCAACCCACCCCCATGTTTGTCATGTCTGCACCATTGTGTTGAAGGATCCTGAGCTTCCCTTCCTATATAGTTCACCACAATGAAAGCATTAGCAATCCACCATACCTTTTTGTTTATTGAATAATTTTCTACCCACTTTAGTCCCATAAACAAGGCCACCTCCTGGTGATGGATGAAAGCATGCAACATTGACTTCATCTTCAGCGCTAGGAAGCACTCTCACAAGCTCCATATCTGGAACTCTATATACCTAAGGTAATAAATGGAAAAAAAAAGATTGATAATTTGGCTTACATTGTACACAAAGTATGAGCAATATTTTGAATCCCAAGTATCAGAGAGAGTATCATGCAACTGCAGAACCAGCACTGTCACTCAAACTATGATTTGGAAATTGGAATATGATTGTCATATCTACCTCCAAAATGGTATATACAGGAATCCCATTTTCTCCTTCCACGACTATGCTCCTAAGGAGTGAGCTATGACGACGACCATATGCCAAAAGTATGTGTTCAGATGTAGGTGAGAACTGCATCAAACGAGAGACAAACAGGATCCAATTCAACGATGAGAACTGCAGAAATGTAAGATCCATCTTTCATCAGACTCAGGTCCTAAATGCTTTTTGAAGCAACAACCAAAAAAAACTGTTACAGAGTGAGTCCCAAACAAGTGACAGATTATAAAACATGATAAAATGTTGCTATCGACATATAAAAATGCAAAGAAACACAAATAACTGAAGAAAACCTGAATGGAAGTTAAGCAATGTGCTGCCCTTATTGCTCTGGAAGCAAGAATATCCCCAAATCTGCATAGGTATAACCAGTTTTGAGACATGTGGGGAATTCAAAAACAGTAACCTACTATATAAAAAATAGTAAAAAGGCAATCAAGAGAAAAAGTACGTCTCCTCCTCAAGCGAATAAACCCGAAGCTCATAAATAACTCGGTGAGAGGGAAGCGGGTGACGAGTTGGTGATGATCCAGCCCCTTCATAAGGCACAGGCAATTGGCTACCTTGGTCGCCTTCTGTTTGAGGCAACAAACATGCAACACAAGCTACCAGAAATCGTCCACATGGCGAAAAATGGGCACCCATTTCACTGTAAAATAGATAAGTTCACAGTAAGTAATGAAGTCACAATTCCCTGCTGAATCTCAAGATGCAACAAATGTACAGATACAATTCAATATGACAAAACATATACACAACAGAGCAATTTATTCACAATTGTTTTACAGTGCAAACGGGCCTGGAGCTTGTGCTTATTACAATTAGTTACTACTCCATATCTGTAAATCAATTTGTTTTGGACAAGGCTTGAATCAAACATTGGGAATATGAATCATGAATAACTTTTAAGTTATTATAAGTTTGGAAATATAAAAATCATATGAATAGATTTGTCTTGAAAAATACTTTCATAAAAATATGCATATATCACTTTTTGATAAATATTTTTATATAAAAATAAGAAGTCAAAGTTGTGCTTTAGAGACCGTGTTGTTGTCCAAAACGACTTGCTTGAGGGAGTACATTGCAATATTAGAAAAACAGTAAACTAATATTAGTAATAGAAAAACACTTTTTGATATTACCAAAATGGAATTAAGAAATGAAATCACAGTGAAGCACCTGCAAAGAACGGCATGAGAAATTGTCAGGCGGCATGCTTCAGGTTCTAAAGGAACACATGGTTCCTTGATATCATGCCGCCATATTCTAAGCTTCACTGTACAAGGCAATTCAGTACCAGGAGCAAGCATTGATGCAGTGATTTCTGAACCAGCACCAAGTGAAGCAGCATGAACTTCTGCTTCATCAATTTGAGGACCTAGGAGCAAACTCCCAACCCCAGGTACAGAGCGTGAGGCATAGCGTTGATTTTGTCCCCTAAAACTGCCAGCAGTATGGGGAATCGATGATGAAGCACCTGGAGGTCCAAAGCTATTAGTCCCTGCAGTACCAGCAAAAGATAGGTCTACAAGGACATTATTGTTCACAAGTGCAGGGTGCAAACCTGTATGGTTTTGGGCCATCAAAAATCCCTGCACAAATGGCACTTCCCAGTTACGTGAGTCGCTGAAGAGAGAATGATCCTGCTGTCCACTTCCTACATTTCTTAGGAACATTTGAACATCTAATCCACCAGTGAGGAGCATATTCAGTGGTATAGCACGGCGTGAATCGGATCCTGAAGGCCCAGCTGTTGATGGGATTGGCTCTGTGCTGCTCAAGGAAGACACTTGCAAATCATCTGTAGCACTGAACAGATTACTAATAGAGCTGCTGCCCTGCAGTCTTAAGTTAGACTGGCCACCAGCAGCATGCATTTCAATTCCATTTGAAGTCGACACAGTGACTGCATCAGATATGTCATTAGATGATGTTGGCTCTCCAGGACATACATCCATAGGGGTAGCAAACTGTTCAAGCTGTAGATTTGCAGTATCTGATGTCGAAGGTTGAACTAATGATGATCTTTGCTGCACAATGGTTGAACTACTGTCATTGCCAAGCACATGCAAAATTCCATCATCTCTGAGGTACGCAGGCCACAGTAAGCAAGGTGACATCACATTGGACTCAGGAAGTGGACAGAATCTGGAATTATTGTTTGTGACCAGCAGGGCCGAAGGGTAATTTGAATATCCAGAGGATCTTGCCAGAGTCAGCGGTGAGTCTGCAGACTCTATATTATTAACCTGAAATTGAAGTTATGCGTAAGTTCATACAGCAAACATGAAAAATTGAAGGGAAAGCATAAGTGCAGACCTCAGGGTATTCTATATTTCTACCTCTGCTGTTAGAAGATATGGAGCCCCATGTGGGTGAAAATGCACAGCTCTCAACGAACGGCGGGTTTTTAGTATGATGGCTGGGAAAGAAGCATCATCTCTCTTATTGTAGTTCCATATGTACAACTGACACAGAAACATATAAATTGATTTGGGCATTAGTATATGGTATGTTAACGGACTCTACTAAACAGTACAGAAAAAAATTGTTTTTCTTCTTGCTTTTCAAGATCAACACAGCAAGTCTCACTTTGTGACCTGATGCAACTGCCAGAATCTCGCCTCTTCCATGAAATGCAATGGACGCAATTGGCCGATCTACCAGAGGAACATCAAATATAAGTTACATTGTTCTCCAAATTGGTTATGAATAGAATGCAAGGAGTCTTCTGAGAAAAATTACGGAAGTCTTGTGATCCAATACAGTCTGAAGTATTAGCATCCCATAGACGAACTTCATGATCCAAACTTCCGCTAGCCAGGATGTCAGAATGTAATGGATGGTACCTGACCTGCAGTAAGTTAGCAGCTTAAATTTCTGAGGTAATATTGGGATGCAAAATATAAGTTCAAAAAGATCATTTCATCTATTCTTGTAATAAAAAATGAAAATGCTGTCAACTGGCAAGACTGTCACCAAGTAACAAATACAATATGGAAAGAGAAATTATAAAATTAATGTTCTAGCCAGACCCTTATTGAAAATAGACAATCACACTGTTTTTTGAAAGTAAATACAGCAGGGGAAGCCCCCACTGTTGGTAAATATATTTAAATAAAATAAGCTGTACGGAGAGACAAAGGAAAAGGACTACAGGGCTGTACAACTGTACAGAAAGAGAGGGAAAGAAAAGAACATGGTGCTAATCTAAACAAACTACAAAAAAATATGCCGGTATGACAGACATACCACCCAAGGAGTGCGTCGATGTCCACTCAAAAAACAAACTAAAAAAAATATGCCAGTATGACAGACATACCACCCAAGGAGTGCGTCGATGTCCACTCAAAACCTTCAAACATTTCCCTGTATGGCAGTCAATTATTTTCACAGTATGGTCACCACTGAGAAAACAGATTGAGTTAGTTGGCATGTCTTTCAGTTCAGTTTGTTATACAGTGAGTCAATAAACTTACTGCGTGGACGCAAGTGTTTTTCCATCCGGGCTGAAAGCAGCTGCAATAGTTGACCTAGGAGGTGGCAAAAGAGGGCAATACTTGGCAGTCCAGCAATGCAGGGACTGTGATTCTGCCCTGTACACATGAGGTTTAAATGAACCAGCCAATACGAAGACAGATGTGAACAGAGTCACATGTAACTCAGTAGTTGATATATTATGGACTGTTCTTTAAATGTCATTGAGACAAAAAAAAAAACAAGCTTTCCTTACCAAGAAAAAATATCAAGTTTAGCATCTGCATCTGCAAACCTTAACTCAATTAAATCAGGATCATATTTTGGAGACTTATTCCAGATTTTTTTGGCGTGGTGTTTCGTTCGAGGTGAGACCTCTCGTTGAGTTAATAGATGAAAGATGTTCCTGATCAAGGCAGAAGAAAACAGAAGTTAATTTTAACAAATGAACATATTTGAAACAATACAGCTATCAATATTAATTAACTGTTTTTTTCTCGAACGCGCAAGAGAATTGTGCATCATTTCACTACGAAGCTGTATAGATACAACAGTGTAGCTACTCCAGGTGTAGGCTACCCCCTCCTCCTAATTGCTTATAGATACACCTGTGGAACCTCCCCTCACATTTGACTGGTGGCAGGCTGCTTACCGGATTAAAAGAAGCTGACCTGTTATGAAAATTTGACCATCATTTAGGGAGTCCACAAACAATAGAACATTCGGCGGCGGTGGCAGCTTCTTCAATTCGCTCGCTCTCACTGGGCCCTGCCCCAGCGGCCTCTCATATTTTGATCTATCTAGGTATCTTGAGATAATTCCAATCCCTCAATCTCCTTGTCACACATTGCTTTCGCGAAACAGTCTGGTGACAATGGCCCAGCCCCTACCACGCATTTGCAATCACAACCAACAACATGAGGACCATGTCGCCGGCTCGGATACACGTCCATGGTGCACCATCGCTGACCATACCTATCCCTAGCTCATTGAGGACCATACCGCTAGGATTTATGAGGATGTTTCATCGTCACCAACCTCCAACTGAAATCTGATGATCGACGACTACAACACCGCTGAAATCCACGGCCATGTTGCATCATCATCGTCACGATGGCAGGCAAACTTCTCTGCCATCTAGGACTTGGGCGTCCGTCGGTACGTATGTATGATCTACAAATTCAATTTTTCTGGAATACGCAGGAGGACTGCGTATCATTATATTAAGAGAGGAAAAAGAGAGGCTCATATAGCCAGTACAAACACGAAAAAACTCAACACCACACACCACTTGGAAATTAGACAACCAAAATATGCCTGGTCTAAAAAACAAAGAAAATAAACGACCAAAGAAACAACTACCACAACCAATGCTGCTAACCCAGATTACTAGCAGCTAGCAGGCCTCTGAGATTCTTAGCGCCTGCCAGCATCCAGTGATCAGCCTCATCTTGTGCAAGGAGGAGCGCCCGATCCAACCTGGGCGAGACACCATTAAACACTATGTTGTTCCTTTCCTTCCAAAGAATCCAAGCCCCAAGCATGACCAGCGAGTTGAATCCTCGCCCGACCTCCTTGTTAAAAATGTCGCTAGCCTGTTGCCACCAATCAAAGAAACTAGCAACACCAGGTTGGAGTGTAACATTTGGCAAGCCAAACCGATGAAGCACCTGGTGCCAAAATTGCCGTGAGAAAACACAGGACCATAAAAGGTGCTGGATTGTTTCATCCTCTTGGTCGCAAAAGGGGCACTGTTCCGGATGGGGTAGACCACGCCGAGCAAGTCTATCAGCCGTCCAACAACGATTATGTGCAACCAACCAGAGAAAAAATTTACACTTCCTAGGAGCCCAGTTTTTCCAAATCAATTTGCTTGGCTCAAAGAGGATTGCTCCAAGGAAGAAAGCCTCATACGCTGATTTGGTAGAGAATTCACCTGATGCCTCTAATTTCCATTTGTGAACATCATCAACCTCGGGTTGAAGTACCACTTCCTGGACCAAATCCCAAATGTCTAGATATTCAGCTAGGACTGTCACAGAGTGGTGGCCTTGAATATCTAGCACCCAACTATTATCCAATAAAGCATCCCTCACGGTGCGTTTTTTTGCCTTTCTTTTAGGTACACATGAAAATAAGTGAGGGGCCAAACTCTTAATAGAGGACCCATTTAGCCAATTGTCGGTCCAGAATTTGGTGTGCTCTCCATTGCCAACAGTTGAGGACACAGCCAAATCAAAAAGAGCTTGGGCATTTCCATGAACTGAGATAGGAAAGACTGCCCATGGCTTATCAGGATCAGTTTTGTCAAGCCACAACCATCGAGCCCTAAGAGCCCAACCAAACTTTTGTAGGTCCAAAATGCCTAGACCACCTAACTCCTTCGGACGACTGACCTTGGGCCATGCAATCAAACAGTGCCCACCATTAGTCTCCTTCCTTCCTCTCCAAAGGAAATTGCGGCGAATCTTGTCTACTGCCTTTAGGCACCATGGGGGAAGTTCCAAAGCAGTAGCATAATAAATTAGTACAGAGGTGAGAACCGATTGCACATATGTAGCACGACCAGCCCTACTTAATAAATCGGCCTTCCATCCTGGCAAATGATCAGCCACTTTTTCAATCAGAGGTTGCAACTGAGCTCTAGTTAATTCCTTGAGAGAAAGAGGGAGTCCGAGATATTTGCAGGGAAAATCCTGGATTTCACAAGGAAAATGGGTCTGCACAATAGCCAAGTCATCTTCAGAACATCGAATAGGTGAGACACAACTTTTCTGGATATTAGTTTTGAGGCCCGAAGCAGTACCAAACAAATTTAACAAAGCATCTACCATTTGCAGGTCTGTGGCGACTGGACGAAGGAACAGGACCACATCATCGGCATAGAGGGAGACACGGTGATGAATACTTCGTGTGGAAAGGGGCTGCAGCAGACCTTCAGTGCTGGCCTTTTGTATCAGGCAATTAAGAACGTCCATCACCAGAATAAATAGCATTGGAGACAATGGGTCGCCTTGCCGAAGCCCTCGGCGGTGATAAATGATCTCCCCAGGGACTCCATTAAGCAACACCCTTGATGAAGATGAGCCAAGCAAACCACTGATCATATCCCGCCAGATGGGTCCGAAACCTCTCCTAAGAAGAACTTCTAAAAGAAATGGCCATGAAACAGAGTCGAAAGCCTTAGAGATGTCCAACTTCATCAGGATACGTGGCTGTTTTTGTTGGTGCAAGAACCTGGTAGTTTGTTGGACAAGCAGGAAATTATCATGGATGCAACGTCTCTTCACAAAAGCACTTTGGTTGGGTGACACAAGTCCATGAAGTTTCCCTGCCAAACGGTTGGCCAGCAGCTTTGTGATCAACTTGGCAAAACTATGAATGAGACTAATTGGTCGATAATCTTTAACCATTGTTGCCTCATTTTTCTTGGGGAGGAGGGTTATCAGAGCTGAGTCAAATTCAATGTAGCTAGATTTTGAATCAAGTTCACAAAATTCCTTGGTACATGCATGCAGATTCAAGGTGAGGGAAAAACTAGGCAGCCGTGAGGAAGATGATGATCATCGGCAACAACATTTTGGAGTCGGCGACCGGCGAGATCATGAGTGCAGCCAGCTCATCAATTGAAGGCCACAACACAAGACTGCACCATTATCACAGGCATATAATATTATTTGGGTATCAGCAAATAATGGATGTGTTATTTTCCATTAAAAAGGTATAAATTCTGGTATATGCATACTCTTTTATAAAGATTGTATGTACACATACTCCCTAATTAAGAAGTACTCCCTTCGTTCCAAATTATAAATCATTCCAAGAACCTTGGAGAATCAAAGCATCTAAGTTTGACAAAAATTATAGAGACACACAATGATTTATGACATCAAATAGGTATTACTATACAAATATAACTAATGAAGCATCTAATGATACTTAGTTGGTATCATAAATGTTATTATCTTATTATATGAATTTAGTCAAATTTGAAAAACTTTGACTCTCCAAGATTCTTAGATTGACTTATAATTTGGGACGGAGGGAGTATATATCAATACGCTCTTACATATGTTTTAGTTTCCATTAAAAAACATATATTCCAGTGTACACACAGTCACACACTCTCTTTTTTTGCGGGAGTATGTACACATACTCTAGTATGCATACATACTCGTAACACATATAATGGTACGGTGACCCTTGCTGCGCAGGAAGTATGGAGGGGAGAAGGATGGCGGGCGCTTGGAGGAACGGCGGCGTGAGGGCGCCGTGCTGCTGCTAGGGCAGGGAGGCGGCGCAGGAAGGAGTCGAGACAGAGAGAGAGACACGCCCGGGGGCCCAAGAGAGATTGAATCTCAATCCCAGGCTAATCCGTTTCCTTAATCCCACTTAGGCCTTATAGGCCGGCTGTTTACAGGACTCAAACACAACTCCTAAAAAATAGCTCAATGGCTAACCGACTCCAACTCTAACAGCTACCAAACCAAAATAATAGATTCTCCTAGCCACTATGGCGCCTCTTCCTCTAGTACGTTTGTCCCACCATAACATCTCTCCCCCCCTCGGAGAACAGCTCGTCCTCGAGCTGGAAGGTAGGGTGGGCAGCTCGAAAATCTTCCACCGGCTCCCAAGTAGCCTCAGCTGGCGGCATGGCAGCCCACTTCACAAGCACGTGCCACACACCACGGCGCAAGCTGGCGTGTAGCACTTGCTCAGGGCGAAGAAGCGGGCGGCCATGGCGAAGAGGAGGCAGCGCTGGCACCGACGTCGGCGGAGGACCGCGCAGAGGTTTGAGCACCCCCACGTGGAACACATCATGGATGCGAGCGCCCTCCGGTAGCTGTAGGCGGTAGGCCACCGCGCCGATGCGCTCGACGACTTGGTACGGACCAGCGTACTTCGGTCCCAGCTTGCCGCGGCTGGCCGGCTCCAAGGACTGGTGGGGCGGTTGAGGAGGCGAAGCCACACCCAGTCTCCCACGGCAAACTCCAGAGGCCGATGCTTGGCGTCATAGTAGCGGCGTGCATACTCCTGGGCCTGCAGAAGGCGGGAACGAACCTCGGCAAGGAACTCATCACGGTCTGTAAACATCGCGTCGACGGCGTCAGTCCGCGCACGGCCTAGCGCATAAGGCAGCAGCTCCGGTGGCGCGCGGCCATAAACCACCGTGAAAGGCGACGTTCGTAGGGCCGAGTGATAAGACGTGTTGTAGCAATACTCGGCCCATGGAAGCCAATCCAGCCAGTCGCGCGGACGATCTCCAGTGAGGCAGCAGAGGTACATAGCAATGGTCTTGTTCACCACCTCCGACTGGCCGTCCGTCAGCGGGTGAAATGTCGTGCTCATGCGGAGTTTTACCCCCGCTTGGCGGAACAAATCCCGCCAAACATTGTTGGTGAAGACCGGGTCCCGGTCGCTGACGATGGACTCCGGAAACCCATGGAGGCACACCACCTCCGCGAAGAACGCCCGGGCCACAGAAGACGCCGTGTATGGGTGGCCCAGAGGGATGAAGTGGGCGAACTTCGAAAACCTGTCAACCACCATTAGGAGCACACTCTTGCCATGTACCTTCGGAAGCGCATCCACGAAGTCCATGGAGATGTCTGCCCAGCTGCGTGATGGCACCGGCAGGGGCTAGAGAAGACCGGCTGGGTGGAGAACCTCCGTCTTGTTGCGTTGGCACGTAGTGCACGACCAGACAAAGTCGCGGACCACGCATCGATCGTTGGGCACGGCGAACTCAGAGCGAAGGCGCTGCAGGGTCTTATGGAATCCTTCGTGGCCGCCTGTGTAGGCGAGCCGCAGCACATCGTCCAGGACGGCGAACGACGCGGGCACGAACACGCGCCCACCCTGCAGCAGCAGGCCATCCTGAACGCGCCAGTCAGCGTCATGATCACCAGCAGCCACGGCGTCGCGACGCGCGCGCAGCTCCGGCGAGGCGTCCAGCTCGCGCCGAAGCTCGTCAAAGAGGTGGAACGTGGGCAGGGAGGCCTCCTGCCCCTACTGTTCGGCGAGGGCCAGCGGAGCTAGGAGCGGTGTGTCGCCGTCACGACGGGAGAGCGCATCTGCGACAACATTAAGACGGTCGGGCCGATACTCCACACGAAAATCAAAACCCATAAGCTTACTGATCCAGTGGTGCTGCGGTATAGTCGATAGGCGTTGGTCCAGCATGAACTTCAAGGCATAGTGGTCAGTCCGCACCACGAATGCACGGCCCCAGAGGTACGGACGCCAATGACGAACGGCTTGGACGAGGCCGATGAGCTCGCGCTCATAAGCCGCGATCTTCAGATGGCGCGCGGCTAAGGGGCAGCTGAAAAAGGCGATGGGACCAGCGCCCTGGTGCGGCACTGCCCCAAAGCCGGACACCGATGCATCACAGTCGACAATGAACTCGGCAGAGAAATCCGGCAGGTGCAGCACTGGAGCAGCGGATAGCGCCTGCTTCAAGTCCGCGAACGCCGTGGCCGCGGTGTCGGACCAAACGAAGGCCTCCTTGCGCAGCAACTGCGTCAGCGGTGCAGCGATGGCGCCATAGTTCTTGATGAAACGCCGGTAGTACCCGGTGAGCCCGAGAAAGCCGCGCAGGCTGCGAACCGAGCGGGGCTGCGGCCAAGACTGCACGGCCGCCACCTTGGAGATGTCCATCGCCACCCCCGCGCCCGTGATGACATGGCCGAGGTACTGTACCGATGGCGTGGCGAACGAGCACTTTGACCGCTTAATGTGGAGGCGATGCTCGCGAAGGACAGTGAGGACGGCTCGGAGCAGCTGGAGGTGCTCGGTCCAAGACTTGTTGTAGATCAGTATGTCGTCAAAAAACACCAGGACACCCCTACGGAGGAAAGGTTTGAGCACAAAATTCATTAGGGCCTGGAACATCGATGGCGCGTTGGAGAGGCCGAAGGGCATGACCAAAAACTCGAAATGGCCATGGTGAGTGCGGAACGCCATAGAGGCTACGTCTTCTGAATGCACCCGGACCTGATGGTACCCCGAACGGAGGTCCAACTTGGTGAAGAGCTTGGCGCCATGGAGTTCATCGAGGAGCTCCTCGACCACTGGGATAGGGAACTTATCCTTCACGGTTGCAGAGTTTAGCGCCCGGTAGTCGACGCAAAAGCGCCATGTGCTGTCCTGCTTCTTGACAAGGAGGACCGGGGCTGAGAACAGCGACGTACTGGGCCGAATAATGCCCTGTTGTAGCATGTCCTCGCACTGCTTCTCCAACTCGTCTTTCTGCAGCTGGGGGTAGCGATATGGCCGGACAGCGACGGGCTCGATGGCCGGCTTGAGGTGGATGCGATGATCACAGGGCCACGCCGGCGGAAGCCCCTTTGGCTCGGCGAACACGTCAGAGAACGACGCCAGCAGGCGCTCGAGGAGGGCCGGCTCGGTGCCCTGGGCAGCGAAGAGGCGACCCGCGTGGAGGTGAACTGCCGGTGGGGAGGCAGTGCCTGCTGACCCCGTGCCGGTCCAGAGCACCTGACGGCCGCCGCGGGTGAATTCCATGCAAAGGGCGGTGAAATCCCAGAGGACAGGTCCCAGAGTCCGCAACCAGGCGACCCCCAAGACCATGTCGTAGCAGTCCAAAGGGACGGAGAAGCAGTCCACCGCGAAGCGTTCGGTGCCGATCTGGATGTCGATGTCACATGCGAGGCCGCGGCATGCGACCCGGTCACCGTTGGCCACGACGACATGGGCGCCCCCTGCAGTGTCGAAGCGAAGGCCAGCGCGCTGCGCCGCAGTGGAGCTGATGAAGTTGTGGGTCGACCCACTAAAGAGGAGCGCCTGGAACACGTGCGCCCCGACTTGCACGCGCAGCTGCATCGTGTCCTCCGTGCGGACACCCGTGATGGCGGACAATGAAATCAGGGGCGCATCCGGGTCATAGGGCGCGGCGGCCGTGGCCGAGGTGTCCGTGGGTGCTGCTTCGACATCGTCGTCCGGTTCTTCGACTAAATAATCAGCTGCCTCCAGGAAGAACAAGCGCGCGCACTTATAGCCACGCACATAAGGCTCGTCGCAATTGTAACACAGCCCTTGCTTGCGGCGAGTGGCCATCTCGTCAGGCGTGAGCCGCTTGAAGACGCGCTGCTGCTGGCCCGACTGTGCTGGTGCTGCAGGGTGCGTGTTCTGGGCCAGCGCTGGTGCGGGCAGCGCGCGACGTGGGGGACGGAGCGGTGGCGCGGGGAGCGCGAGCTGCGCTGGGCCATGCCGCCGCTCGTACGCCCTGGCCAGACGGAGAGCCCACTGCAGATCCTGGGGCTCGTGGAGCTCGACGTCGAAGCGGAGGGGCTCTGGGAGGCCCCCCATGAAGAGGAGGGCTTGCTGACGGGGCGCCAGGGGTCCCGCGTGGGCGAGACGGGCCTGGAACGCCCGTATATATTCTTCAACATTCGACGTGAAGGGCAGACGTGCCAGGTCCGCCAGGTGATTGGTGCTGAGGGCTGGCCCAAACCTCTGGTGGCAGAGGACCTTGAAGTCGTCCCATGTCGGCTCGCCAACGTCGCGCTCAAGCACCAGGTACCACTGCTGCGCCGTGCCGTTCATGTGGTAGGAGGCGAACCAGACGCGATCAGCATCGGGCGTGCGCTGGGCGCAGAAGAACTGCTCGCATTTGTTCAGCCACCCTAGCGGCTCCACCTCGCCGTCATAGGTAGGGAACGACATCTTCTGGTAGCGTGGCACGGGATGATCAGCAGGGGCGGCGGTGGCTGGTGGTGGGTTGGGGGAGTGTATCGGCCCCTGCATGATCTGGGACACGGATGGAATCGGGGAAGGGGAGTGGGGAAATTGGATGTGGGTGATGGGCACATGACGTGAGGTGGTGGTGGTGGTGGTGGGTATGAAGGAAGACTGGATGGGGGACGACAGCATGGGTGGGGGCGGCGGCACGGATGCGAACAGTGTGGACATGGGCGGCGGAACAGATGGAAACAGCGACGGCAGCGCGGACGGCGGCGGAACCACGACGCCGGACGCCGTGATAAGAGGCACCCCGCTGGACGACGGCGCCTGTAGCTGAGGCACGCCGCCGTAGCCGGGAAGACCGAACGGGAACGACGCGGGCGGCAGCGAGGCAGGCTGGCCCTCAAGCGCCGTGAGTCGCGCGTTGATGGCGCTGAATTGGACGTGGAGTTGTTGCTGGAGGCCATAGATAGCCGCCGCGATGGCATCGGAGGTGGTGAGCGTGGAGGATGGGAGGTGGACGATCGGAGACGTGGTGGACACAAGGGCAGCGGAGGAGATCACCGGCGTGGAGACGCCGGGGGCTTGTTGGGCGGTGGTGGAGGCCGGGGCAGAGATCACCGGAGTCCCAGAACCAGAGGACATCTCCGATACCAGATTGGTACGGTGACCCTTGCTGCGCAGGAAGTATGGAGGGGAGAAGGATGTCGGGGGCTTGGAGGAATGGCGGCGTGAGGGCGCCGTGCTGCTGCTAGGGCAGGGAGGCGGCACAGGAAGGAGTCGAGACAGCGAGAGAGAGACATGCCCGGGGGCCCAAGAGAGATTGAATCTCAATCCCAGGCTAATCCGTTTCCTTAATCCCACTTAGGCCTTATAGGCCGGCTGTTTACAGGACTCAAACACAACTCCTAAAAAATAGCTCAATGGCTAACCGACTCCAACTCTAACAGCTACCAAACCAAAATAATAGATTCTCCTAGCCACTATGGCGCCTCTTCCTCTGGTACGTTTGTCCCACCATAACATATAATCCCTAACAAGTCTGTGCTCATACTACATAGCGTACTACGTACCCTAAAATACAATAAATGAGTATGTACTCATACTATAATTAATATATTATACTTTTAACATGCTCCCTGCAAATTTTTTGAAATAAAATGCTCCCTGCAAATAACTGTGTACTAGTACTCTTAAACGTATACACGATCGAACTGGCTCAATCCAAACAGATGCTTCACGTAGCATGGTTGTTTAGTTTAATGGATTCACCAGATTCAGCAAACAGAGAAGTAAGGCAACAGACCTGGGCCCAAATATCAATAGGAAGAATAGACATCCCAACATTTACACATAGTCCAAAAAAACTACCTCTGCTATGTACGTATGAACTGACGTCATCTACAATCGGGTCACGTTTCTCAGACCCGTTAGCTTCCAATTTCACTGGCCAAACCCTCCATCGTGTGCATACTTCTGGTGGGAGTAACTACTCTTAGGAGTAGGAAAAACTCATATTTCAGAAGAATGCAACCAGTAGTTACTCCCAACTAGCCATTGGAGAATGCAACCACGATTCCATGTCCTTGGATTCAGTTTGGGAAATTAAAGAGGATGATCGATGGCATCACATGCATGTATATATGTTGATAGGAGTAATTAACCCTGGATATCCCAATCTGTAGAAGCAAATTAACCTGCAGCTAGCTTGGTGAACACTCATCAGCAGCCATTCAAGACTTCCTTTGAGATGCTCAGTTATCGAGATTTCATTGAGCAAGTAATTGGAATGTGCAGAAGCTAAAGCACCTACGAGGCTCGCATTCAAACCTGAAATATGTGACAGCCAGCTGATATCACACATCTAGGTAAAGGACGCGAGAAGCAAAGAAATCCTCTCTATCCCAAGGACAACACGAGGAGGTTGCTGCCTCCGACGGGATCTGAATGGACTTGCAGAAGATCGACATGGACATACTACATCTATCGATGCGCTAGAAGAAGAACTGCAGAAAAAATAAAGAAAAAAAATACAAGGAGATAGAGATAGAAGAACGTGAGTGGAGGATACCTGAATGGATTCGACCTCTGTCGATGAGGCTCTAGGATTCGCGGATCGAGGACGTGGATTCGCTCGCCCTCCCGTCGATGCCTTCTCGCGGCCCTGAGCTCGGGGCCGCCGTCGCCGCAAGGAACCCTCGGCTCCATCGGGTCTAGCCAGCGAAGGGAGATCGAGATGTCCGCGCCTTCTCGCTGCCCTCAGCTCGAGGTCGCCGCCGCCGCAAGGAACCGTCGCTCGGCTCCGTCGGAGATCCTCTAACTTCACCTCAGCGATGGCAGAGAGCAGTCAGAGGACGGATTGCCGTCCGCTACGGATCCTACGTACGCGCATTAGCTGGCAGTTTCCAACATGTTCCATGCGCCACAACCTTCCTCCGGCCGGGCCTCGGCCCAACAAGAATGCTGTCGCGAAAGGGGCTGTGGTCCAGCAGTCCGAGGGTTTAAACCCCTGGTGTTCTTTTGTCTGGATTTTTTTGAGATTTTGCAGGTACACGCACGCGTGCGCGTTCGGTGGTACCGCGCGTTTCCCGTGCACTGGAGGCAGCGAGCTTCCCAATCTCTCTTTACGTGTGTACGGACGCGCACGCGTGTGTACGTGTGGTGTGAGTGTGGTGTGTGTGAGTTGTGTGCATTCAAATTGTACCTGATCAAAAAACAAGAATGTTGTCTGGGCGAGGATGAGCCGATGAGGACAACGGCTGTGCTGGCCGTCGTCTCAAGGTGGTAATTTTACAAATTCCCCCTCGTTTCACGTTGGAGTCGACATCCCGTTGCCAGGAAGGGAAAAAATTACGCAGATCGAGTTACCTGCAAGGGGAAAAATCACACGGATCTAGTTGCACGCCGAAGGTGAGCGGCGGGCAAATGACATCAGTACTAGACAAGGGCGAGGCGAGTAGAGCACCAGCGGTGGGGCAGAGCAGAGCCGCTCCGCAACAAGTAGGAGATGCTGGCACCTTGGCAGGGCGGGGTGGAACAGGACTGCACAACAAGGTAAGGATGGGGCACGAGGCCTACCTAGCTCCTGCAGGCTACGACAGTCGCTCGTTCTTGACCTCCTCCAGCCAGACAGGCATTCGCTCGTTCTTGGCCTCCTCCAGCCAAACGCGCATGCTTAAGATGTGTCAGTGGTTGATTGTGCTTGCTCTTGGGCGGTAGAGTATCCATCGACAGATGACGTGAAAATGGTTGTAAGGGTATAAACCCATATACCCTCACAGCTAGGTCTGGGCCACTTTAGAGAAGATAACTCAACTTGTCAAGACGGGCCCGTGCACGCAAAGCCTACGTGGTTGACGTGCTTCTGCGGCCTCGGGAGGACTTGGCGAACAAGAAAACCTAGTCGGTTATAGCAGATCCGAAATCTTAGGGATAATGCCAGTTATAACCGAGTTAGTTTGCTTATACTTGTAACTGACTCCATCTCTTCAGATCTGTTACTCCTTGCGCTATAAAAGGGGAGCAAGGAGCCCTCTTAAAATCATCTCATCTCATCTCACGTCATCATACCAAATAATACAAACCCTGGCGCAGGATGTAGGGTACTACGCTGAAGGACCGGATTGGCGACCAGAGGGGGTGAATAGGAGCCTCAAATTTCTTCTCGAAAAACCTTTGGCCTTTGTCTCAGAAAGTCACCCAAAAGCAAAGGCACGAGCAAGCGGCTAGTTCATGTCGGTTGTTGGTAGTTCTTAACTTCACTAAAGATAGAGCTAGGCAACTATCCCCGGTAACGGCCCAGAAATGCTTGTTGACACTTGCTAACGTTGTTACTAGGAGTAGACTATGGAATCTATCCCTGGCAACGGCGCCAGAAATGCTTGTAGCAAGTCCAGTCACTATACCTAAAGGAGCGAAGCTAAAGAAGCTATCTACTAATGTCAAATGGGGTTGTCAATCCCAACACTTGTAGGAGCTAGCTAGAGAGATTGCAATCTACCTAGAGGAGATTCTGCAAGCGCACAAAACTATCGTAGTAGCACTTCGCCTGGGAGTACCAGGTGTCGATTTATTTGATCCCAACGGAAGGCTAGGGTGGTGTATGAGTCGAGTCAAGGAGGGGATGAGAGTCGAAGAATAAGAAAGGGAAAAGGAGAGAAGAGAAGAGAGGAGATGAAAGGCTAGAAAGAATTTATGAGTGGATAGGTAAGGATGAAATGAATGGTTAAGGTAAGGTGGATGGATAGGTAGATAGGGGGAAAAGATAACTAAGGATAACTAATATAACTAACTAATAACTAATAACTACTCCTAGATAACTATGAAGCAAGATAGGCAAATGCCAAATAAGCAACCAAGTTAAGTATAGTTTTATTCCTATCTTGTCAAGTACCGAGGCGTACTAGCCTTTACCACTGACTTAGGTTGAACGCTAGCACAACGAGCCTTACTGTTAAACTAGACCAACTACGTGGTGGAATTCAAGGCGCACAGGGCTGTCACCACCTGCTTGCTACCACAGCTATCCGGGGATCTAGCCGTATCTGAAGGTAAGTCTATAACTAAGCACCACGCCTAATTATATTCTAACTATCTCTATTCTGGCCTAGAATAGAGACACCCTTGCGAACATCAGAGCAAATACTTGACTTAATAAGATAAACACTAAACTAACTAAGCAACCTATTGGCAAAGATCAAACACTAAGCACACTAGAGATTAACTACTATGGCTAAGTGAATTGAAATGTAGGATAGCTAGGTACTCAAGCAATCAATCAAGTATACTACTCAATACTGGTAAGTAGAATAAAGTAATACTTGAAATGATGAACTAGAATATAGTAAAGTGCTTGAGTTACAAGAACAAAACCTGAACCGGATATGAAGGAAAACTCTTCCCAACTCCAGGACCGATTACTCGCACGCTCCTACTCTTGAGCTAAGCCTTGAGCAGCGCTTCCGCGAGGGCAATGAGGCAAGGATGCCTTGCTCTACTAGCTACCTACTTGCCTAAGCTTGGCTAAATCCTAAGCTATTAGCTCTCTAGCTTTAGCCTTGCTTTCCTCTTTGCTTCTTCCTTGCTTTCCTTGCTTGAAGTGAAGTGACTCCTCCAGGGGGTATTTATAGTAGAGAGGTGGAGTAGGGGCTACTCCACCGCCACATCATCGATCCGCGTGATGATGGATGAGAGCCCTTGGATCGTAACCTCCTTCAGATCAATGGTGGAGAAGAATTAAGCATGTACTTCTTTAATTCAACATGTGCTTCTTTGCATGGCGGCATGCATGATCCACACCACTCCCTCCTGAGCCCTCCGATGCCACCGACCTAGTGACCGAGGGCTAAGATTTGGCCCTGGGTGGTCACACGGATCAGTGACGTGGCAGGGGAGAAGTTTGGGCGCCGCCTAGGGGTGGCGGGCGCCACCCCACTAGGGCCCAAATGGGCCCTCGTGAGTGGTCTCGGCCCCTGGTGGGTCCATTCTCCAAATTTGGTCCAAATCCTGCATTCAAATAAAAATCTATGGACATGTGGAATTTGGTTAGTTTGAAACCTATTTGACTACTTTTCATGCCTTTTTGGTGAATTTTTGGGTAAAATGTTGATGGTACAACAAGTGTTTAAGGACCATCAACATCGATGTTTGTTAACCGGCAACTCATCTCGGGGGTACCCGGACGATATGTTCGGTGGGGATCGACGTATGCAGAACTCGATGGTAAATGCAGAGACAAGGATTTATACTGGTTCGGTCTGCTGAATAGCATCCCTATGTCCAGTGTGGGGGAAATAATATATGGCACCCTGCGCTTATGGGTGTCTAGTTATGTACCATGACCCCTTTGTCTCTTGTGTGTCTCTACCTGCCAATCTAGGGAGCTCTGCCTCTCTTTATATAGTCCAGGAGGCAAGAGTCCTAGTCGGTTACAATCTTAGGAGTCCTAGTAGGATTACAAGGTAGCAATACTACTAGGATTACACGGAGAGTCCTAGTTGGACTAGGTCTTCGCCCTTCCTTGTGGAGTACCCAGGGACTCTGTCCCACAAGCCCCCGAGCTCTTCATGGTTTATCGGTGAAGTCATCTTGAGACATTGGCCTTGATCAAGTGTCATCCGAGTACCTTCCGAGAGAAACCATAAAGTGTTCTTGAAGTCTTCTAATGGTGTGCGCTTTCTGAAAAGCGCACCCATTGGGTGTAGCCCCCGAGCCTCTTGTTGTTTAGCATAAAGAGCTGGAGGGTCTTGTCAGAAATTGCTCCAATTCCATTCAAAGAAATTTAGATGCATCATCTGAGGATATGTATCCCGCACCCCCCGAGCCTATAATCGACTACTCGGAGTCGATTGTAGGATCTTGTAGACATTCTCAAGGGTGCAACCAAGTAATCTCCCGAAGACAAGGATCGTCATATGCTTGTCGTCGAGTCCTTGAGTGCTTGTAATTTTGATCTTTCATCCTTGAATTTCAGCCCCCGAGCGTAGTTGGAGTGAAGCCGACTAAGCTGAGACAATGTCGAGCTCCCGAGCTTTAGTCGTCGTGCCGGTGTGAACAGTTAATGATGAAGTAGATCAATCAATCGACTGATGAACGGAGCGCTCGGAACCTGTCCCTGTCGAGTCCGAGTAATATATTTCCGAGTGGAAGACTTTGAATGATTGTAGTCACCTCTGGACTTAGTCGAATATTGAATTAAACATAGCTACACATGAGCTAAGTCTAATTGGGTGTAGTAGACCAGGCGTCTCGACCGACTTAATAGTCGTGAAGGACGAGTACGAGTGCTACTCTTAGCACCTGAGGGATGGACGTAATTGACTAGGCATCTCAGAGGGCACGTCTGCTGCTAAGGACGAGTCAGTCCGAGTGCTACTCCTGAGCACTTTAGGTGGACATAATTGACCTGGCGTCTCAAAGTAGCGTAGTAGCCACAGAGGACGGGTTAGTCCGGGTGCTACTCTTAGCACTTTTGATAAGGGACTTTATTGACCAAGCATCTCAAAGGGCTCGGTTGCCGTAAAGGATGTGTCAGTCTCCTTTATTTTTGCAGCGTGTGCAGCCATTAAGGTCAAATTAGTCCTTTGGCATTTTGCAGGGTGTGCAAAGGCATGAACAAGTCTTGTTTGTGCGCCGAGTAATGTCGAGTAGCAGGAATCAATGGCCAGAGCCTATTGTATGCTCTCTGGGATGGACGTAATGACCAGACATCTCAATGGGCTTAATGTCCACAAAGGATGAGTCAGTCCAGGTGGACGTAGTTGACTGTGTGTCTCAACTGACTTGATAGCCGTGAAAGACGGGTCTGTCTAAAGGCGTGAGCAACTCTGGGTTGCGTGCCAAGTAGTCGCTCATCCGTGTACTACCTGAATAGTAGTCGGCGAGGGACGAATAATTGTTGAGTAGCATGAATCAATGGCCAGAGCCTATTGTATGCTCTCTAAGATGGACGTAATGACCAGGCGTCTCAATGGGCGTAATAGCCTCAAAGGATGAGTCAATCCGGGTGGACGTAATTGACTGTGCGTCTCAACCGACTTAATAGCCGTGAAGGACGAGTCTGTCCAAAGGCATGAGCAACTCTAGGTTGCGTGCCAAGTAGTCGGAAGCGTAGTAGCGGCATGGCTACAGATCCGGTAGATTAGGTAGCATGTGCCGAGTAGTCGGAAGTGTAGTAGCGGCATGACTACAGATCCGGTAGAGTAGGCAGCATGTGCTGAGTAGTCGCTCATCCGAGTACTACCTGAATAGTAGTCGGTGAGAGACGAATAATTGTCGAGTAGCAGGAATCAATGGCTGGAGCCTATTGTATGCTCTCTAGGACGAACGTAGTGACCAGGCGTCTCAATGGGCGTAATAGCCTCAAAGGACGAGTCAGTCTGGGTGGACGTAGTTGACCGTGCGTCTCAACCGACTTAATAGTCGTGAAGGACAAGTCTGTCCAAAGGCATGAGCAACTTTGGGTTGCGTGCCGAGTAGTCACTCATCCAAGTACTACCTGAATAGTAGTCGGGGAGGGACGAATAATTATCGAGTAGCAGGAATCAATGGTCGAGGCCTATTGTATGCTCTCTGGGATGGACGTGCGGATACATGGGTGTATGCCGAGTCTCGAGTGATGAGTGATTGTCAACGGGTTTGATCGCATGTTCTTTGGCTTGTGTTGTGCAGGTGTCGAGCACGGAGACAGTGATCGAAGGCAAGGTGAAGGTCAAGTAGAGACGTGCCGTGCCGACGGACCGGGAGCGCTGAAGGGCGGACGTGAGGCTTGGACTGAGGGACCGGTGGCCTGAGGATCAGCTGTGGTGGCTGGCAGCCTGGGACAGCGACGAGCGGAGACTTGCGGGACATGGTGTTGCTCCGGTCGAGGACCTGGGGACATGTGTCGGTGGACGGGGTGCACGGGCGGTGCATCCCCTCTACAGCTTCGGTTTGGTGGTTGAGCCACAGAAAAACCACCGAGTGGATGGTTTCCGAGTTTGGGCCTCAAAACCTGGGCGTTGATGGTTTCCGAGTTTGGGCCACAAAACTCGGGCTGAGGACGGTTTCCAGGTTTGGGCCTCAAAACCTGGGTGCTGCGGGTTTGCTGAGTTTGGGCCACAAAACTCAAGCGTTGGTCAGCTGGTTTCCCGGTTTGGGCCTCAAAACCGGGGGTTGGCGTGAAAGCCTGATTTCCCGGTTTCGGCCACAAAACCGGGGGTGCAGAGCGAGGGCGACACGTGGCGGCATTCGGGAGGTTGCGTCGAGGCAACGCTACGAGTTGTGCGGGCGTGGCCGTCGGATCATCATCTACCTTGAGTTGGTCCAGAATAACCCTAGGGTTTAGCTGGTTCGCTCTGTAATTAGTGAGGGGTAGAGTAGGAATTAGAATTAGGATAAGTAGAGGGAGACACCCTCCTCCCATTCCATCTCAGTCATTTGCTATTTTGCCTTCTAGGGTTTCCTGCTCTCCCAACCCCCTGCTGTAGCGAACTGAGATCCAGAGAGAAGAGAACAATACCTCTGTGTCCGTGAGATTTTGAGGAAGTGAGACCGTAATCTCACTGTTGTAGCGTGTGGTAGCCACACGGTTACCAATTCGTGGTTGTGATTCGCATTTTGTTCGTGTTCTTCGCGGATTGTTTTTCTCCACGTTTTTCCCGTCGATCGATCTCTGTGTTCGTTGCGTCTTTTGCAAATCCGTTTGAACCAAGTTGTTCTAGATCGTGAGGTGTTTCTTTCCACTAAAGAATTCTTCTCTAACCTCACGAGCTAGTAGATCGGTCAATTTTCGTTTCGGGTCAAGTTTTTCTCCCTTCCCCTAAATTTCTTCGATTCATCAATTTGGAGATAGGTTCGAGCCATGATCTCTTAGAGATAGCTCACTATCCTTCTTGTGACTCATCTCTCCAAGTTTGAACCCTAGAGGTTTCGCTTTGAGAGAGTTTGAATCGAATCGGTGGACGAACAGGGGCTGTCGGGTTGACCGGACGCTGGGCACGGGTTGACCGGACGCTGTCCCAGTGCGTCCGGTCGTTGAATGCTCAGTGTGGTGTCTTCGTAAATTGACCGGACGCTCCTGGTGCTCTGTGACCGGACTCGCCCTTGGTACTGTTCATCGTGCTTGTCTTAGACTGACCGGACTCTGAGGTAGTGACCGAACGCTCCAGGACAGTGAGTCCGGTCACAAACAAAGAGCTCCGAAATTTGATTTCGCTTGACCGGACGCGTCCGGTGGTGCCTGACCGGACGCAGGCAGAGTCCGGTCAAAGCTGTTTCCGTGCTATTTCGTTCACAGGTTGTTCTTTCGTTGTCGGATTTGGTTTCCATCTTTTGCGTTTGATTTCTAGGGTTGTATTGTGTCCTGCTGTGCTTCTCGGAAGCATCCACCCTACATCTAGGGTCGTGGACACTTGCAAGCTCTAGGGTTTGCTTTTGGGATTGATTCTTGGGACAGTGGCGATAAGTTTCCGAAAGGAAAGTTTGAAGCTCCCATTCACCCCCCCTCTGGTCGCTTTCTGGTAGTACTTTCGGTCCTTCAATTGGTATCGGAGCAGGTTAAGGATCTTCCACCTTAGCTGGTTCCAGATCCACAGAAGGCGACATGGATCGCGGCGTGGGCAAACCACCGTTTTTTGATGGGACGAACTATGCGTATTGGAAGATACGCATGTCGGCCTATCTGCAGAGTATTGGTGCTTCGATTTGGGATATTTGCAACTCTGCTGATTACGTGGTCTTCGCTGCTCGTGTCACTCAGCGTCAGATCGATGAGCATGATGCCAATAGCCGAGCTCGTAATGCTCTTTTCTCATGCTTGAGCATGTCTGAGTTTGATCGCGTTTCTCACCTCGCTACGGCTCGGGAGATTTGGGCTACCCTCATGCGTTTCCATGAGGGAACCTCTCAAGTCAAAACCCGTCTCTACGAGTCGTTCAAGCGAGAGTATGAGAACTTTCGACATATGCCTGGCGAGAGCATAGAAAGTTTATTCGCTCGTTTTCAGGTGATTGTCAACAGGATGAGGGCTAACAAGGAGCTGTTGCCTTTCGATGATCATGAGAGAGCTTTGAAGCTTTTGCATACTCTTGATCGATCGGTGTGGGACTCCAAAGTTCAGGCGATCATCGAATCACCGAACTATGAGACCCTCACATGCGACGAGCTCTTTAGTAAGCTCAAGTCTAGTGAGATTGATGCCATGGCGAGGGCTTCTTATGAAAATCCTTCTGGCCCGTCGATAGCTTTGGTTTCTGGCTCTTCTGCTAACCCCTCTGGAGGCTTTGCACTCTCTTCTCTTCTTTCTGTCACAGAGGAGCAGCTGGAGTTCATGGGGGATGACGAGTTGGCATTGCTCGCCAACCGGTTCTCGCGGTTTCACAACAATCGCATGAACCGTCGCCGCGGAGGAGGACGCTCGGGATGTTTCGAGTGCGGCGACCCCAACCACTTCATCGCCAATTGCCCGAAGAAGAACAAGTAGACCTTCAGCAAGGCGGATCATGGGCACAAGTACGACTCCGGCAAGCGCAAGGAGAAGTACAACCCCGCGAAGCACAAGCGGAAGGGCGGCTTCGACAAGGAGTACATCAAGACGAAGTACTTGGAGAAGGCCCAAGCTGAGCAGCGTGCGTTCTTCGCCACGCTCAGCGACGTCGACGACTCGGATGACGACTCCGCTGCCTCAAGCAACGACGAGTCCGAGAAGAAGAAGAGGATCGAGGACAAGCTGAACGGCCTCTGCTTCTTCGCCGACGACGAGGGCTTCTGCACCATGGCCCTCGGCAAGGAGGTCGACGGTGAGCTGGAGAACACCCCTCGGAACGACGACGACGACACCTCCCAGGTATCTCAGACCCCCGACGAGCTTTCTGCTGAGGTTGAGAAACTTACTGCCGCGCTCCTTAGTCAGGATAAGTTGCTTAGGCGAGCCGCTAGAGAGCGCAAGGAGTTTAGGCAGAAGTGGGAGGATACGGTGAAGGAGCTTGAGTTTGCCAAGTCCACTGTAGTCGTGTCTGAGGAGGTTGAGTGCGAGATGTGCACCACACACATGACTGACCTTCTCACTTTGAGAAGCAAGTATGTTGTGTTGGTAGGAGAGGTGGATGAGCTGAAGGCGAGATCTTTGCTATTGGGTGCGTGCAAGTCCTGTGCGGGCTTGCAATCTGAGTTGGCAGAGAAGAATGCCAAGATTGTGTCTCTTGAAGAGGCCAACTCGGGTAGCACATGTGTGGCTAGGTGTGTTCTTGGTGAGGGCTTGGAGATGGAGATCGCTAATGTGAAGCATGACAAGATGCAAACCGAGGAGGAAAACACATACCTTCGGACCATCTTGTCATGGGTGTCTAGCGGTGAGCCTCAGCTCGGGATGATGATCTCCCAATTCAAGCGAGCTGCTGGAGGTCCAGGTGTAGGTTTTGCTCCGGGTGTTGATGTGTCATCTTTCGGCAAGATTGGAGAGTCGAGTGGTCTTAACCCATGTGAGAAGCCCAACTCCACCACTACTCCCAAGCTTACCAAGATTCTACCCAAAGAGCCTCTCAAGCCTAACACCAAGGATGGGGTCTTTGTTGAGCCTCCAAGAGCTCCACCTAAGAAACAATCATGGGCTCCCAAACCAAACCACCTCAAGAACAAACTGGACACCATGCCACCCATCCAGGAGGAGCTTATGCCACAGAAGGGCAAAGTGATCCACACCCACTACCGTGAGTACCAACAACCCCCTATGAGAGCGGTGAGGTACCACTGTGAGCACTATGGGAGAGATGGTCACTTGAGTGAGTTCTGCTTTTGGCGAAAGAGAGAGGCGCACCGTGCAAAGGAGATGAACAACACGGACATGTACCATCCTTTCCATGATGTACATGTGCCGAACGTTCAGAGGCGTGCTGCTAGGCCAAGAGGTCCGAAACCTCAAGTTCCTAGGCCTAGGCCGCGAGGAGGTCGTGCCTGGCGGGAGCCTGCAGTTGTGGGCTATGGACCCCGTGGCGGTGGCTTTGTAGTTGAGCGTTTTCCCCCACCGCATTTTGAGTATCGCGATGGACGCTCCTCCCTTAGCGGACCACGTTTTCCTCTACGTGGTGATCGCTCTTCCTGTAGGCGTGCTAGGAATGGTTTTTCTACTAACCGTTCTTTTGAGCAGTCGGCCCAACACTGGTATTCCCCTTACTTCACTAACCCCAGTGTTGGACCGTATGCTCACCCTATGTCTTTTTATTGATGTAGGTAAAACGATTGGAGAACGTTTGGTTGGTGGATTCCGGTTGTTCGAGGCACATGACCAGAAACGCCAAGTGGTTCTCCAGTCTTAGTCCGGTCGCCGGAAAGGAGTTTATCACCTTCGGCGACAATAGTAAAGGTAAGGTATTATCTCGTGGGTCGGTGCGAGTTAATGAGCACTTTGTGTTGCGCGATGTTGCTCTTGTTTCTAACTTGCATTTTAACCTTCTCTCTGTTTCGCAACTCTTTGATGACGACTATGAGATTCGTTTTAAGCCGAATCTTAGTCGTATTTTAGATCCTCAGGGCAATCTTGTTTGTGGGATTTCGCCCTTTGGGAAAGTCTTTCGTGCGGATTTCTCGGAGTCATTTGGAGTTTCTCGTTGTCTATTGGCTGGACCTTCCTCCTCTGATCTTTGGAAGTGGCATAGGAGACTAGGACATTTGAGCTTCGACTTGCTTGCAAGACTTAGTTCACTTGGCCTAATCCGGGGATTGCCCAAGTTATCCATGGAGAAGGATCTTGTTTGCCATTCTTGTAGACATAGGAAGATGGTTGCCGCTCCCCACCATCCAGTGACTCAGGTCATGACTAAGCGCCCTAGAGAGCTTTTACACATGGATCTTGTTGGTCCGGCTCGGGTGAGCTCAGTTGGGGGGAAGTGGTATGTGCTTGTTGTTGTCGACGATTTTTCTAGATATTCGTGGGTCTTCTTTTTAGCTGAGAAGACCGAGACTTTCTCCTTCGCTCGCAATCTGATTTTGCGTCTTCAGAACGAGTTCCCTATGAACTCGATGCGAGCTATTCGTAGTGATAATGGTTCCGAGTTTAAGAATTCGGATTTTGAGAAGTTTTGTAACTCTTTGGGTTTGGAGCATCAGTTTTCTTCCCCCTACACACCGCCACAAAATGGTGTTGTAGAGAGGAAGAATCGGACTCTTGTTGAGATGGCCAGGACGATGCTTGATGAGCATAGGACTCCTAGGCGATATTGGGCCAAAGCTATGAACACTGCATGCTATATTTCCAATCGCATTTTCCTCCGAGCTTTCTTGAAAAAGACTTCTTATGAGTTGCGTTTTGGAAGACAACCCAAAGTGAGCTACTTTAGAGTTTTTGGTTGCCACTGTTTTATACTTAAGAAAGGCAACCTGGACAAATTTGAGTCTCATTCTTCTGACGGTGTATTTTTGGGTTATGGCACTCACACTCGAGCTCATCGTGTACTTAACCTTGATACTAACCGAGTCATGGAGACATCCGATGTCACCTTCGACGAGACCATGGTTTGTCCTTCTTCTCGTTTTGAGCGTGTACGTGATCATGAGGTCAGTGAGCCTCTTTTTGATGATGAGGACGAGGATGCTGAAGGCATGGGTGACCCAGCATCACCTCCACCTGTTGTGCCGCAAAGAGCGGCTTCTACTATGACTCACGGCCCTGACACTTCTTCTTCTTGGGGGCCGTGGGATCCGCCACCTCGAGAGGTACCTTTTGTACCCAAGGAGGCACCAGCTGCTGTTGAGGGGGAGGCCACTTCAGCTCGGGAGGCGCCACGCCACATTCAGCGCCAACACCCGCCTCAGCAGATGATCGGCAGCATCGGCGAACGCGTCACTCGGTCAAGGTCACAACAAATCTCTCACTTTGCTCATTCTGCATTTGTTGCTGATTTTGAACCCCGAGATGTTGGACACGCTTTGACGGATCCAGATTGGGTCAATGCCATGCAAGAGGAGTTAGAAAATTTTGAAAGAAATCGGGTTTGGGTTCTAGTTTCTCCTCCCTCTGAGTGTCACCCAATTGGGACAAAATGAGTTTTCAAAAACAAACAAGGAGAGGATGGCCATGTAGTGAGAAAGAAGGCCAGACTTGTAGCCCAGGGGTATAGTCAGAAGGAGGGGATAGACAATGAGGAGACGTTTGCTCCTGTAGCTCGTTTGGAGGTTATTAGGATACTCTTGGCTTTTGCTGCATCCAAAGGTTTCAAACTTTTTCAAATGGATGTCAAGAGTGCCTTCTTAAACGGCTACATAGAAGAGGAAGTGTATGTTAGACAACCCCCCGGTTTCAAAAATCCCAAGTTTCCAAACCATGTTTTTAAACTCCACAAAGCTTTATATGGTTTGAAACAAGCCCCTAGAGCCTGGTATGATAGGTTGAAAACCTTTTTGCTTGCTAAGGGTTTTAAAATGGGATGCGTGGATAAAACGCTCTTTCTCCTTAAGCAAGGCAAAGACACTCTCTTGGTCCAGATTTACGTGGATGATATCATTTTCGGTGGTTCTTCTCACGCTTTGTTTGCCAAGTTTGCAGATACTATGAGCAGGGAGTTCGAAATGAGCATGATGGGCGAGTTGACGTTTTCCTCGGATTGCAAATCAAGTAATCTCGAGAGGGAACTTTTGTCCACCAGGGTAAGTATACCAAGGATATCCTGAAGAAATTCGATATGGGTGAGGCCAAGCCTCTTCCAACACCCATGTCGACCACGACGGCCCTGGATGCGGACAAGGAGGGAGAAGCAGTGGACCAGAAGGAGTACCGGAGTATGATCAGGTCGCTGCTGTACCTGACGGCGACACGCCCGGACATCCAGTTCGCGGTGTGTCTCTGCGCGCGATTTCAGTCTTCACCGCGCACCTCTCACCGTCAGGCGGTCAAGCACATTATGAGGTACTTATGCTTCACTCCTGAGTTTGGGATTTGGTATTCTGCTTCCTCCACCCTCTCCCTTTGTGGTTATTCCAATGCCGATTTTGCTGGTTGCCGGATTGAGGGCAAGTCCACTTCTGGGACTTGCTAGTTTATTGGTTCTTCTCTTGTATCGTGGTCTTCTCGCAAGCAGTCTAGTGTTGCCCAGTCTATCACGGAGGCTGAGTATGTTGCTGCGGCTAGCTGCTGTTCCCAGTTGCTTTGGATGATGGCCACTTTGCGTGATTTTAGTCTGAGCTTTTCTCGCGTTCCTTTGCTTTGTGACAACACGAGTGCTATTAGCGTTGCTAAGAACCCCGTGCTACACTCTAAGACCAAACACATTGATGTGCTCTTTCATTTTCTGCGAGACCACTATGAGAAGGGTGATATCGACCTTCGCCATGTCGATACTCATCATCAGTTGGCTGATATTTTCACCAAGCCTTTGGACCAATCAACTTTTGCTAGGTTGAGAGGTGAGCTTGGTGTGTGTTTCCCCTTTTAGATGGGGGAAACATTTTGGTACTTGTATCATAGACTGACTATTTTCTCGTTTGTTTTGTTTTCCTTCAGTTTAGTCTTTTGCATTTCAGCATACGCTATTACATTCTGAGCTTCATGTATATAATCTTTAGAATGGAATTATGCTCTGTTTAGTATGCTCCGATGCTTATGATGATGCTAGTAGCTTATGCTCTTTCTGATCACTAATACATGTTGTGAGCTGAGCTATTTTTTGAATGGTGAAAATGCTTAATAAACCTTAAATCTGAAAATGTTCACCATTGAGATATGCAACTAGCATATGTAGAATGTGTATAAATCACTTGTGCTCTTCATATATGCTAGGTTGCTATGTCTCTAGTTCTGAGTCATTCACTGGCTTGGTATGTTCATATTCTGTTTAAAATTTGAACCAAGTGCTAAGTGAATTGAAAAGATCGAGATGGGATTGCTTGTCAACACATCACGGTATCGAGACTGTTTCTCATTGCACTTTTGAGTTAAACTTGAGCTGTGTAGTGTATGATCGAAACCGACGCTTTAAGCTTCTGATTGCTTTTGCATAGGCTTAGCTCGGTTGAAAAGTTAGGCAATGACAAGCTTTTCAACCTCTCGCAATCACATGCTGATATTTGAACTTGTGAAATTTCACCGCTGCAACTCCGATTAAAATTTGAATTCACAAGTGTATGTTTCATTCTATAGTATGATGATTGAACCTTGCTAGGGGTAGTTCACCTTGTATACATGCTTAGCACTTGCCTGAGTTCCTGTCTATACATGTAGTGCTATTTTGATGGTGAATACCTTTTTGGCTAAAAACTGCTCACTTTGCTCACTTGTTCACATTTTGTATTTGGTGATCAGTTTGAGCCTTTGCTAGCTTGCTATGGATGTAGTTGAGTCATCAGATTCGGACTTTGTAGAGCATCTTTGCATTCTCTTGACTATATTCCTGAAGCTGCTAACTTGCATTTTGACTCATATGCATATTGAAAGGGGGAAGAAATTTGCTTGTTGGCACTTTTAGCGGTGCATTCTCAAAGGGGGAGAACTTTTACTTGATAAGTGCATTTTCAACTAAGGGGGAGAGTTTACAAATCATATGCTTCCCGTGTGTTCAACTAAGGGGGAGTTTCACTAAATGGGAATTTTCAAATCTTGTGCTTTCCAAGTGGAACTAAAGGGGGTCTCCTGGTTGTGTGCACTATTCGAGGGGGAGTTTGCTGCTTCCTGCTGGCCGTAAGGTTTTGGTATCGAGCTTTCTCTGCTAGTCGTGTTGAGTCTCTGTGCCTCTGTCTTGAGGGACTAGCATTTGCCTCGACTTCTCAATTGGTATTTGCTAGCGGTGTTGAGCCTGTTCTACCTCTTCTTGAGGGCTAGTTTTGCTTTGCTTGGTTGCGTCGAGCCATTGCCCATGTCTTTGGGGACCAAGTTGTCTTGCTCTTTCCACTTGACCTTCTTCGGCTTTGCTATGCTTTTGGGTCATTTGGTTGAGTTCTCTATTCTCCTTCTTCCTTGTATCTTCTACTTCATTATGATTTGTGTGTGTAGTTGACAATGCACTCATCAAGGGGGAGATTGCGGATACATGGTTGTATGCTGAGTCTCGAGTGATGAGTGATTGTCAATGGGTTTGATCGCATGTTCTTTGGCTTGTGTTGTGCAGGTGTCGAGCACGGAGACAGTGATCGAAGGCAAGGTGAAGGTCAAGTAGAGACGTGCCGTGCCGACGGACCGGGAGCGGTGAAGGGCGGACGTGAGGCTTGGACTGAGGGACAGGTGGCCTGAGGATCAGCTGTGGTGGCTGGCAGCCTGGGACAGCGACGAGCGGAGACTTGCGGGACATGGTGTTGCTCGGGTCGAGGACCTGGGGACATGTGTCGGTGGACGGGGTGCACGGGCGGTGCATCCCCTCTACAGCTTCGGTTTGGTGGTTGAGCCACAGAAAAACCACCGAGTGGATGGTTTCCAGGTTTGGGCCTCAAAACCTGGGCGCTGATGGTTTCCGAGTTTGGGCCACAAAACTCGGGCTGAGGATGGTTTCCAGGTTTGGGCCTCAAAACCTGGGTGCTGCGGGTTTGCTGAGTTTGGGCCACAAAACTCAGGCGTTGGTCGGTTAGTTTCCCGGTTTGGGCCTCAAAACCGGGGGTTGGCGTGAAAGCCTGGTTTCTCGGTTTCGGCCACAAAACCGGGGGTGCAGAGCGAGGGCGGCACGTGGCGGCATTCGGGAGGTTGCGTCGAGGCAACGCTACGAGTTGTGCGGGCGTGGCCGTCGGATCACCATCTACCTTGAGTTGGTCCAGAATAACCCTAGGGTTTAGCTGGTTCGCTCTGTAATTAGTGAGGGGTAGAGTAGAAATTAGAATTAGGATAAGTAGAGGGAGACACCCTCCTCCCATTCCATCTCAGTCATTTGCTATTTTGCCTTCTAGGGTTTCCTGCTCTCCCGACCCCCTGCTGTAGCGAACTGAGATCCACAGAGAAGAGAACAATACCTCTGTGTCCGTGAGATTTTGAGGAAGTGAGACCGTAATCTCACTGTTGTAGCGTGTGGTAGCCACACGGTTACAAATTCGTGGTTGTGATTCGCATTTTGTTTGTGTTCTTCGCGGATTGTTTTTCTCCACGTTTTTCCCGTCGATCGATCTCTGTGTTCGTTGCGTCTTTTGCAAATCCGTTTGAACCAAGTTGTTCTAGATCGTAAGGTGTTTCTTTCCACCAAAGAATTCTTCTCTAACCTCACGAGCTGGTAGATCGGTCAATTTTCGTTTCGGGTCAAGTTTTTCTCCCTTCCCCCAAATTTCTTCGATTCATCAATTTGGAGATAGGTTCGAGCCATGATCTCTTAGAGATAGCTCACTATCCTCCTTGTGACTCATCTCTCCAAGTTTGAACCCTAGAGGTTTCGCTTTGAGAGAGTTTGAATCGAATCGGTGGATGAACAGGGGCTGTCGGGGTGACCGGACGCTGGGCACGGGTTGACCGGACGCTGTCCCAGTGCGTCCGGTCGTTGAATGCTCAGAGTGGTGTCTTTGTAAATTGACCGGACGCTCCTGGTGCTCTGTGACCGAACTCGCCCTTGGTACTGTTCATCGTGCTTGTCTTAGACTGACCGGACTCTGAGGTAGTGACCGGACGCTCCAGGACAGTGAGTCCGGTCACAAACAGATAGCTCCGAAATTTGATTTCGCTTGACCGGACGCGTCCGGTGGTGCCTGACCGAACGTAGGCAGAGTCCGGTCAAAGCTGTTTCCGTGCTATTTCGTTCGCAGGTTGTTCTTTCGTTGTCGGATTTGGTTTCCATCTTTTGCGTTTGATTTCTAGGGTTGTATTGTGTCCTGCTGTGCTTCTCGGAAGCATCCACCCTACATCTAGGGTCGTGGACACTTGCAAGCTCTAGGGTTTGCTTTTGGGATTGATTCTTGGGACAGTGGCGACAAATTTCCGAAAGGAAAATTTGAAGCTCCCATTCACCCCCCTCTGGTCGCTTTCTGGTAGTACCTTCGGTCCTTCAGGACGTAATGACTAGACATCTCAATGGGCGTAATGGCCTCAAAGGACGAGTCTGTCCGGGTGGACGTAATTGACCATACGCCTCAACCGACTTATTAGCCGTGAAGGACGGGTCTGTCCAAAGGCGTGAGCAACTCTGGGTTGCGTGCCGAGTAGTCGCTCATCCGAGTAATATTTCCATAGCAGTCGATTTGCAGTCCGCGACATCTGATGATTTGTTCGTGGTAGCTTGCTTGCGGTTTGCTTCGTTAACGCCGATTCAAGTAGTCATCGTGTCGTAATATCTGAGCAGATAGATCGCTTGTTACTCGGATGGCTTGATTGCTTCTCAGACTTGTTTGCGGTCCAATGATAGCTTGATGGCTGGTGTGCGGCTATTAATCTCACGCACATGCTAGAATTGCCATATATTGAAGTCAACTTGCGCGTAAGTCTGACCGAACTCATATTTGTAGTCGTAGCTTTGATGTAGATGCACGTGTGCCTTCCTTATTTGCATCCTGGTTGAGGACTCGGACGTGGCCCTGCCTGTATGCAAGTCTTGGTGTCCACATGTACGGTCCTGTTTTGCACATTAATTTGTCATGAAGTCCCGATCCAATGCGTGATGGTTTCATCTTCTGCATGCTATTAGACGACCTCAATTGGATTTCTTGAAACCGATCGTAGTTATAGGTGCATGCAGTTTCCGACAAACCGAAGCCATCTTGCAAATATGTTGTCGTGATCCTTCATGCAGACGTCATGTTCTGTGTTCGTTGATGTAGTCGGCGATGCTGGTTTGCTGATGTAATGAGCGGTAGATGGATCTGTCGATCAACGTTCTATCTCCATGGTAGACACATCTGGTCTTTGAATTGTCCCAATCTTGGCCGAGACCCTGTCGGCTGGGTGCACGCATGGTGCTGCTGCGAGATACATTGCAGCGGGCTGCGTCGAAGGATGTCATCGTGATTAGCCAAATTGGAACGCCATGAACGAAATCCGTCGACGAGAAATTGATCTTGACGTTCGTCGAGCTCTTGATCGCTATAGCGCCGAATTCCTCTACCTGGCGCGCCAGCTGTCGGTGTTTGTTAACCGGCAACTCGTCTCGGGGGTACCCGGACGATATGTTTGGTGGGGATCGACGTATGCAGAACTCGATGGTAAACGCAGAGACAAGGATTTATACTGGTTCGGTCTGCTGAATAGCATCCCTACGTCCAGTGTGGGGAAAATAATATATGGCGCCCTGCGCTTATGGGTGTCTGGTTATGTACCATGACCCCTTTGTCTCTTGTGTGTCTCTACCTGCCGATCTAGGGAGCTCTGCCTCTCTTTATATAGTCCAGGAGGCAAGAGTCCTAGTCGGTTACAGTCTTAGGAGTCCTAGTAGGATTACAAGGTAGCAATACTACTAGGATTACACGGAGAGTCCTACTTGGACTAGGTCTTCGCCCTTCCTTGTGGAGTACCCGGGGACTCTGTCCCACAGTTCACGACCCAACAGGTGGGTGGATACCTTAGGAGATGTTCTATAGGTACAACAGAACTGCAGGAGAAACCCAAAGAGCAAGCACCAAACAAGCAAGGAAAAAACTGCAGAGTCCCGGACTGTCCGGACTTCTGATCCCGGACTATCCACAGATGGTGCTGGACTGTCCGCGATTTGGGGCTAGACTGTCCGCCGGTCAAAAGCCAGAAAACCAACTGTTCGGAAATAGTTCTGGTCCAGGCCCAGACTGTCCCCGGGTCACCTGACTATGCACAGTGCTGGTTGTGCTCTTCTGTTCTGGCCGAGGCCTGATGGCCGGACAATCCGCCACAGGGGGCGCGAACAATCCGTTAATGAATAGAGAAGGCAAAAACTGCACGATTCAAAACGCAAATCGAATCGATCTCAACCAAATCAAATGGGGCTGCAACCAAACTTCTCCCAAGTGATCTTCTACGTGTTAGGGGGCTAATCCTAGAAAATCATCGCTCCAAACCAACTCAATCAAAAGATAACCAAAGTGCGAACATAAGGTTGATATGTGCCCTTATGGTTCCACCCTGAGTGATGCGCGATTGGTCAACAGGCTCACCGGGAGGGGTGAGCAAGGTCATGTGTCTCTTGGTTGTGTTGATGTGCAGGTGTGGAGCTCGGAGACAGTGGTCAATGGCGAGGTGAAGGTCAAGTAGAAACGCGTCGACGGACCGGGAGCGGTGAAGGATGGGCGTGTCGTGCGGCGGACGTGCCATGTCGTTGGACCCGGAGTGGTGAAGGGCGAATGTGAGGCTTGGACCGACGGACCGGAGATGTGCGATGGCATCGGCCGAGTCAGGAGGAAGACGATGGTGTCGTGGCACTTAGCAGGAGGTCAGACACGGGTTTGTGTGTGGCGCAAGTACCGTCGGCCAAGTCAAGAAGGAAGGCGAAGGCGTTGTGCCCGGCGTGAAGGCTGGACATGTATCAGCATCGGTGCTGGTGGTTGGGGTGTGAGAACCACACTCTGTCTATGGCGCGGGTTCGATAGTTGAGCCTTGAAAAGCTACCCATGACAGTTTCCGAGTTTGGGCCTCAAAACTCGGGGTGGACGGTTTTTCAGGTTTGGGCCTCAAAACATGGGTGGCGGATTTCTGAGTTTTGTGGCCCAAACTCTGACTGCTCTCTACCATCGCTGAGGTGAAGTTAGAGGATCTCCGACGTAGCCGAGCGACGGTTCCTTGCGGCGGCGGCGACCTCGAGCTGAGGGCAGCGAGAAGGCGGGGACATCTCGATCTCCCTTCGCTGGCTAGACCCGATGGAGCCGAGAGTTCCTTGCGGCGACGGCGGCCCCGAGCTCAGGGCCGCGAGAAGGCATCGACGGGAGGGCGAGCGAATCCACGTCCTCGATCCGCGAATCCTAGAGCCTCATCGACAGAGGTCGAATCCATTCAGGTATCCTCCACTCACGTTCTTCTATCTCTATCTCCTTGTATTTTTTTCTTTATTTTTTCTGCAGTTCTTCTTCTAGCGCATCAATAGATGTAGTATGTCCATGTCGATCTTCTGCAAGTCCATTCAGATCCCGTCGGAGGCAGCAACCTCCTCGTGTTGTCCTTGGGATAGAGAGGATTTCTTTGCTTCTCGCGTCCTGTACCTAGATGTGTGATATCAGCTGGCTGTCACATATTTCAGGTTGAGTCTTTTACATGTGTGCCATTATAAAAGTTTGTAATTACACACAGGCCTTTAAAAAAGATGATGGCTCGCAGCTGCCACTACTCCAAACTTTTTTGGCTCACATGCCATTCCGTCCATGTGCAATGCTAACGTTGGCTAACGGAGGTGGAAAAAGACATGAATGCCCTGAGGAAGAATGAGTGTATCTGAAAAATTTTGTTTGTCTCATGTGCCATTCTCAGTGCTAGCGTTTTGGCGGGAACAAGCTGGGCCTTTGGCGCCAAAACGTGCCCCCTTCCCTCCTGTATATAACAGGGACCAATAGAGTTCCCTCCCTCACTCAGCGCCCTCTCCCTCTCCATCGCTCTCTGCTCTCGGCCATTGCAGCCGCCATGTCTGAAGCTTCCAGCAGCTATGGGAGGAGGGGACGGGTCTTTTGCCCCAACTGTGGTGTGCTTGCCAATCAGTTTACATCGATGACCGAAGGCAACAGACGCCGCGTCTTCCACAAGTGTCCATATTTTTCAGTATGTGTTCTTGTTTGACTCTTCTTGTTTTGCTTTTTTTGGTTAAATGGTAGATCTTCTTGTTGAATACCTAATCCATTGAACAGAGTGGAGGTTGTCAGTACTGGCAGTGGGAGGATGAAATGGGGGAGACTACTACACTGACAGTGGCTGCAACAAGTCCTATTCGTACTCCAACTCTGTCGCCTATTCCTCTTCAGGCAGTGGCAGCACCAGATGGTATCCCTACATCAACTCCCATGGCCATCATCCAGGAAGGTTCCCATGTTGCTAGAGCAGGAGTGCAAGATAGGGTTCTCCAACAGCTTAGATGGATTGAGAAGCTGGTGTTTGTTTCCATCTTGCTTGCCTTGTATGCTATCTTCAAGAAGTAGAAGTGTGTATTTGTGTGTTTGTGTGTGTAACTGTGAGTGTATGCAAGTAAGAATCAATGAATGAAGTTTGTGGTCAATATATGCCTTGTATGCCTTCATGAATGAATCAATCAATGAAATGGCAATATTGTTCATGTTACCAACACTGAGATGTCTGGTCATTTTAGCAACATGCAAACCATAATCCATTACAAACATTAAGGTCTGGTCATGGTTCATATCACTAGCACCCAACCATACTAAAATCCATACTGTTGTTTCGGACAACACCCACCCAAAAGCTTACAGTACCATTACATTACAGTAGCAATTCAGACACCACCATACATAAGTGGCCTCAAAATAAGGTGTTCTTCACCAAAGCACTTGACAACACAAAAGATAAGGTGTTCTCCACCATTACAACAACAAAAGAACTAGAGTCACCATTTTCCCTTCATTTCAGCAACAGTTGCTTCTTGCTCCTGGTATTTGCAGCTGGGCTGGTAGGTTCTTTTGGAAGCTTGCTTCTAGTTCCCATAGCTGGACTGGAAGCCAAATCTTTCCTTGGTGTAAGCTTCTTCTTCACCCTGATCTTCTTCCTTGGTGTGTGAACTGTAACAGCTGCTCCCTCCTCTGGATTAGCTTGAATTGTATTATCTTCATGAAAAGGGAGTAGGTGCACAGTTTGGATGGGAATTGGTTCATTGGATCTAGTTCCAGATCTTGTGAGGCATTAAAAGGGTTCATGTCAGTTCTTTGGAGTTCTTTTGTTGCATGAAACATAAAGTGTAGACAGATGAAGCATACCTGCTTGTCAAAGGAGTAGATGTGCTAACTGATGCTTCTTTGCTTTTCCTCTTCCTTTTCTTGTGTACAACTTTATCTACTGCCTCATTGGGAGGAAATACCATCCCAGTGGCAACAACAATGCTGGTCTCTGTGGTTGCACTGGCCTGTTTTGTCTGCCTCTTCTTTGGCAAACCCCTACATATGACATTGCAACTATGTTAGTTAAGTTAATTTGAGAGTAGGCATATGAAATATAGGGATATGTTAGTTCAAATACCTGTTAGCCTCCATTGCAGCAATGTCTTGTGGATTTCCATTTTTGCAGGTGTACCAGTGGTGTCCTAACTCATGGCATATTGGACACTCATGCCTCTTTGATTTTCTGCTGGTACCACCTTCTACAGCCCCTTTGTATTTGTTCTTCCTTCTTCCTGCTGTGGACTTCAGTAATGGAGGATGCATGAAGAATCCATGTGTGGCTTTGGGCCACATGGATTTGTCAGGAATGGAGGGGATGGATCCCTCATAGGCAGCTCTGAATTTCTCCACAGAATAACAATCGTCCACATGGTCTTCTAGTTTTTCACCAGGTATAGATGTTATGTAGGCAATTGCATGCTTGCAGGAATTCCTGACCCTTGCCAAGCCCTGCAGGAACATGTCCTTTCTAATAAATTCACAACAAACCTAAACCCAGTTCCTCCCTTTGCACAGACTTCTGCAACTCCCTCATGTTCTGTGATGACCTCAATGTCAAGGTTATAGCTGCCTTCTCTCAGTTGCTGCATGATATGAGGTAGAATCTTGCCTTCAAATTTCTTACAAACTTTTTTTCTATTGTTCCATTTTATCAACAGCTTCTGTCTTATGGTATCCATCAAATCATCCAGGTGTTTGGACTTGTCAGCTTTTATCCAATGATTGAATGACTCAGCAAAATTGTTGGTTACATAATCAACCTTAGAGAGTGTGCTGAACTGGCTCTTGGTCCACAGCTTTTTGTGAGTTTCTTGCAAATACTTCATTGCCTCAGGTTTTGCTGCAGCCATGGTCTGGTAGTGTTTCTCAAACAAATATGGGCTCCAAGAGTATGCAGAGGCCCAAAGGTGATCATCAAATACTTTACCACTATACCTTTTCTTGAAATTTTGAACTAGGTGCCACATGCACTCCCTATGTTCAGCATGTGGAAAAACCTCACTAACTCCATGCATTACTGCCTGCCCACAGTCTGTGCTAAATGTCAGACCAGGTGGGGTGCCTATTGCCTCCTTCAACCTTTCCATAAACCAAACCCAGTTGTCATTTGTTTCAGAGTCAATCACTCCTAAAGCCACTGGGTACATCCAGTTGTGACCATCAACTGCACAGGCAATGCACAATTGTCCCCTAAACTTTTCAGTCAAGAATGTGCTATCTACTGCCAAATATGGCCTACAACCTCTAAGGAAACCATCAACACAAGGTCTTAGAGCAAAAAAGAATCTATTAAGCCTTATTTTCTGATTGATGGTGTGATGATCAATGACAATAAAGGACCCAGGACATGTTTCATCTAACTGAGCCTTGAATCGATATAGATTGTCAAAACTTTGGTCCCAAGGGCCATATATTTTATCCATTGCAAACTTCTTACCATTGTACACTCTCCTGTAGGGCACTAGGATTTTGTGCTCATCCTTCAGTCTTCTTTGGAGTTCTGTAGCACCAACTGTTGCATCTTCTTTCAGCCAGTCAATCACCTGCTCACAAACCCAAAATTGTGTGGCCCCTTTGCAAATGCCAGACCTCCTGGTGCTGCGACATCCTTCATGTATATGTGGGTTCTTCTTTACCTGCAAATGAGATCTTCATGACTTAAACATGGAACTTTGTACAAACAGATATGAATGCAGAGTGTTTACAAATAGAATACCTTCACTGATTTACCATCCTTCATAGTAGATGCATGTATTCTCCACTTGTAGCCCTCAGTACTCCCACAGCAGTAAACTTTGTACCTTCCTGTGTCACTCTTTTCAATGTCATACAGAAACTCATGTTTGATAGCATGTGAAGCTAAAGCCAACTTAAAAGCATTCATGTCTTTATACACACTGCCTACTGTCATAGGAGGATCCTTCTTGTCAAACTCAACATCAGGCAAAAGATCAGGTTCACTATCCTTAACAGTGTCATCTACATCCTCAATTTCATAATCATCATCATCATCATCAGATGTAGACTCAGCATCACTGTCAGAGTATGAGTCTACATCAGATCCTTCACTTGGCCTTTGCTTGCTGCCACTTTGGCTCTGAGCTTTCGGAGGTGCTGGATGTTGGGGATCAAGGTCTATGTACAACCCTTCGTCATCTACACCCACATGCTCATTGTTTGGGTTTGGGTTAGTCAGGTAGTCATCCTCTGCACCCACATCCTCTGCAGTTTCAGTCTGGGTTTGGCTTGGTTGTGCTATGCTGGGACAAGGCATTGAAGGGGTGCAGGGTTTCTCCAGAGACTGCCAAAATGTGGCAAAATCCCAGCCAAGAATGTTAGGAGGCTCAGTGTTGGTATAAATTAACGCACACTCTACTTTATCCGCAAGCGCACAGATAAAATCTACCGATGTAGCACTTCACCAGAATAACCCAGTTTTAATATCGAACCCAAAGGAACGGATAGTGTTAAGGCTCAAAGAATATAACCCCTGAGTAGCTAACAAGGACGGAGAAGCTAAAAGCATAGAGGGGATCACTAAGGTTATCTAAATCCAACTTAAGAGTGATATGCTTATATTATTCTTAGTGGGGAAATTGCCATAAAAGGCCACAAACAGAGTATGATTCTTTTATGCAAATATATAATCCTACCGAGCCTACACACGGGTAAGTGGACTATAGAAGAATCAACAAGGCTATAAGAGTCACCCTTGCGAACAACCACTACTACCGGCGTTATAGGAGGCAATTATGAGCTATCAAGTCTAAGCACCACGCTTACACTATCCAACTATTCTAACTCTAGAGCGACTAGAATTAAAGTACTCAAAAGAGAGTCATAAACGTTAAGAATAATAAGAACAATAGCTCAAACTTAAATGTAGATGTTGATTACCGAAACAATCGTTGAAGCAAGTTGATGAAGAACTTGAATCCACAGGTACAAGATGAAGAAGTTGATCCGACAGGTCGGAGCTCCTTCTTGATCTCTTCCTCTCTCTCTCTTCTAGTTCTAGTATAAGACTAGGTTCTAATCCTACTAGAGGGGTATCTAGTCTTCTACTTGAAAGTTAACTCCTGAAGTCTCTTCTAGGGTTTCTAATTGAAGCGTAGTCTTCTGAAGAGGGACCTTCTCTGTCTGGCTTGGGGCTCGGGGGCCTGTTTATATAGCCCTGAGGGATCAACCGCGACCGTTGGATCAAACCGACTTTACGTAGGGCTAAGATTGGTCTTCAAAGGCGGTGGAAGAAGATTCCAGAAGGGGGAGGCCGGCGGGCCCTGGGGGGACCGATCGGTGGGCCCACCAGACCGGTCGGTCCCACCTGGAAGTGGCTCGAGGTGCCCTGCCTCGTGGTGTCTTCAGGTGTTCTCTAGAGTCTTCTGGAAGGTTCCTGACTTGACGAATGCGTTATCTCCCATCGGTTTCCTTCTAGGGAAAGCAATCGAGGGTTGTTTCCCGGTTTAATCCCTGCAGATTCACAATTCACCAAAACTCGTGGAATTCATTAGTTTTAATCCCTATACTAAGGTGGAGTTTATATATTCATCCATTTTCATGTTTAATTGACATTTAATTATAAGATTTAATTAGTGTCAACAAACTCCCCCACACTTAGACTTTTACTCGTCCTCGATAAAAGGTTGGATCATAACTGTAGGATAAGATATCAAACATTAGTCCTTTCTGTTCATACCTGTATTGTGAAATTCATTGTGTTTACCATAAAACCTTGAGTAGTTGGAGAATAGAATAGTTGAAACAGATCACCCTTTTCTTTTAGTACAAGACATTGGAGTTTTTGAATTTTTCGAAATAAGTCATAGCTTTCCTTCTCCTTTTGTAGCACTTCAATTCCTTACTAGAGTATTTTATTTATGTAGAGCAGTTTTATGTTACTAAGTCAATGGAGAAAAATACTATACTTTTAGATCAAGACATTAATCTTTTTAAACTTTGTTACTCTTGCTGGCATATTGTAATTAGAGGGACCATGGGCTATCTTCTTTTTCTCTTTATCGTATTTTTATGATAATACTTTTCTTTCTCTTTTTCTTTCTGAGGTGTGTCGGACACTTGTCCATTTTTCTTTCCTCATTTTTCATACTTTTGCATAGCCCATGCCTCTAATACAATACTACTTCGGAAGAGTGAATCTTTCTTTATTTGTAAGGATCTCGATCTTTAGAGCATAATAAATTTCTCAACAAAGAACTCAATATTAAAGTAAGCAATAATTGATTGATTATGAATGACTTTGGCAGGAGATCTATTTTCTACAAAGGAGAAGTGTTGCTAATCTCTTTTTAACTTTGCAAGTAAAATTCTCCAATGCTCATACTTTAAGAATTGAGTTCTCATCATTCTTCTATCATATTTCCACAACAACTCTAGATAATATGGGTCCCTTCAAGTTTTTATCAAAGCAGGTCTTTTCAGAAAAGGTGTTGTGAGACTCTGTACCATGAGCATGTCAAAATAATCTTTTCCTTTTTAATTAGAGTTTATGAATTGCATATTATTGATGAGAATATGTTTTTAATTCGAACATAAGTTTAAACATCGAGAAATAGAGTGTAACAATTGCGTACCGAACTGTGGATGAAGGAGGAGGCTAGGGGGGCTAACCCCTGACCGACCGATGGGGTCCACCAACTGGTCGGTTGGGCTTAGGGCCCAACCGTGGCCCACTTCGAGGTGCGTGATTTCGGTGACGATGTCTTTTGTTTTATGCAGCTTTTGTGACCGGTTTTCGGTAATTCTGTTGTCGCCTTCTCCCCCACACTTATTTTCTGTTTTCTGCTAATCACAACATGTGGAGACAAGACACATATCCAAAATAACAAGATAAAAGATAACTCTAACAAAAACTTTATTGATATTCAAGGCACTTTTATTACACAATGAATTAACTAAACAAAACTCTTAACAAAACAAGACTTAAACACGAGACTCTGCAAACACGAGTGCCTTATCAATCTATCGACGAACTATATCTCACTTCTCTCCCTCGAGTAGATTTCCTAGCGTAGAGGCTACACTGATGACCATATCCTTTAGGCTAATGTGTTTAGTTACATATTTATTCAGCACATCAGTCGCATGTTTTGTAGCCTTAGCTAGAGAAGCGTATCTCTTTTTAAGCTCTAAGTTATCTCTCTCAAGATCTTCAATCCTGTCCCCGAGGCGATCTAACTGGGTAGTCCTCTTGCGTTTAGCCGCGAGATTAGGAGTGGCGAGTGCCCTCTTTGCTGGTGGAGTGACCTTGATCTGCTCAGGGTGACCACGAACTCCATCAATGCGCGGACACGGATTTGTAGATGTGTATTTTATGACCGTGGGTTCTCCAAGCTTGTTCGTCTTCAGCCCGACGAGTGTCTCATTGGGCCTAGGAGGAAGAAGCGGGAGCGACTTGGGGACGGAGAATGTCGGGAGTCCTCTTGCCGGCACCGCTTGAGCGTAAAAAGCTTGTTGACGATGCGACGAGGTCTCTTCTGGCGGGATCATATCAATGGGTGTCGGCGAGTCAACGGGGGCATCTCCTTTGACGGTGTTACAACAAGCTCCTTTGATGCGGCGATGACAAGAGCCATCGAGTCGTCGGCGGGCTCATTGAGGTCGATCCTTGGATGGGAGGCCATTAGCGCTGGTGGGAGGAGAGCTTTGCTGCTGCTGGTATTCTGGAGGAGGCTGCAATGAATCTAGAGGCAGGCCTGAGGCTGGTTTTATAGCTGAGGTGGCTTGGAGAGGAGGCTGATGATAGGCATGATAGGTTCGTTACGGGAGTTATCAATTCTGCAGATCAGGTTACCAGAATGGATACGAGAAAGAGTCTGGACACGTAACGAAAGAAGGCAGACGGCGAGGGGGCTCCAAGGTAGACTGGTCGGTCTCCCTAGGAGACCGGTCGTTCCCACCCTGTGGGTCCTCGTGGGTCCATCGCTCGTGGTGTCTTTAAACTTGATCCTAATCCCAGAAAATATAACCCCGATGTGCAAACTTATCAGAAAAATGATGATAGTGTAAATCTATGGGACAATAAAGAACTGGATGACATCCAACTCTTCAGGACTCTTTTCAGGTTCTAGAAAAATCTTAAGACGTTGCCCATTTACCTTGAATAGCGTACCTTCGTCATTTTGAAGTGTAATAGCTCCGTGCGATGAAGTGGCTACCACCGTGAAAGGTCCTTCCCATTTGCTTTGTAGTTTTCCATATCCGAACAATTTTACCCTAGAATTAAAGAGTAATACCTTGTCTCCCAGAGTGAAGGTCTTATTCTTGATTCTCTTGTCATGACACCTCTTTGTTCTCTCTTTGTAGATCTTTGCGTTATGATATGCTTTTTCGTGCCATTCATCTAGTTCAAAGAGTTGCATTTTCCTCTTGACTTGTGCAGCTTCTAAGTCCATGTTCCATCTTTTGATTGCCCAGTGAGCTTTGAATTCTAGTTCCACTGGTAAGTGACAAGTCTTTCCGTAGACGAGCTGATATGGAGACATTCTCAGTGGTGTTTTATAGGCAGTGCGATAAGCCCACAGTGCTTCGGGTAGTCTATCTTTCCATTGTGTTCCCATCTCGTCGACCGTTTTCTGCAGAATATTCTTGATTTGCTTGTTCGACGTTTCTGCTTGCCCACTTGTCTGAGGGTGATAGGTGTTGATGCTCACTAATGCTCATAATTAACCATCAACTATTGCATGAAATGACACTAAATGAATCACAAAGCATAGTTGTAGGGTTTGAAACTAACAAGTTCCACGAGTTTTGGTGCTCTCACTTGTTTTGTAGGACATCCATGTTTTTACTATATAAAAGTATCTCAAGTGATGAAATAGAGCACACCATTGCGAAGACCTCGTCGAGACGATCAAAACGGATATATGATTTGCTATATTTGGAGTCCCGGAGCGAGAGTCCTCGATGAATACGACTTGGAAGATTCTAGAACATTCCAGAACATTCCAGAAGACACGAGAAGGCGACCCACGGAAGGCGGGGCCCACCTGTCATAGAGGCAGACCGACCGGTCTCCCCCCTGGACCGACCGGTCTAGTGTAGGGCCCAAACTCGCCCCCCTTCGCGTGACGCACTCCAACCGACCTCTTCGACGTGTTTTGGCCCATTAAGGCCCATGTGCATATGGTGAATGATTTAGTCCCACATCGCTTGCCCAAGGTGGAGAGGAGGCCAAGAGCCCCTATATAATAAACCCAGGACCCCCTGAGGCAACACAACAACATCATCAGGGAGTATTTGTAGAGGCGTCCCTCGAAGGACAACCTCTCCTCTCTATGTAATTAGGTTTAGATTTTCCAATGTAATAGCTTAGCTCTAGTCGGGAGTTAGGGAGAGCGGAGCTGCGCTCCGGTTCCGGAGGAGTCTTCAGAGTTATGGTATGTCTTTATATCTTTTCTTTGTAAGACTTATGCTTTAATATATTTATCTTCTCTATTTACTTTATGCCTTTCATATTATGATTAGTATAGTTGTTATGTTCTATCATAGGATCTCCGCTCGTATTGAGTGCTCTAGTTATAGGCCATAATTAGAGTAGTAACCGATAGATTAGACTTGGTGTTTAGTCTATTGGTTACCTGAGGTTGCGCTCAACCCCACGGTTAGTTGTGGTAGCCCCAGGTGGTGACAGCCCTGATGGCCGACGTATTCCACCACTTTCGGGTTGATGTTCGTAGGACCGTAGTCAGAGCTTCCCAACCCCCTTCTCATCCCTTTCTGTGGTTGGTGTTCTGATGTCCCGAAGTGTTATTATATGACTGCTATATCTTTTCATCCTTGTTACCTTAGAACCCAAGTAATAGAGAAGTGCATAGGAACCTTGATCTCTCTCGTTGTCCTCCCACTATAGTTATCTTTATATTTATCATTGAATTCTCGTTATTGTGCTTTCATTCAATATCATATCATTTATCAATTACTCCTGCTTTAGTCTAATTAGTACTCTGAGTTAGTAGATGCATGATAGTGAGTTATCAGATTCTTAACCCTTGCTTCCCAGTGGTAAAATATAAATAACGATCCTGGAATACTCCCGGTAAAATGCTACAATGGTGTTCTATGCGCTTGCGGAATCTTTCATATTCTTATTTGCGTTAACGAATGTCAACAAGCATTTTTGGCGCCGTTGCCGGGGAAGCAATTGGTGTAAAGATTTTGATAATAATCTTGATGTCTGCTAATTTAGTGTACCACTAGCTTTAGTAGGATTATCCCTTGTTCTGTTGAGTGTGGACATCAGATGTCGTTTCGACCTTATGGCAAGCTTCCACAAGAATGAAGAACCCAGGGTGCCTGAACATTCAAGATCTATCATTAATTCTGGAGCTCTGCCATCTCACAGGTTTGTGTATACATATATATTATTTATTCTAACCATGTGTAGATTGGAGAAAAGGTCGCTGTCACAAGAATTCAACTCCCATCCCATGTGATAGATGTTTACGTTGCGCCACTCACAAATCCCAGTTGTGAATCATGGTAAGTATGATCAAGGTGAGACAGTCTTGCTCATGGACTTTAAACTTTATGAGTAGCTATCTTTTTAATTTCTTGCATACCACTGCATATTTACTTTTAACCATGCATCCACTCCATTTAGTTTATGTTTTGTTTTATCAAGTCCATATCATGTTTAGTTTCTTGTATGCATTCATGTCATCTGCATCTAAAAAAAGGAAAAAGAAAAAATATATATATTCCTCACTATGATCATACTTTGTCATCTCTTTATGAATAAATCTTTGTTATGCTCTCATGCTACCTTTGTTTACCATAGTATGTTTTGGTTTGAATGTACTTAAATTGAGTACTTTCATAGGCTTTTTAAATTAAACGTGGTGCTTAGGTTAAACAGTCTACCTTAATCAAATTAGACACGGAGTTTGGTTTGATTATTGATCTAAAATTAGCTTGTGTAGACATTGGATATTTTGTTAGACTAACCCCTGCAGAGAACTCTAAATACATTTTGGGAAAGTCCTGAGATGAATTCACATCAGAGATGAAGCAAGACATACGATGAACTGCATAATGAAGACTCAGCTCATTCATCATGGATGAAAGAACTATGAGTATTAAAGTTTAATTCAATTTATCTTCTATTGCAAGTATCTTTGCCTTGAACCATGTTAAAATGCAGCCAACATAAAAATTGCTAGTCTATGCTAAAGTAATCCTAAAATCATCTTTTCATTAGCATGGATGAATAACACATAAGTTGTGGATATCAACCCATGTTTCACATTCAGTACAATCCTTCGGGTATATGTCCACTAACATTTTGTAGGAGATGAGATTTGCTTGTTCATGGTGTGAACTTAAAGATCCAAAACCCAACCCGTGGATAGACAAAACTCATCATCAGACAAGTCACAAGTGATGTCGAAGGCAACCAAGCTTTGAGCCATCCCAAGGCCTAAGCCAGGACACTTATAACGAGTAGGATGCAACTCACCCCGTATGGGTCAATCTATGCCTATGCTCATCATTGTCGAAGACATCAACACCGACACCAACAACAAATATCAGGGAGACGATATGCCACTACATCATAACATCTATGTGTCGTCCGAAGGAAGTTTGTTGGTGGTTCACTATGAAGACAAGCAGTGGAAGTTCTCCTCACTTCTAATCATTGCAACACAAGAGCTAGTTTGAGGGATGAGGTGGAACAACTTCAACAACAACAAGGTCTACAATTTCAACTCATGAACACATTGTTGAAGAAATATCCACCTACTTCACAAGTCAGCTTGGGGGAGACACAATTCCGTTGTTTAGATTTGCTTCACGACCAAGGGGAGGAAGGAAAAATCTAGCTTCAAGACACTTTGATCTCCTACTCATCACTTTGATCGGTACAAGCCACTAGACGCTGCACAAGCCAAGAAGAAGAATATGGTCCATCACTCATTCCTAGAAGATCGTTCTTGAACACCACCAATGTTGTCATCTATGCCGGAGTTGGAGATGTCCACTTTTGGATCTTCGATCAAAAGAATTGACTACACCACTTATGAGCAGTCGAAGAAAACCAAGAGAAGACGTTGACTCAGCCGACAAAGGAAGAACCAACTGCCAGGAATTGAGGGGGACATCATGAAGGATGAAGCCATTGCACTGCAAGAATTCAAACATAGAGAGATAGTACCTGGTAGTACCTGAACCTACAAATCAAGAGAATAATTGACAAAGCCTCCATCGTCTGGACCTATTGAGAACAAGACTCAGCTGACCCACTGTGAGATGGACAAGAGAAGACAAGCCATTCATGAACAACAACCAGCTAGACGAGAGAAGCTTCCACAAGGTGGTTCGACACAATCACACTTCAATGATAAAGTAACATTTCAAGGTAAGTGACCATTATTTTAAAAGCTTCTCCTTATTTCTGGTATGTGCATATATAAAGAACCAAACATGTTTAAGTTGCACCTCACTTGATCCAACCTAATCAACTCAACATGTTCAGTTCTTTACTCTTTATTCCTGGCTTTACTCTCTTGAATCTCACTATCTTAACTAAATGAGCTAAAATGTTGTGCATCCAACCTTTGGAAGATGATATATCACAATCATGAAAAGATCAACACATTATGCATAGATTATCCTTCCTTGGGTTAAGCAATCTGACCTGTTAAATATTTTACGATGCTACTTTTATGCTCATCTTTTGATCCTATCACTCATGTTAAGATTGAATAGAACACATAAACAACCAGTTTATCTTGTTCAATGTGCCTAAGGTTAGAGAGGAATGAACAAAACTTTTGGTTTTGTTGGTGTTTTTCCACCAACAGAGCCTGTGCACTTGATCTCTACCTTGTCTTTATGAGCAGGACACACTCTTGAGCAAAACATGAAGGGGTTTGTCAACTCCCAAATTCTTCAAAGTGAAGGTCCTGGATCTACAAGAACATGCACACTGAGCAAGATGCTACCAGCTTCCACAATCAATGTTTCACTTCAAATTGCTGGGCGAACGAAGAACATGAGTGACACCGTATCACGAGGTGTAGTTATCAAGGTCTATATATCGGAATCAAATGATGCACCTCAGTAATGAACATGGTGAGAAGTCCTGTTCAGAGGACTTAAAACATTAAACCCTCGCCGAAAGGTAAATCGGCAGTTATCCATATTTATCTTTTCTGCTTTAGTTTCCATTTTGCATATTTACTTTCCATCATCATCTCTCCATAGCATATTTACTTCTCTGCATCAGCATTACATAAAAAAAGAAAATAAAAATATTTTACTTATTGCACTGCATCATAAAACCTAAAGTCCCATGTGAATAATTATGTGATGTGTAAAACCCCACATGAAATATTCACCGTGGTGGCATAAAAATAAAAATAAAAATGCATTCATTTTGTTAAACTGTCATTGCATTATATAAATATAAAATAAAAAATATATATTGAGAAAGAAATCTTACTGAAACTCTAGACAACTAAGGAGTTTTGTTGTCTATTTGAGTTTCACAGGATTGAAGACCAAGAAAAGCTGACGAGCAAGTGGATGTTCTATCCACTGTTGGAGCACTATTTCAACAACCATCAACATCAATTAATGCTTCGATAGAGGAAGAACATTTTCACTGCCAGTCCGTTACATTTCAAGATCGAACGACTGCGTCAACATTCAGCTTGGGGGAAAGCACCCCCGTGTATCCAGGTAAGTATCTTTATCCTCTTAAGTTTTTATTTTTATAAATAAATTCAAAATATACAAAAAAAATGTGAGCACATGAAGGCTCACCCTTAAAAAAAGAACAAAAATATTCGGGCACATGAAGGCTCGATGTGATCGAAGGGATTAGTTTGGGGGAGATGCACCTCCGTTATCTTTGTGATTCAGGTATGTCTTACTACTATCTTAGTTTTTTTAAGTAATAGGTTATAGTGTGTGTTAGATTAAATAAATAAAGTATGTCTAATCTGAAGAACTCTCTCTCTAATTTCTTAAAATGGAAATGATGAATAGTTGCTCTATTGTATTTCTTTCCAGTACCTAACCTTTAAGCATGAGTTCTCTTAAGTTTTAAAAAAAATTAATGATGCTTTAAAATGAAATTAAATATATGGGTAGCAAATGCTTGATCCAGAGTCTAAGTAATTGACAAATATGATATGTGATGATTTGAGCTACTGTTATCTTGTTCTAAAACAACACTAGAGTTCTGGAGAGTTTCCAATATTAATATGACAATAATTGCATTGAGTTAAATTAAGCTTTTTTGACCCTACGAGAAGTTATCATGCTATTGAATTGAGATCACTTACACATTTTATCCATCTTCCGCATAAATGCTCATGATTATCTATTGTTATCCTCTCAAAAGTTTGTTGGAAGCATGTGGCTATTAAAAAAAAATTCTGAGGAAATAAAAAGGGACAAGTGTCCGAAACCTCAAAAAGATAGATCCCGAGGAAATAAAAAGGGACAAGTGTCCGGAACCTCGAAAAAAAAGAAAGAAAAAAAAGAGAGAAAAAAATATGAATATAAAAAAATGGGCACGTGCCCGACAGTAGAATTAGCTTGATAGCCATGTGTCTCTAATAGACAGAAGAGAGTAATATATTGAAAAGAGCATCCACCTCTATTTTCCATACACATGCACTTCTCGATTCAATGGTGTGGTTGACTTTCTCTTTGGATCCATTGTTTAATTTCACAACATATGTTTTAAGCTTTTTGAAAATTCATAAAAACTCCGGGATAATGGTGAAGTGAAAGAACTAGAGACATGGTGCTTGATTTGATCGTTCTATCTTCCAATTACTCAAGATTCAAGGTAAAGTACTAAGCCCCGTGATAAATAATATGATATCTTTTTTCTAATCCAAATGAGAATTTTTGTTTGAATGCATGTGTACTTGTTAGAAATGCAGATATTGCAGCAACTCCTGATCCACTGTTGAGTTTGGCTTTGCTTGGGACTAGCAAAGGTTAAGCTTGGGGGAACTTGTTGACACTCACTAATGCTCATAATTAACCATCAACTATTGCATGAAATGACACTAAATGAATCACAAAGCATAGTTGTAGGGTTTGAAACTAACAAGTTCCACAAGTTTTGGTGCTTTCACTTGTTTTGTAGGACATCCATGTTTTTACCATATAAAAGTATCTCAAGTGATGAAACAGAGCACATCATTGTGAAGACCTCGTCGAGACGATCGAAACGGATATATGATTTGCTATATTTGGAGTCCCGGAGCGAGAGTCCTCGATGGATACGACTTGGAAGATTCTAGAACATTCCAGAAGACACGAGAAGGCGACCCACGGAAGGCGGGGCCCACCTGTCATAGAGGCAGACCGACCGGTCTCCCCCCTAGAACGACCGGTCCGGTGTAGGGCCCAAACTCGCCTTCTTCGCGTGACGCACTCCAACCGACCTCTTCGACGTGTTTTGGTCCATTAAGGCCCATGTGCATATGGCGAATGATTTAGTCCCACATCGCTTGCCCAAGGTGGAGGGGAGGCCAGGAGACCCTATATAATAAACCCAGGACCCCCTGAGGCAACACAACAACATCATCAGGGAGTATTTGTAGAGGCGTCCCTCGAAAGACAACCTCTCCTCTCTATGTAATTAGGTTTAGATTTTCCAATGTAATAGCTTAGCTCTAGTCGGGAGTTAGGGAGAGCGGAGCTGCGCTCCGGTTCCGGAGGAGTCTTCAGAGTTATGGTATGTCTTTATATCTTTTCTTTGTAAGACTTATGCTTTAATATATTTATCTTCTCTATTTACTTTATGCCTTTCATATTATGATTAGTATAGTTGTTATGTTCTAGCATAGGATCTGCGCTCGTATTGAGTGCTCTAGTTATAGGCCATAATTAGAGTAGTAACCGATAGATTAGACTTGGTGTTTAGTCTATAGGTTACCTGAGGTTGCGCTCAACCCCACGGTTAGTTGTGGTAGCCCCAGGTGGTGACAGCCCTGATGGCCGACGTATTCCACCACGTTCGGGTTGATGTTCGTAGGACTGTAGTCAGAGCTTCCCAACCCCCTTCTCATCCCTTTCTGTGGTTGGTGTTCTGATGTCCCGAAGTGTTATTATATGACTGCTATATCTTTTCATCCTTGTTACCTTAGAAACCAAGTAATAGAGAAGTGCATAGGAACCTTGATCTCTCCCGTTGTCCTCCCACTATAGTTATCTTTACATTTATCATTGAATTCTCGTTATTGTGCTTTCATTCAATATCATATCATTTATCAATTACTCATGCTTTAGTCTAATTAGTACTCTGAGTTAGTAGATGCATGATAGTGAGTTATCAGATTCTTAACCCTTGCTTCCCAGTGGTAAAATATAAATAACGATCCTGGAATACTCCCGGTAAAATGCTACAATGGTGTTCTGTGCGCTTGCGGAATCTTTCATATTCTTATTTGCGTTAACGAATGTCAACAATAGGGAGTGGCAACATTGTGATGGATCCCATGATTTATCAGATATTTATGAAAGCCTTTGTCAATGAAATGTGTTCCTCCGTCACTAATTACCATCATTGGCAGTCCAAATCAGAGATGGCAACGGGTCGGGTGGAGCTTTCGCGGACCCGCACCCGAAAACCGCCAAGAAAACCCGCCCCGCACCCGAACCCCGATTTGGGTCAAAATATGCCCCCGTCCCCGAACCCGACGGGGACCCAAATTCTGGGTTTCGACAACACAATAACATTATAGAATTAATATTTTCACTATATAAGTATATTTGTACCATGCAAATAGTAATCAAAATACAAGATCAGGAACCCAAAATATAATTTTAGTAGTCAGGAATAAGAATATGAGAGCTGAATACAGTTTTTTGATTAATGAAAATATTTGTGTGACCAACATATGACATATATTGCGATACAACAACAACATTTCAGGTCCCAACGGGCACCCACGGGGAAAATCTAAAACCCGAACCCGATCCGCCCCGTTTCGGGTCCCCGAACCCGCAAACCCACGGGGCCAAAACTAGACCCGACCCCGGCCCCGCCGGGTCTAAAACCCGCGGGTTTCGGGTCCAGACCCGCCCCGTTGCCATCTTCACTCCAAATCTTGGAAATATCACCTCCTCGAACATCCTCTGAGAGTTTCTTGCATTAGCAGACTTGCTTGGCATCGCTTCGACCCATTTTGAGACGTAGTCGGCAGCAACTAGGATATACTCATGATTCCTTGATTTAGGGAATGGTCCCATGTAATCAATTCCCCAGACATCAAAGAGCTCAATCTGAAGGTTGTTAGTGAGTGGCATGGCATCTCTGGTGTTGATGCTGTGAAGGATCGAGAGTGCTACCAGAAAGCGACCAGAGGGGGGGGGGGTGAATGGGAGCTTCAAATTTCTTTTCAGAAACTTGTTGCCACTGTTCCGAGAATCAACCCCAAGAGCAAACCTAGAGCTTGCGAATGTCCACGACCCTAGATGTAGGGTGGATGCTTCCAAGAAGCACAGTGGGACACAACAAAACCCTAGAAACCCAACGCAAAAGACGAAAACCAAATCCGAGATCGCACGAACAAACTGCGGACAAAAACGCGCAGAACACTCCTGACCGGACTATGCCTGCGTCCGATCAAAGACCACCGGACGCGTCCGGTCTGAGAAAAATGGTTCTGGACCCTTACTGTTTGTGACCGGACTCTCAGTGGAGAAGCGTCTGGTCAAGTGTCAAGCGTCCGGTCGCAAAAGCACAACATGATGAACAGTAAGAGAGTCGCGTCCGGTCACAGAGATGAAGAGCGTCCGGTCGAGTCAACAGAAAACGAGCAAATCAAACCTTCAACGACCGGACTCTGGACCGAGCGTCCGGTCAGCCCGATGGAAGCGTCCGGTCACCCCGACACAGCCTCGTTTGTCCACCGATTCGACTAGATCTCACCCAAAACGAAACCTCTAGGGTTCAAACTTGGTGAGAAGAGTCACAAGGAAGATAGTGAGCTACTCCTACGAGATCATGGCTCGAACCTATCTCCAAATCGATGAATCAAAGAAATTCAGGAAAGAGGGGAGAAAAGTTGATCCAAAACGAAAACCAATCGATCTACTTGTTCGTGAGGTTAGACTTGAATCCCTTCGGTTGAAATGATCACCTCATGGTAAAGAACAAGTTGATTCAAACGGTTTTGCAAACGGAGCAACGTAGAGAGAGAACGATCAAGAGGAAAATCGTGGAGAAAAGCAACCCGCGAAGAACAACACCAAAACGCGAATCACAATCACAAATTTGCAACCGTGTAGCTACCACACGCTACAATAGTGAGATTACGGTCTCACTTCCTCAAAATCTCATGATCACAGAGGTATGATTGTCTTCTCTGTGGATCTCAGTTCGCTACAGCAGGGGATTGGGAGAGCAGGAAAACCCTAGAAGCAAAGAGCAAATAACTGAGATATTTTTGGGAGGTGGGTGTCTCCCCCTACTTATCCTAATTCCAATTCCCACTCTACCCCTAGTTATTTACAGAGCGAACCAGCTAAACCCTAGGGTTATTCTGGACCAACTCGGAGTAGATGCTGATCCGACGGCCACGCCCGCACAACTGGTAGCGTTGCCTCGACGCAACCTCACCGATTGCCGCCACGTGCCGCCTCTGCTCTGCTTGTCCTTTTCACGGACTCCGCCCCCCCGGTTTTGTGGCCGAAACCAGGAAACCTGTCTTCACGACCATCCCCCCCGGTTTTGAGGCCCAAACCGGGAAACCAGCCGCCCATCGCTTGAGTTTTGTGGCCCAAACTCAGAAACCCGCCAGCGCCGAGGTTTTGAGGCCCAAACCTAGAAACCGTCCACAACCCGAGTTTTGTGGCCCAAACTCGGCAAACCCACAACACCCAGGTTTTGTGGCCCAAACCTAGAAACCGTCCACCCGATGGTTTTTCTGTGGCTCAACCATCAAACCGACGCTGTAGAGGGGATGCACTGCCCGTGCACCCCGTCCACCGACACGTGTCCCCAGGTCCTCGACCCGAGCAACACCGTGCGCCGCAAATCTCCGCTCGTCGCTGTCCCAGGCTGTCAGCCACCACAGCTGATCCTCAGGCCACCGGTCCCTCAGTCCAAGCCTCACGTCCGCCCTTCACCGCTCCCGGTCCGTCGGCACGACACGTCTCTACTTGACCTTCACCTTGCCCTCGATCACTGTTTCCGTGCTCGACACCTACACAACACAAGCCAAAGAACATGCGCATCAAACCTGTTGACAATCACTCATCACTCGAGACTCGGCATATACCCATGTATCCGCAATCTCCCCCTTGATGAGTGCATTGTCAACTACTCACACAAATCATAATGGAAGAAGGAAGAAGAAGGAGAGAGAACTCGACCAAATGACCCAAAAGCATAGCAAAGCCGAAGAAGGTCAAGTGGAAAGAGCAAGACAACTTGGTCCCCAAAGACATGGGCAACAGCTCGACGCAACCAAGCAAAACAAAGCTAGTCCTCGAGAAGAGGTAGAACAGGCTCAACACCGCTAGCAAGAAAGCTCGATACCAACTGTTACAAACTGAAGAACAGAAGATCTTGATACCAATTGAAAAGCTGAAAAGCGTACGCTAGTCCCTCAAGAAAGAGGCAAAGGCTCAACACAACTAGCTATCAAAAACGCTCTGAACCAATTGGAAAATTTTAAAAATTCACCAAACGAGCAAACTCCCCCTCAAATAGTGCACACAACTAGGACATGCATGATTTGTCAAAATTCTCTCCCCCTTAGTTGATAATGCACTATCAAGCAAATTCCCCCCCTTCCAAAATGCACATGAGTCAAAAATGCAAGTTAGCAGCTTCAGGAATATAGTCAATAGAATGAAAAGACGCTGTACAAAGTGCTGATCCGATAACTCAACAACATCCACAACATGCTAGCAAAGGCTCAAACTGATCACCAAATACGAAATATGAACATATGAGCAAAGTGAGCACTTTTAGCCAAAAGGTATTCACCATTAAAATAGCACTAAACATGTATAGACAGGAAATCAAGCACGTGCTAAACATGTATACAAGGTGAACTACCCCTAGCAAAGTTCAATCATCATGCTGTAGAATGAAACATATACTTGTGATTTCAGATTTTAATCGGAGTTACAGTGGTGAAATTTCACAATTTCAGAATTCAGCATGTAATTGCGAGAGGTTGAAAGCTTGTCATTGCCTAACTTTTCAACCGAGCTAAGCCTATGCTGAAGGACCGAGACTGCAAATAGCAAGGCGACTAGAGGGGGGGGGGGTGAATGGGAGCCTCAAAAATTTCTCTTGAAACTTTGGCCTTTTGTCCCAAAATCAACCCCCGAAAACTTCGACCGAAGCCGTGATGCCCACGACCCTTGGAAGAGGGTGGATGATCCCTAGGATCATAGCAAGGCACCACCAAGCGATAGCAAACCTAACGCCAAAAGCACCGGCACAAGTTCGACCCCTAAAAACCGAGTCCCGAACGTAGATTGAGGGCCACATCGAGAAATCCCCAAATACCAATGCTAACAAGTAGAAAAGATACCTAGAGAGGTTTCTTGGTTAACTATAGGGCCAAACGAGAAGTCCGAAAACCAAGCTGAAAAGCTGGGAGAGCAAATGCACTAAACCAGAGGCTTCAGCCAAGTCCCGGACTGTCCGGACTCCTGGTCCCAGACTGTCCGCCCCTATTGCGGACTGTCCGCGACTGGGTGGCGGACTGTTCGCCGGCCAAACGTGCAAAAACGCACTGCTGCTGAAGTCCCCTGGACCCTTCCCGGACTGTCCGCGACTGTGTACTGCGGACTGTCCGCCGGTCAAATCAGGGCAAAGTGGCTGAGACTCGCTGCCACTGATATGGCTCGAGCCCGATGGCCGGACTGTCCGCGCCCTGTTGGCGGACTGTCCGCCACTGCCTAGAGAAGGCGATTTTGATCGCCCTTCTCACAAATCTCTCCAAATCCAAATCCCTTGTTCCCAAAATTGGAGAGGATGATCACGAGGTAGTTGGGAGACTATCCCCAAGAAATCATCCGCTCAAATCAACTCAATCAACGGGAAATCAAAGGGGAAGGTGTATGAACCGAAAAAGCGCCACGAAAATGAAATCGACCCGATCTACTTGTTCGTGAGGGTAGAGATGAATTCCTTCAGTGGAAATGTTCTCCTCACTATAAAGAACAAGTTGATTCAAGTGGAATTCGAAAAGACGCAGTATAGAGAGAGATCGATTGACGGGAAAATCGCGGAGAAACGAAGAACGCGAACAAAACATGAATCAAGACATCGATCTGCAACCGTGTGGCTACCACACGCTACAATAGTGAGATTACGGTCTCACTTCCTCAAAATCTCAAGTGCACAGAGGTATGGTTCTCTGCGGATCTCAGTAGCTACAGCAGGGGATTGGGAGAGCAGGAAAACTCTAAGGAAGAATAGCAAATGACTGAGATGATTTTGGGATGTGGGTGTCTCCCCCTACTTATCCTAGTTCTAATTCCCACTCTACCCCTAATTATTTACAGAGCGAACCAGCTAAACCCTAAGGTTATTTTGGACCAACTCGTGGTAGGTGGTGATCCGACGGCCACGCCCGCACAACTGGTACCGTTGCCTCGACGCAACCTCACCGATTGCCACCACATGCTGCCACCGCTCTGCTTGTCCTTTTCCCGAACTCCGCCCCCCGGTTTTGTGGCTGAAACCGGGAAACCAGGCCTTCAAGTCCATCCCCCGATTTTGAGGCCGAAACCGGGAAACCCGACGTCCATCGCCTGAGTTTTGTGGCCCAAACTCAGAAACTAGCAGCGCCTAGGTTTTGAGGCCCAAACCTGGAAACCGTCCTCAGCCCAAGTTTTGTGGCCCAAACTTGGCAAACCCAAAGCACCCCCAGGTTTTGTGGCCCAAACCTGGAAACCGTCCACACGATGGTTTTTCTGTGGCTCAACCATCAAACCGGAGCTGTAGAGGGGATGCACCGCCCATGCACCCCGTCCCCGGACACGTGTCCCCAGGTCCTCGACCCGAGCAACACCATGTCCTGCAAGTCTCCGCTCGTCGTTGTCCCAGGCTGTCAGTCACCACAGCTGATCCTCAGGCCACCGGTCCCTCAGTCCAAGCCTCACGTCTGCCCTTCACCGCTCCCGGTCCGTCGGCACGACACGTTTCTACTTGACCTTCACCTTGCCTTCGATCACTGTCTCCGTGCTCGACACCTGCACACCACAAGCCAAAGAACATGCGCATCAAACCCGTTGACAATCACTCATCACTCGAGACTCAGCATACACCCATGTATCCGCATATGCAAATGCAATCAGAAGCTTAAAGCGTCGTTTTCGGTCATACACTACACGACTCAAGTTTAACTCAATGTGCAATGAGAAACAGTCTTGATACCGTGATGTGCTGACAAGCAATCCCATCTCGATCTTTTCAATTCACTTAAAACTTGGTTCAAATTTTATAACAGAATATGAACATACCAAGCAAGTGAATGACTCAGAACTAGAGACATAACAACCTAGCATATATGAAAAGCACGAGTGAATTCAACACATCCTACACATGCTAGTTGCATATCTCAATGGTGAACAATTTCAAGTTTTATGTTCATTAAGCAAGTTCACCATTTACAAAAAAAAACTCAGCTCACAACATATATCAGTGATCAGAAAGAGCATAAGCTACAAGCATCATAATATAGCATCAGAGCATACTAGATAGAGCATAATCACATTCCAAAGATTATATACATGAAGCTCATAAAGTAAAGATGCATGATGAAATGCAAAGACTAACCTATCAGAAAAGAAGACAAAACGAAAGAGAAAGAGCGATTCTATGATACAAGAACCAAAATGTTTCCGTCATCTAAAAGGGGAAACACACACCAAGCTCACCTCTCAACCTATTGAAGGTTGATTGGTCCAAAGGCTTGGTAAAAATATCTGCCAACTGATGATGAGTATCGACATGGCAAAGGTCGATATCACCCTTCTCAACATGGTCTCGCAAAAAATGAAAGCGCACATCAATGTGTTTGGTCTTAGAATGCAGCACGGGGTTCTTAGCAATGCTAATAGCACTCGTGCTGTCACAAAACAAAGGAACACGAGAAAAGCTCAGACCAAAATCACGCAAAGTGGCCATCATCCAAAGCAACTGAGAACAGCAGCTAGCCGCAGCAACATATTCAGCCTCTTTGGTAGACTGAGCGACACTAGACTACTTGCGAGAAGACCAAGATACAAGAGAAGAACCTAAAAACTGACAAGTCCCAGAAGTGGACTTGCGCTCAAGTCGGCACCAGCAAAATCGGCATCAGAAAAACCACAAAGGGAGAGGGTGGAGGAAGCTGAATACCAAATCCCAAACTCAGGTGTGAAAAGAAGATACCTCATAATGCGCTTGACCGCCTGACGGTGAGGGGTGCGCGGCGACGCCTGAAAGCGCGCGCAATGGCACACCGCGAACTGAATGTCCGGGCGTGTCGCCGTCAGGTAGAGCAGCGACCCAATCATGCTTCGGTACTCTTTCTGGTCCACAACTTCTCCATCCTTGTCCGCATCCAGGGTCGTAGTGGTCGACATGGGTGTTAGAAGAGGCTTGGCCTCACCCATATCGAACTTCTTCAGCAAGTCTTTGGTGTACTTGCCCTAGTGCACAAACGTCCCTTCTCGGGATTGTTTAATTTGCAACCCAAGAAAGAAAGTCAGCTTGCCCATCATACTCATCTCGAACTCCCTGCTCATAAGATCTGCAAACTTGGCAACCAAAGCTTGAGAAGAACCACCAAAAATGATATCATCCACGTAAATCTGGACCAAGAGAGTGTCTTTGCCTTGCTTGAGGAGAAAGAACGTTTTATCCACACATCCCATTTTAAAACCCTTAGCTAGCAAAAAGTTTTCAACCTATCATACCAGGCTCTAGGGGCTTGTTTCAAACCATATAACGCTTTGTGAATAATAAAAACATGGTTTGGAAACTTGGGATTTTCAAAACTGGGGGGGGGGGGTTGTTTGACATACACCTCTTCTTCTATGTAGCCATTTAAGAAGGCACTCTTGACATCCATTTGAAAAAGTTTAAACCCTTTGGATGCAGCAAAAGCCAAGAGTATCCTAATAGCCTCCAAACGAGCTACAGGAGCAAAAGTCTCCTCATAGTCTATCCCCTCCTTCTGACTATACTCCTGGGCTACAAGTCTGGCCTTATTCCTCACAATGTGGCCATCCTCTCCTTGTTTGTTTTTGAAAACCCATTTTGTCCCAATAGGATTACACTCAGGAGGAGGTGAAACCAAAACCCAAACCCGATTTCTTTCAAAAATGTTTAACTCCTCATGCATGGCATTGACCCAATCTGGATCAAATAAAGCGTGTCCAACATCTCGGGGTTCAAAATCAGCAACAAATGCAGAATGAGCAAAGTGAGAGATTTGTTGTGACCTGGACCGAGTGACACGTTCGTCGATGCTGCCGATCATCTGTTGAGGCGGGTGTTGGCACTGAATGTGTCGTGGCACCTCCTGAGCTGAAGATACCTCCCCCTCAATAGCAGCTGGTGCCTCCCCGGGTACAAACGGTATAGCCCAAGGCGGCGGATCCCACGGCCCCCAAGTAGTCGAAGAAGAAGAGTCGGGGCCTTGAGTCGTAGTAGAGGCCGCTCCTTGCAGCACAGCAGGTGGAGGAGGTGCTGGATCATCCATCCCTTCAGCACCCTCGTCCTCATCATCAAAAAGAGGCTCACCAACCTCATGATCACCTGCACGCTCAAAACGAGAAGAAGGACAAACCATGGTCTCGTCGAAGGTGACATCGGATGTCTCCATGACTCGGTTAGTATCAAGGTTAAGTGCACGATATGCACGAGTATGAGTGCCATAACCCAAAAATACACCGTCAGAAGAACGAAACTCAAATTTGTCTAGGTTGCCTTTCTTAATTATAAAGAAGTGACAACCAAAAACTCTAAAGTAACTCACTTTGGGCTGTCTTCCAAAACGCAACTCATAAGAAGTCTTTTTCAAGAAAGGTCGGAGGAAAATGCGATTGGAAATATAGCATGCAGTGTTCATAGCTTCGGTCCAATATCGCCTAGGAGTCCTATGCTTATCGAGCATCGTCCTGGCCATCTCTACAAGGGTCCGATTGTTCCTCTTGTGTAAATTGCTTAAATTCAAATGAAATGAGTTGTATATGGCTTGCTGATTTGACACATGCTTTGGGGTAGTTCACCTGTGTAGTCATGTTAGCTCTAGTTGATGACATTGTCTATCTCCCTACTAGATGCTATTTCTATGGTGAGCTTGATTTTGTGCTAAAACTTTGAATCTAAAACTGCTTTGCTATCATTGTTGAGCTATTTGATCATGATGAGCTTATGCTAGCATTAGGGCTCTTTTCTGTTTTCATGGGCAAATTGAGCATTTTATCACTCTGGATAGCATATTCTTGAAGCTATTGCATTCATTTTGCCTCTTTTTAGGCTCCCATGTTCATTCTTGATATGTGCATTATCAACTAAGGGGGAAAAATGTGTCAAATCTTGATGAGTTGGTTATGTGCATTATCTAAGGGGGAGTTTGTGTCCAAGGGGAGCTTGCTCGTTTTTGCTTGACGAATTTTCAGTTGGTTTGGAGCGGTTTGCAGCTAGTTGTGTTGAGCCTTTGCCTCTTTCTGGAGGGACTAGCTGTTTTTACTCAGGTCTTGACTCCTGTGCTCCGACTATCTCGCTAGCGGTGTTGAGCCCGTTCTACCTCTTCTTGAGGGCTAGCTTTGCTTTGCTTGGTTGCGTCGAGCCGTTGCCCATGTCTTTGAGGACCAAGTTGTTTTGCTCACTCCATTCGATTTCTATTGGCTTTGCTTTGCTTCTGGTTGTTTGGTTGAGTTCAATCTTTCTTCTTTCTTTCTTCTATTCCATATGATTTGTGTTGGTAGTTGACAATGCACTCATCAAGGGAGAGATTGCGGATACATGGGTGTATGCCAGATCTTAAGACGATGAGTGATTGTCAACTGGTTTGATGCGCATGTTCTTTGGCTTGTGTTGTGCAGGTGTCTGTAACACCCCAGGTGTTCGCCGTCAGTTAAGCCGTCAGTTGAGCACGGACTTGGTATATCAAGCAATGATGAAGAACTAAATTCAAGGTTAGTCAGTGATGACAGAAGTGACAGGATCAATCTCAGAGGCAGAACCTCCGTTTGAATTATTCGGGAAATAATTAATAGAGCTAGTTAATAATGATCGCCAATTTATGAATATTCAAGATTAATGCTAAACAGGGATTTTTCATGTGTCCCATCTCAGTTTCTGTTTATAGTAACTGGTGAAAAAGTTTCGTGAAATTTGGAATAAAAAACTCACATGAAATGACGAGTCGCAGCTTTGCTAGTACTGGCTGATTAACGGAAGAAAATCATTCGGGTTCAATCAAGTGTTGTAGTTATGCCCAATCAACTATATATGAACTCACGGTCAAAAGTTATGAAAGTTCCGTGTTGAGCAGATGGCCAGAAAATGTTCCGACCGACGAGAAACCCTAACTCGGATCCTACCGGGTGACTGCTTTGACCGGCGTTGAACGTTATTTTCAGATGTTCGCATGTTAGAGCGCCTTAAACGAAAGTTCTAGTACAGTTTGAGAGGAACAAATTTTGTTTTATGGCCGAGACCTAGATCGGTGCCGAAAATAGTGAAAACGAGCTCGCAAGATGAGGTACAACGCAATTTTCAGGTTCTGGAAATTGGTTAAGTCTGTACTGCGAAATTGGAATTTCGGTCACCACGAAGCTGCCGTCGATGATCGTTACTGGGCAAACCGTTGGGAATTTGATCGAGTGCCTTTAACGAAAGTTGGAGTACTCGGTGAGATGGCGACAACAAAATTAGTTTTGTCGAAATCGGAGTCCGTTTGAGCAGTGTTCGCAATTTTGGGGTTTGACCAAAAGTTTCCGGAAACTTGCCAAATTAGGAAAGAAATTTCTCCACGAAAATATCATGGCCGACCAGCAGACCGCGGCCTCGGGCGCTCCCCTGCGCCTGTGCCCGACAAAAGGGGCCGAGCCCCCTGCTTCCTCGGTCTCCCTCCCTCCTCTTCTTCTCTGATTCTCTATTGCTCCTCTCCCTGCATTGCCAAGCCGAGAAAATCAGCAGCACCCCTCCCTTCGCTCCATGGCCGGAGCTCGAGCCTCTGCAGCGGGGTGCAGGCAGCGGTCCCTGCCCTTCTCTCCTCCCTTGGCGTCCAGCTGCAGGCGCTTCCTATTCTCTTTTTCTCCCGTTCTGCTGCAGCCAACAGCAGCGCCGTCGCCGACCAGAGGCCGCGACCCTCTGGCGCGGTACGCGTTGCCCACGCGCGCAGGGCCACGCCCTCCCTCCTGGCAACAGCGGCCACCAAGAGCAGCAGAGCAGCCCGGCAACCAGCCCCCAAGCAGCGCCCTCAAACCCTAGGCCAGCAAGCCGTTTTCCCCTCTCGGCACCGACCTCCCTCGTCGTCCCGTGGTTTCTCCGTGAAAACAATGGTGAAAGGGTATAGATTAGAGGCTGAAACTCTTTGTAGGTGTCTTTGTGTAAAGTTGCTTGACTCAATGTTTTTACTAAATGATCCTTAATTGATTTGTGCAGATCCAGGGGTTCTAGATGCAAAATGTGTTTTTATTCACGTTTTTAATTAATTAGCAAATCTGAGTAGAAGTTGTAAAATATGTGGTAAATTGTATGTTTGTCCAAAAATTGCAAATGTGAACTTTTTGGAATTCTTGTGAAAATCTCTGTCCAGTGAATGCATAAAATAATGTGTGTTAGTGGATAGTTTCTGCTGTGATAATTGATTTGTGTTAAATAGGTTTAAATAGGAAGAAAATGATACCTGCTGTTGTATTGCTTAGTTTACTGTGAAATTTTTATGGTAGGCTGGTCATGTGTCATGTGTGCTGTGGTAAAACTGTCAGAATTTTTTATGCATGTATGAATTAGTTATGAATTTATCTTGCTTTCAGCTTATTAAATGAATTAAAATAATTTGTGGCAAATTTTTGCATGTAAAAATATAAAAGGTGGTTCTACTGCCTTCCTATGATGTTGTTATAGCTTGGATAATTTTATGGTGGCCATGTGTTTGCAAAAAAATATGATTTATAGAATTTTGTTGCTCTCACATGTATATTAGTAAATAAAACTTGCCCTGTTTTTAATAAATAAATTATAATACTTGAGCATGTGATATTTTTACAGTAGTTATGATTTGGTATTATCTATCACCTGTAAAAATATGAAGTCCAAATTATATATTTGCAACATCACTTAAAGATAATGCCTATGTTTAATAGTTATCTAGTTAAAAGGAATATTGCAATGGATCAACATGTATATATTTATGTGCTTGTCATTGTTGCATATTGATCTGAGATAAATGATGTGTGCTCATGTTTATAAGAATTTGATGTTGGTCATAGCTCATAGGTGTGCTCACATGTTAACCAAATAATTAGCAAAATGGATTTACTAAATTGCTGAAATGGCTGCATGTGTAGTTTTTGATATGGTCATTAGTTCGTGATGATAATCATGTTTTCTGTAGATATGGTCTATAGAAAAGTTGTAGATAATTTCCTTATCTTGCTTGTCCTAAAATTTCATGATTTTAGGCCAAATGGTTTTGGAGTTATAGCTTTTAGAATTTTGCTGTCAGGTTTTCATTATTTTTAGTGCAGGTCTGATAAAGTGAACTGTTTGGCTAATTTAACTTATGAATCATGTGTTGATGTTAATAGAAGAGTTGCAGTACTTTTCATAATATTTCTAAATTGTCTTGGATCACTATTTTTTGGTGGTCTAGAACTTGAGTTACATGTGTTTAAAATTAAAGTTCAGAATCTGTCCAAGTCTGGACAGATTTGCTTGTTTGTATTGTTTGGGTTAGATAACCGTGGAATCACCTATAGGTGATTAAAACAAAGTTGTAGTTTTTTTGCTAATATTTCTATAAAGTCTAAGAACTCCTTTATTGGACATATAGAGCTTAAGTTATTGTTGTTTTAATGTAGATGGCTGAATCTGTCCAAGTCTGGACAGAGGTGCCTTCCTTGACTTGGTTGGCTATGTTAACTTGTGATTCACCTTGAGATAATAATAAGAAAGATTTAGATAATTTTGTAAACTTTTTAGAATACCTAATTGTATGATTATGTGATGAATTATTCTTGAGTTGTGATTCTCTGAAGTTCGGTCAGCTTTTCTGTCCAAGAATTGGACAGAGCTGCTTTGCCTCTATTTTCGACTAGGTTAACCTCTGAATTAGCTCTTGTGTTGAATAGCAAAGTTATAGGTAATCTTGTTAGCTTTCCATAGAGTCTTAGTTTGCCCTATTTGGATGTTTGTAGCTCGAGTTATGTTTAAATTAGTGGACTACTGTCTTGCTGTCCAGATTTGGTATATAGACCTAAATTGCTTGCTTTAGTTTGATGTTGCTTATGTGAAATAGTTGGTAATACTTGTGTTGTGTGCCTTGTGTTTGTTTTGTAAGTGTTTACCTTGCATTCATACACTTGCATTGCGCATCTCATTTAGGTAACAGTAGATACATCGTGAAGGACGTGGTGATGAGGCTCAACCCGAAGATGGTGTTGGGTGACCATCCCGAAGAAGGTGTTTGGCGAACCCACAAGTTCCTGGAGCGGCGATGTTCCCGAAGTGGTGCCAACTAACACTAGCATGAGTGTTGTTTCCCAGGCAATCCCCGGAGCATTCTAAGTCTCCTACCATTCTTTTATAAATGCAATCAACTCAATATAATGATTGTTGCATTAAGTTATAGGAGTTGAATGATACCGTTGATGCATTACTTACTTATCCTTGTCCACCAGCAATTATTATGTTGATATCCCTGCTAGGTCTAGGCTCGATTATATGCTTAGCCCTGCTTAGACTGGTAAAAGTCGGGTGATTTCCTGTCCCCCGCATATAGGTGGATACTGATCATGATTAGCCTGTGCTATCATGAAGATAACCATGTGATAATTAATTTGAGACCGGATGGGAAGTAAGAGCAGTAGGACATGGGTTCTGTGTGCTAGTAGTCTCCCATCTATGTCGCATAGGACCCGTTTCGGGAAGTGTCCCTTCAGTCAAATTGAACGCGTCAATCACTTAACGGAGTAGGTCGGAGTACCTCCCGTGAAGCCGAGTAAGGTTATTCGAGCTGGCGATGGAGATGTTGACGCCTAACCCCCAGGGCCTCAGCTGTACCGTGGGCAACTATTCTGAGCAATCTGGCATGGTCCGAGGGCAGGCGGGGCCTGATCGACCTGGCATGACCGTGGGTAGCTATAGCTTGAGCGACCTGGCACTGAGATAACCCCTGGTGTAGAAGGGCCTATGGCCGTCCTGCGAACCGTGTTCTCGAATCTCCTGAGTGGCAACTTACGACTGCCGTAGCCGGATGTGTCGGGCGAGTGTGCGACATTTTATCCCTAGCTGGGTAGGAATCGATTATAATCGCCATCGCTCCTGGACAGTGAGTAATTGACTTTAGATCACTACCCGTAGAACTTATGGAACTAAAGATGGTTTAATGATGAATCTGAAAGGCTATTGATGAAATAGTCACTCTTGCTTGATTAATTAGCGAAGTGATTGCTCTAGATCAGGTGCAAATCTAGTTAATCAAGTTGATTACATAAAATTGACTGCTAATACTCTAATGATGATTATTTAATAATGAAAATGCTTTTATGCAAAAAGGTAAGTATGGCCAACCCCAGATACAGCCTTGCATACTCCTTGGTGTCACTTTATTTCTGGTTTATGACGGGTAAGTCTAGCTGAGTACATTCGAGTACTCTGGGTTTATCCCACCTTGTTGTAGGTGAAGGTTAGGCCTACCGAAAGGTGATGGCCAGTGCCGGTGAGCTCGGCAGTTCCATACTTCTTCTGTTATGCTGTTGTTGGAGGATGTTACTCAAGCTAGCAAAGTATTTGAACCTATGTTATGGTATTCATTTCAAAGCTATGTTGTTTCTTCTAAATTAAATGGAACTCAATTTGTCTTATTATTTGTGAACACTATTGTAATATTATTTCCGCTGCAAAGCTCTGTGGACATGATTTGTATTTGCTTGACCATGCGATCTTGGTTGAGATGTTGGAAATGTTTGAAATCCTTCGAGATTTCCGGACTACCGGGTTTATGTGGGCTCAAGTGTGCTAATTCAGCTGCTTCGACGGAGGTTTTTGCACTTGTGCTCTTATAAATTGGTCGGTTCTGTTACAGCCGGCATCAGAGCAAGGTTAAGCATAATACTGTCATGTGCATGGTTTTAAAACAAAGTTTTGTTTTGAAAAGGCTATTTTATCTAAAAAGCTTTAGCTAGTAGGCAAGTTTGTCAAAACCTAATCTTTAAACTATGTGCTAGCGACAACTTCCAGTTATGCCCAACTTGGACTTTTAGGTGGCTTAGTTAAGTAATACTTACTTTGGGGGTTTTACTTTCTTGCAACGACACGTCGACTCAAAAGGTACGTGTAAATGACCGCACTATGCTACCCTGTGGTCTAATGTTGGAGGTAGCCCTCACATATGATGTACTCATATATATGGGGTAGTTGAATTTATTTTATGCAACGTCATATCTACGCTCAGGTAAGTGTGAGTTGTGAGAGCATGACCAAACAAACGTTGGTCTAGGGAAGAGCTAGTTTGGTACTGGAACCTGTACTCGTAAGCACACGAATGCGGGTGAAGGTATTTAATTATGGGAGTAATACTTTTCTGATGGGTGCATATACTACTTACGTGTATACTGGGTATGCACCTAAGATAGTATCTAGATTTAAATTCCTGCAATGTATTTATATCTGTTGTGGGAATGGGCTGAAATGAGATTTTCTGCAGGTACGCTAACCTCAAATGCGTAAGCATAGTTGACGACTAGTTATATCGAGAGTGTGTGTTATGCCACCGACCTAGAACGTGATTGCTACCTCAGGTTGGCAATTTGTGAGGACGTATAGGATGAGCATACATCTTGTTGTGCATTGCTCATGAACATGCTTCTCTCACCTTTGTTCTAATAATAAACAACTTGTTGTCAAGTGTAACTAATGTAATAATAAAACTTGATAGTTGTTTGTGCATCAAATACTTCCCCACCCTTGTTCCTGTAATGGTAAAGTTGTTGTGAACTAGTGCTTCAATATGATGTGTTAGATTGCTTGTAAAAGTTAGAAATAAATTTTCTGTTTGATGAGGTATGTTGCCCTGAATTAGATGTAATATGGTCTTGTTCATGATGTTTGGTAGTGTGCAAGGTATTATATGAGTGTTTCCATGTCATCTAGATAAGTGATTGCTTGTTTAGACTAGAAGTAAATACCTGTATGATGTTGTTTAGACAACCCTGCTAGCTCATCATGATTGTGTGTGGTCTTACTCATCACGATTGTGTGTGGTCTTGCTCATCATGATGGTGTGATGTCTTGCTCTGTTTCCTGTATGCTAGAAGAGTAGTTAGAAAATAAGCTTCTAACTGTTAAATGTTCTCCTATGTTGAAATATCTCGTAGTAACTAAATGACTTATGTGATGTTATCTTGTTTGCATGGAAAAATTGTGCTAAGCTTGTAGGTTCCATGTTTTGAGCTAGGAAAGTTCCTTTTTGGGTGAAACCCATTTGGGTTAGTTTTGTTTTGAAATACTCCACCTAAATAAACAATAAAACTTGTTGTTTGAGCCTGTTTTGTATGCAGTTTTGTTTGGGTATGCTAAGTGCTTCCGAAACATGTAATTCTAGTTTTGTTAGCTTTAACATGCTTTAATAAGGAAAGGTACTAAGACCTGTTGTTTAGTTGCTTTATCATGTTATAATCATGTAATCTTGTTTCCTGCTTGTCTTCTTGCAATAGTGAGAACTAGAGTTATATGAATTAAAGTTAGTGAAACTAATTTTAATACCATACTAGTATCATGTTGCTGCAAGAAAAATGTAAAACTTGTTGTTTGACAACATTAAATAGCATAAACCTGTTTAAGTTGTTTTGAGCATGTTACTTGCTCGATTTGTGTAGGCTGTTTTACTTGCTCAAATAGGCTGAAATGCTAGTAATAGCCTACTAAATGCATGAAGTGAGCTGCTATAATCTTTCTAGAATTCTCTGGAAGTAGAATGAAACAGCTCTATGTCTGACCTTGCTAAAGTTGGTAAATTAATGAGTGCATGTAAGAAATTTAAGTTGGGTTAATCATGAACTATCTAACATATATAAGATGTATACAAACTGTTTTCATACATGGTTATGCTTGGAATTATGTTTTTATGTGCACCATGCCTTGTAATTGCTCTCTAATCTAGCTTCAATTATTCTAGCTTATATGCTTGTTAGAATTAAATGCTTGCAACTAATTTAAGTGGCTGCAATTTAGCTTTCTAACATGTTTAGAATGTTTTAAACTGTTGACTATGCTTGATTGTACCCTAAAATCATGTTGTTGCATGCTGCTTGTTAGTTGTTGCTACCTAGTGTCTGTTTATTCCTTCTTGGAATATAGACTATGCATGAGTTTGTTACTTGTTGTTACCTCATATGCTAAATAAGTGAGTTGCAACTTAAAAATGTAAACTGCTTATAGTTAACAAATAAGTATGCCTTAGTTTGCTTGGTATGTTTGCTCCTAGATATAGAGTTGTGCTACAATCTAGTGACCAGGAAATAAAAGTATGACAACATTTGTTCACCATGTTTGCATGTCTATGTTTGCTTGCGTGCTATAAATAGATGCTTGTCTAGTTTGAGCTTGGTGATTAGTGTTGATTGCTTAAGCTGATTGATTATGAATTCCAAATGTTTGTTAAGGCTATGTGTAGATGTGTTGTTATCTAAGTGGTGCCTTGGTTAGTCAACCTTTGTCCTCGGTGAGTACATGAGTGGTTTGTCAACCTTCGGTTAGAATCGTACTCAAGCCCTCTTGACCTTCTGAGATGTCTTTAGTTGAACCCTTGTTGCTTAAAGGTCTGTGTTTGTGTGTCTAGTTTTGATGGTTTGGTATGCTTGTGTCGAACACTTATACCTATGCCTGTCCATGCCTTTTTGTTGGACCAGTTAGCCCTAGCTAACCTTCCAAATCCTAGATCCAAACCGTGGTATGCCTATGCTTGTTGTGTAGCCATGCCTCTAACCAACCTGTAGACCCAAGTTTGGCCTTAGAGTGTTGCCTAAACCATAGATGTTTGATACCCTTTGTTGTGAAGGCCCTTGTTTGTTTTGACCTAGCCAAGTTTAGTTTTGGTTAACCTCAGCCTTTGACCATAGTTTGTCTTGCCCAGTTGCAGAGACCTTACCCAAACCCATGTATCCCCTCGGTTGCTCTTTTGTTGCTGCTTGGCCAAATCAAGTTCATGAAATCTTTCGTCTTGTCATGACATGGATGTGCACCAGATGAATCCTTGTTGTCTTGTGCCATGCTTCGTCCTTGAAATCCCCTCCTTGTTGATTTCCGAACCATGTGATTATCCTTGTTTTGTTAGTTTATGCCTTGCATGTGATGCCTATCCATGCAAGATTTATCTGCGTCATGTGGGATTTCTCACTGGTTATAGATTCGATAATGTTGTCTTGGTTAAGGACTAATGGTGTCGCGACGAAACCGAGAGCCTCCTGTGGCTGCAGACACACTTGGTTGTGCTGCCCGGCACGCGCTGGTATCGTGGGTTATAATCAAGATCTATTATAGAACTACGTCAATGTGTTATCTTTCATGAAGCTTCCTCCTTGTTATCTCCTATATTCCTTCAGAAAAAATCCTTATGTTGGCTCGGATGAGGCAGTGTTTCTTTCTAAAAATGGCAAGAAGGATGACTTTTCAAGAATCGGTCAAAAATGAAAGCAGTAGCAGACTGTAAGAGGTGGTAAACAAAGGACTTTGTTTGATCAACAACAAAGAGTAAGCATCGTATATGGTCACAGTGAAACAAGTGGCACATAATTCTTAAAAGTGGGCAAGTATCAGCTGAAGGATGAGTAACAGAAATGGTGTGTTATTGATCCAGATCCCTGAGGTCTAGAAACTTTCTGTCTGAAACTAATACATTTATCTGCATGGTGATCTTGTAGTCAACCCAACCTTTTAGATGTGTCTGATTCTCTACTGACTTTGGTGGTGACTATGTGCACTGATATTCGACAGTGCTTGCAGTAAAGCTGAAATCTTGGAGCTTTTTAGTGTTGAGAGGCAACTGATTAGTTTTGGTCACTGAAAAGCTAATCTTCTGTTCAGAAATGACTCTAGTAGCTATAAAGGCTATGTCCCACAAAATAATGTTATGCCAGAAGTCTGTAAACCCACTGATATTGTTTGTGGCACTCGTACATCCAAGTCTTTGACATGTTCAAGCCAGCTCTATCCTAGAGAAACTTCAATGGTAATACAAACCAGTACACCGGCCTAGTAACTCAGTCAGCATCATACCTGGAGTAAGGACTGCTTGGTGATACGTTCGGCTACTATGAAAGGGTTATTCCAGATTATATTGGATAAATCTAGAATGGACATTCAGAATCACAGTCAAGATGTCCTACCAAAAATCAACTCTTAGAAGTGCAGATTGATGGTAGTTGAGTGTCAACCGACAGATTTCAGATTGTGTTCCTGCAGTGCTGAGTGAATCTAAGAAGATCACTCTCTGACCCAAGTAGTTCAACAAGTCAGTTCCACTAAGTTGCAACTACACCATGAAGAAGAATGATGTTGATTTGCTGGTAGTACAACGATTCAGTAGTTTGGTATTTTTACCCAAGAGGTTGCATCAAATTTAACCTGAGTGATTGTCGCAGCTTAAGAAATAATAAATTTTGTAAGGAAGGATCAGTGAAAATGTGGAATTGGTAGAGTCAGCTATCACATTCACCGTTCTTTTATCAGACTCAGATAATCCAATGTTATCATCAGAGAAAGAGAATTGCACACATGGAATCTTATGTAGCTGTCCATCGATTGCTATCTGATTGATAAGACATTCACAGTAGTATAAACAGTGGTTGCAGTTAGTCAGTTCCTCCTAGTATCGAAGGATGTCGTTTGTATAGTCTCAATCGGACCAAGATCCAGTATTGGCAGTAATATTATCTTGGATTCCTCCCAAAGTAATAATGCAGTTTTGGTTCCCTTTTAACCTGACAGTGATATTGTGAGTGTACCTCAATGCTCGATAGAAGTCAGTAAAGTAGATTCTTCTGACAAGAGCTAGTAATCGGGTAATGTCGGTGTTTGTTAACCGGCAACTCGTCTTGAGTAATCTCAGACGATTTGTTCGGTGGGGATCGGCGTTCGTAGGACTCGGCGAGTACACAGGGACAACGATTTATACTGGTTCAGGCCGCTGGATAGCGTAATACCTTACGTCCAGTGCGGCGTGTGCCTTGTGTATGATTATGATTCAATATTCGATGATAGGAGCCCGCACCTGTTTCCCCTTATATATCCGGGTGAAGCATAGCGCAGACCGAGTCCTAGTCGGTTACATCAGAGGAGTCCTATTCTAATTACAAGACTTCCTTTAAGAACTCAACTAGGTTACAATAAGAGTCCTAATCCTAATACGCTTTGTATCAAGTCTTCGGATCTCCAGTGCCGTCCGGGATTAGTCGGAGGAATCATCTTCTGATGATATCTCTGACATCCTAGTCCGTCAAGCCCCCGAGCTCTTCATCATTTTCTCAGATCATTCTCTTCTACTTTCTCTTTGAGAATTTCCGAGTAATATCTTGGGAAATCTTGAAGTGCTCCGTAGGTAAAGAACTTCCATGGCGTGCACTTTTTCCTGAAAAGTGCACCCATAGGGTGTAGCCCCCGAGCCTCTTGTTATTTATAATAACTTTGAGGATCTTTTGAGCCTTTTCCAAGTAAATCTTGGTTAAGAAAAAAATCATTTTCTTTATAGATTATACCCTACAGCCCCCGAGCCTGAGTTCCGAGTACTTTAGTAGTCGGCACTTGGGATCTTCAGAAATATATGATCAGATAATCTATTAAAGAAAACGAGGAGTCGGATCAAGTCACCAATTCGTTGCTTAAACTGTCCGATTAATAAATATTCAACTTCAGGTGGGTAATGTTTTCAACAAACATCCCGTATCACCCCCATTGAATAAAAATTACCATGAGGCCAGCAATAATTGACTGGTGACTGTCCCAACTGTGTGTAATAATGATGTTTGTCGTTTTCTGCAACTGCAAACTTTGTCGTCTTTGTCTTGAAGTGCGTATGGAAATAGCTCTATTACCAATGCTGAGCTTCACATGCACCACAATGCATTGGTTGAATTATTGCTCCAGCGGTCACTATTGTTGATGAACCATGTCCATAGACTGAGAAGAAACCGCCTATAAATACCCTGCCTGGGAAGCATGGAGTTCATATCCTATAGGAGTGTAGAACTTCTCTTAGTCCCATGAGTTTTATAGTAGTGATAACGGAGATGGCCGAGCCCCCGGGTGTCTTCCTTATGTAAAAAAGATGAGGTGCCCAGAAGAACTCTTGTGAAAGGACCATCCGCCAGGGTGGTTTCCAAGTGGTCGCGAGCAGAGGGATACAGAGGTGCGCCTAGAAGAACTCCTGTGACTACCACTCGTAGATAACCTCGGAGTCACAGGTTGTCAAAAGGTTACCGAGGGTGATGGCCTTGCCCGGAGTTCCTTGAGTACTAGGGTAGCGCCTGAGATCCACCTTGGGATGCACTAAAAAGATAGTGTCTACCCGTAACACCTCAGGTGTTTACATGAATAAAATGTTGCCATGTCATCATAAGCATTTCATAGCATCATGTGCTAACTCACCTTGAGATGCATTCACTAAAATAAGTTTAATTCCTAATATGTGAGCATCTCTGTTTATATGCTTGTGATGCAGCTCAAAAACCTAATTTAGAATGTCATTATGAAGTAACTTGTGTTCATTCCCAATTGACTAGAGTCATGTAAAGGCATGAATCCAAGTTCAACCATTCAAAAGGATATAAAATTTATTTAGCTTAAAAGTGGGAAAATCATTAAATTCCAATATAAGTTAATTAGCCCTTTCTAGTTAACTCAAAATCTATGCATAATTAGGGGTTGACCCTAAAAGCTTTTTGGTAGATCTTGATAAGAGGTACAACTTTGGTATTCAAAGTTTTCAAAGTTTCTGTACAAAATTTAAAGTAATTTTGAATCTACTCAAACCCTAAAAATGGTCACCTTTTGACTTTAAACCTGCATTTCAAAAACTATTTGAAATCTGAGTTTGAGATCTACATCAAAGTTGTAGAGAATTTCAAAATGAACATTTCATACATTGATCATTTTTCAAGTGTCAATGCAAAATCAAAAGTAATTTTGCTTCTACTGCAAAACCCTAGTTCTGTCCCCTTTTCAAATTTCCAATTTGAAATTGATTTGAACTGTTTTGATCAAATTGACCTATTTCCATTTGAAATCAGCCAAAGAGTGTTAAAGCAAAGTTGTACAACTTTTCAAAGTCTACATTTCATATTTTGACAAAACTTGAAGTATAGTTCAAATTTCAAAAGTAATTTCAAATTTTAGAAAGGGGGAGAGGAGCAAGGAACAGTGCCGACGAGGGGAACCGTCTGGAGCGCGCCAGCGAGCTGCTTCGCCCGCGCCGTGCTCGCGCTGGGGCGCATGCGCCGCGCCAGCGAGCTGCCTGCTAGCTTCGCGCGCGCGTGCAACACGTCGTCGCCCTCTTCGTCATCTCTTTTATCCTCCAGAAGCGCCGTGTTTCTTCCTTCTCCTCTGCTTGCTTGCCGCTGCCGCCGTTCCTCTGCTTAGCTACGCCGGCCGCGTGAGCGCTCGTCCGTCCCGTTTAACCGCGTCACCATGTTCGCCTCGTCGTTGTGGAGCTGTGGAGCTAGGTCGCAGCCTCGCTCGCCCCCGCAATCGCCCGGCGTGGCCGTCTTCCTCGTCTCCGGTCCCGGACACCGCCATCGACGCCGCCACCGTGGTCAGCGAGCTCGGAGTCCTTTCATCCTCACCTGAGTCTTGTTATCGCTTCCTCATCTCTTCCTGATGCTCTAACACCATGTCCTTGGTCTTATCTCCCTCTATCTCAGCCGGAACAGGTCGTCGCCGTCGAGCCGCACCGCTGGAACCCGCCGTCGTCGTCGTCCTCACCGTTCGGAGCCGCGTCAGCTTCGGAGACCTAGCCCGCTAGAGTCGCGGTGAGCCCCTGGTGCTGATGCGCACGTCCGCGGTTTCGGTAGGGCTCTCAGTTGGCCGGCGTGCCGCCGCCGTGCCGCCGCATCCGCCTGTGTCGTCGTCGGTATGGAGAGAGAGGTCGAGGGAGGGAGTTTGAGGGAGCAGCAGAGTCGTGAGGTGAAGGAGAAGGCGCTGAGCCGGTTGGTTTGGCCGGAGAAGGTCCCGTTGCTCCGGCGTGTGCGAGCCGAGCTCGTTGCCGTCGGCCATGGAGTCGGGAACGTGTTGACGAGAATTCGAATAAACCCGAGGGCCTAGGTGCAAAGGCCATGACTCGGTTGAATAGTGCCTAACAGTAACGAGGACTTAGTTGTAGTTTGGTTAAAGCCGGAGGGCTTTTCTGCAAAGTTGGCTGTGCAATCGCGGGCAGGCCCGAGTTGGGCCGGCTTGCGCGCGGGTTGGGCCGAGCGGGCCGGTTTCGGCCTATCGAGGTTTTCGTTTATTTAAATGCTTTAATCTATTTTCTATTATGTGCATGCTAATGCTGATTTTGTTATTTTGGTATGAATTAATCTGTTGATCCAAAAATCATGGAAAAATTTGTGCATACTCTCTGAAATGTGTAGTTTTTATGAAAAATATAATATGTACATGTTTCCGTATTTTGATCTGCAGTAAAAATTATGCCTTTTAATTCTGGAATAAGTATTCAATGATTTTTATAAAATTGAGTTTAACTCCAAAAACGCTAAAATTTATTTTGTGCACTGTTTGGATCATAACCAATTTGTGTACCAAGTTTGAACTAGTTTGAGCATAGTTTGCTTCACAACTTAATTTCATGCTAATTAAATTGCTTTCTTTATGAATAAATAATGTTGTAAAACATAAAAACCTAAGTTTCTTCATGGTAGATTTGAAGGTTAAGTTAGGTGAATTATCTTGATCTGCTGCTTGATGCAGGCAAGAGTCACTCATGTAGACCATGTATGTTGTGCAAGTTGATTTTGTTGGTTTGCAACTGTACCGTGAGGGAAAGTTGTTGCAAGATAAATGTTTATAGCTTAGAAAATTTCCATCTTTACTATGATCATGACATGAGCATCTCATCAAGCATGCACTCTGTTACCGTGTAGCTTCCGAAGTGGTCAATTGTCCGGACGAGGTTGGTCTAGGGAGTTCGGAGTGTCCTGTTGATCCGGAATATTAGGAGTTCCCGACTTTTTCGGTCAACGAAGGCAAGCCCCGGTTCATTTAACCATTTCCTTGGATTTACAGATACACTTACTTTCGATAACCTGATGCATTAAATGTTTATCAAATAAATGCTTTAAACCTATTGATGCATGATCAACCTTGTTATCGATATATTATTCCTTGCTACCTGCTTTATGCAAATAATAGAAATGCATAGCCTTGCTTTATGAAGCTTTTGATAAATGTTTTCGATACTTATCATTTTGGAATGATAATGAGAAAGAATGATGGTTAAGACCAGACGGGCACATGCATCGAACCTTGGGTTGGTGCAGGGTGACCCGGATGCATCGGTTTAGGAATAACCGTTGTTGGCCTGCTAGATTGAGAAACTGTGAAGTACCGATCATATGCTACGGTAAGCCCTGCCTTGGTGGTTCTTAAATGAGAACGGCTAATCGCGCACTGGGAGTGGAGAGATGGCGGGTGCACTAGCTACCCTCGTGGGTTAAAGTCCCGGATTGGAGGTGTACAAGTACTCTCGGGTGGCGCGGACCCGGTCTTGTTTGGAGGATCCGAGATTGGGGATTGATATATGTATGATCAAGGGTCTACATATATCGTATGATCATGGAAAACTCCCAGATCTGGTTGAATCGGTTCGAATCGTCGTGCTCCTCGGTTAAGGAGACTCAATCTTTCGACCCACACCGTAGAATAAAATGGAACTTGTTTAAGCAAGAATGATAATGATACTTCATTAATGTTCACTTTCAGTTCTTACCAAGTACTTAATTGATTAAGTAAAATTTGGATCTAGAACTACTTTAGTAAGCTTTTATGCAAATGAAAAATACTGTTGAGCCTACCCAAGCCAACATACCTGTTTCTTCTCTCCTCTTGTCGGGTAAGCCTTGTTGAGTACCTTTGTACTCAGGGTTTGTTAAACCCCTGTTGCAGGTGACGTTCACGAGTAGCCTTGCTTTGAGGCTTGTTGCGTGACAGTCATTGAGGAGGACGTGTTCGGGGAGGAGTAATGCAACCCTTAGGCGGGGTTGTTTGTGTGAAATACAGTTTTAGTAATGTTGCTTGCACTACCTAGGGTAAAGTTTGAAACTATGGTTTGTAATAATGACGTGAGTTTGAACAACTGGTTTGTAAAACTTATGGTGTAATACTTCCGCACTCTTATCTCTGATGTATATTATTTGTGAAATGTTGTAATACTGCATGACTCTTGCAATGATCCTGGGAATGTAAGGAAACGTGGATGAGTCGGATTACCCGATGACACGTGATGGGTCTTTTGGGTTATGGGGCACATGGTATGACTGTCTGAGGTCTATAGGACAAGGATAGGTACTCGTGGGCCTTATTAATTCAGGAGGTTCTGTCACACTACCCAAGGCTCTGTGTCTTCTTTACTGCGTCTCACTAAACCCTGTCCTTGGTGCAATAGGCATCAAGGCTCTGTACCTTGATTACACTAGAGTAGCGTTTTACATCCTGATTGTACTTGAGCTGGTAATTGCTGTATCTCAAAATGTTGCCATGTATCTCTGTTGTAATTCCGAATAATAATAAATAAGATCCGGGTACTTGGAAGATTTTCCGAGTCCTCTGTCTTGTTCTCCGAGTACTTAAATGTGTCTTGTGAAAGAAGGAAGGTTGTCTGTTTAGCTGTAGCTGACGCCGTTTGTAGCGCTTTCTCACCCGTTAGGGTTTTGAACAGTCTCTTAACGTCATCTGCTAGAGACGAACGGTTGCCGAAACAAATCTATAATAAGCCGCCGTCGAACTTGTATGTTTCTCATGCTTTCATCAAGCCATTGCCTTCAGAGTTAGAAATCCCCTAGCCATCCATCAGTTGATGCGGAGAAAATCTCTCGTCACCAACATGGGTCCCAAGAAACAAACTGCCGGTGAGAAGAAGATTAGGATCACCACCACCGGAAAGCCGAAGCACCCCAATCCACCGACTGACGTACTGGCATGGAAAAAACCGGACACCATTTTGTCAGAGCTGGCGTTCTTGGCACAACAAGGGTTACTTCGAGCACAACCACTTGATGGATGGAGAGTGCCCACTGACCACCGCGCCCCAGCCCCCAACACCACTGAAATAGTGATGTTCAAGTCCTTCGTGGAGCGGGGATTGGGACTTCCGGCGTCGGATTTTTTGTGGGGGTTGCTGCATTATTATGGTTTGACTCTGAACCATATTACTCCTAATGCAGTTCTTCATATTGCAATCTTCACCCATCTCTATGAAGCTTTTCTGGGAATTTGTCCCTCTTTTACTCTTTTCCGCTACTTCTTTTGGGTTAAGAGCCAACCTAGTGACGCCAACGTTGAAGTAGTCGGAGGGGCTAGCATCCAGCTTAGATTGGAAGTAGCTAGTCAATATATAACTGTCGAGTTGTTGGAGTCTGTGAAAGACTGGGCTGCTGGGTGGTTCTATATGGGTAACCCACCCCCCGCTCTTCGTCGTCACGATGGATGGCCGCCGCAGAAGTGTCGTGAATGGAAAGAAAAGATCACTGCTGATAGATTAGAGGCTATCCGACCTCTTATTGATTCTATAGAGGCATTAAAGCTCGATGGCCTGACCAGGTACTCTGTCGTCCAAGATTTTGTTGCGCGGCGCATCCATCCTCTGCAACAGCGAGCCAATTTTGGCTTCGAGTACCTGGGCAAGAATGACCCGGGACGTCATGTCACCGAACAATTGTCACACTGTGAAGTCCTATGGAGGGTGAACCGTCTGCTTAAGAGCCGTGAGCATCTTGCTCCAGTCCTGACAACATTCTCTGCCATTAACCCTCCTCCTCAGGTGAGTAATTGATTTGTCATGCCTTTGAGATTCTGAATAGATATCCTCCTGTCTTGACTAAATGCTCTTTGTCTTGTAGGGTCAGGGGAGAGATGACAATGATTGTCCTCCCCTGCCTTCGGCGACTGAAGAAGGTGGAGGCATAGTTTTGGAGGGTCCTATCCGAAGTGAGGATCTTCCCAATAAACCAAGCTCTTCTGAAGATCTTGACTGGCTTGACACAGAATCAACTGACTCTGATGTCCTGCTTATAGACCCAGAAGCTGAGGGTAGCCGGAAGAGGTCGCCAACTCCGCATCAAGAAGCCGGAGGACCCGTCCTTAAGAAGGCTCGCACCGGTAATCGCCGTGCTTGTCGAAAAGTTGTTTTATCGCAAGAGTTGTCTGATAAGCACTATAATCCGGGTGCTCCTGGTAAGGGGAAACCTGAGTACTTTGTATTCCTTTGGATTTTGATAAACTCCTGTCTTATATATGTCGCTGTATTAGATGCTGGAACTGTTCAAGTGACTTCTAGCAGCACGGTCCCTAAAGAAACTCCGGCTTCAGACCCGCTTCTGAAACAGCCTCTCTTGAAGCTGCCGAAGCCACTGAAGCTCGTGAAGTAAGTATTCAGCTTTCATAGAGTATTCACAGATTTCTGATACTGACATGGGTAGTCATCTGTTTGTAGGAAAATGAAACCGGATGCGACAAACTCAACTGCTGCTCCTGATTCCCATGTGGTAGAGGAGTCGGTGTCGCTGGACAAGGATACTTCCGGCGTGCCGCCAACCTTTAGCCAAGTAGATTCGCCGCCTGGCTCCTCTCCGTCCAAGTCTCAGGCCAATGCAGCTCCTGATGCGTGTAACACTCTCGGTGTTAAGCATTCCTTAAACTGCATAATTTGTCATGGCATAAGCATAACATCTCCTCATTTCATATGCATATGTTTGAATAAGTGCTTAAGTCCTTGCATAGTCTCTAGTGTAACCTTGTTTTGCTTTCTGTTTTTGGCTTAGTGCCTTAAAACAAAGTTGTAGATCTTGATGAAAGGAGCAACCTTGTTTAAAAGCACTTTCTCAGAAAAAGTTGTTAAAATGTGATTTCTTGCATTAGAAAAATGGATTTGAAGTAAATTTCTTTTTCTATGCAGAATTTGGACTTGAGCCTTAAAGATGATTTGTTCCTTACAAAATTCTAAGCAACTTTGCTTTTAGGACCTTTTCCTAATTCGGCTTAGTTTGGAAGTTATGGAGCATCAAAGTTTTTAACCAAACTTCATTAGTTTAAACCCTAGTGGGCCCGGCCTGTCAGCCTCTCCTTCTTTTCCCCCGCGCGCACGCCGCTCCCTCCGCGCCGGCAGAAACCGCCCACCGCCGCGAGACCGCCTCGCTGGCCGGCCAAACCACCGTCATCGCCGCCCGTGGTTTGCGCCAAACTCGCCACGTCGCCCTGGCGCCCAGCGCTCGCTCGCCGCGTGGCGCACGATGCCTGACGCCGCCGCGCCCGGTCGGGAGCTCCTCTCCAACGGGAACTAGCCAGGTGCAATGCACCCAGCCCTTCGTTCCCTTTGCCTTCGCTCCGCCTCGTGCTCGCAAGCCAGAAGAGCATTTCGTCGCTCACTCTCTCCCTCGCTCCACTCCACCCCATCTTCACCAGAGCAAAGCACCGCCGCCGCCCGCCGAACTCCGGCGAGCGATTACTCGCTACTCACCGCACCGCCGCCCGATTCCTCCCGCCATCCTCTCCGCCTTGACCTCCTCTTCCACCTACCAGGGTTGGTTTCCCCTCTTTTCCTCTCTAGCCGGCAGAACGTCGAGTGCTATCCTCGGGTTCTCGCCATGGCCGCCACCGTGACTTTCACGTGAACCGGCCATCTCCGGCCAAGCCATCCCAAACCAAGCCCTATTCTAGTCTTCTCTACAGCTGAAGTTTCCTAGGTTTCGATGGAGACCTCTCTTTCGCCATGTTTCAGCCGGAACCGAGCCTTGTCACGGCCATGTCCGCCGTGGACCGCCGCCGTGTATCGCTCCGGGCAATGCCGAGGATGATGAGGCTCGAAAGTCGCCCCAATAGGTTGCTTAGGACTTACTTGGGCTAGTATTAGTCTCGCCGAGCCTCAAGCTCGTCGGGAAGAGCTTCGCCGTCGCGTCGCAGAGCCGCCGCTCCGCCATGGCTGCCGTCGAGCTTGCTCCGGTATCCCTCTGGCTCAGCAAGTCAGTTAGTCGTGTTCGCCTCGCAAACCCGCGTCCAGTGGTGGTCTCGGCGTCACCGGAAGCTTTGCCGCCGACGAGCTAGGGCCAGTCAACGACAACGGCGCCAAATTCCGCCGTTGACTGCCGAGCCTAGCCTCGCCTAGTAACTTGGTCGCCTGACCAGTGGGCCTCGCCGACAGAGACAAAGAGAGAGTGTGAGAGAGAAAAAGGGAAATCTGGGTACAGTAGGCCTCGGAAAGCCGGGTGTGCCGAGCGTTTGCCTCGATCCTCGGCTGAGTCAAGTTGGGTGTCCGTAGCGGTTTAGGATTGAGTTTTCTTTTAATTTGTTTTTGCAGAATTATGTAAAGGCTTCAAAAATTCTTACAAGGCTCATTTTAAGTCCAAATTCTGCGAAACAAAGTTTGTTATGTCAAGCATGTTCAGATCTATCTGTGAAAAATGTTGAATGCATTTTTGGTGATACTTTTATGTGTAGATTAATTTAAATTGCGAAGTTGCTGTTAACTTGGAAAATGCATAACTAATTATGTATAAGTCAGAAAAATATGATTCTAGTTTTGTTAGGTTTGTATGGATATATAGTTTCAGGGAAAAATATAATATAAGGTTTTTCTGTGAATTATTTTAGCAGTAGCTTTTAAAATGGTTAAATGCTGTTTTCTTGTGAATTTTGTAGTAATTAAAATATGAGGGATATGAACTTGACAATTTTTGTTGTCTGCTCTTATGCTAAGAAGTTCAGGGGAAAATTATGAAATTTGTTGTTTGACACTTTTTAATATGATGTGTAGTTCAAAGCACCTTTTCATGGTAGAATTTGTCTTTTTCATAGGGGATAGAGTTTAAGTCCAAATGGGTTGAAAATTTGACAGAGAGCTAGTTTAAGTGCTGTTAACTTTCAGTAATTTCTGTAGATTTTTCTGAAACTGTCTAGGTTGGGTTGCTATTTTAAGCATGTTTAAATAGATTTATTTCAGTAAGTATTTAGAGGGTAATAAACTCATTAAGTAAACTTTGATGTGGTGACAACATAGCTTAATGAGTTGATTATGATAGGTTAAATAGTTGGGATAATGTTGACTACCTTGTTGAAGAGAATGCAGTAGATGACATGTGCTTATCTCCTGATTGCTGTTAATCATGTGCATCACATATGCATTCTATGTGCATTCATCCTATTCATGCACATTATGCATCATACATGATCAGCGGAGGAGATCCAGACCCAGTCGACACCGGAAGAACCCAGTCCGGAGGAGAACCTGACAGAGGAAGCCGGAGGGACAGACGTCGACGAGCTACCAGAGTGCCGCGACCACCGCCCGTCGAACTTTGAGAAAGGCAAGCCCCGGAGCATTCTAACTCCTACGGTTTGCAAATGCTTTACAATTAACCTGATGATGGATGTTGCATTAGGTTATAGGAATTGATTGCTACCGTTGATGTATTATTACTTATCCTTGACCACCTGCAATATATCTTGATATCCCTATTTAGGTCTAGGCCCGTTAAATGCTTAGCCCTGCTTAGATCGGTAAAAGTCGGGTGATTCCCTGTCTCCCGCATTAGGTGGATACTGATCATGTTTAGCCTGTGCTATCATGAAGATAACCATATGATAATTAATTTGAGACAGAGGCGGGATGTAAGAGCAGCAGGACATGGGTTCTGTGTGCTAGTAGGCTCCCGTCTGTGTCGCATAGGACCCGTTCGGGAATGTCCCTTAAGTCAAATTGAACGCGTCGATCACTTAACGGAGTAGGTCTGAGTGCCTCCCGTGAAGCCGAGTAAGGTTATTCGAGCCGGTGAAGGAGATGTTGACGCCTAACACCCAGGGCCTCAGATGTACCGTGGGCAACTATTCTGATCGACCTGGCATGGTCCGAGGGCAGGCAGGGCCTGATCGACCTGGCATGACCGTGGGCAGTTATAGATTGAGCGACCTGGCACTGAGATAACCCCCGGTGTAGAAGGGCCCATGGCCGTCCCGCGCGTTGTGTTCTCGAATCTCCTGACTGGTAGCTTACGACTGCCGTAGCCGGAATGTGCCGGGCGAGTGTGAGACATTTTATCCCCAGCTGGTAGGAATCGATTATAATCGCCATCGCTCCTAGACAGTGAGCAGTTGACTGTAGATCATCGCCCGTAGAACTTATGGAACTAAAGATGGTTATGATGTTGAATATGAAAGGCTATTGATAAAATAGTCACTCTTGCTTGATTAATTAGCCAAGTGATTGCTCTAGATCAGGTGCAAATCTAGTTAATCAGGTTGATTATATAAAATTGACTGCTAATACTCTAGTGATGATTATTTAATAATGAAAATGCTTTTATGCAAAGGAGTCATTGTATGGCCAACCCCAGATACAGCCTTGCATGATCCTTGGTGTCTCATTATTTCTGGTTTGTCGGGTAAGTCTAGCTGAGTACCTTCTTGTACTCAGGGTTTTATTCGCTTGTTGTTGCAGATGGCCAATGCTTTTATGGCTATTGTGAGAATTGCTTGTACCCGGTGACGGGAGATGACTAGACCAAGGGCATGGTCGCCACTTATCTCATCTGTTGCTTTTGTGGACCTGATCAACTGATGGCACCGTATTATGAACAATCCAAAACTTATGTTTAAAGACTATGTTGCTTCCGCTACTTCTATTAAACTATGGTTTGTAATATTATTTTGTACTCCGATGTAATTTGAACTATGTGCAACTGTGTTGTAATCTGTGAGCATGTTCACTGAACTAGTACGATCTTGGCTGGATGTTGTTGAATGATTTGAAATCCTTCGAGATTTCTGGACTACCGGGTTTGTATGAGCTTAAGTACTTGAGGATCTTTGCGTTAAGCGGAGGTTTCAGTGCTTAATCTGGTGCAAATTGGTTGGTTCTGCCACAATGCGGATGTTCTCCCGTTGCCTCAGGTTGGTTGGCCGTACTCCATCTTTCGTTCTCCTGCTCAGCTGGAGTTTGACCGAGTGTTCAATGACTGGTTTTTTCGTACGCGACAGCCGGATGAACCAACCCTGGACATGGTCCTGGCGGACATTTGCGCCGAAACTTCAGTTCGTCAACATGGAGGGTCCTTAGATGCGCCCGAGTCCTCGCACCAGGGGGCGACTCTCGATGTATCCGGGTATAATCAGGACCGTACCCGGTTGAAGGAGCTGAGCGATCAAGTGAGGGCTCCTGTTGAGGCTCTTCACCAATTTGTTGAGGTAAGATTCTTAATTTCTTCTCTGTTATGTTGTAGTCTCATCTGAGTACCCACAATATCGTTTTTGTGTAGGCCTTTAACTGCAAAGTTAGGGATCAAGTCGCCCAGATTCGTCAGGAGATGTCCCATGAAAATCAGAAACTCCGGGACTACATTGCCCAGGACCAGATCAGTCAAAAGGTAGCCACCCAGCTTCTGCATAACCGCATCAACGAACTCCAAGGCAACCTCAAGGATGTGGTCACAGAGTGCGATGCTGCAAACGACCGTGAGGTTGGGCTGATAGCCAAGGCCGCCTCTATGGAGCAGAAGATGAAGGAGCTGAAAAAGGCTTCCAAAAAGCAGCTTGAGGGTAATCTTTGTAGTTGTTTTTGCCAGTCGATTCCATAGTGTCAATCTGATTATATGATAACCGACTGATATTCATGCAGATGCGAATAAGCTGGCTTCTGGGTGGCAGAGCGCATTCAACCGGAAGCAGGCGGAGCTTGAGGAGGTATTTGCTAATGCACAAAATACTCTTCAGGAAGCCAAATTGATGCGTGAGGGTGCTGACCCGGACCTTCTGCAGGCTCTGAAGTCTACGAAGGAGTCACGGGAGGCCCTCGAATCTTCGCAAGCTTCTCTGAAGGCCTTAGAGCATGCCGTCGAGCCAATCCTGAACATGATTCCGGTGCCAGAAGGAATTGAAGAGACTTTGATTGATCGGGCCAAGGCTGCGCCTGGGCGGCTGGCTCAATATATCAAAGATATGTCAATTTCTGTGGTGCAAGGTCTGATGGCGACGCTGCGATTGCATCTGCCGTCGTTGGACCTGTCTGCTCTGATGACCCTCCCCGAAGGCAAAGGCGACGAGGACCTTGCAACAATGCAAGAGGAGGTGAAGACCGCGGCGGAGGAGTACTCACAGATTCTAGATCTTGTAGAGTAATTTAGTCTCCTTAATCTTTCCAGCGCGGCTTGTATCCCCTGTAAACAATTATTATGAAATATCAAAAATATTGGTTACTTTTGAATCTCATTGGTTTCGTATGTGATCAATTCCTTATTGCGAGAAATTGCTTCGACAATAGGTTGACTTTTCTTTATGTGGATGTATGACCAGGCGTCCGATTAGACGAGTCTATCCGAGTGCTCTCTAGCACTTTTATAGTGGGTCGTACGACTTTGTCTCTCAAGTGATTGGTAGAGAACTTGGTCTTGCCCGAGTACTACTCTTAGTACCCTTGTTCAAGGGATAATTCTGATCAGGCACCTCTTGAAGGACCGTAACCGTGGTTCCTTCGCGGTGGATCATATCCTCTTGATGATCGCAGCTTGGGTGCGAAGGTAGATGGACCTCTGTCCGGTAAATATATAACAGGGTGGGTACTATTCCACCTTGTTATGCCTCATAGAAACTAGTATCTACTACAGCAGATACCATATTTACTATAGGCTGGTAGCCGGGTGTTAAGCCGTACTACCTTGTGAGTTGTATTGAGCTCGAAGCTCGTAACTCAAATATGGTTACCGCTGAACCAATCCGTCCGAGTAATATTAAATATTAGTCGGTAGTAAGCTCTGCTATTGCAGAGATTGTTATGCGACTGATTAGTCATGGTGAGATGTAGAAAAAAGCCTGGATAATTTGTAAATTTCTTGCTTCTGATGAACTTCAAACTTTATTAATATCCGACTAATAAATACAAATGCCCTGAGTCAGGATTGTAGCGTAGTCCTTAAGTATGGAATTTCTTCAAGTGCTCAATATTCCATGAATTTGGCAGTGGAGATCCATCTTCAGTGACTAGCTCAAATGACCCGGGTCTTGTTACTTTAGATACAATGTAAGGTCCTTCCCATGGACTCATAAGCTTGTGGCGCCCTGTAGTATTCTGAATTTTCTTCAGGACCAGGTCGCCTACTTGAAAAGTGCGGTGATGGACATTCTTGTCGTAGTAGCGCCTCATCCCTTGAAGGTACCTTGCTGACTGAAATAGTGCGGTTAATCGGGCTTCTTCGAGGCTGTCGACTTCTAGCCGCCTGGTGTCATCAGCTTCGCCTTCGTTATACTGCTCTGTTCGTGGAGCGTTCCAGATTAAGTCAGCCGGGAGGATCGCTTCAGTGCCATATACTAGGAAGAAAGGAGTTTGGCCTGTTGCCCGACTTCGTTGTGTCCTTAGCCCCCAGACTACTTTAGGCAGTTCTTCGACCCATTTTCCGCCGTGATCTTTTAGGAGGTCAAATAGTCTTGGTTTTAACCCTGCAAGAATCATGGCGTTTGCTAGTTCAACTTGGCCGTTGGACTGTGGATGGGCTACTGATACATAGTCTATCTTGATTCCGCAGTCGCTGGCCCATGACTTGAATTCAGTAGCCGTGAAAGGGGACCCAAGATCAGTGATGATTCTGTGCGGCATCCCAAAGCGGTGAAAGATGCTCCGCATGAATTGTACTGATTTGGATGCATTGAACTTGATCAAGGGCATGTACTCGATCCACTTTGTGAATTTGTCGATTGCGACGTAGATGTACTCGAATCCGCCTGGACCACGCTTAAGAGGACCCACCATGTCAAGTCCCCAGCATGAGAAAGGCCAGGATGGAGGAATATAGATCAATTCATGTGCAGGTACATGCTGCTGATTGGCAAAGAACTGGCACGATTGACAGCGACGGACTAAGTCTTCTGCGTCTTTCAAGGCTGAGGGCCAATAGTACCCTGATCTGAAGATTTTTTCGACTAGAGTCCTTGAAGCTGCGTGATTACCGCAACACCCAGAGTGAACTTCATTTAAGATTTCCCTGCCTTCTTCTGGTGAGATGCATTTGAGGAGGATTCCTGATGAAGCTCCGCGTCGATACAGCTTGTCGCCGACTAAAACATAGTTTTTGCTACGTCTGGTGACTTGCTCTGCGGCAGTTTTATCGCTTGGCAGTTTATGCTCTTTGAAGTAGTCAATGAAGACTTGGGTCCAGTCGGGTGCTAGAGTTAGAACCGCGATGAATGGTGCTGACTCAGCCTCTTCCTTCTCTTGGATTGACGGCTTGGATAATTCATGTACAAAGGTACCACTAGGGACCAAGGCTCTGCCGGATCCTAATTTTGCTAGGATGTCTGCTGCCACATTGAGGTCCCGGGTAATATGAATGAGTTCTAGCCCAAAAAAGTGTTTTCCAGCTTGTGGACTTCCGCGCAATAGGCGTTCATTGTTTCCTTTGTGCAATCCCAGTCTTTGTTGACTTGGTGAATTACTACGGAAGAATCTCCATAGACTAGGAGTCGCCTAATGCCCAGTGCGACTGCTAGCTTAAGTCCATGGAGTAGTGCTTCATATTCTGCTTCGTTGTTGGTAGCGGGCCACAATATCTGCAGAATGTACTTGAGCTGCTCTCCGGCGGGTGATACTAGAAGTACTCCGGCTCCTGCTCCTCCGAGTTTTAGGGACCCGTCGAAGTACATCTTCCAGTGGTCAGGAATAGCGTTGTCTTGGGTCTGCTGTATCTCTGTCCACTCAGCGACGAAATCAGCTAGAGCTTGTGACTTGATTGCTTTCCTCGGAGTGAACTTGATGTTGAGTGCTCCCAGTTCAACTGCCCACTTGGAAATTCTCCCAGTGGCGTCACGATTATGGAGGATTTCTCCCAGAGGAAAATCTGTGATGACTGTAATCTCATGAGCCTCGAAGTAATGCTGTAGCTTTCTTGAAGATATGAGTAGAGCATAGAGTAATTTCTGTACTTGTGTGTATCTGACCTTCGAATCGGAGAGTACCTCGCTAATGTAGTACACTGGTTGCTGGGTGTGGTAGATGTGCTTGTCATCCTTGCGCTCAACCACGATCGCTGTGCTTATGACATGTGTGGTAGCTGCGATATAAAGCATCATTGGCTCCCTGGGTTCTGGTGGTGTTAGTATAGGTGAATTGGTTAGGTATCCTTTGAGTTGTTCAAAGGCCCTCTCCGCTTCTTTCGTCCACTAAAATTTATCGCCAGCCTTGAGTAATTTGAAGAAAGGTAATCCCTTTTCTCCTAGCCGTGAGATAAATCGATTTAGTGCGGCCATGCACCCGGTGAGCTTCTGAACGTCCCTGACTGAGGTAGGTGGTTTCATGTTGATGATAGCTATGATTTGTTTTTGGCTAGCCTCAATGCCCCGATGGCTAACAAGAAAACCGAGTAATTGTCCCGAAGGTACTCCGAAGACGCATTTTGTGGGATTGAGTCTCCATTGGTATGTGCGTAGTTGGTTGAAAGTTTCCTCTAGGTCTGATATCAGAGTAGTCGGATCCTTTGTCTTAATGACCACATCATCAACATAAGCTTCAACGTTTCGGCCAATCTGGTCACTTAAACAATCTTGGATGGCTCGTTGATAAGTGGCTCCTGCGTTCTTTAACCCAAAGGACATGGTTTTGTAACAGTAGGCGCCAAAAGGAGTTATAAACGATGTCTTGGGTTGGTCTTCTTCCTTGAGAGCAATCTGATGGTACCCGGAATAGCAATCCAAAAAGGATAAAAGAGCAGAACCTGCGGTGGCGTCAACTATTTGATCTATCCTTGGTAATCCGAAAGGATCTTTTGGACAATGTTTGTTGAGGTCTGTGTAGTCGACACACATGCGCCACTCAGCAGAGTTCTTCTTCTTGACTAGCACTGGGTTAGCTAACCACTCGGGGTGGAGGATTTCTCTGATGAATCCAACTGAGAGTAGTTTGGCTATTTCCTTCTTGATTGCCTCTTTCTTTTCTGGTGAGAATCGTCGTAGTCTTTGCTTGATAGGTCTAGACCCTTCTTTTAGTTCCAGTTTGTGCTCAACCAAGTTCCTTGGGACTCCCAACATTTCAGCCGGTTTCCAAGCAAATATATCTCTGTTTGCTCTAAGGAACTTGGTGAGCGCGGATTCCTATTCTTCAGACAGGTGACCGCTGATAACTGCCGTCTTGGAGGGATCACCGGTTTCTAGGTCGATATGTTTTGTAGATACTGCTGTTGATGGTTGGATAGTACCCGCCTTCTTGGTTGGGATTTCTGAATCTCCAGGCTTGGTATTATGCACCATCTGAGCGAGTTCTTGTAACTCCCGGGTGAGTTGAGCTTTTTTAGCAATCTGAACAACCTCAGTGTCGCAATCAAATGATCGCTTCAAGTCGCCTCTGAAAGTTAGGATTCCTTTAGGACCCGGCATCTTCAGGAGAAGGTACGGGTAGTGAGGTACTGCCATAAACTTGGCGATGGCTGGTCGTCCAAATATGGCGTGGTAGGATGACTCAAAGTCGGCTACCTCGAAACTGATGTACTCAGTCTGATAATTGATCTGAGTTCCAAAAGTTACGGGTAATATGATTCTTCCGAGTGGCACAGCCGCCTTTCCGGGTACTATGCCGTAGAAGGGGGCACTTGATGGTGTGAGCTGTGTTGCGAGATCTAGATTCATCTTGCGTAGGGTACTTGCGAAGATGACGTTAAGTCCTGCCCCTCCGTCGATGAGTACTCTGCTCAATGTAAACCCAGCGACCGTGGGATCCAGGACTAGCGCGTAGTGCCCTGCGTTGGAGACGCTGGTCAATTGGTCTGCTCGGGAGAAGCTGATCGGGTGCTCAGACCAGTCAAGGTACCTGGGAGTCGCTGGTTCTGTAGACATGATCTCCCGTAGCGAAAGCTTCTGGAGCCTCTTGCTGTCACTGGTAGTTACTCCCCCGAAAATGACATTTATTGTCCCTTTGGGGTGTTGGAAACCACCGGTGTCTTGCGGAGGGTCCTCAGCTGTCTTCTTGCTTTTGTCCTTCTTGTTTTTGTTGAAGTCGGACTTCAAGCCTCGCTCTTTGAGTTGTAGACAGTGCCTTTCCTGATGTCCAACTTTCGGATGGAAGGGGCATGGTTCGTCAAGTAAGTCATCAAAGGTAAACGGCTTGTTCCCTTTCTTCTGAGGCTCCATGGCAGCAACAGTATTGTCTCCTGCCCTTTTTCGGGTGTTTTGCTATGGTGCCTGGTTGCCTCTCTGATTGTTCCCTCGATCACCCTGCGTGTTTCTATCGGGGAAGCGCTCCTGTGTACGTTCTTCTGTCGCCATCATGGAGTTTACGGCCCGATGGAACCCGTCAGTAGTGGTCGGGTCCTGCTTGATGAAATCTTTGTAATTGTACCTTTCGCAGATGTCATTGCCAAAGAGGTCAATTAGTTCTCTGTCTGTTATGTCGGATACTGTAGAGCGGATCTCTGAGAAACGCCTATAGTATTCCCACATTGATTCGTTTTTCTGTTGCTTGTAGGTTCTGAGCTTAGTCCGGGGGTCTGATCTCTCTGGGACACCCGCAAAGTTTTCGATGAAGATACGATGGAGTTGCTCCCAGGAGTCGATGGACTCGGGTTTAAGCCTGTCAAACCAAGCAAGCGACATTGTTTCTAAAGCCATTGGGAGATAGAGTGCCTTGACGTCGTTGCTTCCACCGGCCAGCTCAACTGCTTGAGCGTACAGCCTGAGCCATCGTTTAGGTTCTGTCTTCCCATCGTACTTTGAATAGTTTCCGGGTTTGAATTTTGGCGGGAACGAGACTGCTCGTAGCCTTTGGGAGAAGCAGGGGAAGCGATCGATTGCATTGGATGCAGCGACTGCAATTCCTCTATATGAAGATTCAGCTCCTCCCTCAGCTTGGTCGGGTACTCGGTGACCCAGACGACTCCTTGCTGGGATTCGTCCGAGTTGCTCTTGAACAGGCCGCCTCTGGCTAGGGTGAGAGGAGGCTTGCTCGTCAGCCAGAGACTCAAGGTTCCTTCCCCGAAGTTGTAGTGCAGTAGTCTGAAGCATGACTAATCGTCGCTCTTCTTCAGGGGTGCGATTGTCCTTGGCTCCCATCTCTGTAGCTAGGGCCATAATGTTCTGGTAGGGAGTCTGGAAAACCTTGTGACCAGTGACTCTCATAAACTCGGGCTCGAGGTTGCGGGAGCAATCGGCTCGTCGGCGATTGTGATCGTTTTGTGATTGATGCTCCTGCTCACGTTGGGCGCGAGCATGATTTTCCGCGTCCTCTTCTAGACGTCTCCGAGTGTTATATTCTTCGAGTCGTGCATTGTAGCGGTCGACCGCCTCCTTGCGGTTGAAGGACCAAGAAAGCACTAGCAAGGCAACCAGAAGGGGGGGGGGGGGGGGTGAATGGGAGCCCAAAAATTTCTGTCGAAACTTTGGCCAAATGTCCCAAAATCAACCCCCGAAAGCTACGACCGAAACTGTGATGCCCACGACCCTTGGAAGAGGGTGGATGATCCCTAGGATCACAGCGAGGCACCACAAAGCGATAGTGAACCAAACGGCAAAAGCACCGGAACAAATTTGACCCCAAAAGCCAAGTCCCGAACCTAGATAGATGGCTACGTCGAGAAACTCCTAAATACCTATGCTAACAAGTAGCAAAGATACCTAGAGAGGTTCCTTGATCAACTCTAGGGCCAAACGAGAAGTCCAGAAACCAAGCGAAGAAGCCGGGAGAGCAAACGCACTAAAACAGAACAAACAGCCGAATCCCGGACTGTCCGCCGGTACGGTCCCGGACTGTCCGGCTCAACCGCGGACTGTCCACGGGGGGATGGCGGACTGTCCGCCGGCAAAATCCCCAAAACAGCACAGTTGCTGATGTCTCCCTGCTCGGGCCCGGACTGTCCGCGCCTGACAACGGCGGACTGTCTGCCGGTCACCCGAGGCAAAAACAGTCAAGCCACGCGACCACTGCTCGGTCGAAACCCGACGCGCGGACTGTTTGCCGGTCAAACCACGGACTGTCCGCGAGTGCACAGAGAGGGCAATTTCAGTCGCCTTCTCCCCAAATCTCTCCAAATTCGATCCAAATCAAAATCCCACGTTCCCAAACTTGGAGAAGATGATCACGGAGTAGTTAGGAGACTATCCCCAAGAAATCATCCGCTCAAATCGTCAATCACCGGGAAATCGAAAGGGGAAGATCAAGAACGAAAAAGTGCCACGAAAACGAAATCAACCCGATCTACTTGTTCGTAAGGAGTTAGATAAATTCCTTCAGTGGAAATGATCTCCTTTCAAATACGAACAAGTTGATTCAAATGGATTTCGCAAAGACGCATGAGAGAGGGAGATCGAGTGACGGGAAAATCGCGGAGAAACGAAGAACGCGAAGAACACGCACCAAAACGCGAATCAACACATCGATCTACAACCGTGTGGCTACCACACGCTACAACAGTGAGGTTACGGCCTCACTTCCACAAAATCTCCAGTACACAGAGGTATGGTTCTCTGCGGATCTCAGCTAGCTACAGCAGGGGATTGGGAGAGCAGGAAACCCTAGAAGCAAAGAGCAAATGAACTGAGATAGATGGGGAGGTGGGTGTCTCCCCCTACTTATCCTAATTCTAACTATTCCTAATTCCCACTCTACCCCTAACTACTTACAGAGCGAACCAGCTAAACCCTAAGGTTATTCTGGACCAACTCGATGGTAGGTGGATCAGACGGCCACGCCCGCACAACTCGTAGCGTTGCCTCGACGCAACCTCCCGATTGCCGCCACGTGCCGCCCTCGCTCAGCACCCCCGGTTTTGTGGCCCAAACTGGGAAACCAGCCTTTCCAGCCAACCCCGGGTTTTGAGGCCCAAACCGGGAAACCAGCCCACCAACGCCTGTGTTTTGTGGCCCAAACTCAGCAAACCTGTAGCGCCCAGGTTTTGAGGCCCAAACCTGGAAACCGTCCTCAGCCCGAGTTTTGTGGCCAAACTCGGAAACCATCCGCGTCCAGGTTTTGAGGCCCAAACCTGGAAACCGTCCACCTGATGGTTTTTCCCTGGCTCTACCACCAAACCGAAGCTGTAGAGGGGATGCACCTCCCGTGCACCCCATCCACCGACACGTGTCCCCAAGTCCACGACTCAGGCAACACATGACCGCAAGTCTTCACTCGTCGCTGTCCTAGGCTGTCAGCCACCACAGCTGATCCTCGGGCCACCGGTCCCTCAGTCCAAGCCTCACGTCCGCCCTTCGCCACTCTCGGTCCATCGGCACAACACGTCTCTACTTGACCTTCACCTCGCCTCTGATCACTGTATTCGTGCTCGACACCTGCACAACACAAGCCAAACAACATGCGTATCATCCCAGTTGACAATCACTCATCACTAAGAGACTCGACATACACCCATGTATCGGCAATCTCCCCCTTGATGAGTGCATTGTCAACTACCAACACAAATCATAATAGAAATAGAAGGAGGAAGAAGGAGAAGAGAGAACTCAACCAAATGACCCAAAAGAATAGCAAAGCCGAAGAAGGTCAAGTGGAAAGAGCAAAACAACTTGGTTCCCAAAGACATGGGCAACGGCTCGACGCAACCAAGCAAAGCAAAGCTAGCCCTCAAGAAGAGGTAGAACAGGCTCAACACCGCTAGCAGATACCAGTTGAAAAATCAAGGCAAAATGCTAGTCCCTCAAGACAGAGGCACAGAGGCTCAACATGACTAGCAAAAAGCTCGACATCAACTGAAAAGCTCGATACCAATTGAACCCAACTGAAGCAAAGATGCGACTGCTAGTCCCTCAAGAAAGAGGCAAAGGCTCAACACAACTAGCAAAACGCTCTGAACCAATTGGAAAATTCAAAAATTCAGCACGAGCAAACTCCCCCTTGCATGGTGCACACAACTGATTCTTCTCCCTTTAGAACATGGGAGGCATGATTTGGCCAAATTCTCCCCCTTAGTTGAAAATGCACCATCAAGAAAAAGGAATCGAAAGCAATTTTCTCCCCCTCAGAAAATGCATCAGCAAAAGTGCCAACCAGAGAGGTTCTCCCCCTTCGAACATGCATATGAGTCAAAATGCAAGTTAGCAACTTCATGAATATAGTCAATACAATGTAAAGATGCTCTGCACAGTATGACTTCAATGACTCAACATCATCCACAAAATGCTAGCAAAGGCTTGGACTGATCACCATATACGAAGTATGAACATGAAAGCATAGTGAGCAGTTTTTAGCCAGAAAGATAGTCACCATCAAAATAGCACTACACGTGTATAGACAGGTATCCGAACAAGTGCTAAGCATGTATACTAGTTGAACTACCCCTAGCAAAGTTCAAACATCATGCTATAGAATGAAGCATACACTTGTGATTTCAATTTTAAATCGGAGTTGCAGCGGTGAAATAACACAAGTTCAGAAATTTAGCAGATGTTTGCGAGAGGTTGAAAGCTTGTCATTGCCTAACTTTTCAACTGCGCGAAGCCTATGCAGAAGCAATTAGAAGCTTAAAGCAACAGTTTCGGTCATACACTACACAGCTCAAGTTTAACTCAAAGTGCAATGAGAAACAGTCTCGAAACTGTGATGTGTTGACAAGCAATCCCATCTCGATCTTTTCATACCACTTAAAGCTTGGGTCAGATTTTAAATAGAATATGAACATACCAAGCAAGTGAATGACTCAAAACTAGAGACATATCAACCTAGCATATATGAAAAGCACGAGTGAACTCAACACATCCTACACATGCTAGTTGCACATCTCAATGGTGAACATTTTCAGTTTTATGTATGTTAAGCAGGTTCACCATTCAAAAATAGCTCAGCTCACAACATGTATCAGTGATCAGAAAGAGCATAAGCTACAACATCATCATAAAGCATCGGAGTATACTACATAGAGCATAATCACATTCTAAAGATTATACAAATGAAGCTCAGAATGTAATAGCGTATGCTGAAATGCAAAAGAAAACAAAGACAAAAGAGTCAATCTGTGATACAAAAACCAAAAATGTTTCCCCCATCTAAAAGGGGAAACACACACCAAGCTCACCCCTCAACCGATTAAAGGTTGATTCGTCCAAAGGCTTGGTGAAAATATCAGCCAACTGATGATGAGTATCGACATGGCGAAGGTCGATATCACCCTTCTCATAGTGGTCTCGCAAAAAGTGAAAGCGCACATCAATGTGTTTGGTCTTCAAGTGAAGCACGGGGTTCTTAGCAACGCTAATCGCACTCGTGCTGTCACAAAGCAGAGGAACACGAGAAAAGCTCAGACCAAAATCACGCAAAGTGGCCATCATCCAAAGCAACTGGGAACAGCAGCTAGCTGCAGCAACATATTCAGCCTCTGTGGTAGACTGAGCGACACTAGACTGCTTGCGAGAAGACCACGATACAAGAGAAGAACCAATAAATTGACAAGTCCCAGAAGTGGACTTGCGCTCAATGTGACAACCAGCAAAATCGGCATCGGAATAACCGCAAAGGGAGAGGGTGGAGGAAGCTGAATACCAAATCCCGAACTCAGGTGTGAAGCGAAGGTACCTGAAAATGCGCTTCACCGCCTGACGGTGAGAAGTGCGCGGCAACGCCTGAAAGCGCGCGCACAGACACACCGCGAACTAGATGTCCGGGCGTATCGCCGTCAGGTAGAGCAGCGACCCGATCATGCTTCGGTACTCCTTCTGGTTCACGGCTTCTCCATCCTTGTCCGCATCCAGGGCCGTCGTGGTCGACATGGGTGTTGAAAGAGACTTGGCCTCACCCATATCGAACCTCTTCAGCAAGTCCTTGGTATACTTGCCCTGGTGCACAAACGTCCCTTCTCGGGATTGCTTAATTTGTAATCCGAGAAAGAAAGTCAGCTCGCCCATCATACTCATCTCGAACTCCCTGCTCATAGTATCTGCAAACTTGGCAACCAAAGCGTGAGAAGAACCACCATTAATGATATCATCCACGTAAATCTGGACCAAGAGTGTATCAGTGCCTTGCTTGAGGAGAAATAGTGTTTTATCTACACATCCCATTTTAAAACCCTTAGCAAGCAAAAAGGTTTTCAACCTATCATACCAGGCTCTAGGGGCTTGTTTCAAACCATACAAAGCTTTGTGAAGTTTAAAAACATGGTTTGGAAACTTGGGATTTTCAAAACTGGGGGGTTGTCTAACATACACCTCCTCTTCTATGTAGCCGATTAAGAAGGCACTCTTGACATCCATTTGAAAAAGTTTGAAACCTTTGGATGCAGCAAAAGCCAAGAGTATTCTAATCGCCTCCAAACGTGCTACAGGAGCAAAAGTCTCCTCATAGTCTATCCCCTCCTTCTGACAATATCCCTGGGCTACGAGTCTGGCCTTGTTTCTCATAACATGGCCATCTTCTCCCTGTTTGTTTTTGAAAACCCATTTTGTCCCAATAGGATGACACTCAGAGGGTGGAGACACTAGAACCCAAACCCGATTTCTCTCAAAGTTCTCAAGCTCCTCATGCATGGCATTGACCCAATCCGGATCCGTCAAAGCGTGTCCAACATCTCGGGGTTCAAAATCAGCAACGAATGCAGAATGAGCAAAGTGAGAGATTTGCCTTGACCGGGTGACGCGTTCGTCGATGCTGCCGATCATCTGTTGAGGCGGGTGCTGGCGCTGAATGTGTCGTGGTGCCTCCCTTGTCGAAGTGGCCTCCCCCTCAACAGCAGCTGGTGCCTCCCCGGGTACAAAAGGTACCGCTCGGGGTGGCGGATCCCACGGCCCCCAGGAAGAAGAAGTGTCGGGGCCGTGAGTCGTCGTAGAAGCCGCTCCTTGCGGCAAAGCAGGTGGAGGGGGTGCTGGATCATCCATACCTTCAGCACCCTCATCCTCGTCATCAAAAAGAGGCTCACCGACCTCGTGATCATCTGCACGCTCAAAACGAGAAGAAGGACAAACCATGGTCTCGTCGAAGGTGACATCGGATGTCTCCATGACTCGGTTAGTGTCAAGGTTAAGTACACGATAAGCTCGAGTGTGAGTGCCATAACACAAAAACACACCGTCAGAAGAACGAGACTCAAATTTGTCCAGGTTGCCCTTTTTGAGTATAAAACAATGGCAACCAAAAACTCTAAAATAACTCACCTTGGGGAGTTTTCCAAAACGCAACTCATAAGAGGTCTTTTTCAAGAAAGCTAGAAGAAAAATGCGATTGGAAATATAGCATGCAGTGCTCATAGCTTCGGCCCAATATCGCCTAGGAGTCCTATGCTCATCGAGCATCGTCCTGGCCATCTCTACAAGGGTTCGATTCTTCCTCTCTAAAACACCATTTTGGGGCAGTGTGTAGGGGGAAGAAAACTGATGCTCCAAACCGAAACAGTTACAAAACTTCTCAAAATCCGAATTCTTGAATTCGGAACCATTATCACTCCTAATAGCTCGCATCGAGTTCAAAGGGAACTCGTTCTGAAGACGCAAAATCAGATTGCGAGCAAAGGAGAAAGTCTCGGTCTTCTCAGCTAAAAAGAAGACCCACGAATATCTCAAAAAGTCATCAACAACAACAAGCACATACCACTTCCCCCCAACCGAGCTCACCCAAGCCGGACCAACAAGGTCCATATGCAAAAGCTCTCCAGGGCGCTTAGTCATGACCTGAGTCACTGGATGGTGGGGAGCGGCAACCATCTTCCCATGTCTACAAGAGTGGCAAACAAGATCCTTCTCCATCGCCAACTTAGGCAATCCTCGGATTAGGCCAAGTGAGCTAAGTCTTGCAAGCAAGTCGAAGCTCAAATGTCCTAGTCTCCTATGCCACTTCCAAAGATCAGAAGAAGAAGGTCCAGCCACAAGACAACGAGAAGTGCCAAAAGACTCCGAGAAATTCGCACGAAAGACTTCCAAAGGGCGAAATCAAACACACAAGATTGCCTTGAGGATCCAAAATACGACTGAGATTTGGTTTAAAACGAATCTCATAGTCGTCATCAAAGAGTTGCGAAACAGAAAGAAGGTTAAAATGCAAGTTAGAAATAAGAGCAACATCGCGCAACACAAAATGCTCATTAACTCGCACCGACCAACGAGACAAAACCTTACCTTTGCTATTGTCGCCGAAGGTGATAAACTCCTTTCCAGCGACAGGACTAAGACTAGAGAACCACTTGGCGTTTCCGGTCATGTGCCTCGAGCAACCGGAATCCACCAACCAAATGTTCTCCAATCATTTTACCTACATCATAAAAAGACATAGGGTGAGCATACGGTCCAACACTGGGGTTAGTGAAGTAAGGGGAATACCAGTGTTGGGCTGGCTGCTCAAAAGAACGGTTAGCAGAAAAACCAATCCTAGCACGTCTACGGGGGAAGCGATCACCACGCTGAGGAAGACGTGGTCCGCTGGGGAAGGAGCACTCACCGCAATACTCAAAACGCGGTGGAGGAAAGCGCTCAACTACAAAGCCACCGCCACGGGGTCCATAGCCTACAACAGCAGGCTCCCGCCGGGCACGCTCTCTATGAGGCCTAGGCCTAGGAACTTGAGGCACTGCACCTCTAGGCCTAGCAGCTCTCCTCGGAGCTCTCCTCTGAACATTCGGCACATGCACATCATGGAAAGGATGGTACATGTCCGGGTTGTTCATCTCCTTAGCACGGCGCGCCTCTCTATTGCGCCGAAAGCAGAACTCGCTCAAGTGTCCATCTCTCCCACAATGCTCACAATGGTACCTCACCGCTCTCAAAGGGGGTTGTTGGTAAACACGGTTGTGGGTGTGGATCACCTTGCCCTTCTGTGGCAACAGCTCCTCGTGAATAGGTGGCATCGTGTCAAGCTTATTCTTCAAGTGGTTGGGTTTGGGATGCCACACTTGGTTCTTGGGTGGAGCTCGTGGAGGTTCTTCAAACACCCCATCCTTGGTGGTAGGCTTGAGTGGCTCTTTGGGTGGAAGCTTGGTAAGTTTGGGAGTAGTGGTGGAGTTGGGCTTCTCACAAGGGTTAAGACCACTCGACTCTCCAATCTTCCCAAAAGCAGAAAGATCAACACCCGGAGCAAAACCTACACCAGGTCCTCCAGCAGCTCGCTTGAATTGGGAGATCATCATCCCGAGCTGCGGCTCACCACAAGACACCCATGACAAGATGGTCCGAAGGTATGTGTTTTCCTCCTCGGTTTGCATCTTGTCATGCTTCACGTTTGCAATCTCCATCTCCAAACCCTCACACAAAGCGCACCTAGTCACACAAGTGCTACCCGAGCTGGCCTCCTCAAGAGACACAATCTTGGCATTCTTCTGTGCCAACTCGGATTGCAAGACAGGACAAGTCTTGCACGCACCCAACAGCGAGGGTCTAGCCTTCAGCTCATCCACCTCTCCTACCAACGCAACATACTTACCTCTCAAAGTGAGAAGGTCAGTCATGTGCGTGGTGCACATCTCGCACTCGGCATCCTCAGACACGACCACGGTGGACTTGGCAAACTCAAGCTCTCTCACCGTGTCCTCCCACTTCTGCCTAAACTCCTTGCGCTCTCTAGCGGCACGCCTAAGCAACTTATCCTGACTAAGGAGCGTGGCAGTAAGCTTCTCGACCTCAGCAGAAAGCTCATCGGGGGTCAGAGATACCTGGGAGGTGTTGTCGTCGTCGTCGTTCCGGGGAGCGTGCTCCAGCTTGCCGTCGACCTCATCACCAAGGGCCATGGTGCAGAAGCCGTTGTCGTCGGCGAAGAAGCAGAGACCGTTCAGCTTGTCCTCGATCCTCTTCTTCTTCTCGGACTCGTCATCGCTTGAGCAAGCGGAGTCGTCATCCGAGCCGTCGACGTCGCTGAGCGTGGCGAAGAACGCACGCTGCTCAGCCTGGGCCTTCTCCAAGTACTTCTTTTTGATGTACTCCTTGTCGAAGCCGCCCCTCCGCTTGTGCCTCGCGGGGACGTACTTCTCCTTGCGCTTGCCGAAGTCGTACTTGTGCCCATGATCGCCCTTCCCAGATGTTTTCTTCTTCTTGGGACAGTTGGTGATGAAGTGATCGGGGTCGCCGCACTCATAGCATCCTGAGCGTCCTCCTCCGCGGCGACGGTTCATGCGGTTGTTGTGGAACCGCGAAAACCGGTTGGCGAGCATTGCCAACTCGTCATCCCACAAAGACTCCAGCTGGTCCTCTGTGACAGAAAAGAGTGAAGAGAGTGCAAATCCTCCAGAGGGGTTAGCAGAAGAGCCAGAAACCAAAGCCATAGTCGGGCCAGAAGGATTCTCATAAGAAGCCCTCGACATGGCGTCAATATCACTAGACTTGAGCTTACTAAAGAGCTCGTCACAAGTGAGGGTCTCATAGTTAGACGATTCGATGATCGCCTGGACCTTTGAGTCCCACACTGATCGATCAAGAGTGTGCAAAAGCTTCAAAGCCCTCTCATGATCGTCAAAAGGCAACAACTCCTTGTTCACTCTCATCTTGTTGACAATGACCTGAAAGCGAGCGAATAAACTCTCTATGCTCTCGCCAGGCATGTGTCAAAAGTTCTCGTACTCCCGCTTGTGCGACTCGTAGAGACGAGATTTGACTTGAGAAGTTGCCTCATGGAAGCGCATGAGGGTAGCCCAAATCTCACGAGCTGTGGGGAGGTGAGAAACGCGATCAAACTCGGACATGCTCAAACAGGAGAAAAGAGCGTTACGCGCTCGGCTATTGGCATCGTGCTCATCCATCTGAAGCTGAGTCACACGAGCAACCAAGACAACGTAATCATCCCTGTTGCAAATCTCCCAAACAGAAGAGCCTATGCTCTGAAGATAGGCCGACATGCGTATCTTCCAATACGCATAGTTTGTCCCATCAAAGAACGGCGGTTTGCCCACGCCGCGATCCATGTCGCCTTCTGTGGATCTGGAACCGCCTAAGGTGGAAGATCCTTAACCCACTCCGATACCAATTGAAGGACCGAGAAAGCACTAGCAAGGCGACCAGAGGGGGGGGGGTGAATGGGAGCTCAAAAATTTATGTCGAAACTTTTGCCAAATGTCCCAAAATCAACCCCTGAAAGCTACGACCGAAACCGTGATGTCCACGACCCTTGGAAGAGGGTGGATGATCCCTAGGATCACAGCGAGGCACCACAAAGCGATAGTGAACCAAACGGCAAAAGCACCGGAACAAATTTGACCCCAAAAGCCAAGTCCCGAACGTAGATAGACGGCTACGTTGAGAAACTCCTAAATACCTATGCTAACAAGTAGCAAAGATACCTAGAGAGGTTCCTTGATCAACTCTAGGGCCAAACGAGAAGTCCGAAAACCAAGCGAAGAAGCCGGGAGAGCAAACGCACTAAAACAGAACAAACAGCCGAATCCCGGACTGTCCGCCAGTATGGTCCCGGACTGTCCGCCGGTATGGTCCCGGACTGTCCGGCTCAACCGCGGACTGTCCACGGGGGATGGCGGGCTGTCCGCCAGCAAAATCCCCAAAACAGCACAGTTGCTGAAGTCTCCCTGCTCGGGCCCGGACTGTCCGCGACTGACAACGGCGGACTGTCTGCCGGTCACCCGAGGCAAAAACAGTCAAGCCACGCGACCACTGCTCGGTCGAAACCCGACGCGCGGACTGTCCGCCGGTCAAACCGCGGACTGTCCGCGAGTGTGCAGAGAGGGCGATTTCAGTCGCCTTCTCCCCAAATCTCTCCGAATTCGATCCAAATCAAAATCCCACGTTCCCAAACTTGGAGAAGATGATCATGGAGTAGTTAGGAGACTATCCCCAAGAAATCATCTGCTCAAATCGTCAATCACTGGGAAATCGAAAGGGGAAGATCAAGAACGAAAAAGCGCCACGAAAATGAAATCAACCCGATCTACTTGTTCGTAAGGAGTTAGATAAATTCCTTCGGTGGAAATGATCTCCTTTCAAATATGAACAAGTTGATTCAAATGGATTTCGCAAAGACGCATGAGAGAGGGAGATCGAGTGACGGGAAAATCGTGGAGAACCGAAGAACGCGAAGAACACACACCAAAACGTGAATCAACACATTGATCTGCAACCGTGTGGCTACCACACGCTACAACAGTGAGGTTACGGCCTCACTTCCACAAAATCTCCAGTACACAGAGGTATGGTTCTCTGCGGATCTCAGCTAGCTACAGCAGGGGATTGGGAGAGCAGGAAACCCTAGAAGCAAAGAGCAAATGAACTGAGATAGATGGGGAGGTGGGTGTCTCCCCCTACTTATCCTAATTCTAACTATTCCTAATTCCCACTCTACCCCTAACTACTTACAGAGCGAACCAGCTAAACCCTAAGGTTATTCTGGACCAACACGATGGTAGGTGGATCCGACGGCCACGCCCGCACAACTCGTAGCGTTGCCTCGATGCAACCTCCTGATTGCCGCCACGTGCCACCCTCACTCTGCACCCCCGGTTTTGTGGCCCAAACCGGGAAACCAGCCTTTCCAGCCAACCCCCGGTTTTGAGGCCCAAACCGGGAAACCAGCCCACCAATGCCTGAGTTTTGTGGCCCAAACTCAGCAAACCCATAGCGCCCAGGTTTTGAGGCCCAAACCTGGAAACCGTCCTCAGCCCGAGTTTTGTGGCCAAACTCGGAAACCATCCGCGTCCAGGTTTTGAGGCCCAAACCTGGAAACCGTCCACCCGATGGTTTTTCCCTGGCTCTACCACCAAACCGAAGCTGTAGAGGGGATGCACCTCCCGTGCACCCCGTCCACCGACACGTGTCCCCAAGTCCACGACTCAGGCAACACATGACCGCAAGTCTTTGCTCGTCGCTGTCCCAGGCTGTCAGCCGCCACAGCTGATCCTCGGGCCACCGGTCCCTCAGTCCAAGCCTCACGTCCGCCCTTCGCCACTCTCGGTCCATTGGCACGGCACGTCTCTACTTGACCTTCACCTCGCCTCTGATCACTGTATCCGTGCTCGACACCTGCACAACACAAGCCAAACAACATGCGCATCATCCCAGTTGACAATCACTCATCACTCAGAGACTCGGCATACACCCATGTATTCGTAGCGGTGATTTGCGCGCCTTCTGCGAGCTTCTTTTTCTTGATTCCTTCTAATTCTCTCAACTTTTAAGGACTCGGTTTCTGCGGGTCCTTCAGGATCATTGTCAGATATCGTACTTAGAGTTTCGTCATCCTGGAAGACATCTAGAGGGGTCGGTGGTCATAGAGATGACTGATGCCCTGCCATGAAGACTTCGCGGGTGTAGCCTTGGATTATTGATCCTGGCGTGACCGACTCCAAGGTAGAAGTGCTGGAGATTAGTTCTGTTGAGGTGTCGAGTTCCTCAAGGGGGAGCTGATGTCCGTGTTGATATGGGAGCTGCTGATCGATTGTGCCAACCAGCCTAGCCGGAGCTGGCTGTATTGGCCAATGGACGATATTACCCTCCTCGGTAGAGCTGAAGACAAGTCCTTGCTGAGCTCCTGTCAAAGGTATCTCTTGATACTCTTTGAATCATGAGTCAGTTTGGTCTTGGAGGTCTCGAGCTGAATTCCGTAGCCCGAAGATGATGCCATGACTGATCTCCAAGTCCTTTTCGTTCTTAAAATTTGAGTTCGAGTAGGAGTCGGGTGCTTCAGGTTGGTTCTCGGAATCGCGTGGATCTTGGACCGCAAGATTTGCTAGGTTCTGAGTGAGATCATCCATCTTTGGTGTGGCTTGCACTTCTGGATCAGTGTGAAGTTGTCGATGCAGCTTTCCTTGATCATCCGCGATGCAAGTCCATGACCCAAAAACGAAAATTGATCCCGCCGAGAACATGTTGTCGTGGTTCGCCGGGCTCTTGGTCGTCGAATCGCCGAAAGCCCCTACCTGGCGCGCCAGCTGTCGGTGTTTGTTAACCGGCAACTCGTCTTGAGTAATCTCAGACGATTTGTTCGGTGGGGATCGGCGTTCGTAGGACTCGGCGAGTACACAGGGACAGCGATTTATACTGGTTCAGGCCGCTGGATAGCGTAATACCTTACGTCCAGTGCGGCGTGTGCCTTGTGTATGATTATGATTCAATGTTCGATGATAGGAGCCCGCACCTGTTTCCCCTTATATATCCGGGTGAAGCATAGCGCAGACCGAGTCCTAGTCGGTTACATCAGAGGAGTCATATTCTAATTATAAGACTTCCTTTAAGAACTCAACTAGGTTACAATAAGAGTCCTAATCCTAATACGCTTTGTATCAGGTCTTCGGATCTCCAGTGTCGTCCGGGATTAGTCGGAGGAATCATCTTCTGATGATATCTCTGACATCCTGGTCCGTCAGGTAATGACATGAAAGATCGGAAAGTTGTTCTGTTCCTAACAGTTTCATTATGACGAGAAGTCAATATCTTGACCTTCCAATAGCGTGTGATTAAGGATGGGTGCTATGCTTCTCTTCCCTTGAAAAGTCTTTGGTCCGGAATCTCGGGACGGGATTCTTTTAAGGGGGAGGGCTGTAACACCCCAGGTATTCACCGTCAGTTAAGCCGTCAGTTGAGCACGGATTTGGTATATCAAGCAACGATGAAGAACTAAATTCAAGGTTAGTCAGTGATGACAGAAGTGCCAGGATCAATCTCAGAGGCAGAACCTCCGTTTGAATTATTCGGGAAATAATTAATAGAGCCAGTTAATAATGATCACTAATTTATGAATATTCAAAATTAATGCTAAACAGGGATTTTTCATGTGTCCCATCTCAGTTCCTGTCTATAGTAACTGGTGAAAAAATTTCGTGAAATTTGGAATAAAAAACTCACATGAAATGACGAGTCGCAGCTTTGCCAGTACTGGCTGATTAACGGAAGAAAATCATTTGGGTTCAATCAAGTGTTACAGTTATGCCTAATCAATTATATATGAACTCACGGTCAAAAGTTATGAAAGTTCCGTGTTGAGCAGATGGCCAGAAAATGTTCCGACCGACGAGAAACCCTGACTCGGATCCTACCGGGTGACTGCTTTGACCGGCGTTGAACGTTATTTTTAGATGTTCGCATGTCAAAGCGCCTTGAACGAAAGTTCTAGTACAGTTCGAGAGGACCAAATTTCATTTTATGGCTGAGACCTAGATCGGTGCCAAAAATAGTGAAAACGAGCTCGCAAGATGAGGTAAAACGCAATTTTCAGGTTCTGGAAATTGGTTAAGTCTGTATTGCGAAATTAGAATTTCGGTCACCGCGAAGCTGCCGTCGACGATCGTTACTGGGAAAGCCATTGGGAATTTGACCGAGTGCCTTTAATGAAAGTTGGAGTACTCGGTGAGATGGCGACAACAAAATTAGTTTTGTCGAAATCAGAGTCCGTTTGAGCAGTGTTCGCAATTTTGGGGTTTGACCAAAAGTTTCCGGAAAATTGCCAAATTGGGAAAGAAATTTCTCCACGAAAATATCGTGGCCGACCAGCAGACCGCGGCCTTGGGCGCTCCCCTGCGCTTGTGCCCGACAAAAGGGGCCGAGCCCCCTGCTTCCTCGGTCTCCCTCCCTCCTCTTCTTCTTTGATTCTCTATTGCTCCTCTCCCTCCATTGCCAAGCCGAGAAAAATCAGCAGCACCCCTCCCTTCGCTCCATGGCCGGAGCTCGAGCCTCTGCAGCGGGGTGCACGCAGCGGTCCCCGCCCTTCTCTCCTCCCTTGGCGTCCAGCTGCAGGCGCTTCCTATTCTCTTTTTTTTCCCGTTCTGCTGCAGCCAGCAGCAGCGCCGTCGCCGGCCAGAGGCCGTGACCCTCTGGCGCAGTACGCGCTGCCCACGTGCGCAGGGGCCACGCCCTCCCTCCTGGCAACAGCGTCCACGAAGAGTAGCAGAGCAGCCCGGCAACCAGCCCCCAAGCAGCGCCCTCAAACCCTAGGCCAGCAAGCCATTTTCCCCTCCCGGCACCGACCTCCCTCATCGTCCCGTGGTTTCTCCGTGAAAACAATGGTGAAAGAGTATAGATTAGAGGCTGAAACTCTTTGTAGGTGTCTTTGTGTAAAGTTGCTTGACTCAATGTTTTTACTAATTGCTCCTTAATTGATTTGTGCAGATCCAGGGGTTCCAGATACAAAATGTGTTTTTATTCACATTTTTAATTAATTAGCAAAATGTGCCGCCAACATCGCTTGCTTTAGTTTGATGTTGCTTATGTGAAATAGTTGGTAATGCTTGTGTTGTGTGCCTTGTGTTTGTTTCGTAATTGTTTGCCTTGCATTCATACGCTTGCATTGCGCATCTCATTTAGGTAACGGTAGATACATCGTGAAGGACGTGGTGATGAGGCTCAACCCGAAGATGGTGTTGGGTGGCCATCCCGAAGAAGGTGTTTGGCGAACCCACAAGTTCCTGGAGCGGCGATGTTCCCGAAGTGGTGCCAACTAACACTAGCATGAGTGTTGTTTCCCAGGCAAGCCCCGGAACATTCTAGGTCTCCTACCATTCTTTTATAAATGCAATCGAGTCAATATAATGATTGTTGCATTAAGTTATAGGAGTTGAATGATACCGTTGATGCATTACTTACTTATCCTTGTCCACCAGCAATTATTATCTCGATATCCCTGCTAGGTCTAGGCTCGATTATATGCTTAGCCCTGCTTAGACCGGTAAAAGTCGGGTGATTTCCTGTCCCCCGCATATAGGTGGATACTGATCATGATTAGCCTGTGCTATCATGGAGATAACCATGTGATAATTAATTTGAGACTGTGCGGGATGTAAGAGCAGCAGGACATGGGTTCTGTGTGCTAGTAGTCTCCCGTCTGTGTCACATAGGACCCGTTTCGGGAAGTGTCCCTTCAGTCAAATTGAACGCGTCAATCACTTAACGGAGTAGATCGGAGTACCTCCCGTGAAGCCGAGTAAGGTTATTCGAGCCGGTGATGGAGATGTTGACGCCTAACCCCCAGGGCCTCAGCTGTACCGTGGGCAACTATTCTGAGCCACCTGGCATGGTCCGAGGGCAGGCGGGGCCTGATCGACCTGGCATGACCGTGGGCAGCTATAGCTTGAGCGACCTGACACTGAGATAACCCCCGGTGTAGAAGGGCCCATGGCCGTCCCGCGAACTGTGTTCTCGAATCTCCTGAGTGGCAGCTTACGACTGCCGTAACCGGATGTGTCAGGCGAGTGTGTGACATTTTATCCCCAGCTAGGTAGGAATCGATTATAATCACCATCGCTCCTGGACAGTGAGTAATTGACTTTAGATCACTACCCGTAGAACTTATGGAACTAAAGATGGTTTAACGATGAATCTGAAAGGCTATTGATGAAACAGTCACTCTTGCTTGATTAATTATCCAAGTGATTGCTCTAGATTAGGTGAAAATCTAGTTAATGAGGTTGATTATATAAAATTGACTACTAATACTCTAATGATGATTGTTTAATAATGAAAATGCTTTTATGCAAAAAGGTAAGTATGACGAACCCTAGATACAGCCTTGCATACTCCTTGGTGTCACTTTATTTCTGGTTTATGACGGGTAAGTCTAGCTGAGTACATTCGAGTACTCGGGGTTTATCCCACCTTGTTGCAGGTGAAGGTTAGGCCTGCCGAAAGGTGATGGCTAGTGCCGGTGGGCTCGACAGTTCCGTACTTCTTCTCTTATGCTGTTGTTGGAGGATGTTACTCAAGCTAGCAAAGTATTTGAACCTATGTTATGGTATTCATTTCAAAGCTATGTTGTTTCATCTAAATTAAATGGAACTCAATTTGTCTTATTATTTGTGAACACTATTGTAATATTATATCCGCTGCAAAGCTCCGTGGACATGATTTGTATTTGCTTGATCATGCGATCTTGGTTGAGATGTTGGAAATGTTTGAAATCCTTCGAGATTTCTGGACTACCGGGTTTATATGGGCTCAAGTGTGCTAATTCAGCTGCTTCGGCGGAGGTTTTCGCACTTGTGCTCTTATAAATTGGTCGTTTCTATTATAGCGTTGAGCACGGAGACAGTGATCGAAGGCAAGGTGAAGGTCAAGTAGAGACGTGCCGTGCCGATGGACCCAGAGCGGTGAAGGGCGGACGTGAGTCTTGGACTGACGGACTGGTGGCCTGAGGATCAGCTATGGTGGCTAACAGCCTGAGACAACGACGAGCGAAGACTTGCGGGGCACGGTGTGGTTCGAGTCGAGGACCTGAGGACACGTGTCGGTGGACGGGGTGCACGGGCGGTGCATCCCCTCTACAACATCGGTTTGGTGGTTGAGCCACAGAAAAACCACCGGGAGGACGGTTTCCAGGTTTGGGCCACAAAACCTGGGTGTGGCCGATTTCCGAGTTTGGGCCACAAAACTCGGGCTCAGGACGGTTTCTAGGTTTGGGCCTCAAAACCTGGGCGTTGGCGGGTTTCTGAGTTTGGGCCACAAAACTCAGGTGATGGACGATAGGTTTCCCGGTTTTGGCCTCAAAACCGGGGGAGGACTTGAAGACTGGTTTCCCGGTTTCAGCCTCAAAACTGGGGGGAGGTCTAGGAAAAGGACGAGCGGCGCGTTGGCGGCACGTGGCGGCATCAGGTGAGGTCGCGTCGAGGCGAAGCTACCAGATGTGCGGGCGTGGCCGTCGGATCGACTACACTTCGAGTTGGTCATGAATACCCTTAGGGTTAGCCTGCCCGCTCATTAGCAGTAGTGGTAGAAGGGGAATAATTGTATTAGGCTATATAAGGAGTGGCAACCCCTCCCTCTAGATATCTCAGCCATTGCTATTTTGCACTTAGGGTTTCCTGCTCTCCGACATCCCTGCCATAGCTATTGAGATCTGTAGAGACGACTAGTCATACCTCTGTGTTCCCGAGATTTTGAGGAAGTGAGACCATAATCTCACTATTGTCTCGTGTGTTCGAGACATGGCTGAATTTGTGGTTGTGATTCGCGTTTTGAACTTGTTCTTCGCGTTCTTCATTTTCTCCACGATTTTCCCGTGACTTGTTCTTCCTCCTCGCTGTGTCTTTCTCAAACCCGTTTGAATCAACTTGTTCTTTGTCGTGAGGGGATCATTTCCACTGAAGGAATTCAACTCAAACCTCACAAACAAGTAGATCCATCAGTTTTTCGTTATGGATTGGTTTTCTCCTCTTTTGCCCCAAATTCTTCCAATTCACCAATTTGGAGTTAGGTTCGAGCCATGATCTCTTACAAGTAGCTCACTAACCTCCTTGGGATTCCTCATACCAAGTCTAAGCTTTAGAGCTTTTGATTCGGAGGAGATCAGGTTGAATTCGCGGAAGAACAGCACAGTTTTGGGGGCATCGAACGCTGGACACGGGACCATCAGACGCTGAGTTCGTTACATCGGACGCTCAGGTGCCACGTGTCAAAGAACAACGTTTTTGAAGGAGCATCGGACGCTGACCATCGAACGCTCCATTGATCATCGAACGCGTCCGGGTTCTGAGCATCGGACGCTGAGGTTACACTATAGCAGCGTCCGATGACAATGCAGTAAGGTTCCTGAACCGTCCATGTTGCATCAGACGCGTCCGACACCTTGACATCGGACGCTGTCAGCGTCTGATGTAGTGAATTTTGCACTGCTTCATCCATGGTTCATTCGTCCCTTGTCGGTTTTGGTTTCTGGCTTTTGCGTTGGGTTACTAGAGTGGTGTAGTGTCTTGCTGTGCTTCTTGGAAGCATCCACCCTACATCTAGGGTCGTGGACACTATCAAGCTCTAGGTTGCTCTTGGGGTTGATTTTTGGGCCAGTGGCTATAAGTTTCTGAAAAGAAATTTAAAGCTCCCATTCACCCCGCTCTGGTCGCCTTTTGTATAGCACTTTCGGTCCTTCAAAAAAATCAACTGCGAGTTTTTTGGTGCATTAGTGGGCAAAATGACCATCCCGTGTGAGTCTTGCGGCACCGTTCCATCGAAAATGAAAGTGCCAAAAACACGCCAAACATGGGTTTTGGGTCAAACAGAGATGATTCAGTGCGTCCGTTGTGAAAAATTCTACTGTAAGTTTTTCGGTGCATCAGTGGAAAAACGACTCACCCGTGTGAGTTTTGCGGCACCGTTCCGTCAAAAATGAAAATGCCAAAACCTTACCAAACATGAGTTTTGGGTCAAACAGAGATAATTGGATGTGTCCGTTGCGAAAAATTGAACTGCATCTTTTTCGGTGGATCAGTGAGACAAACAGCCCTATAGCGTGAGTTTTGCGGCACCACTGCGTCGGAAATGAATATGCCAAAACCCCACCAAACATGAGTTTTGGGTCAAACGGACATGATTAGGTGCGTCCGTTGTGAAAAAATGAACTACGAGTCCGTTCCATCAGAAATGACAGTGCCAAAAACTCACCAAACATGAGTTTAGTTTTGGGTCAAACGGAGATGATTGGTGGCGTCCATTGCGAAAAATTCAATTGCAAGTTTTTGGTGCATCAGCGAATAAAATGGCCCACCCGCGCGAGTTTTACGGCACCGTTCCGTCAAAAATGAAAGTGCCAAAAACCACCAGAAATGAGTTTTGGGTCAAACGAAGATGACTGGGTGCGTCTATTGCAAAAAATTCAACTGCGAGTTTTTCTATGCATCAGTGGGAAAAATGACTCTCTGGCGTGAGTTTTACGACACCATTTCGTCGGAAATGACAGTGCTAAAAACCCACCAAACATGAGTTTTGGATGAAACGGAGATGATTAGGCGCGTCCATTGCGAAAAATTCAACTGCGAGTTTTTCAGTGCATTAGTGGGAAAACGGCCCTCCTGCGCAAGTTTTACGACACAACTCCGTAAAAAATGACACAACTCCGTAAAAAATGACAGTGCTAAAAACTCACCAAACATAAGCTTGGGGTCAAACAGAGAAGATTGGGTGCGTCCGTTGCCAAAAATTCAACTGCAATTTTATGGTGCATTAGTGGGAAAACCCACCAAATATGAGTTTAGTTTTGGGTCAAACAGAGATAATTGCGTGCGTTCGTTGTGAAAAGTTCAAGTGCAAGTTTCTGGTGCATCAGTGGGTAAAATAGCCCTCCCGCGCGTGTTTTGCGGCACCGTTTCGTCAGAAATGAAAGTGCTAAGAACCCACCAAACATGAGCTTTGGGTCAAACAGAGTTAACTGGGTGCGTCCGTTGCGAAAAATTATAATGCGAGTCCGTTCCGTTGGAAACGTCAGTGCCAAAAACCCACCAAACATGAGTTTAGTTTTGCGTCAAATGGAGATGATTGGGTGCGTCCGTTGCAAAAAATTCAACGACAAGTATTTAGTGCATGAGTGGTTAAAATGGCCCTCTAGCACGAGTTTTACGACACCATTGCATCGGAAATGAATGTGCCAAAACCCCACCAAACACGAGTTTTGGGTCAAATGGAGATGATTGGGTGCGTCCGTTGCAAAAAATTCAGCTGCAAGTTTTTGGTGCATTAGTGGGAAAAACAACCCTCAGATGCGAATTTTATGGCACCGTTCTGTCGGAAATGAAAGTGTCAAAACCCGCCAAACATGAGTTTTGGGTCAAATGGAGATGATTGGGTGCGTCTGTTGCGAAAAATTCAACTGCGAGTTTTTTGGTGTATCAATGGGAAAAACGACTCTATGGCCCGAGTTTTACGACACTGTTTCATCAGAAATGAGAGTGCCAAAGACCCACCAAACATGAGTATTGGATCAAATGGAGATGATTGGGTGAGTCTGTTGCGAAAAATTCAACTCCGTGTTTTTCGGTGCATCAGTCGGCAAAACGGCCCTCCCGCGCGAGTTTTGCGGCACCGTTCCGTCGGAAATGAAAGTGCCAAAAACACGCCAAACATGCATTTTGGGTCAAAAAGAGATGATTGAGTGCGTCCGTTGTGAAAAATTTAACTTTAAGTTTTTCGGTGCATCAGTGGAAAAAACGGCTCACCCGCGTGAGTTTTGCGGCACCGTTTCGTCAAAAATGAAAATGCCAAAACCTTACAAAACATGAGTTTTCGGTCAAACGGAGATAATTGGATGTGTCCATTGCGAAAAATTCAACTGCGTCTTTTTCGGTGGATCAGTGGGGAAAACAACCATCTGGTGCGAGTTTTGCGGCACCATTGCGTCGGAAATGAATGTGCCAAAACCCCACCAAACATGAGTTTTGGGTCAAACGAACATGATTGGGTGCGTCCATTGCGAAAAATTGAACTGCGAGTCCGTTCTGTCGGAAATGACGGCGCCAAAAACCCACCAAACATGAGTTTAGTTTTGCGTCAAACAGAGATGATTGGGTGCGTCCGTTGCGAAACATTTAACTACAAGTTTTTGGTGCATCAGTGGCTAAACTGGCCCTCCCGCGCGAGTTTTGCGGCACTGTTCCCTCAGAAATGAAAGTGCCTAAAACCCACCAACATGAGTTTTGGGTCAAACAGAGATGACTGGGTGCGTCAGTTGCGAAAATTCAACTGTGAGTTTTTCGGTGCGTCAGTGGAAAAAATGACTCTCCGGCATGAGTTTTACGACACCGTTTTGTCGGAAATGACGGTGTCAAAAACCCACCAAACGTGAGTTTTGGATAAAATGAAAATGATTGGGCGCGTCCATTGCGAAAAATTCAACTGCGAGTTTTTCAGTGCATTAGTGGGAAAAACGGCCCTCCTGCGCGAGTTTTACGACACTGTTCCGACTGAAATGACAGTGCCAAAAACCCAACAAACATGAGTTTTGGGTCAAACAGAGACGATTGCGTGCATCTGTTGCCAAAAACTCAACTGCAAGTTTTTTGAGCATTAGTGGGAAAAATGGCCCTCCGACGCGATCTTTATGCAACCATTCCATCAGAAATGAAAGTGTCAAAAACCCACCAAACATGAGTTTTAGGTCAAATGGAGATGATTGGGTGCGTCTGTTGCAAAAAATTCAACTGCGTGTTTTTCAATGCATCAATTGGAAAAATGACTCTATGGCGCGAGTTTTACAACACCGTTTCATCAGAAATGACAGTGCCAAAAACCCACCAAACATGAGTTTTGGGTCAAACGGAGATAATTGGATGTGTCCATTGCAAAAAAAATCAACTGCGTCTTTTTCGGTGGATCGGTGGGAAAAATAGCCCTCTAGTGCGAGTTTTGCAGGACCGTTCCATCAAAAATGAATGAGCCAAAACCCCACCAAACAAGAGTTTTGGGTCAAACGGAGATGATTGGGTGCGTCCGTTTTGAAACATTGAACTGCGAGTCCGTTCCGTCGGAAATGACAGTGCCAAAAACCCACCAAACATGAGTTTAGCTTTGGGTCAAACGGATATGATTGGCTGCGTCTGTTGCGAAAAATTCAACTACAAGTTTTTGGTGCATCAGCGTAAAAAATGGCCCTCCCGCGCGAGTTTTGCTGCACCATTCCGTCAGAAATAAAAGTGCCAGAAACCCACCACACATGAGTTTTGTGTCAAACGGAGATGATTGGGTGCGTCCGTTGCGAAAGAATCAACTGCGAGTTTTTCTGTGCATCATTGGGAAAAATAACTCTCCGGCGTGAGTTTTACGACACCGTTTCGTCGGAAATGACAGTGCCAAAAACCCACCAAACATGAGTTTTGGATGAAATGGAGATGATTGGGCATGTCCATTGCGGAAAATTCAACTGCGAGTTTTTAGTGCATTAGTGGGGAAAACGGCCCTCCTGCGAGAGTTTTACGACACTGTTCCGTCAGAAATGACAGTGCCAAAAACCCAGCAAACATGAGTTTTGGGTCAAACAGAGATGATTGGGTGAGTCCGTTGCCAAGAATTCAACTGCAAGTTTTTGGTGCATTAGTGCAAAAAACCCACCAAACATGAGTTTAATTTTGGGTCAAACGGAGATGATTGAGTGTGTTCGTTTCGAAAAATTCAAGTGGAAGTTTTCGGTGCATCAGTGGGTAAAATGGCCCTCTCGCGCGAGTTTTGCGGCACCATTCCATCGGAAATGAAAGTGCTAAAAAACCACCAAACATGAGTTTTGGGTTAAACGGAGATGATTGGGTGCGTCCATTGCAAAAAATTCAACTGCAAGTTTTTGGTGCATTAGTGGGAAAAACGGGCCTCCGATGCAAGTTTTACGGCACCGTTCCGTCGGAAATGAAAGTGTCAAAAACCACCAAACATGAGTTTTGGGTCAAATGGAGATGATTGGGTGCGTCCATTGCAAAAAATTCAATTGTGAGTTTTTCGGTGCATCAATTGGAAAAATAACTCTATGGCGTGAGTTTTACGACACCGTTTCATCAGAAATGACAGTGCCAAAAACCCAGCAATCATGAGTATTGGATCAAATGGAGATGATTAGGTGTGTCTGTTGCGAAATATTCAACTCGGAGTTTTTGGGTGCATCAGTGGGCAAAACGACCGTCCCGCGCGAGTTTTGCGGCACCGTTCCGTCGGAAATGAAAGTGCCAAATGAAGGACCGAGAATGCAAATAGCAAGGCGACCAGAGGGGGAGTGAATGGGAGCCTCAAAAATTACTCTCGAAACTTTGGCCTTTGTCCCAAAAATCAACCCCCAAAAGATTCGATCGAAACCATGATGCCCACGACCCTTGGAAGAGGGTGGATGATCCTAGGATCACAGCGTGGCACCACAAAGCTATAGCAAACCAAACGCCAAAAGCACCGACACAAGTTTGACCCCTAAAAACTGAGTCCCGAACGTAGATTGAAGGCTATGTCGAGAAATCCCCTAATACCGATGCTAACAAGTAGCAAAGATACCTAGAGAGGTTTCTTGGTTAACTATAGGGCCAAACGAGAAGTCCGAAAACCAAGCGGAAAAGCCGGGAGAGCAAACGCACTAAACCGCAGGCTTCAGCCACGTCCCGGACTGTCCGGACTCCTGGTCCCGGACTGTCCGCCCCTACTGCGGACTGTCCGCGACTGGGTGGCGGACTGTCCGCCGGCCAAATTGGACAAAACAGCAATGTTGCTGAAGTCCCCTGGACACCTCCCGAACTGTCCGCGAGCGACAACCACAGACCGTCCACCGGTCAAGCAAAATCAACACAGCCGAAGAACACAGCCACTGACTCGTCTTGCCCCCAACGCCTGGACTGTCCGCCGGTCAGGTGGCGGACTGTCCGCGACTGACCAGTGAAGGCGATTTTGATTGCCCTTCACCCAAATCTCACCTAAATCGATCCAAATCAAAATCCCTTGATCCCAAACTTGGAGAAGATGATCATGAGGTAGTTAGGAGACTATCCCCAAGAAATCATCTACTCAAATCAACTCAATCAACGGGAAATCGAAGGGGAAGGTGTATGAACCGAAAAAGCACCACGAAAACGAAATCGACCCGATCTACTTGTTCGTGAGGGTAGAGATGAATTCCTTCGGTGGAAATGTTCTCCTCACTATAAAGAACAAGTTGATTCAAGTGGAATTCGAAAAGACGCAGTATAGAGAGAGATCGAGTGATGGGAAAATCGCGGAGAAACGAAGAACGCAAAGAACACGAACCAAAACGCGAATCAAGACACCGATCTGCAACCGTGTGGCTACCACATGCTACAACAGTGAGATTACGGTCTCACTTCCTAAAAATGTCATGAACACAGAGGTATGGTTCTCTGCGGATCTCAGTAGCTACAGCAGGGGATTGGGAGAGCAGGAAAAACCTAGAAGCAAAGAGCAAATGACTGAGATAGTTTGGGAGGTGGGTGTCTCCCCCTACTTATCCAAATTCTAATTCCCACTCTACCCCTAGTTATTTACAGAGCGAACTAGCTAAACCCTAAGGTTATTCTGGACCAACTCGTGGTAGGTGGTGATGCGACGGCCACGCCCGCACAACTGGTAGCGTTGCCTCGACGCAACCTCACCGATTGCCGCCACATGCCGCCACTGCTCTGCTTGTCCTTTTCACGGACTCCGCCCCCCGGTTTTGAGGCTGAAACCGGGAAACCTATCTTCACGACCATCCCCCGATTTTGAGGCCAAAACCGGGAAACCCGACGTCCATCGCCTGAGTTTTGTGGCCCAAACTCAGAAACCCGTCAGCGCCCAGGTTTTGAGGCCCAAACCTGGAAACCGTCCTTAGCCCGAGTTTTGTGGCCAAACTCGGCAAACCCGCAGCACCCAGGTTTTGTGGCCCAAACCTGGAAACCGTCCACCCGATGGTTTTTCTATGGCTCAACCATCAAACCGACGCTGTAGAGGGGATGCACCGCCCGTGCACCCCGTCCACCAACACGTGTCCCCAGGTCCTCGACCCGAGCAACACCATGCCCCGCAAGTCTTCGCTCGTCGCTGTCCCAGGCTGTCAGCCACCACAGTTGATCCTCAGGCCACTGGTCCCTTAGTCCAAGCCTCACGTCCGCCCTTCACCGCTCCCGGTCCGTCGACATGACACGTCTCTTCTTGACCTTCACCTTGCCTTCGATCACTGTCTCCGTGCTCGACACCTGCACAAGACAAGCCAAAGAACATGCGCATCAAACCCGTTGACAATCACTCATTACTCGAGATTCGGCATACACCCATGTATCCGCAATCTCCCCCTTGATGAGTGCATTGTCAACTACCAACACAAATCATAATGGAATAGAAGAAGGAAGAAGAAGGAGAGAGAACTCGACCAAAGAAGTTCAAGTGGAAAGAGCAAGACAACTTGGTCCCCAAAGACATGGGCAACGGCTCGACGCTACCAAGCAAAGCAAAGCTAGCCCTCAAGAAGAGGTAGAACAGGCTCAACACCGCTAGCAGGAAAGCTCGATACCAACTGTTACCAACTGAAAAACAGAAGAGCTTGATACCAATTGAAAAACTGGAAAGCGTATGCTAGTTCCTCAAGAAAGAGGCAAAGGCTCAACACAACTAGCTATCAAAAAACGCTCCGAACCAATTGGAAAATTTAAAAATTCACCAAACGAGCAAACTCCCCCTCAAATAGTGCACACAACCAGGAAATGCCAGGAAATGCATGATTTGTCAATATATCTCTCCCCCTTAGTTGATAACGCACTATCAAGCAAATTTCTCCCCCTTCCAAAATGCACATGAGTCAAAAATGCAAGTTAGCAGCTTCAGTAATATAGGCAATAGAATGAAAAGATGCTCTATAAAGTGCTGATCCGATAACTCAACAACATCCACAACATGCTAGGAAAGGCTCAAACTGATCACCAAATACGAAATATGAACATATGAGCAAAGTGAGCAGTTTTAGCCAAAAGGTATTCACCATCAAAATAGCACTAAACATGTATAAACAGGAAGTCAAATAAGTGCTAAACATGTATACAAGGTGAACTACCCCTAGCAAAGTTCAATCATCATGCTGCAGAATGAAACATATACTTGTGATTTCAGATTTTAATCGGAGTTGCAGCGGTGAAATTACACAAGTTTAGAATTCAACATGTGACTGCGAGAGGTTGAAAACTTGTCATTGCCTAACTTTTCAACCGAGCTAAGCCTATGCAAAAAGCAATCAGAAGCTTAAAGCGTCAGTTTCGGTCATACACTACACGGCTCAAGTTTAACTCAATGTGCAATGAGAAACTGTCTCGATACCGTGATGTGTTGACAAGCAATCCCATCTTGATCTTTTCAATTCACTTAAAACTTGGTTCAGATTTTATCTTAGAATATGAACATACCAAGCAAGTGAATGACTCAGAACTAGAGACATAGCAACCTAACATATATGAAAAGCACGAGTGAATTCAACACATCCTACACATGCTAGTTGCATATCTCAATAGTGAACATTTTAAGTTTTATGTTCATTAAGGAGGTTCCCCATTCAAAAACAGCTCAGCTCACAACAAGTGATCAGAAAGAGCATAAGCTACAAGCATCATCATATAGCATCGGAGCATACTAGATAGAGCATAATCACATTCCAAAGATTATATGCATGAAGCTCTGAAAGTAAAGATGCATGATGAAATGCAAAAACTAACCTATCAAAAACGAAAACAAAGCGAAAAGAAAAGAAGTGAGTCTATGATACAAGAACCCAAAATGTTTCCCCCATCTAAAAGGGGAAACACACACCAAGCTCACCTCTCAACCGATTAAAGGTTGATTGGTCCAAAGGCTTGGTGAAAATATCAGCCAACTGATGATGAGTATCGACATGGCGAAGGTCGATATCACCCTTCTCAACATGGTCTCACAAAAAATGAAAGCGCACATCAATGTGTTTGGTCTTAGAATGCAGCACGGGGTTCTTAACAACGCTAATAGCACTCGTGTTGTCGCAAAGCAAAGGAACACGAGAAAAACTCAGACCAAAATCACGCAAAGTGGCCATCATCCAAAGTAACTGAGAACAACAGCTAGCTGCAGCAACATATTCAGCCTCTGTGGTAGACTGAGTGACACTAGACTGCTTGCGAGAAGACCAAGATACAAGAGGAGAACCTAAAAACTGACAAGTCCCAGAAGTGGACTTGCGCTCAAGTCGGCAACCAGCAAAGTCGGCATCAGAAAAACCGCAAAGGGAGAGGGTGGAGGAAGCTGAATACCAAATCCCGAACTCAGGTGTGAAATGAAGGTACCTCATAATGCGCTTGACCGCCTGTCGGTGAGAAGTGCGCGGCGACGCCTGAAAGCGCGCGCACAGACACACCGCGAACTGAATGTCCGGGCGTGTCGCCGTCAGGTAGAGCAGCAACCCGATCATACTCCGGTACTCCTTCTGGTCCATAGCTTCTCCATCCTTGTCCGCATCCAGGGCCGTCGTGGTTGACATGGGTGTTGGAAGAGGCTTGGCCTCACCCATATCAAACTTCTTCAGCAAGTCTTTGGTATACTTGCCCTGGTGCACAAACGTTCCTTCTCGGGATTGCATAATTTGCAATCCGAGAAAGAATGTCAGCTCGCCCATCATACTCATCTCGAACTCCCTGCTCATAAGATCTGCAAACTTGGCAACCAAAGCATGAGAAGAACCACCGAAAATGATATCATCCACGTAAATCTGGACCAAGAGAGTGTCTTTGCCTTGCTTGAGAACAAAAAGCGTTTTATCCACACATCCCATTTTAAAATCCTTAGCAAGCAAAAAAGGTTTTCAACCTATCATACCAGGCTCTAGGGGCTTGTTTCAAACCATATAAAGCTTTGTGGAGTTTAAAAACATGGTTTGGAAACTTGGGATTTTCAAAACCGGGTGGTTGTTCGACATACACCTCTTCTTCTATGTAGCCATTTAAGAAGGCACTCTTGACATCCATTTGAAAAAGTTTAAACCCTTTGGATGCAGCAAAAGCCAAGAGTATTCTAATTGCCTCCAAATGAGCTACAGGAGCAAAAGTCTCCTCATAGTCTATCCCCTCCTTCTGACTATACCCCTTGGCTACAAGTCTGGCCTTGTTCCTTACAATGTGGCCATTCTCTCCTTGTTTGTTTTTGAAAACCCATTTTGTCCCAATAGGACTACAGTCTGGAGGAGGTGGAACCAAAACCGAAACCCGATTTCTTTCAAAATTTTCTAACTCCTCATGCATGGCATTGACCCAATCCGGATCCGTCAAAGCGTGTCCAACATCTCAGGGTTCAAAATCAGCAACAAATGCAGAGTGAGCAAAGTGAGAGATTTGTTGTGACCTGGACCGAGTGACACGTTCGTCGATGCTGCCGATCATCTGTTGAGGCGGGTGTTGGCGCTGAATGTGTCGTGGTGCCTCCCGAGCTGAAGAAACCTCCCCCTCAACAGCAGCTGGTGCCTCCCCGGGTACAAATGGTACAGCCCGAGGCGGCGGATCCCACGACCCCCAAGTAGTTGAAGAGGAGGGATCGGGGCCATGAGTCGTAGTAGAAGCCGCTCCTTGCGGCACAGCAGGTGGAGGAGGTGCTGGATCATCCATCCCTTCAGCACCCTCATCCTCGTCATCAAAAAGAGGCTCACCAACCTCATGATCACCTGCACGCTCAAAACGAGAAGAAGGACAAACCATGGTCTCGTCGAAGGTGACATCGAATGTCTCCATGACTCGGTTAGTATCAAGGTTAAGTACACGATATGCACGAGTATGAGTGCCATAACCCAAAAATACACCGTCAGAAGAACGAGACTCAAATTTGTCCAGGTTGCCTTTCTTAAGTATAAAACAGTGGCAACCAAAAACTCTAAAGTAACTCACTTTGGGCTGTCTTCCAAAACACAACTCGTAAGAAGTCTTTTTCAAGAAAGCTCGGAGGAAAATGCGATTGGAAATATAGCATGCAGTGTTCATAGCTTCGGTCCAATATCGCCTAGGAGTCCTATGCTCATCGAGCATCGTCCTGGCCATCTCTACAAGGGTTCGATTCTTCCTCTCTACAACACCATTTTGTGGCGGTGTGTAGGGGGAAGAAAACTGATGGTCCAAACCCAAAGAGTTACAAAACTTCTCAAAATCTGAATTCTTGAATTCAGAACCATTATCACTACGAATAGCTCGCATTGAGTTCATAGGGAACTCGTTCTGAAGACGCAAAATCAGATTGCGAGCAAAAGAGAAAGTCCCAGTCTTCTCAGTCAAAAAGAAGACCCACGAATATCTCGAAAAATCATCGACAACAACAAGCACGTACCACTTCCCCCCAACCGAGCTCACCCGAGCCCGACCAACAAGGTCCATGTGCAAAAGCTCTCCAGGGCGCTTAGTCATGATTTGAGTCACTGGATGGTGGGGAGCGGCAACCATCTTCCCATGTCTACAAGAATGGCAAACAAGGTCCTTTTCTATGGACAACTTGGGCAATCCTCGGATTAGGCCAAGTGAGCTAAGCCTTGCAAGCAAGTCGAAGCTCAGGTGACCGAGTCTCCTATGCCACTTCCAAAGATCAGAGGAGGAAGGACCAGCCACAAGACATCAAGAAAATCCAAACGACTCTGAGAAATTCGCACGAAAGACTTTCCCAAAGGGTGAAATCAAACATACAAGATTGCCCTGAGGATCTAAAATACGACTGAGATTTGGCTTAAAACGAATCTCATAGTCATCATCAAAAAGTTGCAAAATAGAAAGAAGGTTAAAATGCAAGTTAGAAACAAGAGCAACATCACGCAACACAAAGTGCTCATTAACTCGCACCGACCCATGAGACAACACTCTACCTTTGCTATTGTCACCGAAGGTGATAAACTTCTTTCCGGCAACAGGACTAAGACTGGAGAACCACTTGGCGTTTCCGGTCATGTGCCTCGAGCAACCGGAATCCACCAACCAAATGTCCTCCAATCGTTTTACCTACATCAATAAAAAGACATAGGGTGAGCATACGGTCCAACACTGGGGTGAGTGAAATAGGAAGAATACTAGTGTTGGGTCGGCTGCTCAAAAGAACGGTTAGTAGAAAAACCATTCCTAGCACGTCTACGGGGAAAGCGTTCACCACGCACAGGAAAACGTGGTCTGCTAAGGGAAGAGCGTCCATCGCGATACTCAAAACGTGGTGGAGGGTAATGCTCAACAAAGCCACCGCCACGGGGTCCATATCCTGCAAAACCTGGATCCCGCCGGGCAACACCTCCCTGACGCCTAGGACCTTGAGGCATTGGACCTCTAGGCCTAGCAGCTCTCCTCTGAATAGTCGGCCCATGTACATCATGGAAAGGATGGTACATGTCCGCATTGTTCATCTCCCTGGCATGGTGCTCCGCTCTCTTGCGCCAAAAACAAAACTCACTCAAGTGTCCATCTCTCCCACAGTGCTCACAATGGTACCTCACCGCTCTCATAGGGGGTTGTTGGTACTCACGGTAGTGGGTATGGATCACTTTGCCTTTCTGTGGCATGAGCTCCTCTTGGATAGGTGGCATTGTGTCTAGCTTGTTCTTGAGGTGGTTTGGTTTTGGAGCCCATGTCTGTTTCTTTGGTGGAGCTCTCGGAGGTTCCTCATACACTCCATCTTTGGTGTTAGGCTTGAGAGGCTCTTTGGGTGGAATCTTGGTAAGCTTGGGAGTAGTGGTGGAGTTGGGCTTCTCACTCGGGTTAAGACCACTAAACTCTCCAACCTTGCCAAACGAAGAAGCACACTCAACACCCTGAGCAAAACCTACACCTGGACCTCCAGCAGCACGCTTGAATTGGGAGATCATCATCCCAAGCTGCGGCTCACCACAAGACACCCATGACAAGATGGTCCGAAGGTTTGTGTTTTCTTCCTCGGTCTACATCTTGTCATGCTTCACATTAGCAATCTCCATCTCCAAACCTTCACACAAAGCGCACCTAGACACACAAGTGCTACCCGAGCTGGCCTTCTCAAGAGACACAATCTTGGCATTCTTCTCTGCCAACTCAGATTGCAAGCCTGCACAAGACTTGCACGCACCCAACAACACGGGTCTCGCTCGGAGCTCATCCACCTCTCCAACCAAAGCAGCATACTTACCTCTCAAAGTGAGAAGGTCAGTCATGTGCTTGGTGCACATCTCGCACTCACCCTCCTCAGAAACGACCATGGTGGACCTAGCAAACTCAAGCTCCTTCACTGTATCCTCCCACTTCTGCCTAAACTCCTTTCGCTCCCTAGCAGCACGCCTAGGCAGCTTGTCTTGACTAAGAAGTGCAGCAATAAGTTTCTCGACCTCAGCAGAAAGCTCATCGGGGGTCTGAGATACCTGGGAGGTGTCGTCATCGTCGTCGTTCCGAGGGGTGTCCTCCAGCTGGCTGTCGACCTCCTTGCCGAGGGCCATGGTGCAAAAGCCCTCGTTGTCGGCGAAGAAGCAGAGGCCGTTCAGCTTGTCCTCGATCTTCTTTCTCTTCTCGGACTCGTCGTCGCTTGAGCAAGCGGAGTCGTCATCCGAGTCATCCACATTGCTGAGCGTGGCAAAGAAAGCACACTGCTCAGCCTGGACCTTCTCCAAGTACTTCTTCTTGATGTACTCCTTGTTGAAGCCGCCCTTCCGCTTGTGCTTCGTGGGGACGTACTTCTCCTTGCGCTTGCCGGAGTCGTACTTGTGCCCATGATCGCTCTTCCCAAATGCTTGCTTGTTCTTCTTGGGACAGTTGGCGATGAAGTGGTCGGGGTTGCCGCACTCGAAACATCCCGAGCGTCCTCCTCCGCGGCGACGGTTCATGCGGTTGTTGTGAAACCGCGAGAACCAGTTGGCAAGCAAAGCCAACTCATTATCCCCCATGAACTCCAACAGCTCCTCTATGACAGAAAGAAGAGAAGAAAGTGCAAAGCCTCCAGAGGGGTTAGCAGAAGAGCCAGAAACCAAAGCCATAGACGGGCTAGAAGGATTCTCATAAGAAGCCCTCGTCATGGCATCAATCTCACTGGACTTGAGCTTACTAAAGAGCTCGTCGCACGTGAGGGTCTCATAGTTAGGCGATTCGATGATCGCCTGGACCTTAGAGTCCCACACCGACCGATCAAGAGTATGCAAAAGCTTCAAAGCCCTCTCATGATCGTCGAAAGGCAACAACTCCTTGTTAGCCCTCATCCTGTTGACAATCACCTGAAAGCGATCGAATAAACTCTCTATGCTCTCGCCAGGCATATGTCTAAAATTCTCATACTCCTGCTTGTGCGACTCGTAGAGACGGGATTTGACTTGAGTGGTTCCCTCATGGAAGCGCATGAGGGTCGCCCAAATCTCACGAGCCGTGGGGAGGTGAGAAACGCGATCAAACTCGGACATGCTCAAATAGGAGAAAAGAGCATTACGTGCTCGGCTATTGGCATCGTGCTCATCGATCTGAAGCTGAGTAGCACGAGCAGCCAAGACAACATAATTGGCCTTGTTGCAAATCTCCCAAACAGAAGAGCCCATGCTCTGAAGATAGGCCGACATGCATATCTTCCAATACGCATAGTTCGTCCCATCGAAAACGACGGTTTGCCCACGCCGCGATCCATGTCGCCTTCTGTGGATCTGGAACCGGCTAAGGTGGAAGATCCTTAATTCGCTCTGATACCAATTGAAGGACCGAGAATGCAAATAGCAAGGCGACCAGAGGGGGGTGAATGGGAGCCTCAAAAATTACTCTCAAAACTTTGGCCTTTTGATGCGAACCCGCTAGGGTTTTTGCCCGATCTTTCGATGAGAAACGGGGATCACATTCAAGCTCAAAAGTCTTATTAAAATCAGGAAGTTGTAGGAGAGGCGCATGAGTTAACTTATCTTTCAACATGTCGAATGAATTCTCTTGTGTTTTGCCCCACTCAAAAGGCACCCCCTTCTTGGTAAGCTCATTCAATGGTGCAGCAATGGTGCTGAAATCCTTCACAAAACGGCGATAGAATCCAGCAAGTCCTAGGAAACTCCGCACCTGGGTGATAGTCTTTGGGACAGGCCATCCCTGTATAGCTTCCACCTTGGCTTGATCAACCTCAATTCCCTGTGGAGTTACAACATAACCAAGAAAAGACACTCGATCGGTGCAAAAGGTGCACTTCTCAAGGTTACCAAATAAGCGTGCCTCGCGTAGTGCATTAAAAACAGCACGTAAATGATCAAGATGTTCATCCAATAATTTGCTGTAAATTAATATATCATCAAAATATACGACAACAAATTTCCCAATGAAAGCACGCAAAACCTCGTTCATTAATCTCATGAAAGTACTAGGTGCATTAGTTAACCCAAAAGGCATGACTAACCACTCATATAAACCGAACTTAGTTTTGAAAGCAGTTTTCCATTCATCTCCCAATTTCATACGAATCTGGTGGTAGCCACTACGTAAATCAACTTTTGAAAACACAACAGCACCACTCAGTTCATCTAGCATATCATCTAATCGTGGAATAGGGTGTCGATATCGAATGGTGATATTATTAATAGCTCTACAATCAACACACATACGCCATGTTCCATCTTTCTTAGGCACTAAAATTACTGGAACAGCACAAGGGCTAAGGGATTCTCGCACATAACCTTTGTCCAGTAGTTCTTGCACTTGTCGCTGAATTTCCTTTGTTTCTTCCGGGTTTGTCCTGTATGGCGCACGGTTTGGCAAAGATGCACCAGGAATAAGATCAATTTGGTGCTCAATCCCGCGTAGTGGTGGCAGCCCCGCTGGTACCGCACTTGGAAACACATCGGAATACTCCTGCAAAACGTTAGCAACAGCAGGGGGCAAAGAACATTGCATATCCTCAATTGAAATCAAAGCATCCTTGCATATCAAAGCATAAGCAACAGAAGTGGATGCATTGAACTCATTAATATCTGATTTGGTAGCTATCATACAACGTCCTTTCAGTTTTATCTCATCTTTGTTACCAATTACAGATTTATCATTTTTATTGCTCTCGCTCTTTGCTTTAGTAGCCCTTGCAACATCAGTTTGCATAATAGTTTCAGGGGACATAGGATGCAGCACAATTTTGCGATCATGGTATAGAAAAGAATACTGATTTGATCTACCATGATGCATAGAATCTCTATCAAATTGCCAAGGTCTACCTAGCAGAATGTTACAAGCTTGCATAGGCACAACATCACATTCAACAATATCTTTGTAGGATCCGATGGAAAAATTGATTCTCACAAGTCTAGTTACCTTTGCCTTACCACTGTTGTTCAGCCATTGGATGTAGTAGGGATGCGGGTGTGGTTTGGTGTTGAGGGCAAGTTTCTGCACCATATCGCTGCTTGCCAAGTTGTTGCAGCTACCTCCATCAATGATCATGCGGCAGGAACGCTCTTTGATGACACACTTTGTTTGGAATAAAATATGTCGCTGATTTTGCTCCGCCTTCTCCATTTGTGCACTAAGCACTCGCTGCACGATCAAGCTTTCATAGTGGTCCGCTTCACCTGCATTAATATGTTCTTCTATTTGTTCTTCATTACCTGCATGGTCAGTCGCAAGCAGTGCAAGCGTGTCTTCATCAAAATCACTAGCAGATGAGCACTCACCATCATCTTTGACAATCATAACTCGCTTGTTTGGACAATCACGCATCATGTGTCCATATCCCTTGCACCGGTGACATTGTATGTTGCTTGTTCTACCCGTCGATGCCACGGATGAAGTACTCACAGCAGGCTTTTGCATCGTCTTTGCAACTGAATTTGTGGGAGCAGCTCGAGTCTTGTCACTAGATGATGGAGTAGACATACGTGTAGATGGAGTTGTAGTCATGCGTTGCTGCCATGAATTAGCCTTCCCTGCAGAAATATTAGTCCTTGCGCTAGCACGTCGTCCCTGCACTTCCCTTTCAGCTTTACAAGCAAGATGAAACAAACGGGTTACACTATTGTATTCCTTGTAAGCGAGGATGTCCTGAATTTCCCGATTTAACCCACCCAAAAATCTAGCCATAGCCGGTTCCTCATCCTCCTCTAGGTTACAACGCAACATACCCGTTTGTAATTCCTGATAATATTCTTCTACACTTTTAGCACCTTGTCTCAATTGCTGCAACTTATTTATCATATCACGGGCATAGTAAGATGGAACAAATCTAGCTCTCATGGCTCGTTTCAGCGCATCCCAAGTTCTAGGTAAGTTATTAGGATTTTTCTTGCCATATTCTATCCACCAAACAGAAGCAAAATCTGTAAACTCACTAGTAGCAGCCCTAACACGTGTAGTCTCAGGAAATTCATGACATGCAAACTTTTGATCAACAGCAATCTCCCAAGTAATGTAGGCATCAGGGTCATATTTACCATCAAAAGGAGGTATCTTAAATTTAATCTTACTGAAAGCATCATCATTATTGTGTACCTCGCGTCGGCGGTTGCCACCCATACCTCTACGGTTGTGACGTAGGCGTCGTCGATCACGAGCGTCTTGATCATCATGCTCAGTATCAGCAGTGTAGTCATCTTCATGACTACCGTGCTCTCGATCTCCCTCCTTTTCTTCTTTATGCTTCTCTTTATCTTCGGTGTGGAAGTCATCAAATCGCCTTAGGAGAGCAGCAAGGCTTTTGTCCACACTAGCAACGGATTCCTCCAAACTTGTAAGCTTGTTGTTTGTGGCCATCTGCGTAGCCTCCAACTGCCCCAGCTTTTCATTTGTCACCTGCAAGTCATTATCAAGTCCCTCTGTGTGCAGCTTCACTTTCCTTTCAAAATGCTGTATGATGCCCTTAGTGCGAGGTGTATGTAGTGTTTCGTTGTCATCATCTCCCCCTGTCATGGTTCAAAAACAAAGACAACAAGAAAGGCAAGTGAAGAAATAAAAGCCCTACAACTACTAGGATGTAGCTACAGCAAGTCTCTCACACTCAACTTGTTACACAAGTTCTTACCAATTCTTACCTTGCTTGACAGGAGGGGTCGTCTACCAACAAGTCTTCAGCAATGGATGAAGTGTATCGGTGCTGCGGCACAAGACCTGTCAAGCTGTAGAGTATGTGGAGCTATAGGTGGGCTGAAACAAGGAACGAACTAGCAGCACGTTAGTTATAAAGGCGAGCTGAATAAACGTTCGACGACGGTACTGTGCTGGTCCTAGGCTAGACCGTGCTAGAGACGCGAGCCTGGACACAAAGGAAAACCACAGCACACCCCTGAAAACAAGATGGAACAAACCTAAAATCAATATGAAAAACAGCCCCTTTTCTTTTGACTCTTTTCTCTTTTTTTTTTTTTTTTTTTTGGGCAACCTCAAAAACTGATTATATGAACAAAAGAATACAAAGGAGCAATTCGGTACACACACTTTTTCCGAAAGTACAGGGGTATTCCGGTAAGAAGAAGATACTCTCTCTCTCTCTCTCTCTAGAGTAAGGCCGAACAAGTATGGAGTTATCTTTCTTTTGGATCACAGAAGGACTCACGTAGATGGAGTTCAGGATATATTAACAAGCGGGCTCCAAGTTGTACTCGGTTTTCACTCAGAACCAACCACAAACGGATTCCACCTATTGCCGAGTTCTACTCGGTTTCCTTTTTTTTTATCACGTTGGTGGAACTCAGATTGGAACTCAACTCGATCCGGACCAAGACCACAGACAGTTCAATTCCGACTTCACAACAGATTCGACAGAGAGAAGATATGGTAATACTCGGCTGTGTATAGATGGTGACAAGAACTCGAAACTCTAAAGGACTAGACACTAAGACCAGCAACTCGACACAAACCGAAGCAACGCAAATTCAACAAGCCCTAACTAAACGGTACTAGCCAAGGCACAAAGGTTTAATAGGATTATGGAAAAACTAATCTACTATATTTTTTTTTTGGCTTTTCTGGACTATAGGAAATTAATTAAAAACAGCAATGGATTAGAAGCCTCTCACCGAAGAACCTTGCTCTGATTACCAACTGATGCGAACCCGCTAGGGTTTTTGCCCGATCTTTCGATGAGAAACGGGGATAACTCGATTGGTGGATGGAGATGACGTTCACGGCCCGACTACAGCCCTCAAGACCGCGCCTTAGCAACCGATACACCACGTCCAATAGCCGTCACGATCTTGTGGAGCGCGACAACCAGCCCCTAGGGCTCCCGTCCTGCAAGCAATCGAAGAACTAGCAAGAACGAGGAAACAAGCACTGAATTTGCAAGATGAAATTGAAGGTTTCAAAGCGAATCTTAATCTACAATGGGGTTCCGAAGACAAGGAGACGGGCGGCTGATCCTGCACGCGCGCCTACAAGCAAGTAGCTAAGGCTAAACTTGATCTAAACAAAACCCAAACCGACCATGGCGGCTATAGAGGGATATAAGTAGATGGATTGACGACCAAAAGAGTGTTGGGGTCGTCCTCCAACCCTAGGACGCGTCCCTAATGGACCCAACTTGATACATGGGCCATAAGCCCAAAATGAGGTGACGCAGCACCCTGGACAGCAAGACCTGTCGACGGTAATTGGATCATTGCCGCTGCTGCCGAACAGATATTGACGTGGGACTTGATTCATATGAAAGTAAACTTGATAAGCTTTCCAACAAGTCCTGAAGCGCCTGAATCCGAATCCGTATGCAACCGTGGTGGCGGTCACAAGTTGGCGCTTTGCTGCAGTCCGAATCCGGCTACCGCGAGTCCTTCTCCCTTTCGGTCTTCTCCTCGGTTCCTAATCAAAAGAAGAGTGCACGCGTTTCCATTGTCTAAACAAGATGGACAAGAGCTTATCATGGAACTCACTTGATGATTAAGTTGACGAGCACGAGCACGAGTAAGAGGGCCAGCTATAGGTTGTGTCGGAGAGGATGTATTGCTGGTGTTAATGTCCTCATCACCTTTGTCCCAAAAATCAACCCCCAAAAGCTTCGATTGAAACCGTGATGCCCACGACTCTTGGAAGAGGGTGGATGATCCCTAAGATCACAACGAGGCACCACAAAGCGATAGCAAACCAAATGCCAAAAGCAACGGCACAAGTTTGACCCCTAAAAACCGAGTCTCGAACGTAGATTGAAGGCTACATCGAGAAATCCCCAAATACCGATGCTAACAAGTAGCAAAGATACCTAGAGAGGTTTCTTGGTTAACTATAGGGCCAAACGAGAAGTCCGAAAACCAAGTGGAAAAGCCGGGAGAGCAAACGCACTAAACCGGAGGCTTCAGCCACGTCCCGGACTGTCCGGACTCCTGGTCCCGGACTGTCCGCCCCTACTGTGGACTGTCCACGACTGGGTGGCAGACTGTCCGCCGGCCAAATGGACAAAACAACAATGTTGCTGAAGTCCCCTGGACACCTCCCGAACTGTCCGCGAGCGACAACCGCGGACTGTCCGCTGGTCAAGCAAAATCAACACAACCGAAGAACACATCCACTGACTCGGATTGCCCCCGACGCCCGGACTGTCCGCCGGTCAGGTGGCGGACTGTGCGCGACTAACCAATGAAGGCAATTTTGATCGCCCTTCACCCAAATCTCACCCAAATCGATCCAAATCAAAATCCCTTGATCCCAAACTTGGAGAAGATGATCATGAGGTAGTTAGGAGACTATCCCCAAGAAATCATCCGCTCAAATCAACTCAATCAACGGGAAATCAAAGGGGAAGGTGTATGAACCAAAAAAGCGCCACGGAAACGAAATCGACCCGATCTACTTGTTCGTGAGGGTAGAGATGAATTCCTTCGGTGGAAATGTTCTCCTCACTATAAAGAACAAGTTGATTCAAGTGGAATTCGAAAAGACGCAGTTTAGAGAGAGATCAAGTGATAGGAAAATCACGGAGAAACGAAGAACGCGAAGAACACGAACCAAAACGCGAATCAATACACCGATCTGCAACCGTGTGGCTACCACAAGCTACAACAGTGAGATTATGGCCTCACTTCCTGAAAATGTCATGAACACAGAGGTATGGTTCTCTGCGGATCTCAGTAGCTACAGTAGGGGATTGGGAGAGCAGGAAAACCCTAGAAGCAAAGAGCAAATGACTGAGATAGTTTGGGAGGTGGGTGTTTCCCCCTACTTATCCTAATTCTAATTCCCACTCTACCCCTAGTTATTTACAGAGCGAACCAGCTAAACCCTAAGGTTATTCTGGACCAACTCGTGGTAGGTGGTAATTCGACGGCCACTCCCGCACAACTGGTAGCTTTGCCTCGACGCAACCTCACCGATTGCCGCCACGTGCCGCCACTGCTCTGCTTGTCCTTTTCACGGACTCCGCCCCCAGTTTTGAGGCCAAAACCGGGAAACCTGTCTTCACGACCATCCCCTGGTTTTGAGGCCGAAACCGGGAAACCCGACGTGCATCGCCTGAGTTTTGTGGCCCAAACTCAGAAACCCGTCAGCGCCCAGGTTTTGAGGCCCAAACCTAGAAACCGTCCTTAGCCCAAGTTTTGTGGCCCAAACTCGGCAAACCCGCAGCACCCAGGTTTTGTGGCCCAAACCTGGAAACCGTCCACCCGATGGTTTTTCTGTGGCTCAACCATCAAACCGACGCTGTAGAGGGGATGCACCGCCCGTGCACCCCGTCCATCGACACGTGTCCCAAGGTCCTCGACCCGAGCAACACCATGCCCCACAAGTCTTCGCTCGTCGCTGTCCTAGGCTGTCAGCCACCACAGCTGATCCTCAGGCCACCGGTCGCTCAGTCCAAGCCTCACGTCCGCCCTTCACCGCTCCCAGTCCGTCGACACGGCATGTCTCTACTTGACCTTCACCTTGCCTTCGATCACTGTCTCCGTGCTCGACACCTGCACAACACAAGCCAAAGAACATGCGCATCAAACCCGTTGACAATCACTCATCACTCGAGACTCGGCATACACCCATGTATCCGCACCAAAAACCCACCAAACATAGATGATTGAGTGGTTCCTTTGAGAAAAATTCAATTGTGAGTTTTTCGGTAAATCAGTGGAAAAAACGGCTCACCCGCGTGAGTTTTGAGGCACCGTTCCGTCAGAAATGAAAATGCCAAAACCTCACCAAACATGACTTTTGGGTCAAACGGAGATAATTGGTTGTGTCCATTGCAAAACATTCAACTCCATCTTTTTTAGTGGATCAGTGCGAAAAACAGCCCTCCAGCGCGAGTTTTGCGGGACCGTTTCTTCAAAAATGAATGTGCCAAAACCCCACCAAACATGAGTTTTGGGTCAAACCGAGATGATTGGGTGCGACCATTGTAAAAAATTTGAATTGCGAGTCCGTTCTGTCAGAAATGATAGTGCCAAAACCCACCAAACATGAGTTTAGTTTTGCGTCAAACGGAGATGACTAGGTTTCAACTATGAGTTTTTTTGTGCATCAGTGCAAAAAATGACTCTTTGGCATGAGTTTTATGACACCGTTTCATCGGAAATGACAGTGCCAAAAACCCACCAAACATGAGTTTTGGATGAAACAGAGATGATTGGGCGCGTCCATTGCGGAAAATTCAACAGCGAGTATTCAGTTCATTAGTGGGAAAAACGGCCCTCCTGCGCGAGTTTTACGACACTGTTCCATCGGAAATGACAGTGCCAAAAACCCACCAAACATGAGTTTTGGGTCAAACGGAGATGATTGGGTGCGTCCGTTGCCAAAAATTCAACCACAAGTTTTTTGTGCATTAGTGGGAAAAACGGCCCTTCGACGCGAGTTTTATGGCACCATTCCTTCGGAAATGAAAGTGTCAAAAACCCACCAAACATGAGTTTTGGGTCAATTGAAGATGACTGGGTGCGTCTGTTGCGAAATATTCAACAACGAGTTTTTCGGTGCATCAATTGGAAAAATGACTCTATGGCGCGAGTTTTACGACACCGTTTCATCAGAAATGGCAGTGCCAAAAACCCACCAATCATGAGTATTCGATCAAATGAAGATGATTGGGTGTGTCTGTTGCGAAAAATTCAACTGCGAGTTTTTCGGTGCATCAGTGGGCAAAGTGACCATCCCGCGCGAGTTTTGCGGCACCGTTCCGTCGAAAATGAAAGTGCCAAAAACCCACCAAGCATGCGTTTTGGGTCAAACATAGATGATGAGTGCGTCTGTTGCGAAAAATTCAACTGTGAGTTTTTCGGTGCATTAGTGGAAAAAACGGCTCACCCGCATGAGTTTCGAGGCACCGTTCCGTCGGAAATGAAAATGCCAAAACCTTACCAAACATGAGTTTTGGGTCAAACGGAGATAATTGGATGTGTCCATTGTAAAAATTCAACTGCGTCTTTTTTCAGTGGATCAGTTGGAAAAACAGCCATCGAAAATGAATTTTTTGCGGCACCGTTCCATCGAAAATGAATGTGCCAAAACCCACCAAACATGAGTTTTTGGTCAAACAGAGATGATTGGGTGCGTCCGTTGCAAAAAAATTCTACTGCAAGTTTTTGGTGCATTAGTGGGAAAAACCCACCAAACATGAGTTTAGTTTTCGGTCAAACGGAGATAATTTTGTGCGTCCGTTGCAAAAAATTCAAGTGCAAGTTTCTGGTGCATCAGTGGGTAAAATGACCCTCCAGCGTGAGTTTTGCAACACCGCTTCGTCGAAAATAAAAGTGCTAAAAACCCACCAAACATGAGTTTTGGGTCAAACGAAGATGATTGGGTGCGTTCGTAACGAAAAATTGATCTGCGAGTCCGTTCCGTTGGAAATGACAGTGCCAAAAACCCACCAAACTTGAGTTTAGTTTTGCATCAAATGGAGATGATTGGGTGCGTCCGTTGCAAAAAATTCAACTGCAAGTTTTTAGTGCATCAGTGGTTAAAATGGCCCTCCCGCGCGAGTTTTGCGGCACCGTTCCGTCGGAAATGAAAGAGCCTAAAACCCACCAAACTTGAGTTTTTGGTTAAACGGAGATAACTGGGTGCGTCCGTTGCCAAAAATTCAACTGCAAGTTTTTGGTGCATTAGTGGGAAAAATCCACCAAACATGAGTTTAGTTTTGGGTCAAATGGAGATGATTGAGTGTGTCCGTTGCAAAAAATTCAAGTGCAAGTTTTTGGTGCATCAGTGGGTAAAATGGCCCTCCCGCGCGAGTTTTGCGGCACCGTTCTGTCAGAATGAAAGTGCTAAAAACCCACCACTCATGAGTTTTGGGTCAAATAGAGATGATTGGGTGCGTCCATTGCAAAAAAAATTCTACTGCAAGTTTTTGGTGCATTATTGGGAAAAAACAGCCCTCGGATGCGAATTTTATGGCACCGTTCTGTCGGAAATAAAAGTGTCAAATCGAGATGATTGGGCGCGTCTGTTGCGAAAAATTCAACTGCGAGTTTGTTGGTGCATCAATGGGAAAAACGAGTCTATGGCCCGAGTTTTACGACACCGTTTCATCAGAAATGACAGTGCCAAAGACCCACCAAACATGAGTATTGGATCAAATGGAGATGATTGGGTGTGTCTGTTGCGAAAAGATCAACTGCGAGTTTTTCGGTGCATCGGTCGACAAAACGGCTGTCCCGCGTTAGTTTTGCGGCACTGTTCCGTCGAAAATGAAAGTGCCAAAAACACACCAAACATGCGTTTTGGGTCAAATAGAGATGATTGAGTGCGTCCGTTGTGAAAAATTCAACTGTAAGTTTTTCGGTGCATCAGTGGAAAAAACGACTCACCCGCGTGAGTTTTGTGGCACCGTTCCGTCAGAAATGAAAATGCCAAAACCTTACCAAACATGAGTTTTGGGTCGAACAGTGATAATTGGATGTGTCCGTTGCGAAAAATTCATCTGCGTCTTTTTTGGTGGATCAGTGGGAAAACAGCCCTCTAGCGCGAGTTTTGCGGCACCATTGCGTCGGAAATGAATGTGCCAAAACCCCACCAAACATGAGTTTTGGGTCAAACGGAGATGATTGGGTGCGTCCATTGCCAAAAATTCAACGGCAAGTTTTGGGTGCATTAGTGGGAAAAACCCACCAAACATGAGTTTAGTTTTGGATCAAACGGAGATGATTGCGTACGTCCATTGCAAAAAATTCGAGTGCAAGTTTCTGGTGCATCAGTGGGTAAAATGGCCCTCCCGCGCGAGTTTTGCGGCACCGCTTCATCGAAAATGCAAGAGCTAAAAACACACGAAACATGAATTTTGGGTCAAACGGAGATGATTGAGTGTGTCCGTTGTGAAAAATTGATCTGCGAGTCCGTTCCGTTGGAAATGACTATGCCAAAAACCCACCAAACATGAGTTTAGTTTTGCGTCAAATGGAGATGATTGGATGCGTCCATTGCAAAAAATTCAACTGAAAGTTTTTAGTGCATCAGTGGTTAAAATGGTCCTCCCCGCGAGTTTTGCGGCACCAATCTGTCAGAATGAAAGTGGTAAAAACCCACCAAACATGAGTTTTTGGTTAAACAAAGATGACTGGGTGCGTCCGTTGCAAAAAAATTCTACTGCAAGTTTTTGGTGCATTAGTGGGAAAAAACGGCCCTCAGATGCGAATTTTATGGCACCGTTCTGCCGGAAATGAAAGTGTCAAAACCCCCCAAACATGAGTTTTAGGTCAAATGGAGATGATTGGGTGTGTCTGTTGCGAAAAATTTAACTGCGAGTTTTTCGGTGCATCAATGGGAAAAACGAATCTATGACCCCAGTTTTACGACACCGTTTCGTCAGAAATGACAGTGCCAAAGACCCACCAAATATGAGTGTCGGATCAAATGGAGATGATTGGGTGTGTCTGTTGCGAAAAATTCAACTGCGAGTTTTTCGGTGCGTCAGTCGGCATAACGGCCGTCCCGCGCGAGTTTTGCGGCACCGTTCCGTCAGAAATGAAAGTGCCTAATACCCACCAAACTTGAGTTTTTGGTTAAACGGAGATGACTGGGTGCGTCCGTTGCCAAAAATTCAACTGCAAGTTTTTGGTGCATTAGTGGGAATAACCCAACAAACATGAGTTTAGTTTTGGGTAAAATGGAGATGATTGGGTGCCTCCGTTGCGAAAAATTCAAGTGCAAGTTTTTGGTGCATCAGTGGGTAAAATGGCCTTCCCGCGCGAGTTTTGCGGCACCGCTCTGTCAGAATGAAAGTGCTAAAAACCCACCAAACATGAGGTTTGGGTCAAACAGAGATGATTGGGTGCGTCCGTTGCAAAAAAAATCTACTGCAAGTTTTTGTTGCATTAGTGGGAAAAACCCACCAAACATGAGTTTAGTTTTCGGTCAAACGGACATAATTTCGTGCGTCCGTTGTGAAAAATTCAAGTGCAAGTTTCTGGTGCATCAGTGGGTAAAATGGCCCTCCAGCGCGAGTTTTGCAACACCGCTTCGTCGGAAATAAAAGTGCTAAAAACCCACCGAACATGAGTTTTGGGTCAAACGGAGATGATTGGGTGCGTCCGTTGCGAAAAATTGATCTGCGAGTCCGTTCCGTTGGAAATGTCAGTGCCAAAAACCCACCAAACTTGAGTTTAGTTTTGCATCAAATGGAGATGATTGGGTGCGTCCGTTGCAAAAAATTCAACTACAAGTTTTTAGTGCATCAGTGGTTAAAATGGCCCTCCCGCGCGAGTTTTGCGGCACCATTCCGTCGAAAATGAAAGTGCCTAAAACCCACCAAACTTGAGTTTTTGGTTAAACGGAGATGACTGGGTGCGTCCATTGCCAAAAATTCAACTGCAAGTTTTTGGTGCATAAGTGGAAAAAATCCACCAAACATGAGTTTAGTTTTGGGTCAAATGGAGATGATTGGGTGTGTCCGTTGCAAAAAATTCAAGTGCAAGTTTTTGGTGCATCAGTGGGTAAAATGGCCCTCCCGCGCGAGTTTTGCGGCACCGTTCTGTCAGAATGAAAGTGCTAAAAACCCACCACTCATGAGTTTTGGGTCAAACAGAGATGATTGGGTGCGTCCATTGCAAAAAAATTCTACTGCAAGTTTTTGGTGCATTATTGGGAAAAAACGGCCCTCGGATGCGAATTTTACGGCACCGTTCTGTTGGAAATAAAAGTGTCAAAACCTCCCAAACATAAGTTTTGGGTCAAATGGAGATGATTGGGTGCGTCTGTTGCGAAAAATTCAACTGCGAGTTTTTTGGTGCATCAATGGGAAAATGTGTCTATGGCCCGAGTTTTACGACACCATTTCGTCGGAAATGACAGTGCCAAAGACCCACCAAACATGACTATTGGATCAAATGGAGACGATTGGGTGTGTCTGTTGCGAAAAAATCAACTGCGAGTTTTTCGGTGCATCAGTCGACAAAACGGCTGTCCCGCGTTAGTTTTGCGGCACTGTTCCGTTGAAAATGAAAGTGCCAAAAACACACCAAACATGCGTTTTGGGTCAAATAGAGATGATTGAGTGCGTCCGTTGTGAAAAATTCAACTGTAAGTTTTTCGGTGCATCAGTGGAAAAAACGACTCACCCGCGTGAGTTTTGTGGCACCGTTCCGTCAGAAATGAAAATGCCAAAACCTTACCAAACATGAGTTTTGGGTCAAACAGAGATAATTGGATGTGTCCGTTGCAAAAAATTCATCTGCGTCTTTTTTGGTGGATCAGTGGGAAAACAGCCCTCTAGCGCGAGTTTTGCGGCACCATTGCGTCGGAAATGAATGTGCCAAAACACCACCAAACATGAGTTTTGGGTCAAACGGAGATGATTGGGTGCGTCCATTGCCAAAAATTCAACGACAAGTTTTGGGTGCATTAGTGGGAAAAACCCACCAAACATGAGTTTAGTTTTGGGTCAAACGGAGATGATTGCATACGTCCGTTGCAAAAAATTCGAGTGCAAGTTTCTGGTGCATCAGTGGGTAAAATGGCCCTCCCGCGCGAGTTTTGCGGCACCGCTTCATCGAAAATGCAAGAGCTAAAAACACACGAAACATGAATTTTGGGTCAAACGGAGATGATTGAGTGTGTCCGTTGTGAAAAATTGATCTGCGAGTCCGTTCCGTTGGAAATGACTATGCCAAAAACCCACCAAACATGAGTTTAGTTTTGCGTCAAATGGAGATGATTGGGTGCGTCCATTGCAAAAAATTCAACTGAAAGTTTTTAGTGCATCAGTGGTTAAAATGGCCCTCCCCGCGAGTTTTGCGGCACCAATCTGTCAGAATGAAAGTGGTAAAAACCCACCAAACATGAGTTTTTGGTTAAACAAAGATGACTGGGTGCGTCCGTTGCAAAAAAATTCTACTGCAAGTTTTTGGTGCATTAGTGGGAAAAAACGGCCCTCAGATGCGAATTTTATGGCACCGTTCTGCCGGAAATGAAAGTGTCAAAACCCCCCAAACATGAGTTTTAGGTCAAATGGAGATGATTGGGTGTGTCTGTTGCGAAAAATTTAACTGCGAGTTTTTCGGTGCATCAATGGGAAAAACGAATCTATGACCCCAGTTTTACGACACCGTTTCGTCAGAAATGACAGTGCCAAAGACCCACCAAATATGAGTGTCGGATCAAATGGAGATGATTGGGTGTGTCTGTTGCGAAAAATTCAACTGCGAGTTTTTCGGTGCGTCAGTCGGCATAACGGCCGTCCCGCGCGAGTTTTGCGGCACCGTTCCGTCAGAAATGAAAGTGCCTAATACCCACCAAACTTGAGTTTTTGGTTAAACGGAGATGACTGGGTGCGTCCGTTGCCAAAAATTCAACTGCAAGTTTTTGGTGCATTAGTGGGAATAACCCAACAAACATGAGTTTAGTTTTGGGTAAAATGGAGATGATTGGGTGCCTCCGTTGCGAAAAATTCAAGTGCAAGTTTTTGGTGCATCAGTGGGTAAAATGGCCTTCCCGCGCGAGTTTTGCGGCACCGCTCTGTCAGAATGAAAGTGCTAAAAACCCACCAAACATGAGGTTTGGGTCAAACAGAGATGATTGGGTGCGTCCGTTGCAAAAAAAATCTACTGCAAGTTTTTGTTGCATTAGTGGGAAAAACCCACCAAACATGAGTTTAGTTTTCGGTCAAACGGACATAATTTCGTGCGTCCGTTGTGAAAAATTCAAGTGCAAGTTTCTGGTGCATCAGTGGGTAAAATGGCCCTCCAGCGCGAGTTTTGCAACACCGCTTCGTCGGAAATAAAAGTGCTAAAAACCCACCGAACATGAGTTTTGGGTCAAACGGAGATGATTGGGTGCGTCCGTTGCGAAAAATTGATCTGCGAGTCCGTTCCGTTGGAAATGTCAGTGCCAAAAACCCACCAAACTTGAGTTTAGTTTTGCATCAAATGGAGATGATTGGGTGCGTCCGTTGCAAAAAATTCAACTACAAGTTTTTAGTGCATCAGTGGTTAAAATGGCCCTCCCGCGCGAGTTTTGCGGCACCATTCCGTCGAAAATGAAAGTGCCTAAAACCCACCAAACTTGAGTTTTTGGTTAAACGGAGATGACTGGGTGCGTCCATTGCCAAAAATTCAACTGCAAGTTTTTGGTGCATAAGTGGAAAAAATCCACCAAACATGAGTTTAGTTTTGGGTCAAATGGAGATGATTGGGTGTGTCCGTTGCAAAAAATTCAAGTGCAAGTTTTTGGTGCATCAGTGGGTAAAATGGCCCTCCCGCGCGAGTTTTGCGGCACCGTTCTGTCAGAATGAAAGTGCTAAAAACCCACCACTCATGAGTTTTGGGTCAAACAGAGATGATTGGGTGCGTCCATTGCAAAAAAATTCTACTGCAAGTTTTTGGTGCATTATTGGGAAAAAACGGCCCTCGGATGCGAATTTTACGGCACCGTTCTGTTGGAAATAAAAGTGTCAAAACCTCCCAAACATAAGTTTTGGGTCAAATGGAGATGATTGGGTGCGTCTGTTGCGAAAAATTCAACTGCGAGTTTTTTGGTGCATCAATGGGAAAATGTGTCTATGGCCCGAGTTTTACGACACCATTTCGTCGGAAATGACAGTGCCAAAGACCCACCAAACATGACTATTGGATCAAATGGAGACGATTGGGTGTGTCTGTTGCGAAAAAATCAACTGCGAGTTTTTCGGTGCATCAGTCGACAAAACGGCTGTCCCGCGTTAGTTTTGCGGCACTGTTCCGTTGAAAATGAAAGTGCCAAAAACACACCAAACATGCGTTTTGGGTCAAATAGAGATGATTGAGTGCGTCCGTTGTGAAAAATTCAACTGTAAGTTTTTCGGTGCATCAGTGGAAAAAACGACTCACCCGCGTGAGTTTTGTGGCACCGTTCCGTCAGAAATGAAAATGCCAAAACCTTACCAAACATGAGTTTTGGGTCAAACAGAGATAATTGGATGTGTCCGTTGCAAAAAATTCATCTGCGTCTTTTTTGGTGGATCAGTGGGAAAACAGCCCTCTAGCGCGAGTTTTGCGGCACCATTGCGTCGGAAATGAATGTGCCAAAACACCACCAAACATGAGTTTTGGGTCAAACGGAGATGATTGGGTGCGTCCATTGCCAAAAATTCAACGACAAGTTTTGGGTGCATTAGTGGGAAAAACCCACCAAACATGAGTTTAGTTTTGGGTCAAACGGAGATGATTGCATACGTCCGTTGCAAAAAATTCGAGTGCAAGTTTCTGGTGCATCAGTGGGTAAAATGGCCCTCCCGCGCGAGTTTTGCGGCACCGCTTCATCGAAAATGCAAGAGCTAAAAACACACGAAACATGAATTTTGGGTCAAACGGAGATGATTGAGTGTGTCCGTTGTGAAAAATTGATCTGCGAGTCCGTTCCGTTGGAAATGACTATGCCAAAAACCCACCAAACATGAGTTTAGTTTTGCGTCAAATGGAGATGATTGGGTGCGTCCATTGCAAAAAATTCAACTGAAAGTTTTTAGTGCATCAGTGGTTAAAATGGCCCTCCCCGCGAGTTTTGCGGCACCAATCTGTCAGAATGAAAGTGGTAAAAACCCACCAAACATGAGTTTTTGGTTAAACAAAGATGACTGGGTGCGTCCGTTGCAAAAAAATTCTACTGCAAGTTTTTGGTGCATTAGTGGGAAAAAACGGCCCTCAGATGCGAATTTTATGGCACCGTTCTGCCGGAAATGAAAGTGTCAAAACCCCCCAAACATGAGTTTTAGGTCAAATGGAGATGATTGGGTGTGTCTGTTGCGAAAAATTTAACTGCGAGTTTTTCGGTGCATCAATGGGAAAAACGAATCTATGACCCCAGTTTTACGACACCGTTTCGTCAGAAATGACAGTGCCAAAGACCCACCAAATATGAGTGTCGGATCAAATGGAGATGATTGGGTGTGTCTGTTGCGAAAAATTCAACTGCGAGTTTTTCGGTGCGTCAGTCGGCATAACGGCCGTCCCGCGCGAGTTTTGCGGCACCGTTCCGTCAGAAATGAAAGTGCCTAATACCCACCAAACTTGAGTTTTTGGTTAAACGGAGATGACTGGGTGCGTCCGTTGCCAAAAATTCAACTGCAAGTTTTTGGTGCATTAGTGGGAATAACCCAACAAACATGAGTTTAGTTTTGGGTAAAATGGAGATGATTGGGTGCCTCCGTTGCGAAAAATTCAAGTGCAAGTTTTTGGTGCATCAGTGGGTAAAATGGCCTTCCCGCGCGAGTTTTGCGGCACCGCTCTGTCAGAATGAAAGTGCTAAAAACCCACCAAACATGAGGTTTGGGTCAAACAGAGATGATTGGGTGCGTCCGTTGCAAAAAAATCTACTGCAAGTTTTTGTTGCATTAGTGGGAAAAACCCACCAAACATGAGTTTAGTTTTCGGTCAAACGGACATAATTTTGTGCGTCCGTTGCGAAAAATTCAAGTGCAAGTTTCTGGTGCATCAGTGGGTAAAATGGCCCTCCAGCGCGAGTTTTGCAACACCGCTTCGTCGGAAATAAAAGTGCTAAAAACCCACCGAACATGAGTTTTGGGTCAAACGGAGATGATTGGGTGCGTCCGTTGCGAAAAATTGATCTGCGAGTCCGTTCCGTTGGAAATGACAGTGCCAAAAACCCACCAAACTTGAGTTTAGTTTTGCATCAAATGGAGATGATTGGGTGCGTCCGTTGCAAAAAATTCAACTACAAGTTTTTAGTGCATCAGTGGTTAAAATGGCCCTCCCGCGCGAGTTTTGCGGCACCATTCCGTCGGAAATGAAAGTGCCTAAAACCCACCAAACTTGAGTTTTTGGTTAAACGGAGATGACTGGGTGCGTCCGTTGCCAAAAATTCAACTGCAAGTTATTGGTGCATTAGTGGGAAAAATACACAACATGAGTTTAGTTTTGGGTCAAACGGAGATTATTGGGTGCGTCCGTTGCGAAAAATTCAAGTGCAAGTTTTTGGTGCATCAGTGGGTAAAATGGCCCTCCCGCGCGAGTTTTGCGGCACCGTTTTGTCAGAATGAAAGTGCTAAAAACACACCAAACATGACTTTTGGGTCAAACAGAGATGATTGGGTGCGGCCATTGCAAAAAAATTCTACTGCAAGTTTTTGGTGCATTAGTGGAAAAAAATGGCCCTCAAATGCGAATTTTATGGCACCATTCTGTCAGAAATGAAAGTGTCAAAACCCCCAAACATGAGTTTTGGATCAAATGGAGATGATTGGGTGCGTCTGTTGCGAAAAATTCAACTGCGAGTTTTTCGGTGCATCAATTGGAAAAACGATTCTATGGCCTGAGTTTTACGACATCGTTTCGTCACAAATGAGAGTGCCAAAGACCCACCAAACATGAGTATTGGATCAAATGGAGATGATTGGGTGTGTCTGTTGCGAAAAAATCAACTGCGAGTTTTTCGGTGCATCAGTCGGCAAAACGGCCGTCCCGCGTGAGTTTTGCGGCACCGTTCCGTCGGAAATGAAAGTGCCAAAAACACACCAAACATGCGTTTTTGGTCAAATAGAGATTATTGAGTGCGTCCATTGTGAAAAATTCAACTGTAAGTTTTTCGGTGCATCAGTGGAAAAAACGACTCACCCACGTGAGTTTTGCGGCACCGTTCCGTCAAAAATTAAAATGCCAAAACCTTACCAAACATGAGTTTTGGGTCAAACAGAGATAATTGGATGTGTCCGTTGTGAAAATGCAACTACTTCTTGTTCGGTGGATCAGTGGGAAAACAGCCCTCTAGCGCGAGTTTTGCGGCACCATTGCGTCGGAAATGAATGTGCCAAAACCCCACCAAACATGAGTTTTGGGTCAAACAGAGATGATTGGGAGCGTCCATTGCATAAAATTGAACTACGAGTCCGTTCCGTTGGAAATGACAGTGCCAAAAACCCACCGAGCCTGAGTTTAGTTTTGCGGCAAACGAAGATGATTAGGTGCGTCCATTGCGAAAACTTCAACTGCATGTTTTTGGTGCATCAGTGGTTAAATTAGCCCTCCCGTGCGAGTTTTGTGGCACTGTTCCCTCATAAATGAAAGTGCCTAAAACCCACCAAACATGAGTTTTATGTCAAACGGAGATGACTAGGTGCGTTCGTTGCGAAAAAACAAATGCGAGTTTTTCGGTGCATCAGTGGGAAAATTGACTCTTTGGTGTGAGTTTTACGACACCGTTTCGTCGGAAATGACATTGCTAAAAACCCACCAAACATGAGTTTTGTATGAAACAGAGATGATTGGGCGCGTCCATTGCGGAAAATTCAACTGCGAGTTTTTCAGTGCATTAATGGGAAAAACGGCCCTCCTGCGCGAGTTTTACGACACTGTTCCGTCGGAAATGACAGTGCCAAAAACCAACTAAACATGAGTTTTGGGTCAAACGGATATGATTGGGTGCGTCCATTGCCAAAAATTCAAGTGCAAGTTTTTGGTGCATCAGTGGGTAAAATGGCCCTCCTGCGCGAGTTTTATGGCACCGTTCCGTCGGAAATGAAAGTGTCAAAAACCCACCAAACATGAGTTTTGGGTCAAATGGAGATGATTGGGTGCGTCTGTTGCGAAAAATTCAATCGCGAGTTTTTCGGTGCATCAACTGGAAAAATGACTCTATGGCGCGAGTTTTACGACACCGTTTCGTCAGAAATGACAGTGCCAAAAACCTACCAATCATTAGTATTGGATCAAATGGAGATGATTGGATGTGTCTGTTGCGAAAAATTTGACTGCGAGTTTTTCGGTGCATCAGTGGGCAAAACGACCCTGCTGCGCGAGTTTTGGCGGCACCGTTCCGTCAGAAATGAAAGTGCCAAAAACCCACCAATCATGTGTTTTGGGTTAAACATAGATGATTGAGTGCGTCCATTGCAAAAAATTCAACTGTGTGTTTTTCGGTGCAAGGAGTGGAAAAAATGGCTCACCCGCGTGAGTTTTGAGGCACCGTTTCGTCGGAAATGAAAATGCCAAAACCTCAACAAACAAGAGTCTTGGGTCAAACGGAGATAATTGGATGTGTCCGTTGCAAAAAATTCAACTGTGACTTTTTCAGTGGATCAGTGGGAAAAACAGCCCTCCAGCGCGAGTTTTGCGGGACCGTTCCTGCAAAAATGAATGTGCCAAAACCCCACCAAACATGAGTTTTGGGTCAAACGGAGATGATTGGGTGCGTGCATTGTGAAAATTTTGAACTGCGACTCTGTTCTGTCAGGAATGACAGTGCCAAAACCCACCAAACATGAGTTTAGTTTTGCGTCAAACAGAGATGACTCGGTGCGTCCGTTGCAAAAATGCAACTGTGAGTTTTTTGTGCATCAGTGCGAAAAATGACTCTTTGGCCTGAGATTTACGACACCGTTTCATCGGAAATGACATTGCCAAAAACCCACCAAACATGAGTTTTGGATGAAACAGAGATGATTAGGCGCGTCCATTGTGGAAAATTCATCTGTGAGTTTTTCAGTTCATTAGTGGGAAAAACGGCCCTCCTGCGCGAGTTTTATGACACTGTTCCGTCAGAAATGACAGTTCCAAAAACCCACGAAACATGAGTTTTGGGTCAAACGGAGATGATTGGGTGCGTCCGTTGCCGAAAATTCAACTACAAGTTTTTTGTGCATTAGTGGGAAAAACGGCCCTCTGGCGCGAGTTTTATGGCACCATTCCGTCGGAAATGAAAGTGTCAAAAACCCACCAAACATGAGTTTTGTGTCAATTCAAGATGATTGGGTGCGTCTGTTGCGAAATATTCAACTGCGAGTTTTTCGGTGCATCAATTGGAAAAATGACTCTATGGCGCGAGGTTTACGACACTGTTTCATCAGAAATGATAGTGCCAAAACCCACCAATCATGAGTATTGGAGCAAATGGAGATGATTGGGTGTGTCTGTTGCGAAAAATTCATCTGCGAGTTTTTGGTGCATCAGTGGGCAAAGCGACTGTCCCGCGCGAGTTTTGCGGCACCGTTCTGTCGGAAATGAAAGTGCCAAAAACCCAACAAACATGCGTTTTGGGTCAAACATAGATGATGGAGTGCGTCCGTTGCAAAAAATTCAACTATGAGTTTTTTGGTGCATCAGTGGAAAAAAAACGGCTCACCCGCATGAGTTTCGAGGCACCGTTCCATCGGAAATGAAAATGCCAAAACCTTACCAAACATGAGTTTTGGGTCAAACGGAGATAATTGGATGTGTCCATTGTAAAAAATTCAACTGCGCCTTTTTTTAGTGGATCAGTTGGAAAAATAGCCATCGAAAATGAATTTTTTGCGGCACCGTTCCATCGAAAATGAATGTGCCAAAACCCACCAAATATGAGTTTTTGGTCAAACAGAGATGATTGGGTGCGTCCGTTGCAAAAAAATTCTACTGCAAGTTTTTGGTGCATTAGTGGGAAAACCCCACCAAACATGAGTTTAGTTTTCGGTCAACGGAGATAATTTCGTGCGTCCGTTGCGAAAAATTCAAGTGCAAGTTTCTGGTGCATTAGTGGGTAAAATGGCCCTCCAGCACGAGTTTTGCAACACCGCTTCGTCGAAAATAAAAGTGCTAAGAACCCACCAAACATGAGTTTTGGGTCAAACGAAGATGATTGGGTGCGTCCGTAGCGAAAAATTGATCTGCGAGTCCGTTCCGTTGGAAATGAGGAAATGACAGTGCCAAAAACCCACCAAACTTGAGTTTAGTTTTACGTCAAATGGAGATGATTGGGTGCGTCCGTTGCAAAAAATTCAACTGCAAGTTTTTAGTGCATCAGTGGTTAAAATGGCCCTCCCGCGCGAGTTTTGCGGCACCGTTCCGTCGGAAATGAAAGTGCCTAAAACCCACCAAACTTGAGTTTTTGGTTAAATGGAGATGACTGGGTGCGTCCGTTGCCAAAAATTCAACTTCAAGTTTTTGGTGCATTATTGGGAAAAATCCACCAAACATGAGTTTAGTTTTGGGGCAAATGGAGATGATTGGGTGCGTCCGTTGCAAAAAATTCAAGTGCAAGTTAATGGTGCATCAGTGGGTAAAATGGCCCTCCCGCGCGAGTTTTGCGGCACCGTTCTATCAGAATGAAAGTGCTAAAAACCCACCACTCAAGAGTTTTGGGTCAAACAGAGATGATTTGGTGCGTCCATTGCAAAAAAATTCTACTGCAAGTTTTTGGTGCATTATTGGGAAAAAACGGCCCTCGAATGCGAATTTTATGGCACCGTTCTGTCGGAAATGAAAGAGTAAAAACCTCCCAAACATGAGTTTTGGGTCAAATGGAGATGATTGGGTGCGTCTGTTGCGAAAAATTCAACTGCGAGTTTTTCGGTGCATCAATGGGAAAAATGAGTCTATGGCCCGAGTTTTACGACACCGTTTCGTCACAAATGACAGTGCCAAAGACCCACCAAACATGAGTATTGGATCAAATGGAGATGATTGGGTGTGTCTGTTGCGAAAAAAATCAACTGCGAGTTTTTTGGTGCATCAGTCGGCAAAATGCCGTCCCGCGCGAGTTTTGCGGCACCGTTCTGTCGCAAATGAAAGTCCCTAAAACCCACCAAACTTGAGTTTTTGGTTAAACGGAGATGACTGGGTGCGTCCGTTGCCAAAAATTCAACTGCAAGTTTTTGGTGCATTAGTGGGAAAAACCCACCAAACATGAGTTTAGTTTTGGGTCAAATGGAGATGATTAGGTGCGTCCGTTGCGAAAAATTCAAGTGCAAGTTTTTGGTGCATTAGTGGGTAAAATGGCCTTCCCGCGCGAGTTTTGCGGCACCGCTCTGTCAGAATGAAAGTGCTAAAAACCCACCATACATGAGTTTTGGGTCAAACACATATGATTGGGTGCGTCCGTTGCAAAAAAATTCTACTGCAAGTTTTTGGTGCATTATTGGGAAAACCCCACCAAACATGAGTTTAGTTTTCAGTTAAACGGAGATAATTTCGTGCCTCCATTGCGAAAAATTCAAGTGCAAGTTTCTCGTGCATTAGTGGGTAAAATGGCCCTCCAGCTCGAGTTTTGCAACACCGCTTCATCAGAAATAAAAGTGCTAAAAACCCACAAAACATGAGTTTTGGGTCAAATGGAGATGATGGGGTGCGTCCGTTGCGAAAAATTGATCTGCGACTCCGTTCCGTTGGAAATGACAGTGCTAAAAACCCACCAAACTTGAGTTTAGTATTGCGTCAAATGGAGATGATTGATTGCGTCCGTTGCAAAAAATTCAACTGCAAGTTTTTAGTGCATCAGTGGTTACGCGAGTTGCGGCACTGTTCCGTCGGAAATGAAAGTGCCTAAAACCCACCAAACTTGAGTTTTTGGTTAAACGGAGATGACCTGGTGCGTCCGTTGCCAAAAATTCAATTGCAAGTTTTTGGTGCATTAGTGGGAAAAATCCACCAAACATGAGTTTAGTTTTGGGCCAAACGGAGATGATTGGGAGCGTCCGTTGCGAAAAATTCAAGTGCAAGTTTTTGGTGCATCTGTGGGTAAAATGGCCCTCCCGCGCGAGTTTTGTGGCACTGCTTCGTCGGAAATGAAAGAGGTAAAACCCCACGAAACATTGAATTTTGGGTCAAACGGAGATGATTGAGTGCGTCCGTTGCGAAAAATTGATCTGTGAGTCTGTTCCGTTGGAAATGACTGTGCCAAAAACCCACCAAACATGAGTTTAGTTTTGCGTCAAAAGGAGATGATTGGGTGCGTCCGTTGCAAAAAATTCAACTGCAAGTTTTTAGTGCATCAGTGGTTAAAATGGCCCTCCCCCGCGAGTTTTGTAGCACCGTTCTGTCAGAATGAAAGTGCTAAAAACCCACCAAACCTGAGTTTTTGGTTAAACGAAGATGACTGGGTGCGTCCGTTGCAAAAAAATTCTACTGCAAGTTTTTGGTGCATTAGTGGGAAAAAACGGCCCTCAGATGAGAATTTTATGGCACCGTTCTGTCGGAAATGAAAGTGTCAAAACCCCCCAAACATGAGTTTTGGGTCAAATGGAGATGATTGGGTGCGTCTGTTGCGAAAAATTCAACTGCGAGTTTTTCGGTGCATCAATGGGAAAAACGAATCTATGACCCGAGTTTTACGACACCGTTTCGTCAGAAATGAAAGTGCCAAAGACCCACCAAATTTGAGTGTTGGATCAAATGGAGATGATTGGGTGTGTCTGTTGCGAAAAATTCAACTGCGAGTTTTTCGGTGCATCAGTTGGCAAAACGGCCGTCCCGCGCGAGTTTTGCGGCACCGTTCTGTCGCAAATGAAAGTCCCTAAAACCCACCAAACTTGAGTTTTTGGTTAAACGGAGATGACTGGGTGCGTCCGTTGCCAAAAATTCAACTGCAAGTTTTTGTGCATTAGTGGGAAAAACCCACCAAACATGAGTTTAGTTTTGGGTCAAATGGAGATGATTAGGTGCGTCCATTGCGAAAAATTCAAGTGCAAGTTTTTGGTGCATTAGTGGGTAAAATGGCCTTCCCGCGCGAGTTTTGCGGCACCGCTCTGTCAGAATGAAAGTGCTAAAAACCCACCAGACATGAGTTTTGGGTCAAACACATATGATTGAGTGCGTCCGTTGCAAAAAAATTCTACTGCAAGTTTTTGGTGCATTATTGGGAAAACCCCACCAAACATGAGTTTAGTTTTCAGTTAAACGGAGATAATTTCGTGCCTCCATTGCAAAAAATTCAAGTGCAAGTTTCTCGTGCATTAGTGGGTAAAATGGCCCTCCAGCTCGAGTTTTGCAACACCGCTTCATCGGAAATAAAAGTGCTAAAAACCCACCAAACATGAGTTTTGGGTCAAATGGAGATGATTGGGTGCGTCCGTTGCGAAAAATTGATCTGCGAGTCCGTTCCGTTCGAAATGACAGTGCTAAAAACCCACCAAACTTGAGTTTAGTATTGCGTCAAATGGAGATGATTGATTGCGTCCATTGCAAAAAATTCAACTGCAAGTTTTTAGTGCATCAGTGGTTAAAATGGCCCTCCCACGCGAGTTGCGGCACTGTTCCGTCGGAAATGAAAGTGCCTAAAACCCACCAAACTTGAGTTTTTGGTTAAACGGAGATGACTGGGTGCGTCCGTTGCCAAAAATTCAACTGCAAGTTTTTGGTGCATTAGTGGGAAAAATCCACCAAACATGAGTTTAGTTTTGGGCCAAACGGAGATGATTGGGAGCGCCCGTTGCGAAAAATTCAAGTGCAAGTTTTTGGTGCATCTGTGGGTAAAATGGCCCTCCCGCGCGAGTTTTGCGGCACCGTTCTGTCAGAATGAAAGTGCTAAAAACCCACCAAACATGAGTTTTGGGTCAAACGGAGATGATTCGGTGCGTCCGTTGCAAAAAAATTCTACTACAAGTTTTTGGTGCACTAGTGGGAAAAAACGGCCCTCAGATGCGAATTTTATGGCACCGTTCTATCGGAAATGAAATTGTCAAAACCCCCCAAACATGAGTTTTGGGTCAAATGCAGATGATTGGGTGCGTCTGTTGCAAAAAATTCAACTACGAGTTTTTCGGTGCATCTATTGGGAAAAACGACTCCATGGCCTGAGTTTTACGACACCGTTTCGTCAGAAATGGCAGTGCCAAAGACCCACCAAACATGAGTATTGGATCAAATGGAGATGATTGAGTGTGTCTGTTGCGAAAAAATCAACTGCAAGTTTTTCGGTGCATCAGTCGGCAAAATGGCCGTCCCGCACGAGTTTAAGGGCACCGTTCCGTCAGAAATGAAAGTGCCAAAAAATAGCCAAACATGCGTTTTGGGTCAAATAGAGATGATTGAGTGCGTCTGTTGTGAAAAATTCAACTGTATGTTTTTCGGTGCATCAGTGGAAAAAACGGCTCACCCGCGTGAGTTTTGCGGCACCGTTCTGTCAAAAATGAAAATGCCAAAACCTTACCAAACATGAGTTTTGGGTCAAATTGGATGTGTCCGTTGCGAAAGATTCAACTGCGTCTTTTTCGGTGGATCAGTGGGAAAACAGCCCTCTAGCGCGAGTTTTGCGGCACCATTGTGTCGGAAATGAATGTGCTAAAACCCCACCAAACATGAGTTTTGGGTTAAACGGAGATGATTGGGTGCGTCCGTTGCCAAAAATTCAACGACAAGTTTTTGGTGCATTAGTGGGAAAAACCCACCAAATATGAGTTTAGTTTTGGGTCAAATGGAGATGATTGCATGCGTCCGTTGCGAAAAATTCAAGTGCAAGTTTCTGGTGCATCAGTGGGTAAAATGGCCCTCCCGAGCGAGTTTTGCAGTACCGCTTCGTCAGAAATGAAAGAGCTAAAAACCCACCAAACATGAGTTTTTGGTCAAACGGAGCTGATTAGGTGCGTCTGTTGCGAAAAATTGATCTGCGAGTCCGTTCCGTTGGAAATGACAGTGCCAAAAACCCACCAAACTTGAGTTTAGTATTGCGTCAAATGGAGATGATTGGGTGCGTCCGTTGCAAAAAATTCAACTGCATGGTTTTAGTGCATCAGTGGTTAAAATGGGCCTCCCGCGCGAGTTTTGCGGCACCGTTCCGTCGGAAATGAAAGTGCTTAAAACCCACCAAACTTGAGTTTTTGTTAAACGGAGATGACTGGGTGCGTCCGTTGCCAAAAATTTAAGTGCAAGTTTCTGGTGCATCAGTGGGTAAAATGGCCCTCCAGCGTGAGTTTTGCGGCACCGCTTCGTCGAAAATAAAAGTGTTAAAACCCCACCAAACATGAGTTTTGGGTCAAACGGGGACGATTGGGTGCGTCTGTTGCGAAAAATTGATCTGTCAGTCCGTTCGTTGGAAATGACAGTGCCAAAAACCCACCAAACTTGAGTTTAGTATTGCGTCAAATGGAGATGATTGGGTGCGTCCGTTGCAAAAAATTCAACTGCAAGTTTTTAGTGCATCAGTGGTTAAAATGGCCCTCTCGCGCGAGTTTTGCGGCACCGTTCCGTCGGAAATGAAAGTGTCTAAAACCCACCAAACTTGAGTTTTTGGTTAAACGGAGATGACTGTGTGCGTCCTTTGCCAAAAATTCAACTACAAGTTTTTGGTGCATTAGTGGGAAAAATCCACCAAACATGAGTTTAATTTTGGGTCAAACGGAGAAGATTGGGTGTGTCCGTTGCGAAAAATTCAAGTGCAAGTTTTTGGTGCATCAGTGGGTAAAATGGCCCTCCCGCTCGAGTTTTGCAGCCCCGTTCTGTCAGAACGAAAGTGCTAAAAACACACCAAACATGAGTTTTGGGTCAAAGGGAGATGATTGGGTGCGTCCATTGCAAAAAAATTCTACTGCAAGTTTTTGGTGCACTAGTGGAAAAAAACGGCCCTCAGATGCGAATTTTATGGCACCGTTCTGTCGGAAATGAAAGTGTCAAAACCCCCCAAACATGAGTTTTGGGTCAAATGCAGATGATTGGGTGCGTCTATTGCAAAAAATTCAACTGCAAGTTTTTGGTGCATTAGTGGGAAAAAACGGCCCTCAGATGCGAATTTTATGGCACCGTTCTGTAGGAAATGAAAGTGTCAAAACCCCCCAAACATGAGTTTTGGGTCAAACGGAAATGATTCGGTGCGTCCGTTGCAAAAAAATTCTACTGCAAGTTTTTGGTGCACTAGTGGAAAAAAACGGCCCTCAGATGCTAATTTTATGGCACCGTTCTGTCGGAAATGAAAGTGTCAAAACCCCCCAAACATGAGTTTTGGGTCAAATGCAGATGATTGGGTGCGTCCGTTGCAAAAAATTCAACTGCGAGTTTTTCGGTGCATCTAATGGGAAAAACGACTCCATGGCCCGAGTTTTACGACACCGTTTCGTTAGAAATGGCAGTGCCAAAGACCCACCAAACATGAGTATTAGATCAAATGGAGATGATTGGGTGTGTCTGTAGCGAAAAATTCAACTGCAAGTTTTTCGGTGCATCAGTCGGGAAAATGGCCGTCCCGCGCGAGTTTTGTGGCACCGTTCCGTCAGAAATGAAAGTGCCAAAAACAGGCCAAACATGCGTTTTGGGTCAAATAGAGATGATTGAGTGCGTCCGTTGTGAAAAATTCAACTGTAAGTTTTTCGGTGCATCAGTGGAAAAAACGGCCCTCCCGCGCGAGTTTTGCGGCACCGTTCCGTCGGAAATGAAAGTGCCTAAAACCCACCAAACTTGAGTTTTTGGTTAAACGGAGATGACTGTGTGCGTCCTTTGCCAAAAATTCAACTACAAGTTTTTGGTGCATTAGTGGGAAAAATCCACCAAACATGAGTTTAGTTTTGGGTCAAACGGAGAAGATTGGGTGTGTCCGTTGCGAAAAATTCAAGTGCAAGTTTTTCGTGCATCAGTGGGTAAAATGGCCCTCCCGCTCGAGTTTTGCGGCCCCGTTCTGTCAGAACGAAAGTGCTAAAAACCCACCAAACATGAGTTTTGGGTCAAACGGAGATGATTGGGTGCGTCCGTTGCAAAAAAAATCTACTGCAAGTTTTTGGTGCACTAGTGGAAAAAAATGGCCCTCAGATGCGAATTTTATGGCACCGTTCTGTCGGAAATGAAAGTGTCAAAACCCCCCAAACATGAGTTTTGGGTCAAATGCAGATGATTGGGTGCGTCTTTTGCAAAAAATTCAACTGCAAGTTTTTGGTGCATTAGTGGGAAAAAACGGCCCTCAGATGCGAATTTTATGGCACCGTTCTGTAGGAAATGAAAGTGTCAAAACCCCCCAAACATGAGTTTTGGGTCAAACGGAAATGATTCGGTGCGTCCGTTGCAAAAAAATTCTACTGCAAGTTTTTGGTGCACTAGTGGAAAAAAACGGCCCTCAGATGCTAATTTTATGGCACCGTTCTGTCGGAAATGAAAGTGTCAAAACCCCCCAAACATGAGTTTTGGGTCAAATGCAGATGATTGGGTGCGTCCGTTGCAAAAAATTCAACTGCGAGTTTTTCGGTGCATCTAATGGGAAAAACGACTCCATGGCCCGAGTTTTACGACACCGTTTCGTTAGAAATGGCAGTGCCAAAGACCCACCAAACATGAGTATTAGATCAAATGGAGATGATTGGGTGTGTCTGTAGCGAAAAATTCAACTGCAAGTTTTTCGGTGCATCAGTCGGGAAAACGGCCGTCCCGCGCGAGTTTTGTGGCACCGTTCCGTCAGAAATGAAAGAGCCAAAAACAGGCCAAACATGCGTTTTGGGTCAAATAGAGATGATTGAGTGCGTCCGTTGTGAAAAATTCAACTGTAAGTTTTTCGGTGCATCAGTGGAAAAAACGGCCCTCCCGCGCGAGTTTTGCGGCACCGTTCCGTCGGAAATGAAAGTGCCTAAAACCCACCAAACTTGAGTTTTTGGTTAAACGGAGATGACTGGGTGCGTCCTTTGCCAAAAATTCAACTACAAGTTTTTGGTGCATTAGTGGGAAAAATCCACCAAACATGAGTTTAGTTTTGGGTCAAACGGAGAAGATTGGGTGTGTCCGTTGCGAAAAATTCAAGTGCAAGTTTTTCGTGCATCAGTGGGTAAAATGGCCCTCCCGCTCGAGTTTTGCGGCCCCGTTCTATCAGAACGAAAGTGCTAAAAACCCACCAAACATGAGTTTTGGGTCAAACGGAGATGATTGGGTGCGTCCGTTGCAAAAAAAAATCTACTGCAAGTTTTTGGTGCACTAGTGGAAAAAAATGGCCCTCAGATGCGAATTTTATGGCACCGTTCTGTCGGAAATGAAAGTGTCAAAACCCCCCAAACATGAGTTTTGGGTCAAATGCAGATGATTGGGTGCGTCTTTTGCAAAAAATTCAACTGCAAGTTTTTGGTGCATTAGTGGGAAAAAACGGCCCTCAGATGCGAATTTTATGGCACCGTTCTGTAGAAAATGAAAGTGTCAAAACCCCCCAAACATGAGTTTTGGGTCAAACGGAAATGATTCGGTGCGTCCGTTGCAAAAAAATTCTACTGCAAGTTTTTGGTGCACTAGTGGAAAAAAACGGCCCTCAGATGCTAATTTTATGGCACCGTTCTGTCGGAAATGAAAGTGTCAAAACCCCCCAAACATGAGTTTTGGGTCAAATGCAGATGATTGGGTGCGTCCGTTGCAAAAAATTCAACTGCAAGTTTTTGGGTGCATCTAATGGGAAAAACGACTCCATGGCCCGAGTTTTACGACACCGTTTCGTTAGAAATGGCAGTGCCAAAGACCCACCAAACATGAGTATTAGATCAAATGGAGATGGTTGGGTGTGTCTGTAGCGAAAAATTCAACTGCAAGTTTTTCGGTGCATCAGTCGGGAAAACGGCCGTCCCGCGCGAGTTTTGTGGCACCGTTCCGTCAGAAATGAAAGAGCCAAAAACACGCCAAACATGCGTTTTGGGTCAAATAGAGATGATTGAGTGCGTCCGTTGTGAAAAATTCAACTGTAAGTTTTTCGGTGCATCAGTGGAAAAAACGGCTCACACGCGTGAGTTTTTGCGGCACCGTTCTGTCAAAAATGAAAATGCCAAAACCTTACCAAACATTAGTTTTAGGTCAAACAGAGATAATTGGATGTGTCCGTTGCGAAAAATTCAACTGCGTCTTTTTCGGTGGATCAGTGGGAAAACAGCCCTCTAGCGCGAGTTTTGCGGCACCATTGCGTCGGAAATGAATGTGCCAAAACCCCACCAAACATGAGTTTTGGGTCAAACGGAGATGATTGGGTGCGTCCATTGCCAAAAATTCAACGGCAAGTTTTTGGTGCATTAGTGGGAAAAACCCACCAAACATGAGTTTAGTTTTGGGTCAAACGGAGATGATTGCGTGCGTCCGTTGCGAAAAATTCAAGTGCAAGTTTCTGGTGCATCAGTGGGTAAAATGGCCCTCCCGAGCGAGTTTTGCGGCACCGTTTCGTCAGAAATGAAAGAGCTAAAAACCCACCAAACATGAGTTTTGGGTCAAACGGAGATGATTGGGTGTGTCCGCTGCAAAAAATTGATTTGCGAGTCCGTTCCGTTGGAAATGACAGTGTCAAAAACCCACCAAACTTGAGTTTAGTATTGCGTCAAATGGAGATGATTGGGTGTGTCCGTTGCAAAAAATTCAACTACAAGTTTTTAGTGCATCAGTGGTTAAAATGGGCCTCCCGCGCGAGTTTTGCGGCACGGTTCCGTCGAAAATGAAAGTGCCTAAAACCCACCAAACTTGAGTTTTTGTTAAACGGAGATGACCGGGTGCGTCCGTTGCCAAAAATTTAAGTGCAAGTTTCTGGTGCATCAGTGGGTAAAATGGCCCTCCAGCGCGAGTTTTGCGGCACCGCTTCGTCGGAAATAAAAGTGCTAAAAACCCAGCAAACATGAGTTTTGGGTCAAACGGAGACGATTGGGTGCGTCCGTTGCGAAAAATTGATCTGCGAGTCCGTTCCGTTGGAAATGAGGAAATGACTGTGCCAAAAACCCACCAAACTTGAGTTTAATATTGCGTCATGCGGATACATGGGTGTATGCCGAGTCTCGTGTGATGAGTGATTGTCAACGGGTTTGATCGCAGGTTCTTTGGCTTGTGTTGTGCAGGTGTCGAGGACGGATACAGTGACCAGAGGCAAGGTGAAGGTCAAGTAGAGACGTGCCGTGCCGAGGGACCGAGAGTGGCGAAGGGCGGATGTGAGGCTTGGACTGAGGGACCGGTGGCCCGAGGATCAGCTGTGGTGGCTGGCAGCCTGGGACAGCGACGAGCGAAGACTTGTGGGACATGGTGTTGCTCGGGTCGAGGACCTGGGGACACGTGTCGGTGGACGGGGTGCACGGGCGGTGCATCCCTTCTACAGCGTCGGTTTGGTGGTAGAGCCAGAGAAAAATCATCGGGTGGACGGTTTCCAGGTTTGGGCCTCAAAACCTGGGCGCGGATGGTTTCCGAGTTTGGCCACAAAACTCGGGCTGAGGACGGTTTCCAGGTTTGGGCCTCAAAACCTGGGTGCTGCGGGTTTGCTGAGTTTGGGCCACAAAACTCAGGCTACGGTGGGCTGGTTTCCCGGTTTGGGCCTCAAAACCGGGGGTTGGCTGTGAAGGCTGGTTTCCCGGTTTGGGCCACAAAACCGGGTGCAGAGTCCGTGAAGAGGACGCAGAGCGGTGGCGACATGTGGCGGCAATCGGTTAGGTTGCGTCGAGGCAATGCTACCAGTTGTGCGGGCGTGGCCGTCGGATCCACCTACCTTCGAGTTGGTCCAGAATAACCTTAGGGTTTAGCTAGTTCGCTCTGTAAGTAGTTAGGGGTAGAGTGGGAATTAGGAATAGTTAGAATTAGGATAAGTAGGGGGAGACACCCACCTCCCCATCTATCTCAGTCATTTGCTATTCTGTCTTAGGGTTTCCTGCTCTCCCACATCCCTGCTGTAGCGAACCTGAGATCCACAGAGAAGAGAACAATACCTCTGTGTCCGTGAGATTTTAAGGAAGTGAGACCATAATCTCACTGTTGTAGCGTGTGGTAGCCACACGGTTGCAATTTCGTGGTTGTGATTCGTGTTTTGATTGTGTTCTTCGCGGATTGCTTTTCTCCACGATTTTCCCGTTGATCGATCTCTCTACTTAGTGCGTCTTTTGCAAATCCATTTGAACCAAGTTGTTCTAGATCGTGAGGCACTTCTTTCCACTGAAGGAATTTGCTTCTAACCTCACGAGCTAGTAGATCGATCGATTTTCGTTTCGGGTCAAGTTTTTCTCCCTTCCCCCGAAATTCTTTGATTCATCGATTTGGAGATAGGTTCGAGCCATGATCTCTTAGAGATAGCTCACTATCCTCCTTGTGACTTCACTCACCGAGTTTGATCCCTAGAGGATGTGTTTCGGGTGAGATCAAGTCAAATCGGTGAACGAACGGAGCAGTCTTGGATTGACCGGACGCACGTATCGGGACGACCGGACGCTGCCCTGGTGAGTCCGGTCATTGAATGCCACGTGGGTCCTCTGTGTATAGTTTGATCGGACTCTCCCTGTTGAACTGACCGGACGCGCTGTCTCCACTGTTCATCGCGTTTGTCTTTTGTTGACCGGACGCTCAGTTCATGACCGGACGCTTCCGTACCGTGAGTCCGGTCCTGAACAGTAAGGTTCGAAAACGTGTTTTGCCTGACCGGACACATCCGGTGGGTGTTGACCGGATGCAGGGTGAGTCTGGTCAGTGCAATCTCACGCTGTTTTGTTTGTAGTCCGTTCGATCATTGACGGATTTGGTTTCCATCTTTTGCGTTGGGTTTCTAGGGTTGTGTAGTGTCCCGCTGTGCTTCTCGGAAGCATCCACCCTACATCTAGGGTCGTGGACACTTGCAAGCTCTAGGTTTGCTCTTGGGGTTGATTCTCGGGACAGTGGCAACAAGTTTCCGAAAGGAAAATTTGAAGCTTCCATTCACCCCCCCTCTGGTTGCTTTCTGGTAGCACTCTCGGTCCTTCAATTTGTATCAGAGCGGGTTAAGGATCTTTCACCTTAGCCGGTTCCAGATCCACAGAAGGCGACATGGATCGCGGCGTGGGCAAACCACCGTTCTTTGATGGGATGAACTATGCGTATTGGAAGATACGCATGTCGGCCTATCTCCAGAGCATGGGCTCTTCTGTTTGGGAGATTTGCAACAGGGATGATTACGTTGTCTTGGCTGCACGTGTTACTCAGCTTCAGATGGATGAGCACGATGCCAATAGCCGAGCGCGTAACGCTCTTTTCTCCTGTTTGAGCATGTCCGAGTTTGATCGCGTTTCTCACCTCCCCACGGCTCGTGAGATTTGGGCGACCCTCATGCGCTTCCATGAGGGAACCTCTCAAGTCAAATCTCGTCTCTACGAATAGCACAAGCGAGAGTACAAGAACTTTCGACACATGCCTGGCGAGAGCATAGAGAGTTTATTCACTCGCTTTCAGGTCATTGTCAACAAGATGAGAGCGAACAAGGAATTGTTGCCTTTTGACGATCATGAGAGGGCTTTGAAGCTTTTGCACACTCTTGATCGGTCGGTGTGGGACTCAAAGGTCCAGGCGATCAACGAATCGCCTAACTATGAGACCCTCACTTGCGACGAGCTCTTTAGCAAGCTCAAGTCTAGTGAGATTGACGCCATGTTGAGGGCTTCTTATGAAAATCCTTCTGGCCCGACTATGGCTTTGGTTTCTGGCTCTTCTGCTAACCCCTCTGGAGGATTTGCACTTTCTTCACTCTTTTGTGTCACAGAGGACCAGCTGGAGTCTTTGGGGGATGACGAGTTGGCAATGCTCGCCAACCGGTTCTCGCGGTTCCACAACAACCGCATGAACTGTCGCCGCGGAGGAGGACGCTCAGGATGCTTTGAGTGTGGCGACCCTGACCACTTCATCGCCAACTGTCCCAAGAAGAAGCACACATCTGGGAAGGGCGATCATGGGCACAAGTACGACTCCTGCAAGCGCAAGGAGAAGTACGTCCCTGCGAGGCACAAGCGGAGGGGCGGCTTCGACAAGGAGTACATCAAGAAGAAGTACATGGAGAAGGCCCAGACTGAGCAGCGTGCGTTCTTCGCCATGCTCAGCGACGTCAACGGCTCGGATGACGACTTCGCTTGCTCAAGCGATGACGAGTCCGAGAAGAAGAAGAAGATCAAGGACAAGCTAAACGGTCTCTGCTTCTTCGCCGACGGCGACGGCCTCTGCACCATGGCCCTCGGCAAGGAGGTCGACGGCGAGCTGGAGGAGACTCATCAGAACGACGATGACGACGACGACACCTCCCAAGTATCTCTAACCCCCGATGAGCTTACTGCTGAGGTCGAGAAACTTACTGCCGCGCTCCTTAGTCAGGATAAGTTGCTTAGGCGTGCCGCTAGAGAGCGCAAGGAGTTTAGGTAGAAGTGGGAGGATACGGTGAAGGAACTTGAATCAGTCAAGTCCACCGTTGTTGTCACCGAGGAGGAGGAGTGCGAGATGTGTACCACGCACATGACTGACCTTCTCACCTTGAGAGGTAAGTATGCTGCGTTGGTTGGAGAGGTGGATGAGCTCCGGGCTAGACCCATGCTGTTAGGTGCGTGCAAGACTTGTCCTGTCTTGCAATCTGAGTTGGCAGAGAAGAATGCCAAGATTGTGTCTCTTGAAGAGGCCAACTCAGGTAGCACATGTGTGGCTAGGTGTGTTCTTTGTGAGGGTTTGGAGATGGAGATCGCTAATGTGAAGCATGACAAGATGCAAACCGCGGAGGAAAACACATACCTTCGGACCATCTTGTCATGGGTGTCTAGCGGTGAACCACAGCTCGGGATGATGATCTCCCAATTCAAGCGAGCTGCTGGAGGTCCTGGTGTAGGTTTTGCTCCGGGTGTTGATGTGTCATCTTTTGGCAAGATTGGAGAGTCGAGTGGTCTGAACCCATGTGAGAAGCCTAACTCCACCACTACTCCCAAGCTTACCAAGATTCCACCCAAAGAGCCTCTCAAGCCTAACACCAAGGATGGGGTCTTTGTTGAACCCCCGAGAGCTCCACCCAAGAAACAATCATGGGCTCCCAAACCAAACCACCTCAAGAACAAGCTTGACACCATGCCACCCATCCAGGAGGAGCTTATGCCACAGAAGGGCAAAGTGATACACACCCACTACCGTGAGTACCAACAACCCCCTTTGAGAGCGGTGAGGTACCATTGTGAGCATTGTGGGAGAGATGGACACTTGAGTGAGTTCTGTTTTCGGCGCAAGAGGGAGGCGCGCCGCGCTAGGGAGATGAACAATTCGGACATGTACCATCCTTTCCATGATGTACATGTGACGAATGTTCAGAGGAGAGCTCCAAGGAGAGCTGCTAGGCTTAGAGGTCCAGAACCTCAAGTTCCCAGGTCTAGGCAGCAGAGAGGACGTGCCCGGCGGGAGCCTGCAGTTGTAGGTTTTGGACCCCGTGGTGGTGGCTTTGTAGTTGAGCGCTTTCCTCCACCGCGTTTTGAGTATCGCGGTGAGCGCTCCTTCCCCAGCGTATTTTGGATCCTCAGGGCAATCTTGTTTGTATGATTTCGCCCTTTGGAAAAGTCTTTCGTGCGAATTTCTCGGAGTCTTTTGGCATTTCTCGTTGTCTTGTGGCTGGACCTTCCTCCTCTGATCTTTGGAAGTGGCATAGGAGACTTGGACATTTGAGCTTCGACTTGCTTGCAAGACTTAGTTCAATTGGCCTAATCCGAGGATTGCCCAAGTTGTTAATGAAGAAGGATCTTGTTTGCCATTCTTGTAGACATGGGAAGATGGTTGCCGCTCCCCACCATCCAGTGACTCAGGTCATGACCAAGCGCCCTGGAGAGCTTTTGCACATGGACCTTGTTGGTCCGGCTCGGGTGAGCTCGGTTGGGGGGAAGTGGTATGTGCTTGTTGTTGTTGACGACTTTACGAGATATTCGTGGGTCTTCTTTTTAGCTGAGAAGACCGAGACTTTCTCCTTTGCTCGCAATCTGATTTTGCGTCTTCAGAATGAGTTCCCTTTGAACTCGATGCGAGCTATTAGGAGTGATAATGGTTCCGAATTCAAGAATTCGGATTTTGAGAAGTTTTGTAACTCTTTGGGTTTAGAGCATCAGTTTTCTTCTCCCTACAAACCGCCCCAAAATGGTGTTGTAGAGAGGAAGAATCGGACCCTTGTAGAGATGGCCAGGACGATGCTCGATGAGCATAGGACTCCTAGGCGATATTGGGCCAAAGCTATGAGCACTGCATGCTACATTTCCAATCGCATTTTTCTCCGAGCTTTCTTGAAAAAGACTTCTCATGAGTTGCATTTTGGAAAACTGCCCAAGGTGAGTTATTTTCGATTTTTTGGTTGCCATTGTTTTATACTCAAAAAGGGCAACCTGGACAAATTTGAGTCTCGTTCTTCTGACGGTGTGTTTATGGGTTATGGCACTCACACTCGAGCTTATCGTGTACTTAACCTTGACACTAACCGAGTCATGGAGACATCCGATGTCACCTTCGATGAGACCATGGTTTGTCCTTCTTCTCGTTTTGAGCGTGTGTTGGTATTTCTTAGCGTCGCTACTAAGAATAGAGTTTTAATCTATCCCGACAACGGTGCCAGAAACGCTTGTTAACACTTCTTAACACAACCACTAGAACTAGACTATGGAGCCTAACCCCAGCAACGGCGCTAGAAGTGTCTTGGTGGTAAAACTATTGACTATTGGATAGTTCCGCAAGCGCACAGAATATGCCGATGTAGCACTTCACCCGGGAGTATTCCAAGGTATCGTTATTTATTTTATCCCAAAGGAAAGCAAGCTAGGAAAGATGTAGAGAGAGGAAAGATAGATCCTTTAGTCTTGCTATAATTTATTATCAATTAGAGAAGCAAAGGGGTATAGGTGGATATAATGGAGGATAGATAGATAAGATAAATAAGTTAAGCAAAGAGTATATGATATGAAAGATAACTTTAGTAGAGTTAGCTAGGTGGGAGGACAACGAGTGAGTATAAAGTACTCCTATGTTTCTACCTTTACTCCTATGAACTAATCCTAATTAAATAGATGACTCAACTAGATTGATGCCTTGCTACTTGTGTGAGAGGGATAAACGAGAGAGTAAAGCGATAGAAGGTTGTTCACCTAACCCAGTACTCAAGTGGATATTTGGCTTATGGACGCCTTACCTTTTAAGAACTAGCCTGAGTTCACGTGAGGGGATCTAGGTAGCCAGGCAAAATCTGTCACCTTTTGCCCATGCGCCCCGACTGTCCGTGCAAGCCAGCGGTAGTCAAAGATAAGATGAAGTATGAGCACCACGCTCACACTTATCTACACCTTTAGCTAACGATCAAAATAGCTAAAGCCCCTATCCTAAGATAGGACGATGACGCACACACAAGAAGCTATTTAAAGGAAATCAATCTAACTAAGACAACTATAGAACTAAGATAAGCACACAACAAGACTATATAAATATAGACTTGCACTAAGTAAATACTTAAATAAATACTTGGAAAGTAAATACTTAAGTAAATGCAAAGTAAAGTAAAGAAAGAATAATATATTAAATAAATAAAGTCTTACAAAAGAAGAAAGATACAAGGGCTATACCAGACTCCCAGAAGACGACTCCGGAGACCCGAGCTTCGCCCGACTCGACTCTAACTCCCACTCTAGACTAACTACTAATACTCTTGCTTGATCTCACTAGAAAGTGGAGATGTGTGAGATGGGATGTGTTGAATGAGAGGGTGAAGGCCTCTATTTATAGTGGAGGTGGAGTAGGGGCTACTCCGGCGCCACGTCAGCAATCCGTGTGCTCCCCATCTCTCAACCCTTGGATCCACCGTCATTGTAACCGCCATGGATGGATGGCTCAGTTCTTCACGTGTCAAACATGCATTTTGCCACCGACTTGGATGAGGGTCACCATGGGGTCGGCCGACCCCTGTCCCTGACATGTGGGCCCGGGGTACACCTTCTAGAAGGTGCTGATGTCATCCTGATGAATATTGTTGTTGGGTCCCACCAAGTGAGGGGTCGGTCGACCCCCCTATGACAGGGCTGGCCCACCATCTTCTCTCCCTTGGTGACCCCACATGTCATGGAGCAAGTCTTGTGAAGTTGGTTGCATTTGGTTTTCGGTGTGGACCCATGAATCCATGTGCTTCTCATCTTGCACCATTGAGCAAAAGCACATGCTTGATCCAATGGTTGATATTGGCTTGGACATGCTTCTCTTGGATCATGCCATGTCACCATGGCCGAGGTGGCCCAAAGGTGGGGTCACTCGACCCCCTTGGTGGGCCCACCTAGCCTCATTTTGTTCATTTTGCCATCTCCTATATGTTCACAAGCTAAGAGTACAAGTGAAACTTATTAGTGATAAATATGCTCATGATATGCTATTCTTCCTTGAAACCGAGGCCTGTTGACGGTATTTTGATAAGGTAAAACATGCTATAACTTCCGTCAACAGCGTGCAGGTGATCATGAGGTTGGTGAGCCTCTTTTTGATGACGAGGACGAGGGTGCTGAAGGTATGGATGATCCAGCACCCCCTCCACCTGCTGTGCCGCAAGGAGCGGCTTCTACGATGACTCACGGCCCCGACATGTTTTCTTCCTGGGGGCCGTGGGATCCGCCACCCCGAGCGGTACCTTTTGTACCCAGGGAGGCACCAACTGCTGTTGAGGGGGAGGCCACTTCTGCTCGAGAGGCACCACGACACATCCAGCGCCAACACCCTTCTCGGCAGATGATCGGCAGCATCAACGAACGTGTCACTCGGTCCAAGTCTCAAATCTCTCACTTTGCTCATTCTGCTTTTGTTGCTGATTTTGAGCCCCGAGATGTTGGACACGCTTTGACGGATCCGGATTGGGTCAATGCCATGCATGAAGAGTTAGAGAACTTTGAGCGAAATCGGGTTTGGGTCTTAGTTCCACCTCCTCCCAACTGTAAGCCTATTGGGACAAAATGGGTTTTCAAAAACAAGCAAGGAGAGGATGGCCACGTTGTTAGAAACAAGGCCAGGCTTGTAGCGAAGGGCTATAGTCAGAAGGAGGGGATAGACTATGAGGAGACTTTTGCTCCTGTAGCTCGTTTGGAGGCTATTAGGATACTCTTGGCTTTTGCTACATCCAAAGGTTTCAAACTTTTTCAAATGGATGTCAAGAGTGCCTTCTTAAACGACTACATAGAAGAAGAGGTTTATGTTGAACAACCCCCCGGTTTTGAAAATCCCAAGTTTCCAAACCATGTTTTCAAACTCCACAAAGCTTTATATGGTTTGAAACAAGCCCCTAGAGCCTGGTATGATAGGTTGAAAACCATTTTGCTTGCTAAGGGTTTTAAAATGGGATGTGTGGATAAAACGCTCTTTCTCCTCAAGCAAGGCAAAGACACTCTCTTGGTCCAGATTTACGTGGATGATATCATTTTTGGTGGTTCTTCTCACGCTTTGGTTGCCAAGTTTGCAGATACTATGAGCAGGGAGTTCGAGATGAGTATGATGGGCGAGCTGACTTTCTTTCTCGGATTGCAAATTAAGCAAACCCGAGAAGGGACGTTTGTGCACCAGGGCAAGTATACCAAGGACTTGCTGAAGAGGTTCGATATGGGTGAGGCCAAGCCTCTTCCAACACCCATGTCGACCACGATGGCCCTAGATGCAGACAAGGATGGAGAAGCTATGGACCAGAAGGAGTACCGAAGCATGATTGGGTCGCTGCTCTACCCGACGGCGACACGCCCGGACATCCAGTTCGCGGTGTGCCTGTGTGCGCGCTTTCAGGCATCGCCGCGCACTTCTCACCGTCAGGCGGTGAAGCGCATTTTCAGGTATCTTCGTTTCACACCTGAGTTCGGGATTTGGTATTCAGCTTCCTCCACCCTCTCCCTTTGCGGTTATTCCGATGCCGATTTTGCTGGTTATTGCATTGAGCGCAAGTCCACTTCTGGGACTTGCCAATTTATTGGTTGTTCTCTTGTATCGTGGTCTTCTCGCAATCAGTCTAGTGTCGCCCAGTCTACCACGGAGGCTGAGTATGTTGCTGCGGCTAGCTGCTGTTCCTAGTTGCTTTGGATGATGGCCACTTTGCGTGATTTTGGTCTGAGCTTTTCTTGTGTTCCCTTGCTTTATGACAGCACGAGTGCGATTAGCGTTGCTAAGAACCCCGTGCTTCACTCGAAGACCAAACACATTGATGTGCTCTTTCACTTTTTGTGAGACCACTATGAGAAGGGTGATATCGACCTTCACCATGTCGATACTCATCATCAGCTGGCTGATATTTTCACCAAGCCTTTGGACGAATCAACCTTTAATCGGTTGAGGGGTGAGCTTGGTGTGTGTTTCCCCTTTTAGATGGGGGAAACATTTTGGTTCTTGTATCATAGACTGACTATTTTCTCGTTTGCTTTGTTTTCCTTTGCATTTCAGCATATGCTTTTACATTCTGAGCTTCATGTATATAGTCTTTAGAATGTGATTATGCTCTATGTAGTATGCTCCGATGCTTCTGTTGATGCTAGTAGCTTATGCTCCTTCTGATCACTAATACATGTTGTGAGCTGAGCTATTTTCGAATGGTGAACCTGCTTAATGAACTTAAAATTGAAAATTTTCACCATTGAGATATGCAACTAGCATGTGTAGGATGTGTTGAATTCACTCATGTTTTTCATATATGCTAGGTTGCTATGTCTCTTTTTCTGAGTCTATCACTTGCTTGGTTTGTTCATATTCTGTCAATAAAATCTGAACCAAGTTTTTAAGTGAAATGAAAAGATCGAGATGGGATTGCTTGTCAACACATCACAGTTTCGAGACTGTTTCTCATTGCACTTTGAGTTAAACTTGAGCTATGTAGTGTATGACCGAAACTGTTGCTTTAAGCTTCTGATTGCTTCTGCATAGGCTTCGCACAGTTGAAAAGTTAGGCAATGACAAGCTTTCAACCTCTCGCAATCACATGCTGAAATCTTAACTTGTGTAATCTTAACCGCTGCAACTCCGATAAAATTTGGATACACAAGTCTATGTTTCATTCTATAGCATGATGGTTGAACTTTGCTAGGGGTAGTTCACCTTGTATACATGATTAGCACTTGTCTGATTTCTTGTCTATACATGTCCTGTGCTATTTTGATGGTGAATACCTTTTTGGCTATAAACTGCTCACTTTGCTCACATGTTCATAATACATATTTGGTGATCAGTTTGAGCCTTTGCTAGCTTGTATGCTTTCCAGTGAGTCGTTGGAGCTATACTGTTTAGAGAATCCTTACATTTTCTTGACTATATTCCTGAAGCTGCTAACTTGCATTTTGACTCATATGCATGTTGGAAGGGGGAGAACTTCTCTTCTTGGCACTTTTGTTGGTGCATTTTCTGAGGGGGAGAAAATCGTTTTCAGTTCCTCTTGCTTGATGGTGCATTTTCAACTAAGGGGGAGAAAATTTGGACAAATCATGACTCTCCTATGTTGGTAGTTGTGTGCACCATGCAAGGGGGAGGGATTTTGCTTGTGCTGAATTTTTGAAATTTCCAATTGGTTCGGAGCGTTTTTGCTAGTTGTGTTGAGCCTTTTGCCTCTTCCTTGAGGGACTAGCTTTCGCCTTTCAAATTTTCAAATTGGTGTCAAGCTTTCTTGCTAGTTGTGTTAAGCCTCTGTGCCCCTATCTTGAGGGACTAGCATTTTGCTTCGATTTTTGGTTTTCAATTGGTATCGAACCTTTTCTTGCTAGTGGTGTTGAGCCTGTTCTACCTCTTCTTGAGGGCTAGCTTTGCTTTGCTTGGTTGCGTCGAGCCGTTGCCCATGTCTTTGGGGACCAAGTTGTTTCGCTCTTTCCACTTGACCTTCTTCGGCTTTGCTATGCTTTTGGGTCATTTGGTCGAGTTCTCTCTTCTCCTTCTTCCTCCTTCTATTTCCATTATGATTTGTGTGTGAGTAGTTGACAATGCACTCATCAAGGGGGAGATTGCGGATACATGGGTGTATGCCGAGTCTCGTGTGATGAGTGATTGTCAACGGGTTTGATCGTAGGTTCTTTGGCTTGTGTTGTGCAGTTGTCGAGCACGGATACAGTGATCAGAGGCAAGGTGAAGGTCAAGTAGAGAAGTGCCGTGCCGAGGGACCGAGAGTGGCGAAGGGCGGACGTGAGGCTTGGACTGAGGGACCGGTGGCCCGAGGATCAGCTGTGGTGGCTGGCAGCCTGGGAGAGTGACGAGCGAAGACTTGTGGGACATGGTGTTGCTCGGGTCGAGGACCTGGGGACACGTGTCGGTGGACGGGGTGCACGGGCGGTGCATCCCTTCTACAGCGTCGGTTTGGTGGTAGAGCCAGAGAAAAACCATCGGGTGGACGGTTTCCAGGTTTGGGCCTCAAAACCTGGGCGCGGATGGTTTCCGAGTTTGGCCACAAAACTCGGGCTGAGGATGGTTTCCAGGTTTGGGCCTCAAAACCTGGGTGCTGCGGGTTTGCTGAGTTTGGGCCACAAAACTCAGGCTACGGTGGGCTGGTTTCCCGGTTTGGGCCTCAAAACCAGGGGTTGGCTGTGAAGGCTGGTTTCCCGGTTTAGGCCACAAAACCGGGGGCGGAGTCCGTGAAGAGGACGCAGAGCGGTGGCGGCACGTGGCGGCAATCGGTGAGGTTGCGTCGAGGCAACGCTACCAGTTGTGCGGGCGTGGCCGTCGGATCCACCTACCTTCGAGTTGGTCCAGTATAACCTTAGGGTTTAGCTGGTTCACTCTGTAAGTAGTTAGGGGTAGAGTGGGAATTAGGAATAGTTAGAATTAGGATAAGTAGGGGGAGACACCCACCTCCCCATCTATCTCAGTCATTTGCTATTCTGTCTTAGGGTTTCCTGCTCTCCCACATCCCTACTGTAGCGAACCTGAGATCCACAGAGAAGAGAACAATACCTCTGTGTCCGTGAGATTTTGAGGAAGTGAGACCGTAATCTCACTGTTGTAGCGTGTGGTAGCCACACAGTTGCAATTTCGTGGTTGTGATTCGTGTTTTGATTGTGTTCTTCGCGGATTGCTTTTCTCCACGATTTTCCCGTTGATCGATCTCTCTACTTAGTGCGTCTTTTGCAAATCCATTTAAACCAAGTTGTTCTAGATCGTGAGGCACTTCTTTCCACCGAAGGAATTTACTTCTAACCTCATGAGCTAGTAGATGGATCGATTTTCATTTCGGGTCAAGTTTTTCTCCCTTCCCCCGAAATTCTTCGATTCATCAATTTGGAGATAGGTTCGAGCCATGATCTCTTAGAGATAGCTCACTATCCTCCTTGTGACTTCCCTCACCGAGTTTGATCCCTAGAGGATGTGTTTCGGGTGAGATCAAGTCGAATCGGTGAACGAACGGAGCAGTCTTGGATTGACTGGACGCACGTATCGGGACGACCGGACGCTGCCCTGGTGAGTCCGGTCGTTGAATGCCACGTGGGTCCTCTGTGTATAGTTTGATCGGACTCTCCCTGTTGAACTGACCGGACGCGCTGTCTCCACTGTTCATCGTGTTTGTCTTTTGTTGACCGGACGCTCAGTTCACGACCGGACGCTTCCGTACCGTGAGTCCAGTCCTGAACAGTAAGGTTCCAAAACGTGTTTTGCCTGACCGGACGCGTCTGGTGGGTGTTGACCGGACGCAGGGTGAGTCCGGTCAGTGCAATCTCATGCTGTTTCATTTGCAGTCCGTTCGATCGTTGACGGATTTGGTTTCCGTCTTTTGCGTTGGGTTTCTAGGGTTGTGTAGTGTCCCGCTGTGCTTCTCGGAAGCATCCACCCTACATCTAGGGTCGTGGACACTTGCAAGCTCTAGGTTTGCTCTTGGGGTTGATTCTCGGGACAGTGGCAACAAGTTTCTGAAAGGAAAATTTGAAGCTCCCATTCACCCCCCCTCTGGTCGCTTTCTGGTAGCACTCTCGGTCCTTCACGTCAAATGGAGATGATTGGGTGCGTCCGTTGCAAAAAATTCAACAGCAAGTTTTTAGTGCATCAGTGGTTAAAATGGCCCTCCGGCGCGAGTTTTGCGGCACCGTTCCGTCGGAAATGAAAGTGCTAAAACCCACCAAACTTGAGTTTTTGGTTAAACGGAGATGACTGGGTGCGTCCGTTGCCAAAAATTCAACTGCAAGTTTTTGGTGCATTAGTGGGAAAAATCCACCAAACATGAGTTTAGTTTTGGGCCAAACGGAGATGATTAGGTGCGTCCATAATGAAAAATTCAAGTGCAAGTTTTTTGTGCATCAGTGGGTAAAATGGCCCTCCCCCACGACTTTTGTGGCACCGCTTCGTTGGAAATAAAAGTGCTAAAAACCCACCAAACATGAGTTTTTGGTCAAACGGAGATGATTGGGTGCGTCCGTTGCGAAAAATTGATCTGTGAGTCTGTTCTGTTGGAAATGACAGTGCCAAAACCCACCAAACTTGAGTTTAGTATTGCGTCAAATGGAGATGATTGGGTGCGTCCATTGCAAAAAATTCAAGTGCAAGTTTTTAGTGCATCAGTGGTTAAAATGGCCCTCCCGCGCGAGTTTTGTGGCACTGTTCCGTCGAAAATGAAAGTGCCTAAAACCCACCAAACTTGAGTTTTTGTTAAACGAAGATGACTGGGTGCGTCCGTTGCCAAAAATTCAAGTGCAAGTTTCTGGTGCATCATTGGGTAAAATGGCCCTCTAGCGCGAGTTTTGCGGCACTGCTTCGTCGGAAATAAAAGTGCTAAAAACCCACTAAACATGAGTTTTGGGTCAAACGGAGATGATTGGGTGCGTCCGTTGTGAAAAATTGATCTGCGAGTCCGTTCCGTTGGAAATGACAGTGCCAAAAACCCACCAAACTTGAGTTTAGTATTGCGTCAAATGGAGATGATTGGGTGCGTCCGTTGGAAAAAATTCAACTGCAAGTTTTTAGTGCTTCAGTGGTTAAAATGGCCCTCCTGCGCGAGTTTTGCGGCACTGTTCCGTCAGAAATGAAAGTGCCTAAAATCCACCAAACTTGAGTTTTTGGTTAAACGGAGATGACTGGGTGCGTCCGTTGCCAAAAATTCAACTGCGTGTTTTTGGTGCATAAGTGGGAAAAATCCACCGAACATGAGTTTAGTTTTGGGCCAAACGGAGATGATTGGGTGCGTCCATTGCGAAAAATTCAAGTGAAAGTTTTTTGTGCATCAGTAGGTAAAATTGCCCACCCGCGCGAGTTTTGCAGCACCGTTCTGTAAAAACGAAGGTGCTAAAAACCCACCAAACATGAGTTTTGGGTCAAATAGAGATGATTGGGTGCGTCCGATGCAAAAAAAATCTACTGCAAGTTTTTGGTGCATTAGTGGGAGAAAACAACCCTCAGATGTGAATTTTATAACAACGTTCTGTCGGAAATGAAAGTGTCACAACCCCCCAAACATGAGTTTTGTGTCAAATGGCGATGATTGGGTGCGTTTGTTGCCAAAAATTCAACTGCGAGTTTTTCGGTGCATCAATGGGAAAAACGACTCTATGGCCTGAGTTTTACGACACCGTTTCGTCAGAAATGACAGTGCCAAAGACCCACCAAACATGAGTATTGGATCAAATGGAGATGATTGGGGTGTCTATTGCGAAAAGTTCAACTGCGAGTTTTTCGGTGCATCAGTCGACAAAACGGTCATCCCGTGCGAGTTTTGCGGCACCGTTCCGTCGGAAATGAAAGTGCCAAAAACACGCCAAACATGTGTTTCGGGTCAAACAGAGATGATTGAGTGCGTCCGTTGTGAAAAATTCAACTGTTAGTTTTTCGGTGCATCAGTGGAAAAAATGACTCACCCGCGTGAGTTTTGCGGCACCGTTCCGTCAAAAATGAAAATGCCAAAACCTTACCAAACATGAGTTTTGGGTCAAACAGAGATAATTGGATGTGTCCGTTGTGAAAAATTCAACTGCGTCTTTTTCGGTGGATCAGTGGGAAAACAACCCTCTAGCGCGAGTTTTGCGGCACCATTGCGTCGGAAATGAATGTGCCAAAACCCCACCAAACATGAGTTTTGGGTCAAACGGAGATGATTGGGTGCATCCATTGCCAAAAATTCAACGGCAAGTTTTTCGTGCATTAGTGGGAAAACCCACTAAACATGAGTTTAGTTTTGGGTCAAACGGAGATGATTGCGTGCGTCCGTTGCGAAAAATTCAAGTGCAAGTTTCTGGTGCATCAGTGGGTAAAATGGCCCTCTTGAGTGAGTTTTGCAGCACCGCTTCGTCAGAAATGAAAGAGCTAAAACCCACCAAACATGAGTTTTGGGTCAAAACGGAGATGATTGGGTGCGTCCGTTGCGAAAAATTGATCGGCGAGTCCGTTCCGTTGGAAATGACAGTGCATAAAACCCACCAAACATGAGTTTAGTTTTGCGTCAAACGGAGATGATTGGGTGCGTCCACTGCCAAAAATTCAACGGCAAGTTTTTCGTGCATTAGTGGGAACAACCCACCAAACATGAGTTTAGTTTTGGGTCAAACGGTGATAATTTCGTGCGTCCGTTGCAAAAAATTCAAGTGCAAGTTTCTGGTGCATCAGTGGGTAAAATGGCCCTCTAGCGCGAGTTTTGCGGCACCGCTTCGTCGGAAATAAAAGTGCTAAAAACCTACCAAACATGAGTTTTGGGTCAAACGGAGATGATTGGGTGCGTCCGTTGCGAAAAATTGATCTGCGAGTCCGTTCTGTTGGAAATGACAGTGCCAAAAACCCACCAAACTTGAGTTTAGTATTGCGTCAAATGGAGATGATTGGGTGCGTCCGTTGCAAAAAATTCAACTGCAAGTTTTTAGTGCATCAGTGGTTAAAATGGCCCTCCCGCGCGAGTTTTGCGGCACCGTTCCGTCGGAAATGAAAGTGCCTAAAACCCACCAAACTTGAGTTTTTGGTTAAACGGAGATGATTGGGTGCGTCCGTTGCCAAAAATTCAACTGCAAGTTTTGGGGCATTAGTGGGAAAAACCCACCAAACATGAGTTTAGTTTTGGGCCAAACGGAGATGATTGGGTGCGTCCGTAATGAAAAATTCAAGTGTAAGTTTTTTGTGCATCAGTGGGTAAAATGGCCCTCCCGCGCGAGTTTTGCGGCACTGCTTCGTCGGAAATAAAAGTGCTAAAAACCTACCAAACATGAGTTTTGGGTCAAACGGAGATGATTGGGTGCGTCCATTGCCAAAAATTCAACGGCAAGTTTTTGGTGCATTAGTGGGGAAAACCCACCAAACATGAGTTTAGTTTTGGGTCAAACGGAGATGATTGCGTGCGTCCGTTGCGAAAAATTCAACTGCAAGTTTCTGGTGCATCAGTGGGTAAAATGGCCCTCCCGAGTGAGTTTTGCGGTACCGCTTCGTCAGAAATGAAAGAGCTAAAAACCCACAAACATGAGTTTTGGGTCAAACGAAGATGATTGGGTGCGTCCGTTGCGAAAAATTGATCTGCGAGTCCGTTCCGTTGGAAATGACAATGCCAAAAACCCACCAAACATGAGTTTAGTTTTGCGTCAAATGGAGATGATTGGGTGCGTCCGTTGCGAAAAATTGAAGTGCAAGTTTTTTGTGCATCAGTGGGTAAAATGGCCCTCCCGTGCGAGTTTTGTGGCACCGCTTCGTCGGAAATAAAAGTGCTAAAAACCCACCAAACATGAGTTTTGGGTCAAACGGAGATGATTGGGTGTGTCCGTTGCAAAAAATTGATCTGTGAGTCCGTTCTTTTGGAAATGACAGTGCCAAAACCCACCAAACTTGAGTTTAGTATTGCGTCAAATGGAGGTGATTGGGTGCGTCCGTTGTAAAAAATTCAACTGCAAGTTTTTAGTGCATCAGTGGTTAAAATGGCCCTCCCGCGCGAGTTTTGCGTCACCGTTCCGTCGGAAATGAAAGTGCCTAAAACCCACCAAACTTGAGTTTTTGTTAAACGAAGATGAATGGGTGCGTCCGTTGCCAAAATTCAAGTGCAAGTTTCTGGTGCATCAGTGGGTAAAATGGCCCTCCAGCGCGAGTTTTGCTGCACCGCTTCGTCGGAAATAAAAGTGCTAAAAACCCACCAAACATGAGTTTTGGGTCAAACGGAGATGATTGGGTGCGTCCGTTGCGAAAAATTGATCTCCGAGTCTGTTCCGTTGGAAATGACAGTGCCAAAAACCCACCAAACTTGAGTTTAGTATTGCGTCAAATGGAGATGATTGGGTGCGTCCGTTGCAAAAAATACAACTGCAAGTTTTTAGTGCATCAGTGGTTAAAATGGCCCTCTCGCGCGAGTTTTGCGGCACTGTTCCATCGGAAATGAAAGTGCCTAAAATCCACCAAACTTGAGTTTTTGGTTAAACGGAGATGACTGGGTGCGTCCGTTGCCAAAAATTGAACTGCATGTTTTTGGTGCATATGTGGAAAAAATCCACCAAACATGAGTTTAGTTTTGGGCCAAACGGAGATTATTGGGTGCGTCCGTTGCGAAAAATTCAAGTGCAAGTTTTTTGGGGTAAAATTTCCCACCCACGCGAGTTTTGTGGCACCGTGTTGTCAGAACGAAGGTGCTAAAAACCCACCAAACATGAGTTTTTGGTCAAACAGAGATGATTGGGTCAAGGACTAGTGGAAATCGTTAGTTTATAAAAGGTTTTTGGTTGATTTTAGGCTCTTGTGTTGTGTTATATGACCTTGTTGATGCTAAGAATATGACACTTAGTGAGCGTCAACAAGCTCCCCCAAGCTTACCTCTTGCTCGTCCTCGAGCAAGCATGGATTTCAAATAATCTTGGAAACTCTGTGTTTTTGTTGTGTATGCCCATGTTATTTTCATCATCATGGAATTGGTAGCCTTCCCTGCACTCAAGATTAGAACAAAAGACCAGCAAGAAAGAAGGTTTGTCTTTCCCTTGCCTATTTTGCTAATCAAGACATGTGGAGTTTTTGCAAGTTTTTTTCAAAAGAAAGCATGCTTAGTAACTTCTGTGGCTCACTCGATCAGTCATATTTGTATGTGGAAATGGAAGAATTATCCTCTCACTAAGACTTTATGTGGGGTTTAATGGGTAGGATAAAGTGAGCATGCAATGCTAGCATAATTTTGCCAAGTTAGACAATTGGAGCAAAGGAGCAACAAGTCATAGGTTCAGACCAGGAATGTGCAAGTGTGTGGTATTTATTGTGGCTACTACTTTCATGGCACTTCTCCTCTTTATCTCATTTGTGGGATCATGGCTATGAATGAGAGCATTTGCTCTTTTGGATATTCTCTTCTTTCTAGAGCACTTGCTCTTTTGAACTCTCTTTCTAGAGCACTTGCTCTTTTGAATATTCTTTTCTTTCTAGAGCACTTGCTCTTTTTTTTGAATGATTATAGCCATGTCCCTGAGACTTTATGGAGCATGATATTTTGCCATGAAGTATCCCTAACAATGAATGGAAATAAAGGCATGTTGTGTGTGTATTCTCAGTGTAAGAATAGCACTATATAGGTGGGTGCAAGTAAATTCATTGGTCTAAAGGTATGACAAGTTTCTCTACCATGACTATCAACAAAAGTCTAACTAGCTCAACACTAACATGCAGCAGGTGGAAGCTCCTACTCTAGAGTAAAAATTATTTGGCTTTGGTAGGACTTTCTTTGCCACAGAAGTACTTAGAGCAAGTTTCTAAATTTTTCAAAATAATTACTCCACAAACTTGACTTGCTCAAGTCAAAGTAGAAACTTACTTCCCCTTTACTTAGTCTAATGCTCATGTCTCAAGTTTAGTTCTAGCATACGTTTTCCCATGATAACTCTAATGCATGGCATACATTTTTATTAGAAAGACTTATGATGAGAGCATTTCATTTATTGCTATTTATTTATTACTAATAATTATATATAATTTTTTTAACTGCAAATTGACTAAGATAAAACACAAATTTAATTTACTGAAATAAAACTGACAGAAATAAAGATGGTAGTGATACTTACCTCGATGACGGGGTCCTCCCCTAAGCTGGCTTTTGGCGTGGTTGCGTCAAATGGAGATGATTGGGTGCGTCCATTGCAAAAAATTCAACTACATGTTTTTAGTGCATCAGTGGTTAAAATGGCCCTCCCGCGCGAGTTTTGCGGCACTGTTCCGTCAGAAATGAAAGTGCCTAAAATCCACCAAACTTGAGTTTTTGGTTAAACGGAGATGACTGGGTGCGTCCGTTGCCAAAAATTCAACTGCAAGTTTTTGGTGCATAAGTGGGAAAAATCAACCAAACATGAGTTTAGTTTTGGGCCAAACGGAGATGATTGGGTGCGTCCGTTGCGAAAAATTCAAGTGCAAGTTTTTTGTGCATCAGTGGGTAAAATTGCCCACCCGCGCGAGTTTTGCGGCACCGTTCTGTAAGAACGAAGGTGCTAAAACCCCACCAAACATGAGTTTTGGGTCAAACAGAGATGATTGGGTGCGTCCGATGCAAAAAAATTCTACTGCATGTTTTTGGTGCATTAGTGGAAAAAACAGCCCTCAGATGTGAATTTTATGGCACCGTTCTGTCGGAAATGAAAGTGTCACAACCCCCCAAACATGAGTTTTGGGTCAAATGGAGATGATTGGGTACGTCTGTTGCCAAAAATTCAAGTGCAAGTTTTTCGCTGCATCAATGGAAAAAACGACTCTATGGCCTGAGTTTTATGACACCGTTTCGTCAGAAATGACAGTGCCAAAGACCCACCAAACATGAGTATTGGATCAAATGGAGATGATTGGGGTGTCTGTTGCGAAAAATTCAACTGCGAGTTCTTCGGTGCATCAGTCAGCAAAACGACCGTCCGACGCGAGTTTTGCGGCACCGTTCCGTCAGAAATGAAAGTGCCAAAAACACGCCAAACATGTGTTTCGGGTCAAACAGAGATGATTGAGTGCGTCCGTTGTGAAAAATTCAACTGTTAGTTTTTCGGTGCATCAGTGGAAAAAATGACTCACCCGCGTGAGTTTTGCGGCACCGTTCCGTCAAAAATGAAAATGCCAAAACCTTACCAAACATGAGTTTTGGGTCAAACAGAGATAATTGGATGTGTCTGTTGCGAAAAATTCAACTACGTCTTTTTCGGTGGATCAGTGGGAAAACAACCCTCTAGCGCGAGTTTTGCGGCACCATTGTGTCGGAAATGAATGTGCCAAAACCCCACCAAACATGAGTTTTGGGTCAAACGGAGATGATTGGGTGCGTCCATTGCCAAAAATTCAACGGCAAGTTTTTCGTGCATTAGTGGGAAAAACCCACCAAACATGAGTTTAGTTTTGGGTCAAACGGAGATGATTGCATGCATCCGTTGCGAAAAATTCAAGTGCAAGTTTCTGGTGCATCAGTGGATAAAATGGCCCTCCCGAGCGAGTTTTGCGGCACCGCTTCGTCAGAAATGAAAGAGCTAAAAACCCACCAAACATGAGTTTTGGGTCAAACGGAGACGATTTGTTGCATCCGTTGCGAAAAATTGATCTACGAGTCCGTTCCGTTGGAAATGGCAGTGCCAAAAACCCACCAAACATGAGTTTAGTTTTGCGTCAAATGGAGATGATTGGGTGCGTCCATTGCAAAAAATTCAACTACAAGTTTTTAGTGCATCGGTGGATAAAATGCCCTCCCGCACGAGTTTTGCGGCACCGTTCCGTCGGAAATGAAAGTGCCTAAAACCCACCAAACTTGAGTTTTTGGTTAAACGGAGATGACTGTGTGCGTCCGTTGCCAAAAATTCAACTACAAGTTTTTGGTGCATTAGTGGGAAAAATCCACCAAACATGAGTTTAGTTTTGGGTCAAACGGAGATGATTGGGTGTGTCCGTTGCGAAAAATTCAAGTGCAAGTTTTTGGTGCATCAGTGGGTAAAATGGCCCTCCCGCTCGAGTTTTGCGGCCCCGTTCTGTCAGAACGAAAGTGCTAAAAACCCACCAAACATGAGTTTTGTGTCAAACGGAGATGATTCGGTGCGTCCGATGCAAAAAAATTCTACTGCAAGTTTTTGGTGCATTAGTGGGAAAAACGGCCCTCTGATGCGAATTTTATGGCACCGTTCTGTAGGAAAGGAAAGTGTCAAAACCCCCCAAGCATGAGTTTTGGGTCAAATGCTGATGATTGGGTGCGTCTGTTGCAAAAAATTCAACTGCGAGTTTTTCGGTGCATCAATGGGAAAAATGACTCCATGGCCCGAGTTTTACGACACCGTTTCGTCAGAAATGACAGTGCCGAAGACCCACCAAACATGAGTATTGGATCCAATGGAGATGATTGGGTGTGTCTGTTGTGAAAAATTCAACTGCGAGTTTTTTGGTGCATCAGTCGACAAAACGGTCGTCCCGTGCGAGTTTTGCGACACCGTTCCGTCAGAAATGAAAGTGCCAAAAACACACCAAACATGCGTTTTGGGTCAAATAGAGATGATTGAGTGCATTCGTTGTGAAAAATTCAAGTGTAAGTTTTTCGGTGCATCAGTGGAAAAAATGGCTCACCCGCGTGAGTTTTGCGGCACCGTTCTGTCAAAAATGAAAATGCCAAAACCTTATCAAACATGAGTTTTGCGTCAAACAGAGATAATCGGATGTGTCTGTTGCGAAAAATTCAACTGCATCTTTTTCGGTGGATCAGTGGGAAAACGACCCTCTAGCACGAGTTTTGCAGCACCATTGCGTCAGAAATGAATATGCGAAAACCCCACCAAACATGAGTTTTGGGTCAAACGGAGATGATGGGGTGCGTCCATTGCCAAAAATTCAACGACAAGTTTTTGGTGCATTAGTGGGAAAAACCCACCAAACATGAGTTTAGTTTTGGGTCAAACGGAGATAATTTCGTGCGTCCGTTGCAAAAAAATTCAAGTGCAAGTTTCTAGTGCATCAGTGGGTAAAATGGCCCTCCAGCGCGAGTTTTGTGGCACCGCTTCGTCGGAAATAAAAGTGCTAAAAACCCACCAAACATGAGTTTTGGGTCAAACAGAGATGATTGGGTGCGTCCGTTGCGAAAAATTGATCTGCGAGTCTGTTCTGTTGGAAATGACAGTGCCAAAAACCCACCAAACTTGAGTTTAGTATTGCGTCAAATGGATTGGGTGCGTCCGTTGCAAAAAAATTCAACTGCATGTTTTTAGTGCTTCAGTGGTTAAAATGGCCCTCCCGCGCGAGTTTTGCAGCCGTTCCGTCAGAAATGAAAGTGCCTTAAACCCACCAAACTTGAATTTTTGTTAAACGAAGATGACTGGGTGCGTCCGTTGCAAAAAATTCAAGTGCAATTTTCTGGTGCATCAGTGGGTAAAATGGCCCTCCAGCGCGAGTTTTGCGGCACCGCTTCGTCGGAAATAAAAGTGCTAAAAACCCACCAAACATGAGTTTTGGGTCAAACGGAGATGATTGGGTGCGTCCGTTGCGAAAAATTGATCTGCGAGTCCGTTCCGTTAGAAATGACAGTGCCAAAACCCACCAAACTTGAGTTTAGTATTGCGTCAAATGGAGATGATTGGGTGCGTTCGTTGCAAAAAATTCAACTACATGTTTTTAGTGCATCAGTGGTAAAAATGGCCCTCCCGCGCGAGTTTTGCGGCACTGTTCCGTCGGAAATGAAAGTGCCTAAAATCCACCAAACTTGAGTTTTTGGTTAAACGGAGATGACTGGGTGCGTCCGTCGCCAAAAATTCAACTGCAAGTTTTTGGTGCATAAGTGGGAAAAATCCACCGAACATGAGTTTAGTTTTGGGCCAAACGGAGATGATTGGGTGCGTCCGTTGCGAAAAATTCAAGTGCAAGTGTTTTGTGCATCAGTGGGTAAAATTGCCCACCCGCGCGAGTTTTGTGGCACGGCTGTCAGAACGAAGGTGCTAAAAACCCACCAAACATGAGTTTTGCGTCAAACAGAGATGATTGGGTGCATCCGATGCAAAAAAAAAATTCTACTGCAAGTTTTTGGTGCATTAGTGGGAAAAAACGGCCCTCAGATGTGAATTTTATGGTACCGTTCTGTCGGAAATGAAAGTGTCACAACCCCCAAACATGAGTTTTGGGTCAAATGGAGATGATTGGGTGCGTCTGTTGCCAAAAATTCAACTGCGAGTTTTTCGGTGCATCAATGTGAAAAACGACTCACCCGTGTGAGTTTTGCGGCACCGTTCCGTAAAAAATGAAAATGCCAAAACCTTACCAAACATAAGTTTTGGGTCAAACAGAGATAATTGGATGTGTCCGTTGCGAAAAATTCAACTGCGTGTTTTTCGGTGGATCAGTGGGAAAACAGCCCTCTAGCGCGAGTTTTGCGGCACCGCTTCGTCGGAAATAAAAGTGCTAAAAACCCAACAAACTTGAGTTTTGGGTCAAACGGAGTTGATTGGGTGCGTCCGTTGCGAAAAATTGATCTGCGAGTCCGTTCAGTTGGATATGACAGTGCCAAAAACCAACCAAACATGAGTTTAGTTTTGCGTCCAATGGAGATGATTGGGTGCGTCCGTTGCAAAAAATTCAACTGCAAGTTTTTAGTGCATCAGTGGATAAAATGGCCCTCCCGCGCGTGTTTTGCGGCACCGTTCCGTCGAAAATGAAAGTGCCTAAAACACACCAAACTTGAGTTTTTGGTTAAACAGAGATGACTGGGTGCGTCCGTTGCCAAAAATTCAACTGGAGGTTTTTGGTGCATTAGTGAGAAAAACCCACCAAACATGAGTTTAGTTTTGGGTCAAACGGAGATGATTGGGTGCGTCCATTGCGAAAAATTCAAGTGCAAGTTTTTGGTGTATCAGTGGGTAAAATGGCCCTCCCGCGCAAGTTTTGCGGCACCATTTGTCAGAATGAAAGTGCTAAAAACTCACCAAACATGAGTTTTGGGTCAAACGGAGATGATTGGGTGCGTCCCTTGCAAAAAAATTCTACTGCAAGTTTTTGGTGCACTAGTGGGAAAAAACGGCGCTCAGATGCGAATTTTATGGCACCGTTCTGTCATAAATAAAAGTGTCAAAACCCCGCAAACATGAGTTTTGGGTCAAATGCAGATGATTGGGTGCGTCTGTTGCAAAAAATAGAACTGCGAGTTTTTCGGTGCATCAATGGGAAAAATGACTCCATGGCCCGCGTTTTACGACACGGTTTCGTCAGAAATGACAATGCTAAAGACCCACCAAACATGAGTATTAGATCAAATGGAGATGATTGGGTGTGTCTGATGCGAAAAATTCAACTGCGAGTTTTTCGGTGCATCAGTCGGCAAAACGGCCGCCCAGCGCGAGTTTTGCGGCACCGTTCCGTCGGAAATGAAAGTGCCAAAAACACGCCAAACATGCCTTTTGGGTCAAATAGAGATGATTGAGTGCGTCCGTTGTGAAAAATTCAACTGTAAGTTTTTCGGTGCATCAGTGGAAAAAACGGCTCACCCGCGTGAGTTTTGCGGCACCGTTCCGTCAAAAACGAAAATGCCAAAACCTTACCAAACATGAGTATTGGGTCAAACAGAGATAATTGGATGTGTCCATTGCAAAAAATTCAACTGCGTCTTTTTTGGTGGATCAGTGGGAAAACAGCCCTCTAGCGCCAAACATGAGTTTTGGGTAAAACGGAGATGATTGGGTGCGTCCATTGCCAAAAATTCAACAAGTTTTTGGTGCATTACTGGGTAAAACCCACCAAACATGAGTTTAGTTTTGGGTCAAATGGAGATGATTGGGTGCGTCCGTTGCGAAAAAATCAAGTGTAAGATTCTGGTGCATCAGTGGGTAAAATGGCCCTCCCGCGTGAGTTTTGCGGCACAGCTTCATCGGAAATGAAAGAGCTAAAAACCCACGAAACATGAGTTTTGGGTCAAACGGAGATGATTGGGTGCGTCCGTTGCAAAAAATTCAACTGCAAGTTTTTAGTGCATCAGTGGTTAAAATGGCCCTCCCGCGCGAGTTTTGTGGCACCGCTTCGTCGGAAATAAAAGTGCTAAAATCCCACCAAACATGAGTTTTGGGTCAAACGGAGATGATTGAGTGCGTCCGTTGTGAAAAATTGATCTGCGAGTCCGTTCCGTTGGAAATGACAGTGCCAAAAACCCACCAATCATGAGTTTAGTATTGCGTCAAATGGAGATGATTGGGTGTGTCCGTTCCAAAAAATTTAACTGCAAGTTTTTAGTGCATCAGTGGTTAAAATGGCCCTCCCGCGCGAGTTTTGCGGCACTGTTCCGTCGGAAATGAAAGTGCCTAAAATCCTCCAAACTTGAGTTTTTGGTTAAACGGAGATGACTGGGTTCGTCCGTTGCCAAAAATTCAACTGCAAGTTTTTGGTTCTTAAGTGGGAAAAATCCACCAAACATGAGTTTAGTTTTGGGCCAAATGGAGATGATTGGGTGCGTCCATTGCGAAAAATTCAAGTGCAAGTTTTTTGTGCATCAGTGGGTAAAATTGCCCACCCGCGCGAGTTTTGCGGCACCGTTCTGTAAGAACGAAGGTGCTAAAAACCCACCAAACATGAGTTTTCGGTCAAACAGAGATGATTGGGTGCGTCCGATGCAAAAAAATTCTACTGCAAGTTTTTGGTGCATTAGTGGGAAAAAACAGCCCTCAGATGTGAATTTTGTGGCACTGTTCTGTCGGAAATGAAAGTGTCATAACCCCCAAACATGAGTTTTGGGTCAATAGAGATGATTGGGTGCGTCTGTTGCCAAAAATTCAACAGCGAGTTTTTCGGTGCATCAATGGGAAAAACGACTCTATGGCCTGAGTTTTATGACACCGTTTCGTCAGAAATGATAGTGCCAAAGACCCGCCAAACATGAGTATTGGATCAAATGGAGAAGATTGGGTGTGTCTGTTGCGAAAAATTCAACTACAAGTTTTTCGGTGCATCAGTCGGCAAAACAGCCGTCCCGCGCGAGTTTTGCGGCACCGTTCCGTCAGAAATGAAAGTGCCAAAAACACGCCAAACATGCGTTTTGGGTCAAATAGAGATGATTGAGTGCGTCCATTGTGAAAAATTCAACTGTAAGTTTTTCGGTGCATCAGTGGAAAAAACGGCTCACCCGCGTGAGTTTTGCGGCACCGTTCTGTCAAAAATTAAAATGCCAAAACCTTACCAAACATGAGTTTTGGGTCAAACAGAGATAATTGGATGTGTCCATTGCGAAAAATTCAACTGCGTCTTTTTCGGTGGATCAGTGGGAAAACAGCCCTCTAGCGCGAGTTTTGCGGCACCATTGTGTCGGAAGTGAATGGGCCAAAACCCCACCAAACATGAGTTTTGGGTCAAACGGAGATGATTGGGTGCGTCCATTGCCAAAAATTCAACGGCAAGTTTTTGGTGCATTAGTGGGAAAAACCCACCAAACATGAGTTTGGTTTTGGGTCGAACGGAGATGATTGCGTGCGTCCGTTGCGAAAAATTCAAGTGCAAGTTTCTGGAGGATCAGTGGGTAAAATGGCCCTCCCGAGCGAGTCTTGCGGCACCGCTTCGTCAGAAATGAAAGAGCTAAAAACCCACCAAACATGAGTTTGGGGTCAAACGGAGATGATTGGGTGCGTCCGTTGCGAAAAATTGATCTGCGAGTCCGTTCCGTTGGAAATGACAGTGCCAAAAACCCACCAAACATGAGTTTAGTTTTACGTCAAATGGAGATGATTGGGAGCGTCCGTTGCAAAAAAATTCAACTGCAAGTTTTTAGTGCATCAGTGGATAAAATGACCCTCCCGCGCGAGTTTTGCAGCACCGTTCCGCCGGAAATGAAAGTGCCTAAAACCCACCAAACTTGAGTTTTTGGTTAAACGGAGATGACTGGATGCGTCCGTTGCCAAAAATTCAACTACAAGTTTTTGGTGCATTAGTGGGAAAAATCCACCAAACATGAGTTTAGTTTTGGGTCAAACGGAGATGATTGGGTGTGTCCGTTACGAAAAATTCAAGTGCAAGTTTTTGGTGCATCAGTTGGTAAAATGGCCCTCCGGCTCGAGTTTTGCGGCCCCGTTCTGTCAGAACGAAAGTGCTAAAAACCCACCAAACATGAGTTTTGGGTCAAACAGAGATGATTCGGTGCGTCCGATGCAAAAAAATTCTACTGCAAGTTTTTGGTGCAGTAGTGGGAAAAAACGACCCTCAGATGCGAATTTTATGGCACCGTTCTATAGGAAATGAAAGTGCCAAAACCCCCCAAACATGAGTTTTGGGTCAAGTGCAGATGATTGGGTGCGTCTGTTGCAAAAAATTCAACTGCGAGTTTTTCAGTGCATCAATGGGAAAAACGACTCCATGGCCCGAGTTTTACGACACCGTTTCGTCAGAAATGGCAGTGCTGAAGACCCACCAAACATGAGTATTGGATCAAATGGAGATGATTGGGTGTGTCTGTTGCGAAAAATTCAACTGCGAGTTTTTTGGTGCATCAGTCGGCAAAACGGCCGTCCCGCGCGAGTTTTGTGGCACCGTTCCATCAGAAATAAAAGTGCCAAAAACACACCAAACATACGTTTTGGGTCAAATAGAGATGATTGAGTGCACCTGTTGTGAAAAATTCAACTGTAAGTTTTTCGGTGCATCAGTGGAAAAAACGGTTCACCCGTGTGAGTTTTGCGGCACCGTACTGTCAAAAATGAAAATGTCAAAACCTTATCAAACATGAGTTTTGGGTCAAACAGAGATAATTGGATGTGTCCGTTGCGAAAAATTCAACTGCGTCTTTTTCAGTGGATCAGTGGGAAAACAGCCCTCTAGCGCGAGTATTGCAGCACCATTGCGTCGGAAATGAATGTGCGAAAACCCCACCAAACATGAGTTTTGGGTTAACAGAGATGATTGGGTGCGTCCATTGCCAAAAATTCAAAGGCAAGTTTTTGGTGCATTAGTGGGAAAAACCCACCAAACATGAGTTTAGTTTTGGGTCAAACGGAGATAATTCAAGTGCAAGTTTCTAGTGCATCAGTGGGTAAAATGGCCCTCCAGCGCGAGTTTTGTGGCACCGCTTCGTCGGAAATAAAAGTGCCAAAAACCCACCAAACATGAGTTTTGGGTCAAACAGAGATGATTGGGTGCGTCCGTTGCGAAAAATTGATCTGCGAGTCCGTTCTGTTGGAAATGACAGTGCCAAAAACCCACCAAACTTGAGTTTAGTATTGCGTCAAATGGAGATGATTGGGTGCGTCCGTTGCAAAAATTCAACTGCAAGTTTTTAGTGCATCAGTGGTTAAAATTGCCCTCCCGCGCGAGTTTTGCGGCACCGTTCTGTCGGAAATGAAATTTCCTAAAATCCACCAAACTTGAATTTTTTGTTAAACGGAGATGACTGGGTGCGTCCGTTGCCAAAAATTCAACTGCAAGTTTTTGGTGCATAAGTGGGAAAAATCCACCAAACATGAGTTTAGTTTTGGGCCAAACGGAGATGATTGGGTGCGTCCGTTGCGAAAAATTCAAGTGCAAGTTTTTTGTGCATCAGTGGGTAAAATTGCCCACCCGCGCGAGTTTTGCGGCACGGTTCTGTCAGAACGAAGGTGCTAAAAACCCACCAAACATGAGTTTTGGGTCCAACAGAGATGATTGGGTGCGTCCGATGCAAAAAAAAATTCTAATGCAAGTTTTTGGTGCATTAGTGGGAAAAAACGGCCCTCAGATGTAAATTTTATGGCACCGTTCTGTCGGAAATGAAAGTGTCACAACCCCCCAAACATGAGTTTTGGGTCAAATAGAGATGATTGGGTGCGTCTGTTGCCAAAAATTCAACTGCGAGTTTTTCGGTGCATCAATGGGAAAAACGACTCACCCGCGTGAGTTTTGCGGCACCGTTCCGTCAAAAATGAAAATGCCATAACCTTACCAAACATGAGTTTTGGGTCAAACAGAGATAATTGGATGTGTACGTTGCGAAAAATTCAACTGCGTCTTTTTCGGTGGATCAGTAGGAAAACAACCCTCTAGCGCGAGTTTTGCGGCACCATTGTGTCGGAAATGAATGTGCCAAAACCCCACCAAACATGAGTTTTGGGTCAAACAGAGATGATTGGGTGCGTCCATTGCAAAAAATTCAACGGCAAATGTTTGGTGCATTAGTGGGAAAAACCCACCAAACATGAGTTTAGTTTTGGGTCAAACGGAGATGATTGCGTGCGTCCGTTGCGAAAAATTCAAGTGCAAGTTTCTGGTGCATCAGTGGGTAAAATGGCCCTCCCGAGCGAGTTTTGCGGCACCGCTTCGTCAGAAATGAAAGAGCTGAAAACCCACCAAACATGAGTTTTGGGTCAAACGGAGATGATTGGGTGCGTCCGTTGCGAAAAATTCATCTACGAGTCCGTTCCGTTGGAAATGACAGTGCCAAAAACCCACCAAACAAGAGTTTAGTTTTGCGTCAAATGGAGATGATTGGGTGCGTTCGTTGCAAAAAATTCAACTGCATGTTTTTAGTGCATCAGTGGATAAAATGGCCCTCTCGCGCGAGTTTTGCGGCACCGTTCCGTCGGAAATGAAAGTGCCTAAAAACAACCAAACTTGAGTTTTTGGTTAATCGGAGATGACTGGGTGCGTCCGTTGCCAAAAATTCAACTAGAGGTTTTTGGTGCATTAGTGGGAAAAACATTGCGAAAAATTGATCTACGAGTCCGTTTTGTTGGAAATGACAGTGCCAAAAACCCGCCAAACATGAGTTTAGTTTTGCGTCAAATGGAGATGATTGGGTGCGTCCGTTGCAAAAAATTCAACTGCAAGTTTTTAGTGCATCAGTGGATAAAATGGCCCTCCCGCCCGAGTTTTGCGGCACTGTTCCGTCGGAAATGCAAGTGCCTAAAACACAACAAACTGGAGTTTTTGGTTAAACGGAGATGACTGGGTGCGTCCGTTTCCAAAAATTGAACTAGATGTTTTTGGGGCATTAGTGGGAAAAACCCACCAAATATGAGTTTAGTTTTGGGTCAAACGGAGATGATTGGGTGCGTCCGTTGCGAAAAATTCAAGTGCATGTTTTTGGTGTATCAGTGGGTAAAATGGCCCTCCCACGCGAGTTTTGCGGCACCGTTCTGTCAGAATGAAAGTGCTAAAAACCCACCAAACATGAGTTTTGGGTCAAACGGAGATGATTGGGTGCGTCCGTTGGAAAAAAAATTCTACTGCAAGTTTTGGTGCACTAGTGGGAAAAAACGGCCCTCAGATGCGAATTTTATGGCACCGTTCTGTCGGAAATGAAAGTGTCAAAAGCCCCAAAACATGAGTTTTCGGTCAAATGCAGATGATTGGTTGCGTCTGTTGAAAAAATTCAACTGTGAGTTTTTCGGTGCATCAATGGGAAAAACGACTCCATGGCCCGCGTTTTATGACACGGTTTCGTCAGAAATGACAGTGCCAAAGACCCGCCAAACATGAGTATTGGATCAAATGGAGATGAGTGGGTGTGTCTGTTGCGAAAAATTCAACTACAAGTTTTTCGGTGCATCAGTCGGCAAAACAGCCGTCCCGCGCGAGTTTTGCGGCACCGTTCCGTCAGAAATGAAAGTGCCAAAAACACGCCAAACATGCGTTTTGGGTCAAATAGAGATGATTGAGTGCGTCCATTGTGAAAAATTCAACTGTAAGTTTTTCGGTGCATCAGTGGAAAAAACGGCTCACCCGCGTGAGTTTTGCGGCACCGTTCTGTCAAAAATTAAAATTCCAAAACCTTACCAAACATGAGTTTTGGGTCAAACAGAGATAATTGGATGTGTCCATTGCGAAAAATTCAACTGCGTCTTTTTCGGTGGATCAGTGGGAAAACAGCCCTCTAGCGCGAGTTTTGCGGCACCATTGTGTCGGAAGTGAATGGGCCAAAACCCCACCAAACATGAGTTTTGGGTCAAACGGAGATGATTGGGTGCGTCCATTGCCAAAAATTCAACGGCAAGTTTTTGGTGCATTAGTGGGAAAAACCCACCAAACATGAGTTTGGTTTTGGGTCGAACGGAGATGATTGCGTGCGTCCGTTGCGAAAAATTCAAGTGCAAGTTTCTGGAGGATCAGTGGGTAAAATGGCCCTCCCGAGCGAGTCTTGCGGCACCGCTTCGTCAGAAATGAAAGAGCTAAAAACCCACCAAACATGAGTTTGGGGTCAAACGGAGATGATTGGGTGCGTCCGTTGCGAAAAATTGATCTGCGAGTCCGTTCCGTTGGAAATGACAGTGCCAAAAACCCACCAAACATGAGTTTAGTTTTACGTCAAATGGAGATGATTGGGAGCGTCCGTTGCAAAAAATTCAACTGCAAGTTTTTAGTGCATCAGTGGATAAAATGACCCTCCCGCGCGAGTTTTGCAGCACCGTTCCGCCGGAAATGAAAGTGCCTAAAACCCACCAAACTTGAGTTTTTGGTTAAACGGAGATGACTGGATGCGTCCGTTGCCAAAAATTCAACTACAAGTTTTTGGTGCATTAGTGGGAAAAATCCACCAAACATGAGTTTAGTTTTGGGTCAAACGGAGATGATTGGGTGTGTCCGTTACGAAAAATTCAAGTGCAAGTTTTTGGTGCATCAGTTGGTAAAATGGCCCTCCGGCTCGAGTTTTGCGGCCCCGTTCTGTCAGAACGAAAGTGCTAAAAACCCACCAAACATGAGTTTTGGGTCAAACAGAGATGATTCGGTGCGTCCGATGCAAAAAAAATTCTACTGCAAGTTTTTGGTGCAGTAGTGGGAAAAAACGACCCTCAGATGCGAATTTTATGGCACCGTTCTATAGGAAATGAAAGTGCCAAAACCCCCCAAACATGAGTTTGGGTCAAGTGCAGATGATTGGGTGCGTCTGTTGCAAAAAATTCAACTGCGAGTTTTTCAGTGCATCAATGGGAAAAACGACTCCATGGCCCGAGTTTTACGACACCGTTTCGTCAGAAATGGCAGTGCTGAAGACCCACCAAACATGAGTATTGGATCAAATGGAGATGATTGGGTGTGTCTGTTGCGAAAAATTCAACTGCGAGTTTTTTGGTGCATCAGTCGGCAAAACGGCCGTCCCGCGCGAGTTTTGTGGCACCGTTCCATCAGAAATAAAAGTGCCAAAAACACACCAAACATACGTTTTGGGTCAAATAGAGATGATTGAGTGCACCTGTTGTGAAAAATTCAACTGTAAGTTTTTCGGTGCATCAGTGGAAAAAACGGTTCACCCGTGTGAGTTTTGCGGCACCGTACTGTCAAAAATGAAAATGTCAAAACCTTATCAAACATGAGTTTTGGGTCAAACAGAGATAATTGGATGTGTCCGTTGCGAAAAATTCAACTGCGTCTTTTTCAGTGGATCAGTGGGAAAACAGCCCTCTAGCGCGAGTATTGCAGCACCATTGCGTCGGAAATGAATGTGCGAAAACCCCACCAAACATGAGTTTTGGGTTAACAGAGATGATTGGGTGCGTCCATTGCCAAAAATTCAAAGGCAAGTTTTTGGTGCATTAGTGGGAAAAACCCACCAAACATGAGTTTAGTTTTGGGTCAAACGGAGATAATTCAAGTGCAAGTTTCTAGTGCATCAGTGGGTAAAATGGCCCTCCAGCGCGAGTTTTGTGGCACCGCTTCGTCGGAAATAAAAGTGCCAAAAACCCACCAAACATGAGTTTTGGGTCAAACAGAGATGATTGGGTGCGTCCGTTGCGAAAAATTGATCTGCGAGTCCGTTCTGTTGGAAATGACAGTGCCAAAAACCCACCAAACTTGAGTTTAGTATTGCGTCAAATGGAGATGATTGGGTGCGTCCGTTGCAAAAATTCAACTGCAAGTTTTTAGTGCATCAGTGGTTAAAATTGCCCTCCCGCGCGAGTTTTGCGGCACCGTTCTGTCGGAAATGAAATTTCCTAAAATCCACCAAACTTGAATTTTTTGTTAAACGGAGATGACTGGGTGCGTCCGTTGCCAAAAATTTAACTGCAAGTTTTTGGTGCATAAGTGGGAAAAATCCACCAAACATGAGTTTAGTTTTGGGCCAAACGGAGATGATTGGGTGCGTCCGTTGCGAAAAATTCAAGTGCAAGTTTTTTGTGCATCAGTGGGTAAAATTGCCCACCCGCGCGAGTTTTGCGGCACGGTTCTGTCAGAACGAAGGTGCTAAAAACCCACCAAACATGAGTTTTGGGTCCAACAGAGATGATTGGGTGCGTCCGATGCAAAAAAAATTCTAATGCAAGTTTTTGGTGCATTAGTGGGAAAAAACGGCCCTCAGATGTAAATTTTATGGCACCGTTCTGTCGGAAATGAAAGTGTCACAACCCCCCAAACATGAGTTTTGGGTCAAATAGAGATGATTGGGTGCGTCTGTTGCCAAAAATTCAACTGCGAGTTTTTCGGTGCATCAATGGGAAAAACGACTCACCCGCGTGAGTTTTGCGGCACCGTTCCGTCAAAAATGAAAATGCCATAACCTTACCAAACATGAGTTTTGGGTCAAACAGAGATAATTGGATGTGTACGTTGCGAAAAATTCAACTGCGTCTTTTTCGGTGGATCAGTAGGAAAACAACCCTCTAGCGCGAGTTTTCCGGCACCATTGTGTCGGAAATGAATGTGCCAAAACCCCACCAAACATGAGTTTTGGGTCAAACAGAGATGATTGGGTGCGTCCATTGCAAAAAATTCAACGGCAAATGTTTGGTGCATTAGTGGGAAAAACCCACCAAACATGAGTTTAGTTTTGGGTCAAACGGAGATGATTGCGTGCGTCCGTTGCGAAAAATTCAAGTGCAAGTTTCTGGTGCATCAGTGGGTAAAATGGCCCTCCCGAGCGAGTTTTGCGGCACCGCTTCGTCAGAAATGAAAGAGCTGAAAACCCACCAAACATGAGTTTTGGGTCAAACGGAGATGATTGGGTGCGTCCGTTGCGAAAAATTCATCTACGAGTCCGTTCCGTTGGAAATGACAGTGCCAAAAACCCACCAAACAAGAGTTTAGTTTTGCGTCAAATGGAGATGATTGGGTGCGTTCGTTGCAAAAAATTCAACTGCATGTTTTTAGTGCATCAGTGGATAAAATGGCCCTCTCGCGCGAGTTTTGCGGCACCGTTCCGTCGGAAATGAAAGTGCCTAAAAACAACCAAACTTGAGTTTTTGGTTAATCGGAGATGACTGGGTGCGTCCGTTGCCAAAAATTCAACTAGAGGTTTTTGGTGCATTAGTGGGAAAAACATTGCGAAAAATTGATCTACGAGTCCATTTTGTTGGAAATGACAGTGCCAAAAACCCGCCAAACATGAGTTTAGTTTTGCGTCAAATGGAGATGATTGGGTGCGTCCGTTGCAAAAAATTCAACTGCAAGTTTTTAGTGCATCAGTGGATAAAATGGCCCTCCCGCCCGAGTTTTGCGGCACTGTTCCGTCGGAAATGCAAGTGCCTAAAACACAACAAACTGGAGTTTTTGGTTAAACGGAGATGACTGGGTGCGTCCGTTTCCAAAAATTGAACTAGATGTTTTTGGGGCATTAGTGGGAAAAACCCACCAAATATGAGTTTAGTTTTGGGTCAAACGGAGATGATTGGGTGCGTCCGTTGCGAAAAATTCAAGTGCATGTTTTTGGTGTATCAGTGGGTAAAATGGCCCTCCCACGCGAGTTTTGCGGCACCGTTCTGTCAGAATGAAAGTGCTAAAAACCCACCAAACATGAGTTTTGGGTCAAACGGAGATGATTGGGTGCGTCCGTTGCAAAAAAAATTCTACTGCAAGTTTTGGTGCACTAGTGGGAAAAAACGGCCCTCAGATGCGAATTTTATGGCACCGTTCTGTCGGAAATGAAAGTGTCAAAAGCCCCAAAACATGAGTTTTCGGTCAAATGCAGATGATTGGTTGCGTCTGTTGAAAAAATTCAACTGTGAGTTTTTCGGTGCATCAATGGGAAAAATGACTCCATGGCCCGCGTTTTATGACACGGTTTCGTCAGAAATGACAGTGCCAAAGACCCACCAAACATGAGTATTGGATCAAATGGAGATGAGTGGGTGTGTCTGTTGCGAAAAATTCAACTGCAAGTTTTTCGGTGCATCAGTGGGCAAAACGGCCGTCTCGCGCGAGTTTTGCTGCACCGTTCCGTCAGAAATGAAAGTGCCCCAAAAACACGCCAAACATGCGTTTTGGGTCAAATAGAGATGATTGAGTGCGTCCGTTGTGAAAAATTCAACTGTAAGTTTTTTGGTGCATCAGTGGAAAAAACGGCTCACCCGCGTGAGTTTTGTGGTACCATTCTGTCAAAAATGAAAATGCCAAAACCTTACCAAACATGAGTTTTGGGTCAAACAGAGATAATTGGATGTGTCCGTTACGTAAAATTCAACTGCGTCTTTTTCGGTGGATCAGTGGGAAAACAGCCCTCTAGCGCGAGTTTTGCGGCACCATTGTGTCGGAAATGAATGTGCCAAAACCCCACCAAACATGAGTTTTGGGTCAAACAGAGATGATTGGGTGCGTCCATTGCCAAAAATTCAACGGCAAATTTTTGGTGCATTAGTGGGAAAAACCCACCAAACATGAGTTTAGTTTTGGGTCAAACGGAGATGATTACGTGCGTTCGTTGCGAAAAATTCAAGTGCAAGTTTCTGGTGCATCAGTGGGTAAAATGGCCCTCTCGAGCGAGTTTTGCGGCACCGCTTCGTCAGAAATGAAAGAGCTGAAAACCCACCAAACATGAGTTTTGGGTCAAACGAAGATGATTGGGTGCGTCCGTTGCGAAAAATTGATCTGCGAGTCCGTTCCGTTGGAAATGACAGTGCCAAAAACCCACCAAACAAGAGTTTAGTTTTGCGTCAAATGGAGATGATTGGGTGCGTCCGTTGCAAAAAATTCAACTGCAAGTTTTTAGTGCATCAGTGGATAAAATGGCCCTCTCGCGCGAGTTTTGCGGCACCGTTCCGTCGGAAATGAAAGTGCCTAAAACCCACCAAACTTGAGTTTTTGGTTAAACGGAGATGACTGGGTGCGTCCGTTGCCAAAAATTCAACTAGAGGTTTTTGGTGCATTAGTGTGAAAAACGTTGCGAAAAATTGATCTGCGAGTCCGTTCCGTTGGAAATGACAGTGCCAAAAACCCACCAAACAAGAGTTTAGTTTTGCGTCAAATGGAGATGATTGGGTGCGTTCGTTGCAAAAAATTCAACTGCATGTTTTTAGTGCATCAGTGGATAAAATGGCCTTCTGCGCGAGTTTTGCGGCACCGTTCCGTCGGAAATGAAACTGCCTAAAACCCACCAAACTTGAGTTTTTGGTTAATCGGAGATGACTGGGTGCGTCCGTTGCCAAAAATTCAACTAGAGGTTTTTGGTGCATTAGTGGGAAAAACATTGCGAAAAATTGATCTACGAGTCCGTTCTGTTGGAAATGACAGTGCCAAAAACCCGCCAAACATGAGTTTAGTTTTGCGTCAAATGGAGATGATTGGGTGCGTCCGTTGCAAAAAATTCAACTGCAAGTTTTTAGTGCATCAGTGGATAAAATGGCCCTCCCGCCTGAGTTTTGCGGCACTGTTCCGCCGGAAATGCAAGTGCCTAAAACACAACAAACTGGAGTTTTTGGTTAAACGGAGATGACTGGGTGCGTCCGTTTCCAAAAATTGAACTAGATGTTTTTGGTGCATTAGTGGGAAAAACCCACCAAATATGAGTTTAGTTTTGGGTCAAACGGAGATGATTGGGTGCGTCCGTTGCGAAAAATTCAAGTGCATGTTTTTGGTGTGTCAGTGGGTAAAATGGCCCTCCCACGCGAGTTTTGCGGCACCGTTCTGTCAGAATGAAAGTGCTAAAAACCCACCAAACATGAGTTTTGGGTCAAACGGAGATGATTGGGTGCGTCCGTTGCAAAAAAAATTCTACTGCAAGTTTTGGTGCACTAGTGGGAAAAAACGGCCCTCAGATGCGAATTTTATGGCACCGTTCTGTCGGAAATGAAAGTGTCAAAAACCCCAAAACATGAGTTTTCGGTCAAATGCAGATGATTGGTTGCGTCTGTTGAAAAAAATTCAACTGTGAGTTTTTCGGTGCATCAATGGGAAAAATGACTCCATGGCCCGCGTTTTATGACATGGTTTCGTCAGAAATGACAGTGCCAAAGACCCACCAAACATGAGTATTGGATCAAATGGAGATGAGTGGGTGTGTCTGTTGCGAAAAATTCAACTGCAAGTTTTTCGGTGCATCAGTCGGCAAAACGGCCCTCTCGCGCGAGTTTTGCGGCACCATTCCGTCAGAAATGAAAGTACCCCAAAAACACGCCAAACATGCGTTTTGGGTCAAATAGAGATGATTGAGTGCGTCCGTTGTGAAAAATTCAACTGTAAGTTTTTTGGTGCATCAGTGGAAAAAACGGCTCACCCGCGTGAGTTTTGTGGTACCCTTCTGTCAAAAATGAAAATGCCAAAACCTTACCAAACATGAGTTTTGGGTCAAACAGAGATAATTGGATGTGTCCGTTGCGAAAAATTCAACTGCGTCTTTTTCGGTGGATCAGTGGGAAAACAGCCCTCTAGCGCGAGTTTTGCGGCACCATTGTGTCGGAAATGAATGTGCCAAAACCCCACCAAACATGAGTTTTGGGTCAAACAGAGATGATTGGGTGCGTCCATTGCCAAAAATTCAACGGCAAATTTTTGGTGCATTAGTGGGAAAAACCCACCAAACATGAGTTTAGTTTTGGGTCAAACGGAGATGATTACGTGCGTTCGTTGCGAAAAATTCAAGTGCAAGTTTCTGGTGCATCAGTGGGTAAAATGGCCCTCTCGAGCGAGTTTTGCGGCACCGCTTCGTCAGAAATGAAAGAGCTGAAAACCCACCAAACATGAGTTTTGGGTCAAACGAAGATGATTGGGTGCGTCCGTTGCGAAAAATTGATCTGCGAGTCCATTCCGTTGGAAATGACAGTGCCAAAAACCCACCAAACAAGAGTTTAGTTTTGCGTCAAATGGAGATGATTGGGTGCGTCCGTTGCAAAAAATTCAACTGCAAGTTTTTAGTGCATCAGTGGATAAAATGGCCCTCTCGCGCGAGTTTTGCGGCACCGTTCCGTCGGAAATGAAAGTGCCTAAAACCCACCAAACTTGAGTTTTTGGTTAAACGGAGATGACTGGGTGCGTCCGTTGCCAAAAATTCAACTAGAGGTTTTTGGTGCATTAGTGGGAAAAACGTTGCGAAAAATTGATCTGCGAGTCCGTTCCGTTGGAAATGACAGTGCCAAAAACCCACCAAACAAGAGTTTAGTTTTGCGTCAAATGGAGATGATTGGGTGCGTTCGTTGCAAAAAATTCAACTGCATGTTTTTAGTGCATCTGTGGATAAAATGGCCCTCTCGCGCGAGTTTTGCGGCACCGTTCCGTCGGAAATGAAACTGCCTAAAACCCACCAAACTTGAGTTTTTGGTTAATCGGAGATGACTGGGTGCGTCCGTTGCCAAAAATTCAACTAGAGGTTTTTGGTGCATTAGTGGGAAAAACATTGCGAAAAATTGATCTACGAGTCCGTTCTGTTGGAAATGACAGTGCCAAAAACCCGCCAAACATGAGTTTAGTTTTGCGTCAAATGGAGATGATTGGGTGCGTCCGTTGCAAAAAATTCAACTGCAAGTTTTTAGTGCATCAGTGGATAAAATGGCCCTCCCGCCTGAGTTTTGCGGCACTGTTCCGCCGGAAATGCAAGTGCCTAAAACACAACAAACTGGAGTTTTTGGTTAAACGGAGATGACTGGGTGCGTCCGTTTCCAAAAATTGAACTAGATGTTTTTGGTGCATTAGTGGGAAAAACCCACCAAATATGAGTTTAGTTTTGGGTCAAACGGAGATGATTGGGTGCGTCCGTTGCGAAAAATTCAAGTGCATGTTTTTGGTGTGTCAGTGGGTAAAATGGCCCTCCCACGCGAGTTTTGCGGCACCGTTCTGTCAGAATGAAAGTGCTAAAAACCCACCAAACATGAGTTTTGGGTCAAACGGAGATGATTGGGTGCGTCCGTTGCAAAAAAAATTCTACTGCAAGTTTTGGTGCACTAGTGGGAAAAAACGGCCCTCAGATGCGAATTTTATGGCACCGTTCTGTCGGAAATGAAAGTGTCAAAAACCCCAAAACATGAGTTTTCGGTCAAATGCAGATGATTGGTTGCGTCTGTTGAAAAAAATTCAACTGTGAGTTTTTCGGTGCATCAATGGGAAAAATGACTCCATGGCCCGCGTTTTATGACATGGTTTCGTCAGAAATGACAGTGCCAAAGACCCACCAAACATGAGTATTGGATCAAATGGAGATGAGTGGGTGTGTCTGTTGCGAAAAATTCAACTGCAAGTTTTTCGGTGCATCAGTCGGCAAAACGGCCCTCTCGCGCGAGTTTTGCGGCACCATTCCGTCAGAAATGAAAGTACCCCAAAAACACGCCAAACATGCGTTTTGGGTCAAATAGAGATGATTGAGTGCGTCCGTTGTGAAAAATTCAACTGTAAGTTTTTTGGTGCATCAGTGGAAAAAACGGCTCACCCGCGTGAGTTTTGTGGTACCCTTCTGTCAAAAATGAAAATGCCAAAACCTTACCAAACATGAGTTTTGGGTCAAACAGAGATAATTGGATGTGTCCGTTGCGAAAAATTCAACTGCGTCTTTTTCGGTGGATCAGTGGGAAAACAGCCCTCTAGCGCGAGTTTTGCGGCACCATTGTGTCGGAAATGAATGTGCCAAAACCCCACCAAACATGAGTTTTGGGTCAAACAGAGATGATTGGGTGCGTCCATTGCCAAAAATTCAACGGCAAATTTTTGGTGCATTAGTGGGAAAAACCCACCAAACATGAGTTTAGTTTTGGGTCAAACGGAGATGATTACGTGCGTTCGTTGCGAAAAATTCAAGTGCAAGTTTCTGGTGCATCAGTGGGTAAAATGGCCCTCTCGAGCGAGTTTTGCGGCACCGCTTCGTCAGAAATGAAAGAGCTGAAAACCCACCAAACATGAGTTTTGGGTCAAACGAAGATGATTGGGTGCGTCCGTTGCGAAAAATTGATCTGCGAGTCCATTCCGTTGGAAATGACAGTGCCAAAAACCCACCAAACAAGAGTTTAGTTTTGCGTCAAATGGAGATGATTGGGTGCGTCCGTTGCAAAAAATTCAACTGCAAGTTTTTAGTGCATCAGTGGATAAAATGGCCCTCTCGCGCGAGTTTTGCGGCACCGTTCCGTCGGAAATGAAAGTGCCTAAAACCCACCAAACTTGAGTTTTTGGTTAAACGGAGATGACTGGGTGCGTCCGTTGCCAAAAATTCAACTAGAGGTTTTTGGTGCATTAGTGGGAAAAACGTTGCGAAAAATTGATCTGCGAGTCCGTTCCGTTGGAAATGACAGTGCCAAAAACCCACCAAACAAGAGTTTAGTTTTGCGTCAAATGGAGATGATTGGGTGCGTTCGTTGCAAAAAATTCAACTGCATGTTTTTAGTGCATCTGTGGATAAAATGGCCCTCTCGCGCGAGTTTTGCGGCACCGTTCCGTCGGAAATGAAACTGCCTAAAACCCACCAAACTTGAGTTTTTGGTTAATCGGAGATGACTGGGTGCGTCCGTTGCCAAAAATTCAACTAGAGGTTTTTGGTGCATTAGTGGGAAAAACATTGCGAAAAATTGATCTACGAGTCCGTTCTGTTGGAAATGACAGTGCCAAAAACCCGCCAAACATGAGTTTAGTTTTGCGTCAAATGGAGATGATTGGGTGCGTCCGTTGCAAAAAATTCAACTGCAAGTTTTTAGTGCATCAGTGGATAAAATGGCCCTCCCGCCGGAGTTTTGCGGCACTGTTCCGCCGGAAATGCAAGTGCCTAAAACACAACAAACTGGAGTTTTTGGTTAAACGGAGATGACTGGGTGCGTCCGTTTCCAAAAATTGAACTAGATGTTTTTGGTGCATTAGTGGGAAAAACCCACCAAATATGAGTTTAGTTTTGGGTCAAACGGAGATGATTGGGTGCGTCCGTTGCGAAAAATTCAAGTGCATGTTTTTGGTGTGTCAGTGGGTAAAATGGCCCTCCCACGCGAGTTTTGCGGCACCGTTCTGTCAGAATGAAAGTGCTAAAAACCCACCAAACATGAGTTTTGGGTCAAACGGAGATGATTGGGTGCGTCCGTTGCAAAAAAAATTCTACTGCAAGTTTTGGTGCACTAGTGGGAAAAATCGGCCCTCAGATGCGAATTTTATGGCACCGTTCTGTCAGAAATGAAAGCGTCAAAAGCCCCAAAACATGAGTTTTGGGTCAAATGCAGATGATTGGTTGCGTCTGTTGAAAAAAATTCAACTGCGAGTTTTTCGTTGCATCAATGGGAAAAATGACTCCATGGCCCGCATTTTATGACGCGGTTTCGTCAGAAATGACAGTGCCAAAGACCCACCAAACATGAGTATTGGATCAAATGGAGATGATTGGGTGTGTCTGTTGCGAAAAATTCAACTGCAAGTTTTTCGGTGCATCAGTTGGCAAAACGGCCGTCTCGCGCGAGTTTTGCTCCACCGTTCCGTCAGAAATGAAAGTGCCCCAAAAACACGCCAAACATGCGTTTTGGGTCAATTAGAGATGATTGAGTGCGTCCGTTGTGAAAAATTCAACTGTAAGTTTTTCGGTGCATCAGTGGAAAAAACGGCTCACCCGCGTGAGTTTTGTGGTACCATTCTGTCAAAAATGAAAATGCGAAAACCTTACCAAACATGAGTTTTGGGTCAAACAGAGATAATTGGATGTGTCCGTTGCGAAAAATTCAACTGCGTCTTTTTCGGTGGATCAGTGGGAAACAGCCCTCTAGCGCGAGTTTTGCGGCACCATTGTGTCGGAAATGAATGTGCCAAAACCCCACCAAACATGAGTTTTGGGTCAAACAGAGATGATTGGGTGCGTCCATTGCCAAAAATTCAACGGCAAATTTTTGGTGCATTAGTGGGAAAAACCCACCAAACATGAGTTTAGTTTTGGGTCAAACGGAGATGATTACGTGCGTTCGTTGCGAAAAATTCAAGTGCAAGTTTCTGGTGCATCAGTGGGTAAAATGGCCCTCTCGAGCGAGTTTTGCGGCACCGCTTCGTCAGAAATGAAAGAGCTGAAAACCCACCAAACATGAGTTTTGGGTCAAACGAAGATGATTGGGTGCGTCCGTTGCGAAAAATTGATCTGCGAGTCCATTCCGTTGGAAATGACAGTGCCAAAAACCCACCAAACAAGAGTTTAGTTTTGCGTCAAATGGAGATGATTGGGTGCGTCCGTTGCAAAAAATTCAACTGCAAGTTTTTAGTGCATCAGTGGATAAAATGGCCCTCTCGCGCGAGTTTTGCGGCACCGTTCCGTCGGAAATGAAAGTGCCTAAAACCCACCAAACTTGAGTTTTTGGTTAAACGGAGATGACTGGGTGCGTCCGTTGCCAAAATTCAACTAGAGGTTTTTGGTGCATTAGTGGGAAAAACGTTGCGAAAAATTGATCTGCGAGTCCGTTCCGTTGGAAATGACAGTGCCAAAAACCCACCAAACAAGAGTTTAGTTTTGCGTCAAATGGAGATGATTGGGTGCGTTCGTTGCAAAAAATTCAACTGCATGTTTTTAGTGCATCTGTGGATAAAATGGCCCTCTCGCGCGAGTTTTGCGGCACCGTTCCGTCGGAAATGAAACTGCCTAAAACCCACCAAACTTGAGTTTTTGGTTAATCGGAGATGACTGGGTGCGTCCGTTGCCAAAAATTCAACTAGAGGTTTTTGGTGCATTAGTGGGAAAAACATTGCGAAAAATTGATCTACGAGTCCGTTCTGTTGGAAATGACAGTGCCAAAAACCCGCCAAACATGAGTTTAGTTTTGCGTCAAATGGAGATGATTGGGTGCGTCCGTTGCAAAAAATTCAACTGCAAGTTTTTAGTGCATCAGTGGATAAAATGGCCCTCCCGCCGGAGTTTTGCGGCACTGTTCCGCCGGAAATGCAAGTGCCTAAAACACAACAAACTGGAGTTTTTGGTTAAACGGAGATGACTGGGTGCGTCCGTTTCCAAAAATTGAACTAGATGTTTTTGGTGCATTAGTGGGAAAAACCCACCAAATATGAGTTTAGTTTTGGGTCAAACGGAGATGATTGGGTGCGTCCGTTGCGAAAAATTCAAGTGCATGTTTTTGGTGTGTCAGTGGGTAAAATGGCCCTCCCACGCGAGTTTTGCGGCACCGTTCTGTCAGAATGAAAGTGCTAAAAACCCACCAAACATGAGTTTTGGGTCAAACGGAGATGATTGGGTGCGTCCGTTGCAAAAAAAATTCTACTGCAAGTTTTGGTGCACTAGTGGGAAAAATCGGCCCTCAGATGCGAATTTTATGGCACCGTTCTGTCAGAAATGAAAGCGTCAAAAGCCCCAAAACATGAGTTTTGGGTCAAATGCAGATGATTGGTTGCGTCTGTTGAAAAAAATTCAACTGCGAGTTTTTCGTTGCATCAATGGGAAAAATGACTCCATGGCCCGCATTTTATGACGCGGTTTCGTCAGAAATGACAGTGCCAAAGACCCACCAAACATGAGTATTGGATCAAATGGAGATGAGTGGGTGTGTCTGTTGCGAAAAATTCAACTGCAAGTTTTTCGGTGCATCAGTCGGCAAAACGGCCCTCTCGCGCGAGTTTTGCGGCACCATTCCGTCAGAAATGAAAGTACCCCAAAAACACGCCAAACATGCGTTTTGGGTCAAATAGAGATGATTGAGTGCGTCCGTTGTGAAAAATTCAACTGTAAGTTTTTTGGTGCATCAGTGGAAAAAACGGCTCACCCGCGTGAGTTTTGTGGTACCCTTCTGTCAAAAATGAAAATGCCAAAACCTTACCAAACATGAGTTTTGGGTCAAACAGAGATAATTGGATGTGTCCGTTGCGAAAAATTCAACTGCGTCTTTTTCGGTGGATCAGTGGGAAAACAGCCCTCTAGCGCGAGTTTTGCGGCACCATTGTGTCGGAAATGAATGTGCCAAAACCCCACCAAACATGAGTTTTGGGTCAAACAGAGATGATTGGGTGCGTCCATTGCCAAAAATTCAACGGCAAATTTTTGGTGCATTAGTGGGAAAAACCCACCAAACATGAGTTTAGTTTTGGGTCAAACGGAGATGATTACGTGCGTTCGTTGCGAAAAATTCAAGTGCAAGTTTCTGGTGCATCAGTGGGTAAAATGGCCCTCTCGAGCGAGTTTTGCGGCACCGCTTCGTCAGAAATGAAAGAGCTGAAAACCCACCAAACATGAGTTTTGGGTCAAACGAAGATGATTGGGTGCGTCCGTTGCGAAAAATTGATCTGCGAGTCCATTCCGTTGGAAATGACAGTGCCAAAAACCCACCAAACAAGAGTTTAGTTTTGCGTCAAATGGAGATGATTGGGTGCGTCCGTTGCAAAAAATTCAACTGCAAGTTTTTAGTGCATCAGTGGATAAAATGGCCCTCTCGCGCGAGTTTTGCGGCACCGTTCCGTCGGAAATGAAAGTGCCTAAAACCCACCAAACTTGAGTTTTTGGTTAAACGGAGATGACTGGGTGCGTCCGTTGCCAAAAATTCAACTAGAGGTTTTTGGTGCATTAGTGGGAAAAACGTTGCGAAAAATTGATCTGCGAGTCCGTTCCGTTGGAAATGACAGTGCCAAAAACCCACCAAACAAGAGTTTAGTTTTGCGTCAAATGGAGATGATTGGGTGCGTTCGTTGCAAAAAATTCAACTGCATGTTTTTAGTGCATCTGTGGATAAAATGGCCCTCTCGCGCGAGTTTTGCGGCACCGTTCCGTCGGAAATGAAACTGCCTAAAACCCACCAAACTTGAGTTTTTGGTTAATCGGAGATGACTGGGTGCGTCCGTTGCCAAAAATTCAACTAGAGGTTTTTGGTGCATTAGTGGGAAAAACATTGCGAAAAATTGATCTACGAGTCCGTTCTGTTGGAAATGACAGTGCCAAAAACCCGCCAAACATGAGTTTAGTTTTGCGTCAAATGGAGATGATTGGGTGCGTCCGTTGCAAAAAATTCAACTGCAAGTTTTTAGTGCATTAGTGGATAAAATGGCCCTCCCGCCGGAGTTTTGCGGCACTGTTCCGCCGGAAATGCAAGTGCCTAAAACACAACAAACTGGAGTTTTTGGTTAAACGGAGATGACTGGGTGCGTCCGTTTCCAAAAATTGAACTAGATGTTTTTGGTGCATTAGTGGGAAAAACCCACCAAATATGAGTTTAGTTTTGGGTCAAACGGAGATGATTGGGTGCGTCCGTTGCGAAAAATTCAAGTGCATGTTTTTGGTGTGTCAGTGGGTAAAATGGCCCTCCCACGCGAGTTTTGCGGCACCGTTCTGTCAGAATGAAAGTGCTAAAAACCCACCAAACATGAGTTTTGGGTCAAACGGAGATGATTGGGTGCGTCCGTTGCAAAAAAATTCTACTGCAAGTTTTGGTGCACTAGTGGGAAAAATCGGCCCTCAGATGCGAATTTTATGGCACCGTTCTGTCAGAAATGAAAGCGTCAAAAGCCCCAAAACATGAGTTTTGGGTCAAATGCAGATGATTGGTTGCGTCTGTTGAAAAAAATTCAACTGCGAGTTTTTCGTTGCATCAATGGGAAAAATGACTCCATGGCCCGCATTTTATGACGCGGTTTCGTCAGAAATGACAGTGCCAAAGACCCACCAAACATGAGTATTGGATCAAATGGAGATGATTGGGTGTGTCTGTTGCGAAAAATTCAACTGCAAGTTTTTCGGTGCATCAGTTGGCAAAACGGCCGTCTCGCGCGAGTTTTGCTCCACCGTTCCGTCAGAAATGAAAGTGCCCCAAAAACACGCCAAACATGCGTTTTGGGTCAATTAGAGATGATTGAGTGCGTCCGTTGTGAAAAATTCAACTGTAAGTTTTTCGGTGCATCAGTGGAAAAAACGGCTCACCCGCGTGAGTTTTGTGGTACCATTCTGTCAAAAATGAAAATGCGAAAACCTTACCAAACATGAGTTTTGGGTCAAACAGAGATAATTGGATGTGTCCGTTGCGAAAAATTCAACTGCGTCTTTTTCGGTGGATCAGTGGGAAAACAGCCCTCTAGCGCGAGTTTTGCGGCACCATTGTGTCGGAAATGAATGTGCCAAAACCCCACCAAACATGAGTTTTGGGTCAAACAGAGATGATTGGGTGCGTCCATTGCCAAAAATTCAACGGCAAATTTTTGGTGCATTAGTGGGAAAAACCCACCAAACATGAGTTTAGTTTTGGGTCAAACGGAGATGATTACGTGCGTTCGTTGCGAAAAATTCAAGTGCAAGTTTCTGGTGCATCAGTGGGTAAAATGGCCCTCTCGAGCGAGTTTTGCGGCACCGCTTCGTCAGAAATGAAAGAGCTGAAAACCCACCAAACATGAGTTTTGGGTCAAACGAAGATGATTGGGTGCGTCCGTTGCGAAAAATTGATCTGCGAGTCCATTCCGTTGGAAATGACAGTGCCAAAAACCCACCAAACAAGAGTTTAGTTTTGCGTCAAATGGAGATGATTGGGTGCGTCCGTTGCAAAAAATTCAACTGCAAGTTTTTAGTGCATCAGTGGATAAAATGGCCCTCTCGCGCGAGTTTTGCGGCACCGTTCCGTCGGAAATGAAAGTGCCTAAAACCCACCAAACTTGAGTTTTTGGTTAAACGGAGATGACTGGGTGCGTCCGTTGCCAAAAATTCAACTAGAGGTTTTTGGTGCATTAGTGGGAAAAACGTTGCGAAAAATTGATCTGCGAGTCCGTTCCGTTGGAAATGACAGTGCCAAAAACCCACCAAACAAGAGTTTAGTTTTGCGTCAAATGGAGATGATTGGGTGCGTTCGTTGCAAAAAATTCAACTGCATGTTTTTAGTGCATCTGTGGATAAAATGGCCCTCTCGCGCGAGTTTTGCGGCACCGTTCCGTCGGAAATGAAACTGCCTAAAACCCACCAAACTTGAGTTTTTGGTTAATCGGAGATGACTGGGTGCGTCCGTTGCCAAAAATTCAACTAGAGGTTTTTGGTGCATTAGTGGGAAAAACATTGCGAAAAATTGATCTACGAGTCCGTTCTGTTGGAAATGACAGTGCCAAAAACCCGCCAAACATGAGTTTAGTTTTGCGTCAAATGGAGATGATTGGGTGCGTCCGTTGCAAAAAATTCAACTGCAAGTTTTTAGTGCATCAGTGGATAAAATGGCCCTCCCGCCGGAGTTTTGCGGCACTGTTCCGCCGGAAATGCAAGTGCCTAAAACACAACAAACTGGAGTTTTTGGTTAAACGGAGATGACTGGGTGCGTCCGTTTCCAAAAATTGAACTAGATGTTTTTGGTGCATTAGTGGGAAAAACCCACCAAATATGAGTTTAGTTTTGGGTCAAACGGAGATGATTGGGTGCGTCCGTTGCGAAAAATTCAAGTGCATGTTTTTGGTGTGTCAGTGGGTAAAATGGCCCTCCCACGCGAGTTTTGCGGCACCGTTCTGTCAGAATGAAAGTGCTAAAAACCCACCAAACATGAGTTTTGGGTCAAACGGAGATGATTGGGTGCGTCCGTTGCAAAAAAAATTCTACTGCAAGTTTTGGTGCACTAGTGGGAAAAATCGGCCCTCAGATGCGAATTTTATGGCACCGTTCTGTCAGAAATGAAAGCGTCAAAAGCCCCAAAACATGAGTTTTGGGTCAAATGCAGATGATTGGTTGCGTCTGTTGAAAAAAATTCAACTGCGAGTTTTTCGTTGCATCAATGGGAAAAATGACTCCATGGCCCGCATTTTATGACGCGGTTTCGTCAGAAATGACAGTGCCAAAGACCCACCAAACATGAGTATTGGATCAAATGGAGATGATTGGGTGTGTCTGTTGCGAAAAATTCAACTGCAAGTTTTTCGGTGCATCAGTTGGCAAAACGGCCGTCTCGCGCGAGTTTTGCTCCACCGTTCCGTCAGAAATGAAAGTGCCCCAAAAACACGCCAAACATGCGTTTTGGGTCAATTAGAGATGATTGAGTGCGTCCGTTGTGAAAAATTCAACTGTAAGTTTTTCGGTGCATCAGTGGAAAAAACGGCTCACCCGCGTGAGTTTTGTGGTACCATTCTGTCAAAAATGAAAATGCGAAAACCTTACCAAACATGAGTTTTGGGTCAAACAGAGATAATTGGATGTGTCCGTTGCGAAAAATTCAACTGCGTCTTTTTCGGTGGATCAGTGGGAAAACAGCCCTCTAGCGCGAGTTTTGCGGCACCATTGTGTCGGAAATGAATGTGCCAAAACCCCACCAAACATGAGTTTTGGGTCAAACAGAGATGATTGGGTGCGTCCATTGCCAAAAATTCAACGGCAAATTTTTGGTGCATTAGTGGGAAAAACCCACCAAACATGAGTTTAGTTTTGGGTCAAACGGAGATGATTACGTGCGTTCGTTGCGAAAAATTCAAGTGCAAGTTTCTGGTGCATCAGTGGGTAAAATGGCCCTCTCGAGCGAGTTTTGCGGCACCGCTTCGTCAGAAATGAAAGAGCTGAAAACCCACCAAACATGAGTTTTGGGTCAAACGAAGATGATTGGGTGCGTCCGTTGCGAAAAATTGATCTGCGAGTCCATTCCGTTGGAAATGACAGTGCCAAAAACCCACCAAACAAGAGTTTAGTTTTGCGTCAAATGGAGATGATTGGGTGCGTCCGTTGCAAAAAATTCAACTGCAAGTTTTTAGTGCATCAGTGGATAAAATGGCCCTCTCGCGCGAGTTTTGCGGCACCGTTCCGTCGGAAATGAAAGTGCCTAAAACCCACCAAACTTGAGTTTTTGGTTAAACGGAGATGACTGGGTGCGTCCGTTGCCAAAAATTCAACTAGAGGTTTTTGGTGCATTAGTGGGAAAAACGTTGCGAAAAATTGATCTGCGAGTCCGTTCCGTTGGAAATGACAGTGCCAAAAACCCACCAAACAAGAGTTTAGTTTTGCGTCAAATGGAGATGATTGGGTGCGTTCGTTGCAAAAAATTCAACTGCATGTTTTTAGTGCATCTGTGGATAAAATGGCCCTCTCGCGCGAGTTTTGCGGCACCGTTCCGTCGGAAATGAAACTGCCTAAAACCCACCAAACTTGAGTTTTTGGTTAATCGGAGATGACTGGGTGCGTCCGTTGCCAAAAATTCAACTAGAGGTTTTTGGTGCATTAGTGGGAAAAACATTGCGAAAAATTGATCTACGAGTCCGTTCTGTTGGAAATGACAGTGCCAAAAACCCGCCAAACATGAGTTTAGTTTTGCGTCAAATGGAGATGATTGGGTGCGTCCGTTGCAAAAAATTCAACTGCAAGTTTTTAGTGCATCAGTGGATAAAATGGCCCTCCCGCCGGAGTTTTGCGGCACTGTTCCGCCGGAAATGCAAGTGCCTAAAACACAACAAACTGGAGTTTTTGGTTAAACGGAGATGACTGGGTGCGTCCGTTTCCAAAAATTGAACTAGATGTTTTTGGTGCATTAGTGGGAAAAACCCACCAAATATGAGTTTAGTTTTGGGTCAAACGGAGATGATTGGGTGCGTCCGTTGCGAAAAATTCAAGTGCATGTTTTTGGTGTGTCAGTGGGTAAAATGGCCCTCCCACGCGAGTTTTGCGGCACCGTTCTGTCAGAATGAAAGTGCTAAAAACCCACCAAACATGAGTTTTGGGTCAAACGGAGATGATTGGGTGCGTCCGTTGCAAAAAAAATTCTACTGCAAGTTTTGGTGCACTAGTGGGAAAAATCGGCCCTCAGATGCGAATTTTATGGCACCGTTCTGTCAGAAATGAAAGCGTCAAAAGCCCCAAAACATGAGTTTTGGGTCAAATGCAGATGATTGGTTGCGTCTGTTGAAAAAAATTCAACTGCGAGTTTTTCGTTGCATCAATGGGAAAAATGACTCCATGGCCCGCATTTTATGACGCGGTTTCGTCAGAAATGACAGTGCCAAAGACCCACCAAACATGAGTATTGGATCAAATGGAGATGATTGGGTGTGTCTGTTGCGAAAAATTCAACTGCAAGTTTTTCGGTGCATCAGTTGGCAAAACGGCCGTCTCGCGCGAGTTTTGCTCCACCGTTCCGTCAGAAATGAAAGTGCCCCAAAAACACGCCAAACATGCGTTTTGGGTCAATTAGAGATGATTGAGTGCGTCCGTTGTGAAAAATTCAACTGTAAGTTTTTCGGTGCATCAGTGGAAAAAACGGCTCACCCGCGTGAGTTTTGTGGTACCATTCTGTCAAAAATGAAAATGCGAAAACCTTACCAAACATGAGTTTTGGGTCTGATGAGGACATCAACACCAGCGATACATCCTCTCCGACACAACCTATAGCTGGTCCTCTTACTCGTGCTCGTGCTCGTCAACTTAATCATCAAGTGAGTTCCATGATAAGCTCTTGTCCATCTTGTTTAGACAATGGAAACGCGTGCACTCTTGTTTTGATTAGGAACCAAGGAGAAGACCGAAAGGGAGAAGGACTCGCGCTAGCTGGATTCGGATTCGGACTGCAGCAAAGCACCAACTTGTGACCGCCACCACGGTTGCATACGGATTCGGATTCAGGCGCTTCAGGACTTGTTGGAAAGCTTATCAAGTTTACTTTCATATGAATCAAGTCTCACGTCAATATCTGTTCGGCAGCAGCGGCAATGATCCAATTACCGTCGACAGGTCTTGCTGTCCAGGGTGCTGCGTCACCTCATTTTGGGCTTATGGCCCATGTATCAAGTTGGGTCCATTAGGGACACGTCCTAGGGTTGGAGGACGACCCCAACACTCTTTTGGTCGTCAATCCATCTACTTATATCCCTCTATAGCCGCCATGGTCGGGTTGGGTTTTGTTTAGATCAAGTTTAGCCTTAGCTACTTGCTTGTAGGCGCGCGTGCAGGATCAGCCGCCCGTCTCCCTGTCTTCGGAACCCCATTGTTGATTAAGATTCAGTTTGAAACCTTCAATTTCATCTTGCAAATTCAGTGCTTGTTTCCTCGTTCTTGCTAGTTCTTCGATTGCTTGCAGGACGGGAGCCCTAGGGGCTGGTTGTCGCGCTCCACAAGATCGTGACGGCTATTGGACGTGGTGTATCGGTTGCTAAGGCGCGGTCTTGAGGGCTGTAGTCGGGCCGTGAACGTCATCTCCATCCACCAATCGAGTTATCCCCGTTTCTCATCGAAAGATCGGGCAAAAACCCTAGCGGGTTCGCATCAGTTGGTAATCAGAGCAAGGTTCTTCGGTGAGAGGCTTCTAATCCATTGCTGTTTTTAATTAATTTCCTATAGTCCAGAAAAGCCAAAAAAAAAATATAGTAGATTAGTTTTTCCATAATCCTATTAAACCTTTGTGCCTTGGCTAGTACCGTTTAGTTAGGGCTTGTTGAATTTGCGTTGCTTCGGTTTGTGTCGAGTTGCTGGTCTTAGTGTCTAGTCCTTTAGAGTTTCGAGTTCTTGTCACCATCTATACACAGCCGAGTATTACCATATCTTCTCTCTGTCGAATCTGTTGTGAAGTCGGAATTGAACTGTCTGTGGTCTTGGTCCGGATCGAGTTGAGTTCCAATCTGAGTTCCACCAACGTGATAAAAAAAAAAGGAAACCGAGTAGAACTCGGCAATAGGTGGAATCCGTTTGTGGTTGGTTCTGAGTGAAAACCGAGTACAACTTGGAGCCCGCTTGTTAATATATCCTGAACTCCATCTACGTGAGTCCTTCTGTGATCCAAAAGAAAGATAACTCCATACTTGTTCGGCCTTACTCTAGAGAGAGAGAGAGAGAGTATCTTCTTCTTACCGGAATACCCCTGTACTCAAATGGAGATGATTGGGTACGTCCGTTGTGAAAAATTCAACCGTGAGTTTTTTTGTGCATCAGTGGGTAAAACAACCCTCCTGCGCGAATTTTGCGGCACCGTTCCATTGGAAATGAAAGTGCCAAAAACCCACCAAACATGAGTTTTGGGTCAAATGCAGATGATTGGGTGCGCCATTGTGAAAAATTCAACCGTGAATTTTTTGGTGCATCAGTGGGTAAAACAGCCCTCCTGCGCGAACTTTGCAGCACCGTTCGATCAGAAATGAAAGTGCCAAAAACCCACCAAACATGAGTTTTCGGTCAAAAAGAGATGATTGGGTGCGTCCGTTGTGAAAAATTGAACCGTGAGTTTTTGGTGCATCAGTTGGTAAAATGGCCCTCCTGCGCGAGTTTTGCGGCACCGTTCCTCCGGAAATGAAAGTTCCCAAAACCCACCAAACATGAGTTTTGGGTCAAACGGAGATGATTGGGTACGTCCGTTGTGAAAAATTCAACCGTGAGTTTTTTGGTGCATCAGTGGGTAAAACGGCCCTCCTGCATGAGTTTTGCGACACTGTTCCTCCGGAAATGAAGGTGCCAAAAACCCACCAAACATGATTTTTGGGTCAAATGGAGATGATTGGGTACGTCCGTTGTGAAAAATTCAACCGTGAGTTTTTTGGTGCATCAGTGGGTAAAACAACCCTCCTGCGCGAATTTTGCGGCACCGTTCCGTTGGAAATGAAAGTGCCAAAAACCCACCAAACATGAGTTTTGGGTCAAATGCAGATGATTGGGTGCGTCCATTGTGAAAAATTCAACCGTGAATTTTTTGTTGCATCAGTGGGTAAAACAGCCCTCCTGCGCGAACTTTGTAGTACCGTTCCGTCGGAAATGAAAGTGCCAAAAACCCACCAAACATGAGTTTTGGGTCAAATGGAGATGATTGGGTGCGTCCGTTGTGAAAAATTCAACCGTGGGTTTTTTGGTGCATCAGTGGGTAAAACGGCCCTCCTGCATGAGTTTTGCGGCACCGTTCCTCCGGAAATGAAAGTGCCAAAAACCCACCAAACATGAGTTTTGGGTCAAATGGAGACGATTGGGTACGTCCGTTGTGAAAAATTCAACCGTGAGTTTTTTGGTGCATCAGTGGGTAAAACAACCCTCCTGACGCGAATTTTGCGACACCGTTCCGTTGGAAATGAAAGTGCCAAAAACCCACCAAACATGAGTTTTGGGTCAAATGCAGATGATTGGGTGCGTCCATTGTGAAAAATTCAACCGTGAATTTTTTGGTGCATCAGTGGGTAAAACAGCCCTCCTGCGCGAACTTTGCAGCACCGTTCCATCGGAAATGAAAGTGCCAAAAACCCACCAAACATGAGTTTTGGGTCAAATAGAGATGATTGGGTGCGTCCGTTGTATAAAATTCAACCGTGAGTTTTTGGTGCATCAGTTGGTAAAATGGCCCTCCTGTGCGAGTTTTGCGGCACCGTTCCTCCGGAAATGAAAATGCCAAAAACCCACCAAACATGTGTTTTGGGTCAAATGGAGATGATTGGGTGCGTCTGTTTTGAAAAATTCAACTGCGAGTTTTTCGGTGCAACAGTGGGTAAAACCGCCCTCCTGCACGAGTTTTGCGTCACCGTTCCTCCGAAAATGAAACTGTCAAAACCCCACCAAACATGCGTTTTGGGTCAAAGGGAGATGATTGGGTGCGTCCGTTGTGAAAAAATCAACTGTGAGTTTATGGGTGCATCTGTGGGTAAAACAGCCCTCCTGCGCGAGTTTTGCGGCACCGTTCCTCCGGAAATGAAAGTGCCAAAAACCCACCAAACATGAGTTTTGGATCAAACGAAGATGATTGGGTACGTCCGTTGTGAAAAATTCAACCGTGAGTTTTTCAGTGCACCAGTGGGTAAAACAGGCCTCCTGCGCGAATTTTGCGGCACCGTTCCGTCGGAAATGAAAGTGCCAAAAACCCACCAAACATGAGTTTTGGGTCAAATGGAGATGATTGGGTGCTCCCGTTGTGAAAAATTCAACCGTGGGTTTTTTGGTGCATCAGTGGGTAAAACGGCCCTCCTGCATGAGTTTTGCGGCACCGTTCCTCCGAAAATGAAAGTGCCAAAAACCCACCAAACATGAGTTTTGGGTAAATGGAGATGATTGGGTACGTCCGTTGAGCAAAATTCAACCGTGAGTTTTTTGGTGCATCGTTGGGTAAAACAACCCTCTTGCGCGAATTTTGCGGCACCGTTCCATTGGAAATGAAAGTGCCAAAAACCCACCAAACTTGAGTTTTGGGTCAAATGCAGATGATTGGGTGCGTCCATTGTGAAAAATTCAACCGTGAATTTTTTGGTGCATCAGTGGGTAAAACAGCCCTCCTGCGCGAACTTTGCAGCACCGTTCCATCAGAAATGAAAGTGCCAAAAACCCACCAAACATGAGTTTTGGGTCAAATAGAGATGATTGGGTGCGTCCTGATACGAACCCGCTAGGGTTTTTGCCCGATCTTTCGATGAGAAGCGGGGGATAACTTCGATTTGGACTGAAATGACGTTCACGACCCGACTACAACCATTCAAGGATGCTGCGCCTTAGCAATCGATACACCAATTCCAGCGGTTGCTCGCGATCTTGTGGATGCACGACCAACCAAACCACTAGGGTTATTCCTGCAAGCAATCGAAGAACAAGCAAGAACAAGTAGAACAAGCACTCTATTGCAAAATAAGAGATGAAGGTTCAAATCTGATACACATGAAGGTGGGGTTCCGAAATCAAGTAGAACGGATGGTCTAGTCTACACAAACGTCTACCAGGAAGTAGCAATGGCTAAACTTACATCTAAACAAAACCCAATCTGTTTGTGGCGGCTCTAAAGACATATAAGAGGATAGGAAGACGACCATAAGGGTCTTGGGGTCGTGCTACAACCCTAGGATAGCCCCCTATTGGACTCAACTTGATACATGGGCCATCGGACCAAAATAGGGTGATGCAGCACCGTAAATAGAAAAGGTCTTGACACAACGACTGCGCCTGGCTCAGACGTGATATGGACTTGAGATTGGATCCGTTGGAAAGTAGAGTTTATAAGCTTTTCATGAAGTACTAGAACGTCCCAATTGGACTCCATATGACGTCGTGGTGACCAGATCAAGTTGGGCCTTTTATGCAGTCCGAATCCAACTCTCAGATCGTGTTGGACTTGGACTCTTTATTTTCTTGAGCTAGAACCAACGTGGTAGTCTGATGGAGAACGTTAAGAACACTTGGACTTGGTCCCCAATCAACTTCATTGATCTTCCAAGCTTTCCTTATGCAATCAAACCTTCCCTTGATCCATGCATGTAATTCTGAAAATGACAATACACATATTTTATGGTGCAACACCCATTCATCAAATGTATCAATAATAAGTCTCATATAGAATGGTTGCACCTTTGGTTTAGAAGTTGATAAGATACTCATATATGAATCGGTGATGTCCTCATCACGTCCGTTGTGAAAAATTCAACCGTGGGTTTTTTGGTGCATCAGTGGGTAAAACGGCCCTCCTGCGCGAGTTTTGCGGCACCGTTCCTCCGGAAATGAAAGTTCCCAAAACCCACCAAACATGAGTTTTGGGTCAAACGGAGATGATTGGGTACGTCCGTTGTGAAAAATTCAACCGTGAGTTTTTTGGTGCATCAGTGGATAAAACGGCCCTCCTGCATGAGTTTTGCGACACTGTTCCTCCGGAAATGAAGGTGCCAAAAACCCACCAAACATGATTTTTGGGTCAAATGGAGATGATTGGGTACGTCCGTTGTGAAAAATTCAACCGTGAGTTTTTTGGTGCATCAGTGGGTAAAACAACCCTCCTGCGCGAATTTTGCGGCACCGTTCCGTTGGAAATGAAAGTGCCAAAAACCCACCAAACATGAGTTTTGGGTCAAATGCAGATGATTGGGTGCGTCCATTGTGACAAATTCAACCGTGAATTTTTTGTTGCATCAGTGGGTAAAACAGCCCTCCTGCGCGAACTTTGTAGTACCGTTCCGTCGGAAATGAAAGTGCCAAAAACCCACCAAACATGAGTTTTGGGTCAAATGGAGATGATTGGGTGCGTCCGTTGTGAAAAATTCAACCGTGGGTTTTTTGGTGCATCAGTGGGTAAAACGGCCCTCCTGCATGAGTTTTGCGGCACCGTTCCTCCGGAAATGAAAGTGCCAAAAACCCACCAAACATGAGTTTTGGGTCAAATGGAGACGATTGGGTACGTCCGTTGTGAAAAATTCAACCGTGAGTTTTTTGGTGCATCAGTGGGTAAAACAACCCTCCTGCGCGAATTTTGCGACACCGTTCCGTTGGAAATGAAAGTGCCAAAAACCCACCAAACATGAGTTTTGGGTCAAATGCAGATGATTGGGTGCGTCCATTGTGAAAAATTCAACCGTGAATTTTTTGGTGCATCAGTGGGTAAAATAGCCCTCCTGCGTGAACTTTGCAGCACCGTTCCGTCATAAATGAAAGTGCCAAAAACCCACCAAACATGAGTTTTATGCCAAATGGAGATGATTGGGTGCGTCCGTTGTATAAAATTCAACTGTGAGTTTTTCGTGCATCAGTTGGTAAAATAGCCCTCCTGCGCGAGTTTTGCGGCACCGTTCCTCCGGAAATGAAAGTGCCAAAAACCCACCAAACATGAGTTTTGGGTCAAACGGAGATGATTGGGTGCGTCTGTTTTGAAAAATTCAACTGCGAGTTTTTCGGTGCAACAGTGGGTGAAACCGCCCTCCTGGACGAGTTTTGCGTCACCGTTCCTCCGGAAATGAAACTGTCAAAGACCCACCAAACATGCGTTTTGGGTCAAAGGGAGAAGATTGGGTGCGTCCGTTGTGAAAAAATCAACTGTGAGTTTATCGGTGCATCTGTGGGTGAAACGGCCCTCCTGCGCGAGTTTTGCGGCACCATTTCTCCGGAAATGAAAGTGCCAAAAACCCACCAAACATGAGTTTTGGGTCAAATGGAGATGATTGGGTGCGTCCGTTGTTAAAAATTCAACCATGAGTTTTTTGGAGCATCAGTGGGTAAAACAGCCCTCCTGCATGAGTTTTGCGGCACCGTTCCTCCGGAAATGAAAGTGCCAAAACCCCACCAAACAAGAGTTTTGGGTCAAATGGAGATCATTGGGTACGTCCGTTGTGAAAAATTCAACCGTGAGTTTTTTGGTGCATCAGTGGGTAAAACAACCCTCCTGCGCGAATTTTGCGGCACCGTTCCGTTGGAAATGAAAGTGTCAAAAAAACACCAAACATGAGTTTTGGGTCAAATGCAGATGATTCGGTGCGTCCATTGTGAAAAATTCAACCGTGAATTTTTTGTTGCATCAGTGGGTAAAACAGCCGTCCTGCGCGAACTTTGCAGCACCGTTCCGTCAGAAATGAAAGTGCCAAAAACCCACCAAACATGAGTTTTGGGTCAAATGGAGATGATTGGGTGCGTCCGTTGTGAAAAATTCAACCGTGAGTTTTTGGTGCATCAGTGGGTAAAATGTCCCTCCTTCGCGAGTTTTGCTGTACCGTTCCTCCGGAAATGAAAGTGACAAAAACCCACCAAACATGAGTTTTGGGTCAAATGCAGATGATTGGGTGCGTCTGTTTTGAAAAATTCAACTACGAGTTTTTCGGTGCATCAGTGGGTAAAACCGCCCTCCTGCACGAGTTTTGCGTCACCGTTCCTCCGGAAACGAAACTGTCAAAAACGCAACAAACATGCGTTTTGGGTCAAAGGGAGATGATTGGGTGCGTCCGTTGTGAAAAAACAACTGTGAGTTTATCGGTGCATCTGTGGGTAAAACGGCCCTCCTGCGCGAGTTTTGCGGCACCGTTCCTCCGAAAATGAAAGTGCCAAAAACCACCAAACATGAGTTTCGGATCAAACGAAGATGATTGGGTACATCCGTTGTGAAAAATTCAACCCTGAGTTTTTCGGTCCATCAGTGGGTAAAACAGCCCTCCTGCGCGAACTTTGCAGGACCGTTCCGTCAGAATGAAAGTGCCAAAAACCCACCAAACATAAGTTTTGGGTTAAATGTAGATGATTGGGTGCGTCCGTTGTGAAAAATTCAACCGTGAGTTTTTGGTGCATCAGTGGGTAAAACGGCCCTCCTGCGCGAGTTTTGAGGCACCGTTCCTCCGGAAACGAAAGTGCCAAAAACCCACCAAACATGAGTGTTGGGTCAAATGGAGATGATTAGGTGCGTATGTTTTGAAAAATTCAACTGCAAGTTTTCGGTGCATCAGTGGGTAAAACCGCCCTCCTGCACGAGTTTTGCGTCACCGTTCCTCCGGAAATGAAACTGTCAAAAACCCACGAAACATGCATTTGGGTCAAAGGGAGATGATTGGGTGCGTCCGTTGTGAAAAAATCAACTGTGAGTTTATCGGTGCATCTGTGGGTAAAATGGCCCTCTTGCGCGAGTTTTGCGGCACCGTTCCTCAGGAAATGAAAGTGCCAAAAACCCACCAGACATGAGTTTTGGGTGAAATGGAGATGATTGGGTGTTTCCGTTGTGAAAAATTCAACCGTGAGTTTTTTTGGTGCATCAGTGGGTAAAACAGCCCTCCTGCGCGAACTTTGTAGCACCCTTTCGTCGGAAATGAAAGTGCCAAAAACACACCAAACATGAGTTTTGGGTCAAACGGAGATGATTGGGTACGTCCGTTGTGAAAAATTCAACCGTGAGTTTTTCGGTGCATCAGTGGGTAAAACAGCCCTCCTGTGCGAGTTTTGCGTCACCGTTCCTCCGGAAATGAAACTGTCAAAAACCCACCAAACGTGCGTTTTGGGTCAAAGGGAGAAGATTGGGTGCGTCCGTTGTAAAAAAATCAACTGTGAGTTTATCGGTGCATCTGTGGGTGAAACGGCCCTCCTGCGCGAATTTTGCGGCACCGTTCCTCCAGAAATGAAAGTGCCAAAAAACCCACCAAACATGAGTTTTGGGTCAAACGGAGATGATTGGGTGCGTCCGTTGTTAAAAATTCAACCGTGAGTTTTTTGGTGCATCAGTGGGTAAAACAGCCCTCCTGCATGAGTTTTGCGGCACCGTTCCTCCGGAAATGAAAGTTCCAAAAACCCACCAAACAAGAGTTTTGGGTCAAATGGAGATCATTGGGTACGTCAGTTGTGAAAAATTCAACCGTGAGTTTTTTAGTGCATCAGTGGGTAAAACAACCCTCCTGCGCGAATTTTGCGGCACCGTTCCGTTGGAAATGAAAGTGCCAAAAACCCACCACACATGAGTTTTGGGTCAAATGCAGATGATTGGGTGCGTCCATTGTGAAAAATTCAACCGTGAATTTTTTGTTGCATCAGTGGGTAAAACAGCCCTCCCGCGCGAACTTTGCATCACTGTTCCGTCAGAAATAAAAGTGCCAAAAACCCACCAAACATGAGTTTTGGGTCAAATGGAGATGATTGGGTGCGTCCGTTGTGAAAAATTCAACCGTGAGTTTTTGGTGCATCAGTGGGTAAAATGGCCCTCCTGCGCGAGTTTTGCGGTACCGTTCCTCCGGAAATGAAAGTGCCAAAAACCCACAAAACATGAGTTTTGGGTCAAATGCAGATGATTGGGTGCGTCTGTTTTGAAAAATTCAACTGCGAGTTTTTCGGTGCATCAGTGGGTAAAACCGCCCTCCTGCACGAGTTTTGCGTCACCGTTCCTCCAGAAATGAAACTGTCAAAAACCCATCAAACATGCGTTTTGGGTCAAAGGGAGATGATTGGGTGCGTCCGTTGTGAAAAAATCAACTGTGAGTTTATCAGTGCATCTGTGGGTAAAACGGCCCTCCTGCGCTAGTTTTGCGGCACCGTTCCTCCGGAAATGAAAGTGCCAAAAACCCACCAAACATGAGTTTTGGGTCAAACGGAGATTGATGAGGACATCAACACCAGCGATACATCCTCTCCGACACAACCTATAGCTGGTCCTCTTACTCGTGCTCGTGCTCGTCAACTTAATCATCAAGTGAGTTCCATGATAAGCTCTTGTCCATCTTGTTTAGACAATGGAAACGCGTGCACTCTTGTTTTGATTAGGAACCAAGGAGAAGACCGAAAGGGAGAAGGACTCGCGCTAGCTGGATTCGGACTGCAGCAAAGCACCAACTTGTGACCGCCACCACGGTTGCATACGGATTCGGATTCAGGCGCTTCAGGACTTGTTGGAAAGCTTATCAAGTTTACTTTCATATGAATCAAGTCTCACGTCAATATCTGTTCGGTAGCAGCGGCAATGATCCAATTACCGTCGACAGGTCTTGCTGTCCAGGGTGCTGCGTCACCTCATTTTGGGCTTATGGCCCATGTATCAAGTTGGGTCCATTAGGGACGCGTCCTAGGGTTGGAGGACGACCCCAACACTCTTTTGGTCGTCAATCCATCTACTTATATCCCTCTATAGCCGCCATGGTCGGGTTGGGTTTTGTTTAGATCAAGTTTAGCCTTAGCTACTTGCTTGTAGGCGCGCGTGCAGGATCAGCCGCCCGTCTCCTTGTCTTCGGAACCCCATTGTAGATTAAGATTCAGTTTGAAACCTTCAATTTCATCTTGCAAATTCAGTGCTTGTTTCCTCGTTCTTGCTAGTTCTTCGATTGCTTGCAGGACGGGAGCCCTAGGGGCTGGTTGTCGCGCTCCACAAGATCGTGACGGCTATTGGACGTGGTGTATCGGTTGCTAAGGCGCGGTCTTGAGGGCTGTAGTCGGGCCGTGAACGTCATCTCCATCCACCAATCGAGTTATCCCCGTTTCTCATCGAAAGATCGGGCAAAAACCCTAGCGGGTTCGCATCAGTTGGTAATCAGAGCAAGGTTCTTCGGTGAGAGACTTCTAATCCATTGCTGTTTTTAATTAATTTCCTATAGTCCAGAAAAGCCAAAAAAAAATATAGTAGATTAGTTTTTTTTTTCCATAATCCTATTAAACCTTTGTGCCTTGGCTAGTACCGTTTAGTTAGGGCTTGTTGAATTTGCGTTACTTCGGTTTGTGTCGAGTTGCTGGTCTTAGTGTCTAGTCCTTTAGAGTTTCGAGTTCTTGTCACCATCTATACACAGCCGAGTATTACCATATCTTCTCTCTGTCGAATCTGTGGTGAAGTCCGAATTGAACTGTGGTCTTGGTCCGGATCGAGTTGAGTTCCAATCTGAGTTCCACCAACGTGATAAAAAAAAAGGAAACCGAGTAGAACTCGGCAATAGGTGGAATCCGTTTGTGGTTGGTTCTGAGTGGAAACCGAGTAGAACTTGGAGTCCGCTTGTTAATATATCCTGAACTCCATCTACGTGAGTCCTTCTGTGATCCAAAAGAAAGATAACTCCATACTTGTTCGGCCTTACTCTAGAGAGAGAGAGAGAGAGTATCTTCTTCTTACCGGAATACCCCTGTACTTTCGGAAAAAAGTGTGTGTACCGAATTGCTCCTTTGTATTCTTTTGTTCATATAATCAGTTTTTGAGGTTGCCCAAAAAAAAAAAAAAAAAAAAAAGAGAAAAGAGTCAAAAGAAAAGGGGCTGTTTTTCATATTGATTTTAGGTTTGTTCCATCTTGTTTTCAGGGGTGTGCTGTGGTTTTCCTTTGTGTCCAGGCTCGCGTCTCTAGCACGGTCTAGCCTAGGACCAGCACAGTACCGTCGTCGAACGTTTATTCAGCTCGCCTTTATAACTAACGTGCTGCTAGTTCGTTCCTTGTTTCAGCCCACCTATAGCTCCACATACTCTACAGCTTGACAGGTCTTGTGCCGCAGCACCGATACACTTCATCCATTGCTGAAGACTTGTTGGTAGACGACCCCTCCTGTCAAGCAAGGTAAGAATTGGTAAGAACTTGTGTAACAAGTTGAGTGTGAGAGACTTGCTGTAGCTACATCCTAGTAGTTGTAGGGCTTTTATTTCTTCACTTGCCTTTCTTGTTGTCTTTGTTTTTGAACCATGACAGGGGGAGATGATGACAACGAAACACTACATACACCTCGCACTAAGGGCATCATACAGCATTTTGAAAGGAAAGTGAAGCTGCACACAGAGGGACTTGATAATGACTTGCAGGTGACAAATGAAAAGCTGGGGCAGTTGGAGGCTACGCAGATGGCCACAAACAACAAGCTTACAAGTTTGGAGGAATCCGTTGCTAGTGTGGACAAAAGCCTTGCTGCTCTCCTAAGGCGATTTGATGACTTCCACACCGAAGATAAAGAGAAGCATAAAGAAGAAAAGGAGGGAGATCGAGAGCACGGTAGTCATGAAGATGACTACACTGCTGATACTGAGCATGATGATCAAGACGCTCGTGATCGACGACGCCTACGTCACAACCGTAGAGGTATGGGTGGCAACCGCCGACGCGAGGTACACAATAATGATGATGCTTTCAGTAAGATTAAATTTAAGATACCTCCTTTTGATGGTAAATATGACCCTGATGCCTACATTACTTGGGAGATTGCTGTTGATCAAAAGTTTGCATGTCATGAATTTCCTGAGACTACACGTGTTAGGGCTGCTACTAGTGAGTTTACAGATTTTGCTTCTGTTTGGGGGATAGAATATGGAAAGAAAAATCCTAATAACTTACCTAGAACTTGGGATGCGCTGAAACGAGCCATGAGAGCTAGATTTGTTCCATCTTACTATGCCCGTGATATGATAAATAAGTTGCAGCAATTGAGACAAGGTGCTAAAAGTGTAGAAGAATATTATCAGGAATTACAAACGGGTATGTTGCGTTGTAACCTAGAGGAGGATGAGGAACCGGCTATGGCTAGATTTTTGGGTGGGTTAAATCGGGAAATTCAGGACATCCTCGCTTACAAGGAATACAATAGTGTAACCCGTTTGTTTCATCTTGCTTGTAAAGCTGAAAGGGAAGTGCAGGGACGACGTGCTAGCGCAAGGACTAATATTTCTGCAGGGAAGGCTAATTCATGGCAGCAACGCATGACTACAACTCCATCTACACGTATGTCTACTCCATCATCTAGTGACAAGACTCGAGCTGCTCCCACAAATTCAGTTGCAAAGACGATGCAAAAGCCTGCTGCGAGTACTTCATCCGTGGCATCGACGGGTAGAACAAGCAACATACAATGTCACCGGTGCAAGGGATATGGACACATGATGCGTGACTGTCCAAACAAGCGAGTTATGATTGTCAAAGATGATGGTGAGTGCTCATCTGCTAGTGATTTTGATGAAGACACGCTTGCACTGCTTGCGACTGACCATGCAGGTAATGAAGAACAAATAGAAGAACATATTAATGCAGGTGAAGCGGACCACTATGAAAGCTTGATCGTGCAGCGAGTGCTTAGTGCACAAATGGAGAAGGCGGAGCAAAATCAGCGACATATTTTATTCCAAACAAAGTGTGTCATCAAAGAGCGTTCCTGCCGCATGATCATTGATGGAGGTAGCTGCAACAACTTGGCAAGCAGCGATATGGTGCAGAAACTTGCCCTCAACACCAAACCACACCCGCATCCCTACTACATCCAATGGCTGAACAACAGTGGTAAGGCAAAGGTAACTAGACTTGTGAGAATCAATTTTTCCATCGGATCCTACAAAGATATTGTTGAATGTGATGTTGTGCCTATGCAAGCTTGTAACATTCTGCTAGGTAGACCTTGGCAATTTGATAGAGATTCTATGCATCATGGTAGATCAAATCAGTATTCTTTTCTATACCATGATCGCAAAATTGTGCTGCATCCTATGTCCCCTGAAACTATTATGCAAACTGATGTTGCAAGGGCTACTAAAGCAAAGAGCGAGAGCAATAAAAATGATAAATCTGTAATTGGTAACAAAGATGAGATAAAACTGAAAGGACGTTGTATGATAGCTACCAAATCAGATATTAAAGAGTTCAATGCATCCACTTCTGTTGCTTATGCTTTGATATGCAAGGATGCTTTGATTTCAATTGAGGATATGCAATGTTCTTTGCCCCCTGCTGTTGCTAACGTTTTGCAGGAGTATTCCGATGTGTTTCCAAGTGCGGTACCAGCGGGGCTGCCACCACTACGCGGGATTGAGCACCAAATTGATCTTATTCCTGGTGCATCTTTGCCAAACCGTGCGCCATACAGGACAAACCCGGAAGAAACAAAGGAAATTCAGCGACAAGTGCAAGAACTACTGGACAAAGGTTATGTGCGAGAATCCCTTAGCCCTTGTGCTGTTCCAGTAATTTTAGTGCCTAAGAAAGATGGAACATGGCGTATGTGTGTTGATTGTAGAGCTATTAATAATATCACCATTCGATATCGACACCCTATTCCACGATTAGATGATATGCTAGATGAACTGAGTGGTGCTGTTGTGTTTTCAAAAGTTGATTTACGTAGTGGGTACCACCAGATTCGTATGAAATTGGGAGATGAATGGAAAACTGCTTTCAAAACTAAGTTCGGTTTATATGAGTGGTTAGTCATGCCTTTTGGGTTAACTAATGCACCTAGTACTTTCATGAGATTAATGAACGAGGTTTTGCGTGCTTTCATTGGGAAATTCGTTGTCGTATATTTTGATGATATATTAATTTACAGCAAATCATTGGATGAACATCTTGATCATTTACGTGCTGTTTTTAATGCACTACGCGAGGCACGCTTATTTGGTAACCTTGAGAAGTGCACCTTTTGCACCGATCGAGTGTCTTTTCTTGGTTATGTTGTAACTCCACAGGGAATTGAGGTTGATCAAGCCAAGGTGGAAGCTATACAGGGATGGCCTGTTCCAAAGACTATCACCCAGGTGCGGAGTTTCCTAGGACTTGCTGGATTCTATCGCCGTTTTGTGAAGGATTTCAGCACCATTGCTGCACCATTGAATGAGCTTACCAAGAAGGGGGTGCCTTTTGAGTGGGGCAAAACACAAGAGAATTCATTCGACATGTTGAAAGATAAGTTAACTCACGCGCCTCTCCTACAACTTCCTGATTTAAATAAGACTTTTGAGCTTGAATGTGATGCTAGTGGAATTGGTCTGGGAGGTGTTTTGTTACAAGAGGGAAAGCCTATTGCATATTTTAGTGAGAAATTGAGTGGGCCTGTTCTCAATTATTCTACTTATGATAAAGAACTCTATGCTCTTGTTCGAACATTAGAGACATGGCAGCATTATTTGTGGCCCAAAGAGTTTGTTATCCATTCTGATCATGAATCTTTAAAACATATTCGTAGTCAAGGAAAACTGAATCGTAGGCATGCAAAATGGGTTGAATTTATTGAATCTTTTCCTTATATTATTAAACACAAGAAAGGGAAGGAGAATATTATTGCTGATGCTTTGTCACGGAGATATACTTTGCTGAATCAACTTGATTATAAGATCTTTGGGTTAGAAACAATTAAGGACCAATATGTTCACGATGCTGATTTTAGAGACGTGTTGCTGCATTGTAAAGATGGAAAAGGATGGAACAAATTCATCGTTAGTGATGGTTTTGTGTTTAGAGCTAACAAGCTATGCATTCCAGCTAGCTCTGTTCGTTTGTTGTTGTTGCAGGAAGCACATGGAGGTGGCTTGATGGGACATTTTGGAGCAAAGAAGACCGAGGACATACTTGCTGGTCATTTCTTTTGGCCAAGGATGAAGAGAGATGTGGAGAGGTTTGTTGCTCGTTGCACAACATGTCAAAAGGCAAAGTCACGGTTAAATCCCCACGGTTTGTATCTACCTCTTCCTGTTCCTAATGCTCCTTGGGAGGATATATCTATGGATTTTGTGTTGGGATTACCAAGGACTAGGAGGGGACGTGATAGTGTGTTTGTGGTTGTTGATAGATTTTCTAAGATGGCACATTTCATACCATGTCATAAAACTGATGATGCTACAAATATTGCTGATTTGTTCTTTCGAGAAATTGTTCGCTTACATGGTGTGCCCAACACAATTGTTTCTGATCGTGATGCTAAATTTCTTAGTCATTTTTGGAAGACTTTGTGGTTTAAATTGGGGACTAAGCTTTTATTTTCCACCACTTGTCATCCCCAAACTGATGGTCAAACTGAAGTAGTAAATAGAACTTTATCCACTATGTTAAGGGCTGTTTTAAAGAAGAATATTAAGATGTGGGAAGAATGTTTGCCTCATATTGAGTTCGCTTATAATCGTTCATTGCATTCTACTACAAAAATGTGTCCTTTCGAGATTGTCTATGGCTTCTTGCCACGTGCTCCTATTGATTTAATGCCTTTGCCAAGTTCTGAAAAAATGAATTTTGATGCTAAGCAACGTGCTGAATTGATGTTAAAATTGCATGAAGCCACTAAAGAAAACATAGAGCGCATGAATGCTAAGTACAAATGTGCTGGAGATAAAGGTAGAAAGCAATTGATTCTGGAACCTGGGGATTTGGTTTGGTTGCATTTGCGAAAAGATAGATTTCCAGAACTGAGAAAATCCAAATTGATGCCTAGAGCTGATGGTCCTTTTAAAGTGCTGCAACGAATTAACGAGAATGCATATAAGCTTGATCTTCCTGCAGATTTTGGGGTTAGTCCCACATTTAACATTGCAGATTTGAAGCCTTATTTGGGTGAGGAAGATGAGCTTGAGTCGAGGACGACTCAAATGCAAGAAAGGGAGAATGATGAGGACATCAACACCAGCGATACATCCTCTCCGACACAACCTATAGCTGGTCCTCTTACTCGTGCTCGTGCTCGTCAACTTAATCATCAAGTGAGTTCCATGATAAGCTCTTGTCCATCTTGTTTAGACAATGGAAACGCGTGCACTCTTGTTTTGATTAGGAACCAAGGAGAAGACCGAAAGGGAGAAGGACTCGCGCTAGCTGGATTCGGATTCGGACTGCAGCAAAGCACCAACTTGTGACCGCCACCACGGTTGCATACGGATTCGGATTCAGGCGCTTCAGGACTTGTTGGAAAGCTTATCAAGTTTACTTTCATATGAATCAAGTCTCACGTCAATATCTGTTCGGCAGCAGCGGCAATGATCCAATTACCGTCGACAGGTCTTGCTGTCCAGGGTGCTGCGTCACCTCATTTTGGGCTTATGGCCCATGTATCAAGTTGGGTCCATTAGGGACACGTCCTAGGGTTGGAGGACGACCCCAACACTCTTTTGGTCGTCAATCCATCTACTTATATCCCTCTATAGCCGCCATGGTCGGGTTGGGTTTTGTTTAGATCAAGTTTAGCCTTAGCTACTTGCTTGTAGGCGCGCGTGCAGGATCAGCCGCCCGTCTCCCTGTCTTCGGAACCCCATTGTTGATTAAGATTCAGTTTGAAACCTTCAATTTCATCTTGCAAATTCAGTGCTTGTTTCCTCGTTCTTGCTAGTTCTTCGATTGCTTGCAGGACGGGAGCCCTAGGGGCTGGTTGTCGCGCTCCACAAGATCGTGACGGCTATTGGACGTGGTGTATCGGTTGCTAAGGCGCGGTCTTGAGGGCTGTAGTCGGGCCGTGAACGTCATCTCCATCCACCAATCGAGTTATCCCCGTTTCTCATCGAAAGATCGGGCAAAAACCCTAGCGGGTTCGCATCAGGGTCAAACAGAGATAATTGGATGTGTCCGTTGCGAAAAATTCAACTGCGTCTTTTTCGGTGGATCAGTGGGAAAACAGCCCTCTAGCGCGAGTTTTGCGGCACCATTGTGTCGGAAATGAATGTGCCAAAACCCCACCAAACATGAGTTTTGGGTCAAACAGAGATGATTGGGTGCGTCCATTGCCAAAAATTCAACGGCAAATTTTTGGTGCATTAGTGGGAAAAACCCACCAAACATGAGTTTAGTTTTGGGTCAAACGGAGATGATTGCGTGCGTCCGTTGCGAAAAATTCAAGTGCAAGTTTCTGGTGCATCAGTGGGTAAAATGGCCCTCCCGAGCGAGTTTTGCGGCACCGCTTTGTCAGAAATGAAAGAGCTGAAAACCCACCAAACATGAGTTTTGGGTCAAACGGAGATGATTGGGTGCGTCCGTTGCGAAAAATTCATCTGCGAGTCCGTTCCGTTGGAAATGACAGTGCCAAAAACCCACCAAACAAGAGTTTAGTTTTGCGTCAAATGGAGATGATTGGGTGCGTCCGTTGCAAAAAATTCAACTGCAAGTTTTTAGTTCATCAGTGGATAAAATGGCCCTCCCGCGCCAGTTTTGCGGCACCGTTCCGTCGGAAATGAAAGTGCCTAAAACCCACCAAACTTGAGTTTTTGGTTAAACGGAGATGACTGGGTGCGTCCGTTGCCAAAAATTCAACTAGAGGTTTTTGGTGTATTAGTGGGAAAAACATTGTGAAAAATTGATCTACGAGTCCGTTCTGTTGGAAATGACAGTGCCAAAAACCCGCCAAACATGAGTTTAGTTTTGCGTCAAATGGAGATGATTGGGTGCGTCCGTTGCAAAAAATTCAACTGCAAGTTTTTAGTGCATCAGTGGATAAAATGGCCCTCCCGCGCGAGTTTTGCGGCACTGTTCCGTCGGAAATGCAAGTGCCTAAAACACAACAAACTTGAGTTTTTGGTTAAACGGAGATGACTGGGTGCGTCCGTTTCCAAAAATTGAACTAGATGTTTTTGGTGCATTAGTGGGAAAAACCCACCAAATATGAGTTTAGTTTTGGGTCAAACGGAGATGATTGGGTGCGTCCGTTGCGAAAAATTCAAGTGCATGTTTTTGGTGTATCAGTGGGTAAAATGGCCCTCCCACGCGAGTTTTGCGGCACCGTTCTGTCAGAATGAAAGTGCTAAAACCCACCAAACATGAGTTTTGGGTCAAACGGAGATGATTGGGTGCGTCCGTTGCAAAAAAAATTCTACTGCAAGTTTTGGTGCACTAGTGGGAAAAATCGGCCCTCAGATGCGAATTTTATGGCACCGTTCTGTCAGAAATGAAAGTGTCAAAAGCCCCAAAACATGAGTTTTGGGTCAAATGCAGATGATTGGTTGCGTCTGTTGAAAAAAATTCAACTGCGAGTTTTTCGGTGCATCAATGGGAAAAATGACTCCATGGCCCGCGTTTTATGACACGGTTTCGTCAGAAATGACAGTGCCAAAGACCCACCAAACATGAGTATTGGATCAAATGGAGATGATTGGGTGTGTCTGTTGCGAAAAATTCAACTGCAAGTTTTTCGGTGCATCAGTGGGCAAAACGGCCGTCTCGCGCGAGTTTTGCTGCACCGTTCCGTCAGAAATGAAAGTGCCCCAAAAACACGCCAAACATGCGTTTTGGGTCAAATAGAGATGATTGAGTGCGTCCGTTGTGAAAAATTCAACTGTAAGTTTTTTGGTGCATCAGTGGAAAAAACGGCTCACCCGTGTGAGTTTTGTGGTACCATTCTGTCAAAAATGAAAATGCCAAAACCTTACCAAACATGAGTTTTGGGTCAAACAGAGATAATTGGATGTGTCCGTTGCGAAAAATTCAACTGCGTCTTTTTCGGTGGATCAGTGGGAAAACAGCCCTCTAGCGCGAGTTTTGCGGCACCATTGTGTCGGAAATGAATGTGCCAAAACCCCACCAAACATGAGTTTTGGGTCAAACAGAGATGATTGGGTGCGTCCATTGCCAAAAATTCAACGGCAAATTTTTGGTGCATTAGTGGGAAAAACCCACCAAACATGAGTTTAGTTTTGGGTCAAACGGAGATGATTACGTGCGTTCGTTGCGAAAAATTCAAGTGCAAGTTTCTGGTGCATCAGTGGGTAAAATGGCCCTCTCGAGCGAGTTTTGCGGCACCGCTTCGTCAGAAATGAAAGAGCTGAAAACCCACCAAACATGAGTTTTGGGTCAAACGAAGATGATTGGGTGCGTCCGTTGCGAAAAATTGATCTGCGAGTCCATTCCGTTGGAAATGACAGTGCCAAAAACCCACCAAACAAGAGTTTAGTTTTGCGTCAAATGGAGATGATTGGGTGCGTCCGTTGCAAAAAATTCAACTGCAAGTTTTTAGTGCATCAGTGGATAAAATGGCCCTCTCGCGCGAGTTTTGCGGCACCGTTCCGTCGGAAATGAAAGTGCCTAAAACCCACCAAACTTGAGTTTTTGGTTAAACGGAGATGACTGGGTGCGTCCGTTGCCAAAAATTCAACTAGAGGTTTTTGGTGCATTAGTGGGAAAAACGTTGCGAAAAATTGATCTGCGAGTCCGTTCCGTTGGAAATGACAGTGCCAAAATCCCACCAAACAAGAGTTTAGTTTTGCGTCAAATGGAGATGATTGGGTGCGTTCGTTGCAAAAAATTCAACTGCATGTTTTTAGTGCATCTGTGGATAAAATGGCCCTCTCGCGCGAGTTTTGCGGCACCGTTCCGTCGGAAATGAAACTGCCTAAAACCCACCAAACTTGAGTTTTTGGTTAATCGGAGATGACTGGGTGCGTCCGTTGCCAAAAATTCAACTAGAGGTTTTTGGTGCATTAGTGGGAAAAACATTGCGAAAAATTGATCTACGAGTCCGTTCTGTTGGAAATGACAGTGCCAAAAACCCGCCAAACATGAGTTTAGTTTTGCGTCAAATGGAGATGATTGGGTGCGTCCGTTGCAAAAAATTCAACTGCAAGTTTTTAGTGCATCAGTGGATAAAATGGCCCTCCCGCCGGAGTTTTGCGGCACTGTTCCGCCGGAAATGCAAGTGCCTAAAACACAACAAACTGGAGTTTTTGGTTAAACGGAGATGACTGGGTGCGTCCGTTTCCAAAAATTGAACTAGATGTTTTTGGTGCATTAGTGGGAAAAACCCACCAAATATGAGTTTAGTTTTGGGTCAAACGGAGATGATTGGGTGCGTCCGTTGCGAAAAATTCAAGTGCATGTTTTTGGTGTGTCAGTGGGTAAAATGGCCCTCCCACGCGAGTTTTGCGGCACCGTTCTGTCAGAATGAAAGTGCTAAAAACCCACCAAACATGAGTTTTGGGTCAAACGGAGATGATTGGGTGCGTCCGTTACAAAAAAAATTCTACTGCAAGTTTTGGTGCACTAGTGGGAAAAATCGGCCCTCAGATGCGAATTTTATGGCACCGTTCTGTCAGAAATGAAAGCGTCAAAAGCCCCAAAACATGAGTTTTGGGTCAAATGCAGATGATTGGTTGCGTCTGTTGAAAAAAATTCAACTGCGAGTTTTTCGTTGCATCAATGGGAAAAATGACTCCATGGCCCGCATTTTATGACGCGGTTTCGTCAGAAATGACAGTGCCAAAGACCCACCAAACATGAGTATTGGATCAAATGGAGATGATTGGGTGTGTCTGTTGCGAAAAATTCAACTGCAAGTTTTTCGGTGCATCAGTTGGCAAAACGGCCGTCTCGCGCGAGTTTTGCTCCACCGTTCCGTCAGAAATGAAAGTGCCCCAAAAACACGCCAAACATGCGTTTTGGGTCAATTAGAGATGATTGAGTGCGTCCGTTGTGAAAAATTCAACTGTAAGTTTTTCGGTGCATCAGTGGAAAAAACGGCTCACCCGCGTGAGTTTTGTGGTACCATTCTGTCAAAAATGAAAATGCGAAAACCTTACCAAACATGAGTTTTGGGTCAAACAGAGATAATTGGATGTGTCCGTTGCGAAAAATTCAACTGCGTCTTTTTCGGTGGATCAGTGGGAAAACAGCCCTCTAGCGCGAGTTTTGCGGCACCATTGTGTCGGAAATGAATGTGCCAAAACCCCACCAAACATGAGTTTTGGGTCAAACAGAGATGATTGGGTGCGTCCATTGCCAAAAATTCAACGGCAAATTTTTGGTGCATTAGTGGGAAAAACCCACCAAACATGAGTTTAGTTTTGGGTCAAACGGAGATGATTACGTGCGTCCGTTGCGAAAAATTCAAGTGCAAGTTTCTGGTGCATCAGTGGGTAAAATGGCCCTCCCGAGCGAGTTTTGCGGCACCGCTTTGTCAGAAATGAAAGAGCTGAAAACCCACCAAACATGAGTTTTGGGTCAAACGGAGATGATTGGGTGCGTCCGTTGCGAAAAATTCATCTGCGAGTCCGTTCCGTTGGAAATGACAGTGCCAAAAACCCACCAAACAAGAGTTTAGTTTTGCGTCAAATGGAGATGATTGGGTGCGTCCGTTGCAAAAAATTCAACTGCAAGTTTTTAGTTCATCAGTGGATAAAATGGCCCTCCCGCGCCAGTTTTGCGGCACCGTTCCGTCGGAAATGAAAGTGCCTAAAACCCACCAAACTTGAGTTTTTGGTTAAACGGAGATGACTGGGTGCGTCCGTTGCCAAAAATTCAACTAGAGGTTTTTGGTGTATTAGTGGGAAAAACATTGTGAAAAATTGATCTACGAGTCCGTTCTGTTGGAAATGACAGTGCCAAAAACCCGCCAAACATGAGTTTAGTTTTGCGTCAAATGGAGATGATTGGGTGCGTCCGTTGCAAAAAATTCAACTGCAAGTTTTTAGTGCATCAGTGGATAAAATGGCCCTCCCGCGCGAGTTTTGCGGCACTGTTCCGTCGGAAATGCAAGTGCCTAAAACACAACAAACTTGAGTTTTTGGTTAAACGGAGATGACTGGGTGCGTCCGTTTCCAAAAATTGAACTAGATGTTTTTGGTGCATTAGTGGGAAAAACCCACCAAATATGAGTTTAGTTTTGGGTCAAACGGAGATGATTGGGTGCGTCCGTTGCGAAAAATTCAAGTGCATGTTTTTGGTGTATCAGTGGGTAAAATGGCCCTCCCACGCGAGTTTTGCGGCACCGTTCTGTCAGAATGAAAGTGCTAAAACCCACCAAACATGAGTTTTGGGTCAAACGGAGATGATTGGGTGCGTCCGTTGCAAAAAAAATTCTACTGCAAGTTTTGGTGCACTAGTGGGAAAAATCGGCCCTCAGATGCGAATTTATGGCACCGTTCTGTCAGAAATGAAAGTGTCAAAAGCCCCAAAACATGAGTTTTGGGTCAAATGCAGATGATTGGTTGCGTCTGTTGAAAAAAATTCAACTGCGAGTTTTTCGGTGCATCAATGGGAAAAATGACTCCATGGCCCGCGTTTTATGACACGGTTTCGTCAGAAATGACAGTGCCAAAGACCCACCAAACATGAGTATTGGATCAAATGGAGATGATTGGGTGTGTCTGTTGCGAAAAATTCAACTGCAAGTTTTTCGGTGCATTAGTGGGCAAAACGGCCGTCTCGCGCGAGTTTTGCTGCACCGTTCCGTCAGAAATGAAAGTGCCCCAAAAACACGCCAAACATGCGTTTTGGGTCAAATAGAGATGATTGAGTGCGTCCGTTGTGAAAAATTCAACTGTAAGTTTTTTGGTGCATCAGTGGAAAAAACGGCTCACCCGCGTGAGTTTTGTGGTACCATTCTGTCAAAAATGAAAATGCCAAAACCTTACCAAACATGAGTTTTGGGTCAAACAGAGATAATTGGATGTGTCCGTTGCGAAAAATTCAACTGCGTCTTTTTCGGTGGATCAGTGGGAAAACAGCCCTCTAGCGCGAGTTTTGCGGCACCATTGTGTCGGAAATGAATGTGCCAAAACCCCACCAAACATGAGTTTTGGGTCAAACAGAGATGATTGGGTGCGTCCATTGCCAAAAATTCAACGGCAAATTTTTGGTGCATTAGTGGGAAAAACCCACCAAACATGAGTTTAGTTTTGGGTCAAACGGAGATGATTACGTGCGTTCGTTGCGAAAAATTCAAGTGCAAGTTTCTGGTGCATCAGTGGGTAAAATGGCCCTCTCGAGCGAGTTTTGCGGCACCGCTTCGTCAGAAATGAAAGAGCTGAAAACCCACCAAACATGAGTTTTGGGTCAAACGAAGATGATTGGGTGCGTCCGTTGCGAAAAATTGATCTGCGAGTCCATTCCGTTGGAAATGACAGTGCCAAAAACCCACCAAACAAGAGTTTAGTTTTGCGTCAAATGGAGATGATTGGGTGCGTCCGTTGCAAAAAATTCAACTGCAAGTTTTTAGTGCATCAGTGGATAAAATGGCCCTCTCGCGCGAGTTTTGCGGCACCGTTCCGTCGGAAATGAAAGTGCCTAAAACCCACCAAACTTGAGTTTTTGGTTAAACGGAGATGACTGGGTGCGTCCGTTGCCAAAAATTCAACTAGAGGTTTTTGGTGCATTAGTGGGAAAAACGTTGCGAAAAATTGATCTGCGAGTCCGTTCCGTTGGAAATGACAGTGCCAAAAACCCACCAAACAAGAGTTTAGTTTTGCGTCAAATGGAGATGATTGGGTGCGTTCGTTGCAAAAAATTCAACTACATGTTTTTAGTGCATCTGTGGATAAAATGGCCCTCTCGCGCGAGTTTTGCGGCACCGTTCCGTCGGAAATGAAACTGCCTAAAACCCACCAAACTTGAGTTTTTGGTTAATCGGAGATGACTGGGTGCGTCCGTTGCCAAAAATTCAACTAGAGGTTTTTGGTGCATTAGTGGGAAAAACATTGCGAAAAATTGATCTACGAGTCCGTTCTGTTGGAAATGACAGTGCCAAAAACCCGCCAAACATGAGTTTAGTTTGGCGTCAAATGGAGATGATTGGGTGCGTCCGTTGCAAAAAATTCAACTGCAAGTTTTTAGTGCATCAGTGGATAAAATGGCCCTCCCGCCCGAGTTTTGCGGCACTGTTCTGTCGGAAATGCAAGTGCCTAAAACACAACAAACTGGAGTTTTTGGTTAAACGGAGATGACTGGGTGCGTCCGTTTCCAAAAATTGAACTAGATGTTTTTGGTGCATTAGTGGGAAAAACCCACCAAATATGAGTTTAGTTTTGCGTCAAATGGAGATGATTGGGTGCGTCCGTTGCAAAAAATTCAACTGCAAGTTTTTAGTGCATCAGTGGATAAAATGGCCCTCTCGCGCGAGTTTTGCGGCACCGTTCCGTCGGAAATGAAAGTGCCTAAAACCTACCAAACTTGAGTTTTTGGTTCAACGGAGATGACTGGGTGCGTCCGTTGCCAAAAATTCAACTAGAGGTTTTTGGTGCATTAGTGGGAAAAACGTTGCGAAAAATTGATCTGCGAGTCCGTTCTGTTGGAAATGACAGTGCCAAAAACCCACCAAACAAGAGTTTAGTTTTGCGTCAAATGAAGATGATTGGGTGCGTCCGTTGCAAAAAATTCAACTGCAAGTTTTTAGTGCATCAGTGGATAAAATGGCCCTCCCGCGCCAGTTTTGCGGCACCGTTCCGTCGGAAATGAAAGTGCCTAAAACACACCAAACTTGAGTTTTTGGTTAAACGGAGATGACTGGGTGCGTCCATTTCCAAAAATTCAACTAGAGGTTTTTGGTGCATTAGTGGGAAAAACCCACCAAATATGAGTTTAGTTTTGGGTCAAACGAAGATGATTGGGTGCGTCCGTTGCGAAAAATTCAAGTGCAAGTTTTTGGTGTATCAGTGGGTAAAATGGCCCTCCCACGCGAGTTTTTTGGCACTGTTCTGTCAGAATGAAAGTGCTAAAAACCCACCAAACATGAGTTTTGGGTCAAACGGAGATGATTGGGTGCGTCCGTTGCAAAAAAATTCTACTCCAAGTTTTTGGTGCACTAGTGGGAAAAAACGGCCCTCAGATGCGAATTTTATGGCACCGTTCTGTCGGAAATGAAAGTGTCAAAACCCCCCAAACATGAGTTTTGGGTCAAATGCAGATGATTGGTTGCGTCTATTGAAAAAAATTTAACTGCAAGTTTTTCAGTGCATCATTGGGAAAAATGACTCCATGGCCCGCGTTTTACGACACGGTTTCGTCAGAAATGACAGTGCCAAAGACCCACCAAACATGAGTATTGGATCAAATAGAGATGATTGGGTGTGTCTGTTGCAAAAAATTCAACTGCAAGTTTTTCGGTGCATCAGTCGGCAAAACGGCCGTCCCGCGCGAGTTTTGCGGCACCGTTCCGTCGGAAATGAAAGTGCCAAAAACACGCCAAACATGCATATTGGGTCAAATAGAGATGATTGAGTGCGTCCGTTGCGAAAAATTCAACTGTAAGTTTTTCGGTGCATGAGTGGAAAAAACGGCTCACCCGCGCGAGTTTTGCGGCACCGTTCCGTCAGAAATAAAAGTGCCAAAAACACACCAAACATGCGTTTTGGGTCAAATAGAGATGATTGATTGCGCCCGTTGTGAAAAATTCAATTGTAAGTTTTTCGGTGCATCAGTGGAAAAAACGGCTCACCCGCGTGAGTTTTGCGGCATCGTTCTGTCAAAAATGAAAATGTCAAAACCTTATCAAACATGAGTATTGGGTCAAACAGAGATAATTGGATGTGTCTGTTGCGAAAAATTCAACTGCGTCTTTTTCGGTGGATCAGTGGGAAAACAGACCTCTAGCGCCAAACATGAGTTTTGGGTCAAACGGAGATGATTGGGTGCGTCCATTGCCAAAAAATTCAACGTCAAGTTTTTGGTGCATTAGTGGGAAAAACCCACCAAATATGAGTTTAGGTTTGGGTCAAACGGAGATGATTGGGTGCGTCCATTGCGAAAAATTCAAGTGCAAGTTTTTGGTGTATCAGTTGGTAAAATGGCCCTCCCGCGCGAGTTTTGCGGCACCGTTCTGTCAGAATGAAAGTGCTAAAAACCCACCAAACATGAGTTTTGGGTCAAACGGAGATGATTGGGTGCGTCCGTTGCAAAAAAATTGATCTGAGAGTCCGTTCCGTTGGAAATGACATTGCCAAAACCCACCAAACATGAGTTTAGTTTTGCGTCAAATGGAGATGGTTGGGTGCGTCTGTTGCAAAAAATTCAACTGCAAGTTTTTAGTGCATCAGTGGTTAAAATGGCCCTCCCGCGCGAGTTTTGCGGCACCGTTCCGTCAGAAATGAAAGTGCCTAAAACCCACCAAACTTGAGTTTTTGGTTAAACAGAGATGACTGGGTGCGTCTGTTGCCAAAAATTCAACTGCAAGTTTTTAGTGCATTAGTGGGAAAACCCACCAAACATGAGTTTAGTTTTGGGTCAAACGGAGATGATTGGGTGCGTCCGTTGCAAAAAATTCAAGAGCAAGTTTTTGGTGTATCAGTGGGTAAAATGGCCCTCCCACGCGAGTTTTGCGGCCCTGTTCTATCAGAATGAAAGTGCTAAAAACCCACCAAACATGAGTTTTGGGTCAAACGGAGATGATTCGGTGAGTTCGTTGCAAAAAAATTCTACTGCAAGTTTTTGGTGCACTAGTGGGAAAATGGCCCTCAGATGCGAATTTTATGGCACCGTTCTGTCGGAAATGAAAGTGTCAAACCCCCCCCCATACATGAGTTTTGGGTCAAATGCAGATGATTGTGTGCGTCTGTTGCAAAAAATTCAACTGTGAGTTTTTCGGTGCATTAATGGGAAAAATGACTCCATGGACCAAGTTTTACGACACCGTTTCGTCAGAAATGGCAGTACCAAAGACCCACCAAACATGAGTATTGGATCAAATGGAGGTGATTGGGTGTCTGTTGCGAAAAATTCAACTGCAAGTTTTTCGGTGCATCAGTCGGCAAAACGGCCGTCCCGCGCGAGTTTTGCGGCACCGTTCCGTCAGAAATGAAAGTGCCAAAAACACGCCAAACAAGCGTTTTGGGTCAAATAGAGCTGATTGAGTGCGTCCGTTGTGAAAAATTCAACTGTAAGTTTTTCGCTGCATCAGTGGAAAAAATGGCTCACCCGCATGAGTTTTGCGGCACCGTTCTGTCAAAAATGAAAATGCCAAAACCTTACCAAACTTGAGTTTTGGGTCAAACAGAGATAATTGGATGTGTCCGTTGCGAAAAATTCAACTGCGTCTTTTTCGGTGGATCAGTGGGAAAACAGCCCTCTAGCGCGAGTTTTGCGGCACCATTGTGTCGGAAATGAATGTGCCAAAACCCCACAAAACATGAGTTTTGGGTCAAACGTTGATGATTGGGTGCGTCCATTGCTAAAAATTCAACGGCAAGTTTTTTATTGCATAAGTGGGAAAAACCCACCAAACATGAGTTTAGTTTTGGGTCAAACAGAGATAATTTCGTGCGTCCGTTGCGAAAAATTCAAGTGCAAGTTTCTGGTGCATCAGTGGGTAAAATGGCCCTCCAGCGCGAGTTTAGTGGCACCGCTTCGTCGGAAATAAAATTGCTAAAAACCCACCAAACATGAGTTTTGGGTCAAATGGAGATGATTGGGTGCGTCCGTTGCGAAAAATTGATCTGCGAGTCCGTTCCGTTGGAAATGACAGTGCCAAAAACCCACCAAACTTGAGTTTAGTATTGCGTCAAATGGAGATGATTGGGTGTGTCCGTTGCAAAAAATTCAACTGCAAGTTTTTAGTGCATCAGTGGTTAAAATGGGCCTCCCGCGCGAGTTTTGCGGCACCGTTCCGTCGAAAATGAAAGTGCCTAAAACCCACCAAACTTGAGTTTTTGTTAAACGGAGATGACCGGGTGCGTCCGTTGCCAAAAATTTAAGTGCAAGTTTCTGGTGCATCAGTGGGTAAAATGGCCCTCCAGCGCGAGTTTTGCGGCACCGCTTCGTCGGAAATAAACTTGCTAAAAACCCACCAAACATGAGTTTTGGGTCAAACGGAGATGATTGGGTGCGTCCGTTGCGAAAAATTGACCTCCGAGTCCATTCCGTTGGAAATGACACTGCCAAAACCCACCAAACTTGAGTTTAGTATTGCGTCAAATGGAGATGATTGGGTGCGTCCGTTGCAAAAAATTCAACTGCAAGTTTTTAGTGCATCAGTGGTTAAAATGGCCCTCCCGCGCGAGTTTTGCGGCACCGTTCCGTCGGAAATGAATGTGCCTAAAACCCACCAAACTTGAGTTTTTGGTTAAACAGAGATGACTGGGTGCGTCCGTTGCCAAAAATTCAACTGCAAGTTTTTCGTGCATTAGTGGGAAAAGTCCACCAAACATGAGTTTAGTTTTGGGCCAAACGGAGATGATTGGGTGCGTCCGTTGCGAAAAATTCAAGTGCAAGTTTTTTGTGCATCAGTGGGTAAAATTGCCCTCCCGCGCGAGTTTTGCGGCACCGTTTTTTCAGAACGAAGGTGCTAAAAACCCACCAAACATCAGTTTTGGGTCAAACAGAGATGATTGGGTGCGTCTGATGCAAAAAAATTCTACTGCAAGTTTTTGGTGCAATAGTGGGAAAAACGGCCCTCAGATGCGAATTTTATGGCACCATTCTGTCAAAAATAAAAGTGTCACAACCCCAAACATGAGTTTGGGGTCAAATGGAGATGATTGGGTGCGTCTGTTGCCAAAAATTCAACTATGAGTTTTTCGGTGCATCAATGGGAAAAATGACTCTATGGCCCGAGTTTTACCACACCGTTTCGTCAGAAATGGCAGTGCCAAAGACCCACCAAACATGAGTATTGGATCAAATGGAGGTGATTGGGTGTGTTTGTTGCGAAAAATTCAACTGCAAGTTTTTCGGTACATCAGTCGGCAAAACGGCCGTCCCGCGCGAGTTTTGCGGCACCGTTCCGTCAGAAATGAAAGTGCCAAAAACACGCCAAACAAGCGTTTTGGGTCAAATAGAGCTGATTGAGTGCGTCCGTTGTGAAAAATTCAACTGTAAGTTTTTCGCTGCATCAGTGGAAAAAATGGCTCACCCGCATGAGTTTTGCGGCACCGTTCTGTCAAAAATGAAAATGCCAAAACCTTACCAAACTTGAGTTTTGGGTCAAACAGAGATAATTGGATGTGTCCATTGTGAAAAATTCAACTGCGTCTTTTTCGGTGGATCAGTGGGAAAACAGCCCTCTAGCGCGAGTTTTGTGGCACCATTGCGTCGGAAATGAATGTGCCAAAACCCCACCAAACATGAGTTTTGGGTCAAACGGAGATGATTGGGTGCGTCCATTGCCAAAAATTCAATGGCAAGTTTTTGGTGCATTAGTGGGAAAAACCCACCAAACATGAGTTTAGTTTTGGGTCAAACGGAGATAATTTCGTGCGTCCGTTGCGAAAAATTCAAGTGCAAGTTTCTGATGCATCAGTGGGTAAAATGGCCCTCCAGCGCGAGTTTTGCGGCACCGCTTCGTCGGAAATAATAGTGCTAAAAACCTACCAAACATGAGTCTTGGGTCAAACTGAGATGACTGGGTGCGTCCGTTGCGAAAAATTGATCTGCGAGTCCGTTCCGTTGGAAATGACAGTGCCAAAAACCCACCAAACTTGAGTTTAGTATTGCGTCAAATGGAGATGATTGAGTGCGTCCGTTGCAAAAAATTGAACTGCAAGTTGTGCATCAGTGGTTAAAATGGCCCTCCCGCGCGAGTTTTGCGGCACCGTTCCATCGGAAATGAAAGTGCCTAAAACCCACCAAACTTGAGTTTTTGTTAAACGGAGATGACTCGGTGCGTCCGTTGCCAAAAATTCAAGTGCAAGTTTCTGGTGCATCAGTGGGTAAAATGGCCCTCCAGCGCGAGTTTTGCGGAACCGCTTCATCGGAAATAAAAGTGCTAAAAACCCACCAAACATGAGTTTTGGGTCAAACGGAGATGATTGGGTGCGTCTGTTGCGAAAAATTGATCTGCGAGTCCGTTCCGTTGGAAATGGCAGTGCCGAAAACCCAACAACTTGAGTTTAGTCTTGCGTCAAATGGAGATGATTCGGTGCGTCCGCTGAAAAAATTCAACTGCAAGTTTTTAGTGCATCAGTGGTTAAAATGGCCCTCCTGCGCGAGTTTTGCGGCACCGTTCCGTCGGAAATGAAAGTGCCTAAAATCCACCAAACTTGAGTTTTTGGTTAAACGGAGTTGACTGGGTGCGTCCGTTGCGAAAAATTCAAGTGCAAGTTTTTTGTGCATCAGTGCGTAAAATTGCCCACCCGCGCGAGTTTTGCGGCACCGTTTTGTCAGAACGAAGGTGCTACAAACCACCAAACATGAGTTTTGGGTCAAACAGAGATGATTGGGTGCGTCCGATGCAAAAAAATTCTACTGCAAGTTTTTGGTGCAATAGTGGGAAAAAACGGCCCTCAGATGCAAATTTTATGGCACCGTTCTGTCGCAAATGAAAGTGTCACAACCCCAAACATGAGTTTTGGGTCAAATGGAGAAGATTGGGTGCGTCTGTTGCCAAAAATTCAACTGCGAGTTTTTCGGTGCATCAATGGGAAAAACGACTCTATGGCCCGAGTTTTACGACACCGTTTCGTCCCAAATGACAGTGCCAAAGACCCACCAAATGGAGATGATTGGATCAAATGGAGATGATTGGGTGTGTCTGTTGCGAAAAATTCAACTGTGAGTTTTTCGGTGCATTAGTCGGCAAAACGACCGTCCCACGCGAGTTTTGCGGCACCGTTCCGTCGGAAATGAAAGTGCCAAAAACACGCCAAACATGCGTTTTGGGTCAAATAGAGATGATTGTGTGCGTCCGTTGTGAAAAATTCAACTATATGTTTTTCGGTGCATCAGTGGAAAAAAAGACTCACCCGCATAAGTTTTGCGGCACCGTTCCGTGAAAAATGAAAATGCCAAAACCTTACCAAATATGAGTTTTGGGTCAAACAGAGATAATTGGATGTGTCCGTTGCGAAAAATTCAAACATGAGTTTAGTTTTGGGTCAAACGGAGATAATTTTGTGCGTCCGTTGCGAAAAATTCAAGTGCAAGTTTCTGGTGCATCAGTGGGTAAAATGGCCCTCCAGCGCGAGTTTTGCGGCACTGCTTCGTCAGAAATAAAAGTGCTAAAAACCCACCAAACATGAGTTTTGGGTCAAACGGAGATGATTGGGTGCGTCTGTTGCGAAAAATTGATCTGCGAGTCCGTTCCGTTGGAAATGACAGAGCCAAAAACCCACCAAACTTGAGTTTAGTATTGCGTCAAATGGAGATGATTGGGTCCGTTCGTTCCAAAAAATTCAACTGCAAGTTTTTAGTGCATCAGTGGTTAAAATGGCCCTCCCGCGCGAGTTTTGCGGCACCGTTCCGTCAGAAATGAAAGTGCCTAAAACCCACCAAACTTGAGTTTTTGGTTAAACAGAGATGACTGGGTCCGTCCGTTGCCAAGAATTCAACTCAGGTTTTTGGTGCATTTGTGAGAAAAACCCACCAAACATGAGTTTAGTTTTGGGTCAAACGAAGATGATTGGGTGCGTCCGTTGCGAAAAATTCAAGTGAAGTTTTTGGTGTATCAGTGGGTAAAATGGCCCTCCCGCGAGAGTTTTGCGGCACCGTTCTATCAGAATGAAAGTGCTAAAAACCCACCAAACATGAGTTTTGGGTCAAACGGAGATGATTAGGTGCGTCCGTTGCAAAAAAATTCTACTGCAAGTTTTTGGTGCACTAGTGGGAAAAACGGCCCTCAGATGCGAATTTTATGGCACCGTTCTGTCGGAAATGAAAGTGTGAAAACCCCCCAAACATGAGTTTTGGGTCAAATGTAGATGATTGGGTGCGTCTGTTGCAAAAAAATTCAACTCCGAGTTTTTCGGTGCATCAATGGGAAATACGACTCCATGGCCCGAGTTTTACCACACGGTTTCGTCAGAAATGATAGTGCCAAAGACCCACCAAACATGAGTATTGGATCAAATGGAGATGATTGGGTGTGTTTGTTGCGAAAAATTCAACTGCAAGTTTTTTGGTGCATCAGTCGGCAAAACGGCCATCCCGCGCGAGTTTTGCGGCACCGTTCCGTCAGAAATGAAAGTGCCAAAAACACGCCAAACATGAGTTTTGGGTCAAATAGAGATGATTGAGTGCATCCGTCGTGAAAAATTCAACTGTAAGTTTTAAGGTGCATCAGTGGAAAAAATGGCTCACCCGCGTGAGTTTTGCGGCACCGTTCCGTCCAAAATGAAAATGCTAAAACCTTACCAAACATTAGTTTTGGGTCAAACAGAGATAATTGGATGTGTCCGTTGCGAAAAATTCAACTGTGTCTTTTTCGGTGGATCAGTGGGAAAATAGCCCTCTAGCGCAAGTTTTGTGGCACCATTGCGTCGGAAATGAATTTGCCAAAACCGCACCAAACATGAGTTTTGGGTCAAACGGAGATGATTGGGTGCGTCCATTGCCAAAAATTCAACAACAAGTTTTTGGTGCATTACTGGGAAAAACCCACCAAACATGAGTTTAGTTTTGTGTCAAACGGAGATGATTGGGTGCGTCCGTTGCCAAAAATTCAAGTGTAAGATTCTGGTGCATCAGTGGGTAAAATGGCCCTCCCGCGTGAGTTTTGCGGCACAGCTTCGTCGGAAATGAAAGAGCTAAAAACCCACAAAACATGAGTTTTGGGTTAAACGGAGATGATTGGGTGCGTCCGTTGCGAAAAATTGATTTGCGAGTCCGTTCCGTTGGAAATGACAGTGCCAAAAACCCACCAAACATGAGTTTAGTATTGCGTCAAATGGAGATGATTGGGTCCGTTCGTTCCAAAAAATTCAACTGCAAGTTTTTAGTGCATCAGTGGTTAAAATGGCCCTCCCGCGCGAGTTTTGCGGCACCGTTCCGTCGGAAATGAAAGTGCCTAAAACCCACCAAACTTGAGTTTTTGGTTAAACGGAGATGACTGGGTCCGTCCGTTGCCAAAAATTCAACTCAGGTTTTTGGTGCATTTGTGGGAAACACCCACCAAACATGAGTTTAGTTTTGGGTCAAACGTTGATGATTGGGTGCGTCCGTTGCGAAAAATTCAAGTGAAGTTTTTGGTGTATCAGTGGGTAAAATGGCCCTCCTGCGAGAGTTTTGCGGCACCGTTCTGTCAGAATGAAAGTGCTAAAAACCCACCAAACATGAGTTTTGGGTCAAACGGAGAAGATTAGGTGCGTCCGTTGCAAAAAAATTCTACTGCAAGTTTTTGGTGCACTAGTGGGAAAAACGGCCCTCAGATGCGAATTTTATGGCACCGTTATGTCGGAAATGAAAGTGTCAAAACCCCCCAAACATGAGTTTTGGGTCAAATGTAGATGATTGGGTGCGTCTGTTGCAAAAAAATTCAACTGCGAGTTTTTTGGTGCATCAATGGGAAATACGACTCCATGGCCCGAGTTTTACGACACGGTTTCGTCAGAAATGACAGTACCAAAGACCCACCAAACATGAGTATTGGATCAAATGGAGATGATTGGGTGTGTTTGTTGCGAAAAATTCAACTGCGAGTTTTTCGGTGCATCAGTCGGCAAAACGGTCGTCCCGCGCGAGTTTTGCGGCACCGTTCCGTCAGAAATGAAAGTGCCAAAAACACGCCAAACATGAGTTTTGGGTCAAATAGAGATGATTGAGTGCATCCGTCGTGAAAAATTCAACTGTAAGTTTTAAGGTGCATCAGTGGAAAAAACGGCTCACCCGCGTGAGTTTTGCGGCACCGTTCCGTCAAAAATGAAAATGCTAAAACCTTACCAAACATTAGTTTTGGGTCAAACAGAGATAATTGGATGTGTCCGTTGCGAAAAATTCAACTGTGTCTTTTTCGGTGGATCAGTGGGAAAATAGCCCTCTAGCGCGAGTTTTGCGGCACCATTGCGTCGGAAATGAATGTGCCAAAACCCCACCAAACATGAGTTTTGGGTCAAACGGAGATGATTGGGTGCGTCCATTGCCAAAAATTCAACAACAAGTTTTTGGTGCATTACTGGGAAAAACCCACCAAACATGAGTTTAGTTTTGGGTCAAACGGAGATGATTGGGTGCGTCCGTTGCCAAAAATTCAAGTGTAAGATTCTGGTGCATCAGTGGGTAAAATGGCCCTCCCGCGTGAGTTTTGCGGCACAGCTTCGTCGGAAATGAAAGAGCTAAAAACCCACGAAACATGAGTTTTGGGTTAAACGGAGATGATTGGGTGCGTCCGTTGCGAAAAATTGATTTGCGAGTCCGTTCCGTTGGAAATGACAGTGCCAAAAACCCACCAAACATGAGTTTAGTATTGCGTCAAATGGAGATGATTGGGTGCGTCCGTTCCAAAAAATTCAACTGCAAGTTTTTAGTGCATCTGTGGTTAAAATGGCCCTCCCGCGCGAGTTTTGCGGCATCGTTCCGTCGGAAATGAAAGTGCCTAAAACCCACCAAACTTGAGTTTTTGGTTAAACGGAGTTGACTGGGTGCGTCTGTTGCCAAAAATTCAACTGCAAGTTTTTGGTGCATTAGTGGGAAAAACCCACCAAACATGAGTTTAGTTTTGGGTCAAACGGAGATGATTGGGTGCGTCCGTTGCGAAAAATTCAAGTGCAAGTTTTTGGTGTATCAGTGGGAAAAATGGCCCTCCCGCGCGAGTTTTGCGGCCCCGTTCTGTCAGAATGAAAGTGCTAAAAACCCACCAAACATGAGTTTTGGGTCAAACGAAGATGATTCAATCGTCCGTTGCAAAAAAATTCTACTGCAAGTTTTTGGTGCACTAGTGGGAAAAACGGCCCTTAGATGCGAATTTTATGGCACCGTTCTGTCAGAAATGAAAGTGTCAAAACCTCCCAAACTTGAGTTTTGGGTTAAATGCAGATGATTGGGTGCGTCTGTTGCAAAAAATTCAACTGCGAGTTTTTCGGTGCATCAATGGGAAAAATCACTCCATGGCCCGAGTTTTAAGACACGGTTTCGTCAGAAATGACAGTGCCAAAGACCCCCAAACAAGGGTATTGGATCAAATGGAGATGATTGGGTGTGTCTGTTGCGAAAAATTCAACTGCGAGTTTTTCGGTGCATCAGTCGGCAAAACGGCCGTCCCGCGCGAGTTTTGCGGCACCTTTGCATCAGAAATGAAAGTGCCAAAAACACGACAAACATGCGTTTTGGGTCAAATAGAGATGATTGAGTGCGTCCGTTGTGAAAAATTCAACTGTAAGTTTTTCGGTGCATCAGTGGAAAAACGGCTCACCCGCGTGAGTTTTGCGGCACCGTTCTGTCAAAATTGAAAATGCCAAAACCTTACCAAACATGACTTTTGGGTCACACAGAGATAATTGGATGTGTCCGTTGCGAAAAATTCAACTGTGTCTTTTTCTGTGGATCAGTGGGAAAACAGCTCTGTAGAGCGAATTTTGCGGCACCATTGCGTCGGAAATGAATGTGCAAAAACCCCCACCAAACATGAGTTTTGTGTCAAACAGAGATGATTGGGTGCGTCCATTGAGAAAAATTGAACTACGAGTCCGTTCCGTTGGAAATGACAGTGACAAAAACCCACCAAACATGAGTTTAGTTTTGCATCAAACGAAGGTGATTGGGTGCGTCCGTTGCGAAAATTTCAATTGCAAGTTTTTGGTGCATCAGTGGTTAAATTGGCCCTCCCGCGCGAGTTTTGCGGCACCGTTCCCTCGGAAATGAAAGTGCCTACAACCCACCAAACATGAGTTTTAGGTCAAACGGAGATGACTAGGTGCGTCCGTTGCGAAAAAACAAATGCGAGTTTTTTGGTGCATCAGTGGAAAAAATGACTCTCTAGCGTGACTTTTACGACACCGTTTTGTCAGAAATGACAGTGCCAAAAACAAAGCAAACATGAGTTTTGGATCAAACGAAGATAATTGGGCGTGTCCATTGTGAAAAATTCAACTGTGAGTTTTTTGTGCATTAGTGGGCAAAACGGTCGTCCCGCGCGAATTTTGCGGCACCGTTCCGTCGAAAATGAAAGTGCCAAAACATGCCAAAACATGCGTTATGGGTCAAATAGAGATGATTGAGTGCGTCCGTTGTGAAAAATTCAACTCTAAGTTTTTCGGTGCATCAGTGGAAAAAACGGCTCACCCGCATGAGTTTTGCGGCACCGTTCCGTCAAAAATGAAAATGCCAAAACCGTACCAAACATGACTTTTGGGTCAAACAGAGATAATTGGATGTGTCTGTTGCGAAAAATTCAACTGTGTCTTTTTCGGTGGATCAGTGGGAAAACAGCCCTCTAGCGCGAGTTTTGCGGCACCATTGCGTCGGAAATGAATGTGCCAAAACCCCACCAAACATGAGTTTTGGCTCAAACGGAGATGATTGGGTGCGTCCATTGCCAAAAATTAAATGGCATGTTTTTGGTGCATTAGTGGGAAAACCCCACCAAACATGAGTTTAGTTTTGGGTCAAACGGAGTTGATTGCGTGCGTCCGTTGCGAAAAATTCAAGTGCAAGATTCTGGTGCATCAGTGGGTAAAATGACCCTCCCGCGCGAGTTTTGCGGCACCGCTTCGTCGAAAATGAAAGTGCTAAAAACCCACCAAACATGAGTTTTGGGTCAAACAGAGATGATTCGGCGTGTCCGTTGCGAAGAATTGATCTGCGAGTCCGTTCGGTTGGAAATGACAGTGCCAAAAACCCACCAAACATGAGTTTAGTTTTGTGTCAAATGGAGATGATTGGGTGCGTCCGTTGCAAAAAATTCAAATGCAAGTTTTTAGTGCATCAGTGGTTAAAATGGCCCTCCCGCGCGAGTTTTGCGGCACCGTTCCGTCAGAAATGACAGTGCCTAAAACCCACCAAACTTGAGTTTTCGGTTTAACGGAGATGACTGGGTGCGTCCGTTGCCAAAAATTCAACTACAAGTTTTTGGTGCATTAGTAGGAAAAACCCACCAAACATGAGTTTAGTTTTGGGTCAAACGGAGATGATTGGGTGCGTCCGTTGCGAAAAATTCAAGTGCAAGTTTTTGGTGCATCAGTGGGTAAAATGGCCTTCCCGCGCGAATTTTGTGGCACCGTTCTGTCAGAATGAAAGTGCTAAAAACCAACCAAACATGAGTTTTCGGTCAAACGGAGATGATTGGGTCCGTCCATTGCAAAAAAATTCTAATGCAAGTTTTTAGTGCATTAGTGGGAAAAACGGCCCTTAGATGCGAATTTTATGGCTCCGTTCTATCAGAAATGAAAGTGTCAAAACCCCCCAAACATGAGTTTTTGGTCAAATGGAGATGATTGGGTGCATCTGTTGCGAAAAATTCCACTGCGAGTTTTTCGGTGCATCAATGGGAAAAACGACTCTATGGCCCAAGTTTTACGACACCGTTTCGTCAGAAATGACAGTGTCAAAGACCCACCAAACATGAGTATTGGATCAAATGGAGATGATTGGGTGTGTCTGTTGTGAAAAATTCAACTACGAGTTTTTCGGTGCATCAGTCGGCAAAACGGCCGTCGCGCGCGAGTTTTGCGGCACCGTTCAGTCGGAAATGAAAGTGCCAAAAACACGACAAACATGCGTTTTGAGTCAAATAGAGATGATTGAGTGTGTCCGTTGTGAAAAATTCAACTGTAAGTTTTTCGGTGCATTAGTGAAAAAAACGGCTCACCCGCGTGAGTTTTGCAGCACCGTTCCGTCAAAAATGAAAATGCCAAAACCTTACCAAACATGAGTTTCGGGTCAAACAGAGATAATTGGATGTGTCCATTGCAAAAAATTCAACTGCGTCTTTTTCGGTGGATCAGTGGGTAAACAGCCCTCTAGCACGAGTTTTGCGGCACCATTGCGTCGGAAATGAATGTGCAAAAACCCAACCAAACATGAGTTTTGGATCAAACGGAGATGATTGGGTGCGTCCATTGAGAAAAATTAAACTACGAGTCCGTTTCGTTGGAAATGATAGTGCCAAACACCCACCAAACATGAGTTTAGTTTTGCGTCAAACGAAGATGATTGGGTGCGTCCGTTGCGAAAAATTCAACTGCAAGTTTTTGGTGCATCAGTGGTTAAATTGGCCCTCCCGTGCGAGTTTTGCGGCACCGTTCCCTCGGAAATGAAGTGCCTAAAACCCACCAAACATGAGTTGTCAAACGGAGATGACTAGGTGCGTCCGTTGCGAAAAACCAAATGCGAGTTTTTCGGTGCATCAGTGGGAAAAATGACTCTCCAGCGTCACTTTTACTACACCGTTTTGTCAGAAATGACAGTGCCAAAAACAAAGCAAACATGAGTTTTGGATCAAACGAAGATGATTGGGCGTGTCCATTGTGAAAAAGTCAACTGCGAGTTTTTTTGTGCATTAGTGGAAAAACGGCCCTCCGACGTGAGTTTTATGGCACTGTTCGGTCGGAAATGAATGTGTCAAAAACCCACCAAACATGAGTTTTGGGTCAAATGGAGATGATTGGGTGCATCTGTTGTAAAAAATTCAACTGTGAGTTTTTCGGTGCATCAATTCGAAAAATGACTCTATGGCGCGAGTTTTATGACACCGTTTTGTGAGAAATGACAGTGCCAAAAACCAACCAATCATGAGTATTGTATCAAATGGAGAAGATTGGGTGCGTCTGTTGCGAAAAATTCAACTACGAGTTTTTTAGTGCATCAGTGGGCAAAACGGCCCCCGCGCGAGTTTTGCGGCACCGTTCCGTCAGAAATTAAAATGGCAAAAACCCACCAAACATGTGTTTTGGGTCAAACAGAGATGATTGAGTGCGTCCGTTGCGAAAAATTCAACTGTGAGTTTTTCGGTGTATCAGTGGAAAAAACGGCTCACCGAGGTGAGTTTTGCGGCACCGTTCCGTCAGAAATGAAAATGCCAAAACATTACCAAACATGAGTTTTGGGTCAAACGGAGATAATTGGATGTGTCTGTTGCAAAAAATTCAACTGCGTCTTTTTCAGTGGATCATTGGGAAAAACAGCCCTCCAGCGTGAGTTTTGCGGCACCGTTCCATCGAAAATGAATGTGCCAAAACCCCACCAAACATGAGTTTTGGGTCAAATGGAGATGATTGGGTCCGTCCATTGGCAAAAATTGAACTGCGAGGCCGTTCCGTCGGAAATGACAGTGCCAAAACCAAACATGAGTTTAGTTTTGGGTCCAACAGAGATTATTGGCTACGTCCATTGCAAAAAATTCAACTACAAGTTTTTGGTGCATCAGCGGATAAAATGGCCCTCCCGAGCGAGTTTTGCGGCACCGTTCCGTCAGAAATGAAAGTGCCAAAAACCCACCAGAAATGAGTTTTGGGTCAAACTAAGATGACTGGGTGCGTCTGTTGCGAAAAATTCAACTGCGATTTTTTTTATGCATCAGTGGGAAAAATGACTCTCCGGTGTGAGTTTTACGACACCGTTTCGTCGGAAATGACAGTGGCAAAAACCCACCAAACATGAGTTTTGGATGAAACAGAGATGATTGGGCGCATCCATTGCGAAAAATTCAACTATGAGTTTTTCAGTGGATTAGTGGGAAAAACGGCCCTCCTGCGCGAGTTTTACGACACAATTCCGTCAAAAATTGGATGTGTCTGTTGCGAAAAATTCAACTGTGTCTTTTTCGGTGGATCAGTGGGAAAATAGCCCTCTAGCGCGAGTTTTGCGGCACAATTGCGTCAGAAATGAATGTGCCAAAACCCCACCAAACATGAGTTTTCGGTCAAATGGAGATGATTGGGTGTGTCCATTGCCAAAAATTCAACGGCAAGTTTTTGGTGCATTAGTGGGAAAAACCCACCAAACATGAGTTTAGTTTTGGGTCAAACGGAGATGATTACATGCGTCTGTTGCGAAAAATTCAAGTGCAAGATTCTGGTGCATCAGTGGGTAAAATGGCCCTCCGGCACGAGTTTTGCGGCATCGCTTCGTCGGAAATGAAAGAGCTAAAAACCCACCAAACATGAGTTTTGGGTCAAACGGAGATGATTGGGTGCGTTCGTTGCAAAAAATTGATCTGCGAGTCCGTTCCGTTGGAAATGACAGTGCCAAAAACCCACCAAACATGAGTTTAGTTTTACGTCAAATGGAGATGATTGGGTGCGTCCGTTGCAAAAAAATTCAACTGCAAGTTTTTAGTGCATCAGTGGTTAAAATGGCCCTCCCGCGCGAGTTTTGCGGTAAGTGCCTAAAACCCACCAAACTTGAGTTTTTGGTTAAACAGAGATGACTGGGTGCGTCCGTTGCCAAAAATTTAACTGCAAGTTTTTGGTGCATTAGTGGGAAAAACCCGCCAAACATGAGTTTAGTTTTGCGTCCGTTGCCAAAAATTCAATTCAAGTTTTTGGTGCATTAGTGGGAAAAAATGGCCCTTAGATGCGAATTTTATGGCACCGTTCTGTCGAAAATGAAAGTGTCAAAACCCCCCAAACATGAGTTTTGGGTCAAATGGAGATGATTGGGTGCGTCTGTTGCGAAAAATTCAACTGCGAGTTTTTCGGTGCCGCAATGGGAAAAACGACTCTATGACCCGAGTTTTATGACACCGTTTCGTCACAAATAACAGTGCCAAAGACCCACCAAACATGAGTATTGGATCAAATGGAGAAGATTGGGTGTGTCTGTTGCGAAAAATTCAACTACGAGTTTATCGGTGCATCAGTCGGCAAAACGGTCGTCACGCGCAAGTTTTGCGGCACCGTTCCGTCGGAATTGAAAGTGCCAAAAACACGCCAAACATGCGTTTGGGGTCAAATAGAGATGATTGAGTGTATCCGTTGTGAAAAATTCAACTGTAAGTTTTTCGATGCATCAGTGGAAAAAACGGCTCACCCGCGTGAGTTTTGCGGCACCGTTCCGTCAAAAATGAAAATGCCAAAACCGTACCAAACATGAGTTTTGGGTCAAACAAAGAATAATTGGATGTGTCCGTTGTGAAAAATTCAACTGCGTCTTTTTCGGTGGATCAGTGGGAAAACAGCCCTCTAGCTCGAGTTTTACGGCACCATTGCGTCGGAAATGAATGTGCCAAAACCCCACCAAACATGAGTTTTGGGTCAAATGGAGATGATTGGGTGCGTCCATTGCGAAAAATTGAACTACGAGTCTGTTCCGTTGAAAATGACAGTGCCAAAAACCCACCAAACATGAGTTTAGTTTTGCGTCTAACGAAGATGATTGGGTGCGTCCGTTGCGAAAAATTCAACTGCAAGTTTTTGGTGCATCAGTGGTTAAATTGGCCCTCCCACGTGAGTTTTTCGGCACGGTTCCCTCGGAAATGAAGTGCCTAAACCCCACCAAACATGAGTTGTCAAACGGAGATGACTAGGTGCGTCCGTTGCGAAAAACCAAATGCGAGTTTTTCGGTGCATCAGTGGGAAAAATGACTCTCCAGCGTCACTTTTACTACACCGTTTTGTCAGAAATGACAGTGCCAAAAACAAAGCAAACATGAGTTTTGGATCAAACGAAGATGATTGGGCGTGTCAATTGTGAAAAAGTCAACTGCGATTTTTTTGTGCATTAGTGGGAAAAACGGCCCTCCGACGCGAGTTTTATGGCACTATTCTGTCAGAAATGAATGTGTCAAAAACCCACCAAACATGAGTTTTGGGTCAAATGGAGATGATTGGGTGCATCTGTTGTAAAAAATTCAACTGTGGGTTTTTTGGTGCATCAATTCGAAAAATGACTCTATGGCGCGAGTTTTATGACACCGTTTTGTGAGAAATGACAGTGCCAAAAACCCACCAATCATGAGTATTGGATCAAATGGAGAAGATTGGGTGCGTCTGTTGCGAAAAATTCAACTACGAGTTTTTTAGTGCATCAGTGGGCAAAACGGCCCCCCCGCGCGAGTTTTGCGGCACCGTTCCGTCAGAAATGAAAATGGCAAAAACCCACCAAACATGTGTTTTGGGTCAAACAGAGATGATTGAGTGCGTCCGTTGCGAAAAATTCAACTGTGAGTTTTTCGGTGCATCAGTGGAAAAAACGGCTCACCAAGGTGAGTTTTGCGGCACCGTTCCGTCAGAAATGAAAATGCGAAAACATTACCAAACATGAGTTTTGGGTCAAACGGAAATAATTGGATGTGTCCATTGCAAAAAATTCAACTGCGTCTTTTTCAGTGGATCAGTGGGAAAAAACAACCCTCTAGCGTGAGTTTTGCGGCACCGTTCCATCGAAAACGAATGTGCCAAAACCCCACCAAACATGAGTTTTGGGTCAAATGGAGATGATTGGGTCCGTCCATTGCGAAAAATTGAACTGCGAGGCCGTTCCGTCGGAAATGACAGTGCCAAAACCAAACATGAGTTTAGTTTTCGGTCAAACAGAGATTATTGGCTACGTCCATTGCAAAAAATTCAACTGCAAGTTTTTGGTGCATCAGCGGATAAAATGGCCCTCCCGAGCGAGTTTTGCGGCACCGTTCCGTCAGAAATGAAAGTGCCAAAAACCCACCAGAAATGAGTTTTGGGTCAAACTAAGATGACTGGGTGCGTCTGGTGCGAAAAATTCAACTGCGACTTTTTTTATGCATCAGTGGGAAAAATGACTCTCCGGTGTGAGTTTTACGACACCGTTTCGTCGGAAATGACAGTGGCAAAAACCCACCAAACATGAGTTTTGGATGAAACAGAGATGATTGGGCGCATCCATTGTGAAAAATTCAACTATGAGTTTTTCAGTGGATTAGTGGGAAAAATGGCCCTCCTGCGCGAGTTTTACGACACAATTCCGTCAAAAATTGGATGTGTCTGTTGCGAAAAATTCAACTGTGTCATTTTCGGTGGATCAGTGGGAAAATAGCCCTCTAGCGCGAGTTTTGCGGCACAATTGCATCAGAAATGAATGTCCCAAAACCCCACCAAACATGAGTTTTGTGTCAAATGGAGATGATTGGGTGTGTCCATTGCCAAAAATTCAACGGCAAGTTTTTGGTGCATTAGTGGGAAAAATCCATCAAACATTAGTTTAGTTTTGGGTCAAACGGAGATGATTACATGCGTCCATTGCGAAAAATTCAAGTGCAAGTTTCTGGTGCATCAGTGGGTAAAATGGCCCTCCCGCACGAGTTTTGCGGCACCGCTTCGTCGGAAATGAAAGTGCTAAAAACCCACCAAACATGAGTTTTGGGTCAAACGGAGATGATTGGGTGCGTCTGTTGCAAAAAATTGATCTGCGAGTCCGTTCCGTTGGAAATGACAGTGCCAAAAACCAACCAAACATGAGTTTAGTTTTGCGTCAAATGGAGATGATTCGGTGCGTCCGTTGCAAAAAATTCAACTGCAAGTTTTTAGTGCATCAGTGGTTAAAATGGCCCTCCCGCGCGAGTTTTGCGGCACCGTTCCGTCAGAAATGAAAGTGCCTAAAACCCACCAAACTTGAGTTTTTGGTTAAACAGAGATGACTGGGTGCGTCCGTTGCCAAAAATTTAACTGCAAGTTTTTGGTGCATTAGTGGGAAAAACCGCCAAACATGAGTTTAGTTTTGCGTCCGTTGCCAAAAATTCAATTCATGTTTTTGGTGCATTAGTGGGAAAAAACGGTCCTTAGATGTGAATTTTATGGCACCGTTCTGTCAAAAATGAAAGTGTCAAAACCCCCCAAACAAGAGTTTTGGGTCAAATGGAGATGATTGGGTGCGTCTGTTGCGAAAAATTCAACTACGAGTTTTTCGGTGCCGCAATGGGAAAAACAACTCTATGACCCGAGTTTTACGACACCGTTTCGTCAGAAATAACAGTGCCAAAAACCCACCAAACATGAGTATTGGATCAAATGGAGATGATTGGGTGTGTCTGTTGCGAAAAATTCAACTGCGAGTTTATCGGTGCATCAGTCGGCAAAACGGTCGTCACGCGCAAGTTTTGCGGCACCGTTCCGTCGGAAATGAAAGGGCCAAAAACACGCCAAACTTGCGTTTGGAGTCAAATAGAGATGATTGAGTGTATCCGTTGTGAAAAATTCAACTGTAAGTTTTTCGATGCATCAGTGGAAAAAACGGCTCACCCGCGTGAGTTTTGCGGCACCGTTCCGTCAAAAATGAAAATGCCAAAACTGTACCAAACATGAGTTTTGGGTCAAACAAAGAATAATTGGATGTGTCCGTTGCGAAAAATTCAACTGCGTCTTTTTCGGTGGATCAGTGGGAAAACAGCCCTCTAGCGCGAGTTTTACGGCACCATTGCGTCGGAAATGAATGTGCCAAAACCCCATCAAACATGAGTTTTGGTCAAATGGAGATGATTGGGTGCGTCCATTGCGAAAAATTGAACTACGAGTCTGTTCCGTTGAAAATGACAGTGCCAAAAACCCACCAAACATGAGTTTAGTTTTGCGTCTAACGAAGATGATTGGGTGCGTCCGTTGCAAAAAATTCAACTGCAAGTTTTTTGGTGCATCAGTGGTTAAATTGGCCCTCCCGCGTGAGTTTTGCGGCACCGTTCCCTCGGAAATGAAAGTGCCTAAAACCCACCAAAAATGAGTTTTAGGTCAAACGGAGATGACTAGGTGCGTCCGTTGCGAAAAACAAATGCGAGTTTGTCGGTGCATCAGTGGGAAAAATGACTCTCCAGCGTGACTTTTACCACACCATTTTGTTAGAAATGACAGTGCCAAAAACAAAGTGTTGACGCAAAATCTCGGTCGGGAGCGCCAACACACTCGGGCGCACGGTCCTAAGAGGGGTACAGAGCGAGTCCTGACCTCCTGGACCTTCAGCAAGCGGTGGTGCCGATTCTCAGCGAAATCGACTTTCGGGCGTGCCAGTCAATTTGACCTGTAATTGACAAGGAGAAGAAAAAGATCATTAAATCATGGAACCTGCCGGTTTGGTGCCAGACAGTTCCAATTTATATGGCTCTGATATAGCCAGTTGTCTTTAGGATATTGACTACAAAGTCAACTCCCATGAGATTGCATATAAAGTGATGAAAGAAAATATGAAGCATAACGGCTATGACATGTGTGAGATGAATATTTATAATAAACAGACAGCCGATAAGCTTAAAAGATGTTAACAGATAAAGATCTATATGTACGTTCAAGCGACATGAAACCAATGTATCGACTAAATGCACAAGCAGTTCTATTCATTAACAGTGGGGTGTCTCCATGCAGCCATAATAACAAATAGATCGATAAAATAACTTAAACACCAATAGTGGGGTGTCTCCATACAGCCTTGATGATGATCAAGCTAGATCACGTCTCGTGCATAAAGTGGATCAGTTGATTCCAAACCACTTAAAAGAACATATTATGAAGAAATCATAACTTGATCGGCTATTTTAGCCGATACAGGGTCCATGAGGCACGAACAAGATCTTCCCGACAAAAAACATGGTTTAATCTAAGATAAACAGACTTAATCTATCATATATATCAGTGGGGTTCGGAAATACAGCCATAATAGACATGCTAGATCAAATCTATCTGCTCTTAAATCAGATCATGTTTTTTATTGAATATCTCGAACGCACAACATGTAACAACCAAGATTGGCAAAATAGCCGATGAGAAGCTTGTATCGGCTATTTCATCTGTTATGAGCGTGTAAGCCTCAGAACAGCCGATACTAAGCATACTATAGGCGTAGGCTACTTTGTCAATCTTGATTGGGCAAAATGTTGTTTAAAACGTAAGTAAACGAATCAAAACGTAAAACAACATCGATAACTTAATGAATCTATTAGCTTGCCAAACTAATAGAGCCGATAACTAGTCAAGATCGACTAAAGTAAGAGATTGATCAGAGTCAAGACAGTCTTACAAAAGACGAACTTAGACCGATAACTAGTCATGCCATCGCTTAACAAGAGTTTGGTCGATGCCAATGCAGCCTTATTACATGATGACACAAGCCATTGGTGAAACTTACAAGCAAACCGGAGGTCGGTCGATGCCGATGCAGCCCTGCCTGATTGAAGGTCTCGCCGAGATCTACGTTACTCCTACTCCTAGGGTTTTGGCCGAGGGCCGGTTGTGTTTGATTGATTGGATCTCTTACAAAATTCGGGTTTCTAGCTATTTATAACCTGGTCGACACTTGCCCTAACACGAGTAGATTACAGAAAAGGAAAAAAACAAAAGACGGCCTGAACTTGAACTCCTTGGTTGAGTCCGACACGTCTTTGAAGCCCGTCGTGCTGGTCCGCATGAAGCTTCCGGGTCACCCTCGACTCGTACGAACTTTTATATTTTCAAGCCGATCCTTTTCCTTAATAAATCAGCCATTTATGTCTAAAAGTATTAATCTCCTTGGTCCAAAATCTGGTGTAAACACATGCCCCCCAATTTTGGGATGAAATTTATTTTATTCCAAAAATGTTGTTTTCCTCCTTTTAGGGTCCGATCGACTAACCTCACAGCCGATGAGCCGAGTCCTTTTCCTCTTCTCCCCTTTTGATACTGCAAACAATCTGAACTGTATCTTGACGATTAATGCGAGACGGCTGCTCTTCTCTTGAAAAACGTGTTGTGATTTAACATTTCACTCGAGTGCTCTGGACACATTGTACGAAGCGGCATCTTTTTCCTTCCTGAGATTCAATCTTCTAATATAAATCTCCCCTTCGTCTCTATCTCTCGTCACATTCGGAGCACATCTCCTTGCTTGCTTTTGCCTTCCGTCCAAAAACCCTCTTTCTCACCAAAAGCGCCGTGTTGGTATAAATTAACGCACACTCTACTTTATCCGCAAGCGCACAGATAAAATCTACCGATGTAGCACTTCACCGGAGTAACCCAGTTTTAATATCGAACCCAAAGGAACGGATGGTGTTAAGTCTTAAGTCTAACCCCTGAGTAGCTAACAAGGACGGAGAATCTAGAAGTATAGAGGGGATCACTAAGGTTATCTAAATCTAACTTAAGAGTGATATGCTTATATTATTCTTAGCGGGGAAGTTGCCATAAAAGGTCCCAAACAGAGTATGAGTCTTGTATGCAAATGTATAATCCTACCGGGCCTACACACGGGTAAGTGGACTATAAAAGAATCAACAAGGCTATAAGAGTCACCCTTGCGAACAACCACTACTACCGGCATTATATGAGGCATTTATGAGCTATCAAGTCTAATCACCACGCTTACACTATCCAACTACTCTAACTCTAGAATGACTAGAATTAAAGTACTCAAAAGAGAGTCATAAACCTTAAGAATAATAAGAACAATGGCAAAAAACTTAAATATAGACGTTGATTACCGAAACAATCGCTGAAGCAAGTTGAAGATAAACTTGAATCCGCGGGTACAAGATGAAGAAGTTGATCCGATAGGCCGGAGCTCCTTCTTGATCTCTTCCTCTCTCTCTCTCTTCTACTTCTAGTATAAGACTAGGTTCTAAACCTAAACTAGAGGGGTAACTAGTCTTCTACTTGATAGCTGGCTCTTGAAGTCTTCTTCTAGGGTTTCTGAATGAGGCGTAGACTTTTCTGAAGAGAGACTTAATCTTCCCTGGGGCCTGGGGGCCTGTTTATATAGCCCTGAGGGATCAACCACGACCGTTAGATCAAACCGACTTTACGTAGGGCTGAGATGGATCCTCAAAGGCGGTGGAGGAAGCTTCCAGAAGATGGAGGCCAGCGGGCACGGTGGGAGACCGGTCGGTCTAAGGGTGGGACCGACCGGTCCCACCTGGCAGCCTCTCGGGGTGTCCCGCCTCGTGGTGTCCTCTGGTGTCCTCTAGATCCTTCTGGAGTATTCCTGACGTGTCGGTTCTGTAATCTTCCGTCGGTTTCCTTCTAGGAGAAGTAATCGGTGCTGGTTTCCTAGTTTAGTCCCTACAGAATCACAATTCACCAAAACTTGTGGAATATTATCAATTAAAACCCTAAACCTTTATTGGTGTTTGAATTTATGCTCTTTTCATATTTATTTATCCTTTAATTTTGATAGATAACCAGTGTCAACAATTCTCCCAAGCTTACCCTTTGCTAGTCCCTTAGCAAAACAAAAACTTAACAATGGATCAGGAGTTGCTACAATATCTTCACTTCCAACAAGTACACCTGCTGTTAAACAAAAATTCTCTGAAACATAACATGTTATTCTTCATGGGGCTTATTACTTTTACCTTAGATCTTGAATAATTGAGAGATTGAACGATCAAATCAAGCACTATGTCTCTAGTTCCTTCACTTCACTTTTATCTCAGAGTTTTAATTGATTTTCAAAAGCTTTAATACATGTGTTATCAAATTAAACAATGGATCCAAAGAGAAAGTCAACCAACCATTGAATCAAGAAGTGCATGTGTATGGAAAAATAGAGTCGGATGCTCTTTTGAATATATTCACTCTCTTCTGCTTATCAGAGACACATGGCTATTGGGCTAATTCTACTATCGGGCACGTGCCCATTTTTTCTGATATATATTTTTTCACGAGGTTCCGGACACTTGTCCCTTTTTATTTCCTCGGGATCTATCTTTTTTCTCTCTTTTTTTCTTCTTTTTTTAATAGCCACATGCTTCCAACAGACTTCTGAGAGGGTAGCAATAGATAGTTATGAGCATTTATGCGGAAGATGGATGAAATGTGTAAGTGATCTCAATTCAATGGCAAGATAACGTCTCACAGGGTCACAAAGCTTAATTTAACTCAATGCAATTATTAGTCATATGCATATTGAGAAATCTCCGAAATTCTAGTGTTGTTTAGAACAAGATAATAGTAGCCTAGATCATCACATGTCATAACCCAATTACTTAGACTTTAGATTAAGTATTTGCCAACCATGCATTTAATTTTATTTTAAGGCATCATTATTAATTAGGAGAACTCATGCTTTGAAGGCTAGGTACTTGAAAGAAATTAGATAGAGCAACTATTCATCATTTCCATGCAAAAGATTAGAGAGAGAGGGTTCTTCTTTAGTCATCAACTCCTTAAAACAAACTAGACACACTATTTTATTTATTTAATCTAACACACTTTAAGATATAATATAAAAGCTAATAATAGTAGTAGTAGTAAAAGACATACCTGAATCACAAAGATAGCGGGGTGCGTCTCCCCCAAGTTGGTTCCCTTAATAGCGTTGAGTCTTTATGTGCCCATATATTTTTGTCTCTCTCTTTTTTTTAATTAATGGTGAGCCTACATGTGCTCACACTTTTTTGTTCTTTTCTCTTTAAGGTTGAGCCTTCATGTGCTCACATTTTTTTTAATTTGAATTTGTTTATAGAATGAAAAACTTAAGAGGATAAAGGTACTTACGTAGATACATGGGGGTGCCTTCCCTCAAGCTGTGGTCGTTCGATCTTGCAATGTAGCAGACTGGCAGTGGATATGTCCTTCCTCTATTAGAGCTTTGATTGATGTCGATGGTTGTTGAGACAGTGCTCCAACAGTGGATGGAGTATTCACTTGCTCGTTAGCTTTTCTTGGCCTTTCAAATCCTGTGAAACTCAAATAGACAACAAAACTTGTGGAACAGATTAAGCATTAGCGGTTGGCCACTCAAGCCTTAGTTGTCTAGAATTTCAGTAAGATCTATTTTCTTAATATTTTTGTATTTTAATATTTTTACGATGCAAGAGAAAAATACAACAGGATGAATGTATGCATATTTATTTTTATTTATTATTTTATATATATATATTTTATGCCACCACGGCGAACATTCCTGTGGGTTTTTTGTAACACCCTTGGTGTTAAGCAACCCTAAGTGCAAACTTGGCATCTCATGAGCATAAAGCATCATCATATGTTTCTTTCTTTTATGTAAAGTGTCATTTCATGTGAGGGTTATTACTGTTTATGCATGGTGTGGTGCTTGTTTGACTTGTTTTGGGAGTGGTTGAGTTTTCTAAGTAGTTTAACCTTGTTGAGGAGTCAAAATGAAGCCAAGTTTATGTTGGTCATTTTAGCTAACCAAGTCTCTAACCCTAGTTGCCCTAATAGAGCTCTAGGAGTCCTTTTGTTTGACTAACAAAGACCTCTATGATAGAAGCTTTGTATGGGTGAGTTCCTTAAACCAAAAATGTGTAGAATTTAGAGTAGAACAAAAGTTGTTTTTGGGTCAACTCATGAAAATGAGGTTAACATGGTGTTTTGAGGCCCACAAGGCAGAAATGGGAGAGTTTAGACTTGGAAAATTTCCTAAGTCTTTGAACTGACCAACAGTTTCGTCTAGCGAACTTTGGAGCTTTCTTGAGCAAAACCTAGGCCGAACCAATGCTTGATCCTATAACCAAAGTTGTAGTCGGCACATAGCTCTACTCAATGGAACAAGTGGTTTAGCGTTTCATCAAGTGGATTAGGAGATAATCGTGCCCAAAGATTGGCTGTCAGTCGACCTGATGGCCACTGAACTCGGCCGTTGCAGCCGGACGCGCGCGGCGTCGTGGCCGACCGCGTCAGGCATCGCCTGCCGCGTGGCGCACAACGGCCGGCCGGGCAGGCAACACGCACGGCGTGGCAAGCACAAAGCCCGTACGCACGCACTCGCCCTGCCAGAGCCGCTCCACTCCCTCCGCTTTGCCTCCGCTTCGCTCTCGCTAGTGCTCGGGCGGAAAGGGGGAGACACCAAGCGCTCACCGCCGTTCACTGTCGTCCCACCGCCTCACCGCTAGCCCGACCACCCAGATAGCTTCGCCGTGAGCCCCCGCACCTTTTGCCATCTTTAGCGCCCCGTAGAAATCCCTAGGCGGGCCCCGGGATGAGCTCCCGCCATGGCCGCCATGACCGCCGAGCTCGGTTCGCCATGGCTGACCTCCTTTCCGTGGGTTCCGTGTTGTCCTAGCTCACGTTCGAGGGTTAGTGAGGTCCATGGAAAGAGAAGGGGGTGTTGGTTTAGCCAATTAGGGTTCGGTGACCACGGTACGCCGCCGTCCGCCGCTCGCCATGGTCGTCGGAGATGGCATGGTCGTGGTCTCGGGTGTTCGAAGTAGAAACCCTAGCTTCCAAGCCTTGGGTTGGGTCTGTAGAAGTCGCCGGGGTAGAAACCAAGGGTTGGTTTGCCTCGGAGTGGCCGGAGTCGGCCGACGTAGCAAAGCCGCGCCGCCATGTCCGCCATTTTCGATGGCGAGCTCCGTCCGTCGCGACGCCGGGCCGGTGGCTAGCACCAATCGACGCGGAAAGATGAGAGGAGTCCGAGGGTGGTGATTGTTTCGCCGGAGAGGCCGCCATCGGCGAGCTCCGACGAGGTCAACGACCTCCCCTGTTCTGTGTGTGTGACAGGTGGGACCGGGTTGACTCGGGGGCCCACTAGTCACTCTCTGGTGTGTGTTTTGGCCGGGTGTAGCTAGCAGTTAGGTTTAGGTGTTTTTGTTTTAATATTTTTCAGAAAATGTGCTAATGCTTGTTTAATTCATATCTGGAGTTGTATTAGTCCAAATGAGGTGAAATAAATTTTGTTAGGTTTGTCTTGCTGAGATCTGTTTAGGAAAAATATAATATGTCCATTTTGTTATAATTTTATACGCAGTCACATTTAAATTATGTTTAGGCTGAAATCTTGTTAAATGAATAATAAACTGTGTGTTGCTCAAAAAAATGTGATTCTTGTTTTGTTAAGTTTGTGTTGATAAGTAGTTTCTAGAAAAAATGTAATATGGAGATGTTTTGTGAAATATTTTGGCAGTAGCAATTAAAATGGTTAAATGTTGTTTTCTTGTATAAATTGTAGTAATTAAAATATAAAGAGTATGAACCGGATAATTTTTGTAGACTGCTCTTGTGCTAAGAAGTTCAGTAAAAAAATGGGAAATCTGTTGTTTGACACTTTGTGCTAGGATGTGTAGTTCAAAGCACCTTTCCATTATGATGTTTGTCTTTTTCATAGAGAATAAAGTTTAAGTCCAAATAGCTTGAAATTTGGACAGTGGGCTGGATTTCATGCTGTCAGTTTCCAGTAAATTTTGTAGATTTTTCTGAAGTTGTTATCTGAGGGTTGTTGTTATAGGCTTGATTAAATGATAAAGTGGTAGCAAGTAACTAATAGGTAGTAGGTTGGTGTTGACTACCTTGTTGAAGAGAATGAAGTAGATGACATGTGCTTATCTCCTGAATTATCTTATTCCATGTTGCATCACCATTGCATCCAATGTGCATTCCTTTTTATTCATACATGTTATGCATCATACAGGATCGGTAGCGGAGACCCAGAGCCCGCAACCGCAGGAAGAGCCAAATCCGGAGGAGACCCCGAACGAGAGGACCGAAGAAGGAGACGTCGAGGACTTGCCTGAGTGCCACGACCATCGACCCTCCGACTTCGAAAGAGGCAAGCCCCGGAGCATCTAACTCCTATGGTTTGCAAATTATTTAATAAATTAACCTGATATGCTTGTTGCACTAAGTTTATAGGAATTGATTGCTACCGTTGCTGCATTATTATCATACCTTGTCCACCACAATTGATGTCTTGATATCCCTTTTAAGTCTAGGCCGTTATATGCTTAGCCTGCTTAGACCGGTAAAAGTCGGGTGATTTCCTGTCTCCCGCAGTAGGTGGATACTGATCATGACTAGCCTGGTGCTATCATGGAGATAACCATGTGATAATTAATTTGAGACCGGGCGGGATGTAGGAGCAGCAGGGCATGGGTTTTGTGTGCTGGTAGTCTCCCGTCTGTGTCGATTAGGACCCGACGAAGGCACATCTCAATCATTTTGAACGCGTCAATCACTTAACGAAGCAGGTGCGGGTACCTCCCGTGAAGCCGAGTAAGGTCATTCGAGTCGGTGATGGAGATGTTGATGCCTAACACCCAGGACCTTAGATGTACCATGGGCAACTATTCTGAACAATCTGGCATGGTCCGAGGGCAGGCAGGGTCTGATCGACCTGGCATGACCGTGGGCAGCTATAGCTTGAGCGACCTGGCACTGAGATAACCCCCGGTGTAGAAGGGCCCATGGCCGTCCCGCGCGTTGTGTTCTCGAATTTCCTAAGAGGCAGCCGACGGCTACCTGACAAGGTGTGATCGGGCGAGTGTGCGACATTTTATCCCCAACTGGGTAGGAATCGATTATAATCGCCATCGCTCCTGGACAGTGAGTACCTTGACTGGGCATGTGTTACCGTAGTAACTTATGGAATTAAAGATGGTTATGATACTGAATCTGAAAGGCTATTGATGAAATAGTCACTCTTGCTTGATTAATTAGCCAAGTGATTGCTCTAGATCAGGTGCAAACTTAGTTAATCAGGGTAATTACATAAAATTGACTGCTAATACTCTAATGATGATTATTTAACAATGGAAATGCTTTCATGCAAAAGGTAAGTAGAGCCACCCCAGATACAGCCTTGGATACTCCTTGGTGTCACTTTATTTCTGGTTTATGACGGGTAAGTCTAGCTGAGTACCTTCTCGTACTCACGGTTTTATCCCTTGTTGTTGCAGATGGACAGTGCTTCTATGGCTACTGTGAGAACTGCCTGTACCCAGTTACGGGTGATGAATAGACCATGGGCATGGTCACCTCTTATCCTCACCTGATGCTTTTGTGGACTGATCAGGCATATGGCACCGTATTGTGAACTAGTGAACTTATGTTTTAAAACTATGTTGCTTCCGCTACAATTTCCAAACTATGGTTTGTAATATGGTTGAACTCCGATGTATTGAACTATGTGCGAATTGAATGTATCTTGTGGACATGTACGCTAAACTATTACGATCTTGGTTGATGTTGAATGTTTGAAATCCTTCGAGATTTCCGGACTATCGGGTTTGTACGAGCTTAAGTATCTGTTAATCTCTGTGAACACAGAGGTTCAGTGCTTAATCTAGTATAAATTGGTCGGTTCTGCTACATTTTTACACACCATAGAATTATTCATATGGGGCTTCATGGTTTATGATGTAGTGTAACAAATGCAATATTTTTATTTTCTTTTCTAATGCAATGCAGAAATTAAATTGTTTATGAATTAAATATGATGATGCAATAAATGACTAAGAATTAAATATGAGAAATATGCAGAAAAGTAAATATGAGGATAAGTACCGATTTTTTTTACCTTTTGGCGAACGTTCGGATATTTAGGTCCGACGAAGCGGACCTTCCCTTGGTTCAGATCTCCCAAGGTATGTCAGACGTTTGGAAAGTTGTTATTGATTGTACCTCTTAGGTGCAGACATTTTCTTCTATACTTTCTTTCTTGGTCTGAGTCTTCACTTCCTGTGGTTCACTGTCTTGAGGTTTCTCTCATTTCTTTTCTAGGACAGTGCTGATAGCTTCTTCTTCGTGATTGGCCTCTCTATTCTTGATAGCTTGTCTTCTTTGGCATTGAGAGCGGCGCCTTTCACTTCTGTTCTTCTTGGGTGTTTCTTGTGTATGTAATTGATGAAGTAGCATCGTACCTTTTTCTCCAGGAAAGTGAAAATGGATTTTCTCTTGTAGATGATTGCACTTGTAGCTTAGAGGAATGGTCTTTCTAGGATGAGGTGGACATCATCGTCTTCTCATGTCGAGGATCAAGAAGTCTGTGGGGACCTCATGACCTCTAATTCTGACTACGACATCTTCCATCATTCCTTCTTGTTTATGCCTCTTGATATGGTGTCACTCATGTCATTTATTCGTCCAACAGTTTGAAGTGAAGTGTTAATTGTGGACGCTGGCAGCATCTTGCTCAGTGTGCATGTTCTTGTAGATCTAGGACCTTCACTCTGTAGAATTTGGGAGTGACAAACTTCTCCATGTTTTGCTCAAGAGTGTGTCCTGCTCATAAAGACAAGGTAGAGATCAAATGCACGGGCTCTGTTGGTGGAAAAACACCAATAGAACCAAAAGTTTTGTTTATTCCCCTCTAACCTCGGGGCTGCCGAAGCCTACACCGGCCAAGACCTAGGTGGCCTCGAGGTCACTCCAGAAATAAGTCACGCCATGGAAGTACACTTCGATGGTGTTGACGGCACGACCGGGGAAATAGCAGAGTCCACCCCCTCTGTAATCATAGTAGACAAGGTCTTTGAGTAGTTCATCAGGGTCGAGTCTCTGTAAATAAAATTTCCCTTGAATATAATGAAGTTCATGCTCCTTTATGATCTCCCTGTGATAAGACCCGTCGAGGTCTCTTAATCTTCAATGACCTTTGATCCTGTATTTTTTTTGAACTAAAAGCGATGCTTCAATTGCATCGGCTATTTTTGTTCTGAAGGCGATACATCTGTATCGGCTATCGATTGGATACCAATGTTAACACATTAGTTATAGCTGATCCACCCAGATACTAGGGTAATACTTCTTGAAATACTTCCCGTTAACTGCCCTGAAGTATTCGACACCCTCTAGAGTTTCGTAGAAATAAGCATTGCCAGAAGCACATCTAGTAATCCGATAGGGCCCTTCCCAATTTGGTGATCATTTACCATATTTGCTATCCTCAGTTCCAACAGGCAAAATGACTTTCCAAACCAAGTCCCCTTCGTTAAACTTCTTTTCTCTGACCTTCTGATCATAGTACTTAGCCACTCTTAGCTTTTGAGCACTGATGTTTTCCAAAGCTTTTAGCCGATGAAAGTTCAAATCATCAAGATTGTCCATCATGAGATGTTTATATTCATCGGCTTTTAAATTATTCTGCTACGAAATCCTCCTGGATCCTATATTGATTTCCCAAGGCAATACGGCTTCATGACCATAAACCAATTCGTATGGTGAACACTTAGTTGCACCATGACATGCCATCCTATAGGACCACAAGGTCTCACTGAGTATCGAATGCCACTTCTTTAGATGATCTTTAACTTTCTTCTTAATGATTTTGATCAAAATCTGATTAGAGGCTTCAGCTTGTCCATTAGCTTGAGCATAATATGGAGACGAGTTAATCAACTTAAAGCCCGTGCTGGCAGCAAAATCCTCAAACTCTTTAGATACAAACATCTTTCCCTGATCCGTAGTAATAGTTTGAGGAACACCGAATCGATAAATGATATGTTCTTTAATGAACTCGATCACAGTAGCTGATGATGCTTCCTTCAAAGGAACAGCTTCAACCCACTTAGTAAAATAGTCAGTCGCCACCATCACAAACTTATGTCCTTTGCTAGATGCCGAAAATATTTGTCCAATCAGATCTATTCCCCATCCTCTAAATGGCCATGGCTTTGTGATTGGATTCATAGCTGATGACGGAGATTTCTGAATATTACCGAATCTTTGGCATTATTGACATCCTTTATAATATTTAAAACAATCTTCCAAAATAGTTGGCCAAAAATACCCTGCTCTTCTGATCATCCACTTCATTTTATGAGCAGATTGATGTGCACCACAAATCCCTTCATGGATTTCTTGATTGATACATTTAAGAAGTGAAGGACCGAAAGTGCTACCAGAAAGCGACCAGAGGGGGGGTGAATGGGAGCTTCAAATTTTCCTTTCAGAAACTTGTTGTCACTGTCCCGAGAATCAACCCCAAGAGCAAACCCTAGAGCTCGCAAGTGTCCACGACCCTAGAGGTAGGGTGGATGCTTCCAAGAAGCACAGCGGGACACTACACGACTCTAGAAACCCAATGCAAAAGCCGGAAATCAAAGCCGACAACGAGCGAGCAAACTGCAGACGAAACAACACAAGACTGCACTGACCGGACTCACCCTGCGTCCGGTCAACACCCACCGGACGCGTCCGGTCAGGCAAAACACGTTTTGGAACCTTACTGTTCCGGACCGGACTCACGGCACGGAAGCGTCCGGTCATGAACTGAGCGTCTGGTCAACAAAAGACAAACGCGATGAACAGTGTCTCCATAGCATCCGGTCAAGCACTGGGTGGAGCGTCCGGTCAAGGAGCAAAACTGAACAGTGAAGTGTTCAACGACCGGACTCACCCCCAGCGTCCGGTCACCCCGAAAACCTGCTGTTCCTCCACCGATTCGACTCGATCTCACCTAAAACGAATCCTCTAGGGATCTAACTTGGTGAGAGGAGTCACAAGGAGGATAGTGAGCTATCTCTAAGAAATCATGGCTCGAACCAATCTCCAAATCGATGAATCGAAGAAGTTTGGGGGAAAGAAGAAAAACTTGACTCGAAACAAAAATCAACCGATCTACTAGCTCGTGAGGTTAGAGGTGAATTCCTTCGGTGGAAAGAAGTGCCTCACGATCTAGGATGACTTGGTTCGAACGGATTTGCAAACAACGCTCCAAGCAAAGAGATCGATCGACGGGAAAAACGTGGAGAAAAGCAACCCGCGAAGAACAAGAACAAAACGCGAATCACAACCACGAATTTGCAACCGTGTGACTACCACACGCTACAACAATGAGATTACGGTCTCACTTCCTCAAAATCTCACGGGCACAGAGGTATTGTTCTCTTCTCTGTGGATCTCAGTTCGCTACAGCAGGGAATGGGAGAGCAGGAAACCCTAGCAAATGAAAGAGCAAATGACTGAGATAGATGGGGAGGTGGGTGTCTCCCCCTACTTATCCTAATTCTAACTATTCCTAATTCCCACTCTACCCCTAACTACTTACAGAGCGAACCAGCTAAACCCTAAGGTTATTCTGGACCAACTCGATGGTAGGTGGATCCGACGGCCATGCCCACACAACTGGTAGCGTTGCCTCGACACAACCTCACCGATTGCCGCCAGGTGCCGCCACCGCTCTGCGTCCTTTTCTGGACATCACACCCCCGGTTTTGTGGCCCAAACCGGTAAACCAGCCTTCACAGCCAACCCCCGGTTTTGAGGCCCAAACCGGGAAACCAGCCCACCAGCGCCTGAGTTTTGTGGCCCAAACTCAGTAAACCCGCAGCACCCAGGTTTTGAGGCCCAAACCTGGAAACCGTCCTCAGCCCCAGTTTTGCGGCCAAACTCGGAAACCATCCGCGCCCAGGTTTTGAGGCCCAAACCTGGAAACCATCCAACCGATGGTTTTTCTCTAGCTCTACCACCAAACCGAAGCTGAAGAGGGGATGCACCGCCCGTGCACCCCGTCCATCGACACGTGTCCCTAGGTCCTCGACCCGAGCAACACCATGTCCCACAAGTGTTTGCTTGTCGCTGTCCCAGGCTACCAGCCACCACAGCTGATCCTCAGGCCACCGGTCCCTCAGTCCAAGCCTCACGTCCGCCCTTCACCGCTCCCGGTCCGTCAGCACGACACGTCTCTACTTGACCTTCACCTTGCCCTCGATCACTGTCTCCGTGCTCGACACCTACACAACACAAGCCAAAGAACATGCGATCAAACCCGTTGACAATCACTCATCACTCGAGACTCAGCATACACCCATGTATCCGCAATCTCCCCCTTGATGAGTGCATTGTCAACTACTCACACAAATCATAATGAAAAAGAAGAAGAAGAAAGAAGGAGAAGAGAGAACTCGACCAAATGACCCAAAAAGCATAGCAAGGCCGAAAAAGGTCAAGTGGAAGGAGCAAAACAACTTGGTCCCCAAAGACATGGGCAACGGCTCGACGCAACCAAGCAAAGCAAAGCTAGCCCTCAAGAAGAGGTAGAACAGGCTCAACACCGCTAGCCCAAACCAACTTCAAAAATCAAAGCAAAATGCTAGTCCCTCAAGATAGAGGCACAGAGGCTCAACACAACTAGCAAAAGAGCTCGATACCAAATGCCTTACGGCCAACACGAAGCAAAAACTCCCCCTCGAAAAGCGCACGCAACCAGGAAAACTCCCCCTTAGTTGAACACTCACTCCCCCTTAGTTGAACTTCGAGGAAGCATATGATTTGCAATTTCTCCCCCTTAGTTGAAAATGCACTTATCAAGTAAAAGTTCTCCCCCTCAGAAAATGCACCAAACAAAAGTGCCAACAAGAGAAAAACTCCCTCTTCGAACATGCATATGAGTCAAAATGCAAGTTAGCACCTTCAGAAATATAGTGAAGACAATGTAAAGATGCTCTGCACAGTATAACTCCAATGACTCAACATCATCCACAAAATGCTAGCAAAGGCTCAGACTGATCACTATATACGAAATATGAACATGAAAGCACAGTGAGCAGTTTTTAGCCAAAAAGATAGTCACCATCAAAATAGCACTACACATGTATAGACAGGAATCCGAACAAGTGCTAAGCATGTATATTAGGTGAACTACCCCTAGCAAAGTTCAAACATCATGCTATAGAATGAAGCATACACTTGTGATTTTAGTTTTAAATCGGAGTTGCAGCGGTGAAATAACACAAGTTCAGAAGTTTAGCAGATGTCTGTGAGAGGTTGAAAGCTTGTCATTGCCTAACTTTTCAACCGACCGAAGCCTATGCAAAATGCAATCAGAAGCTTAAAGCGTCGGTTTCGGTCATACACTACACGGCTCGAGTTTAACTCAAATGTGAATGAGAAACGGTCTCGATACCGTGATGTGTTGACAAGCAGTCCCATCTCAATCTTTTCAGTTCACTAAAACTTGGTTCAATTTTATTGACAGGAGATGAACAAACCAAGCAAGTGAGAGACTCAGAACTAGAGACATAGCAACCTAGCATATATGAAAAGCACGAGTGAACTCAACACATCCTACACATGCTAGTTGCATATCTCAATGGTGAACATTTTCAGTTTTAAGTTTGTTAAGCAGGTTCACGATTCAAAAATAGCTCAGCTCACAACATGTACCAGTGATCAGAAAGAGCATAAGTCACAAGCATCATCATAAGCATCGGAGCATACTACATAGAGCATAGTTACATTCTAATGATTATATATATGAAGCTCAGAATGTAAATGCGTATGCTGAAATGCAAAAGAAAACGAAAAAGAGTCAGTCTATGATACAAGAACCAGAATGTTTCCCCCATCTAAAAGGGGAAACACGCTACAACAGTGAGATTACGGTCTCACTTCCTCAAAATCTCACGGGCACAGAGGTATTGTTCTCTTCTCTATGGATCTCAGTTCGCTACAACAGGGAATGGGAGAGCAGGAAACCCTAACAAATGAAAGAGCAAATGACTGAGATAGATGGGTAGGTGGGTGTCTCCCCCTACTTATCCTAATTCTAACTATTCCTAATTCCCACTCTACCCCTAACTACTTACAGAGCGAACCAGCTAAACCCTAAGGTTATTCTGGACCAACTCGATGGTAGGTAGATCCGACGGCCACGCCCGCACAACTGGTAGCGTTGCCTCGACGCAACCTCACCGATTGCCGCCACGTGCCGCCACCGCTCTGCGTCCTTTTCCGGACGTCACACCCCCGGTTTTGTGGCCCAAACCGGGAAACCAGCCTTCACAGCCAACCCCCAGTTTTGAGGCCCAAACCAGGAAACCAACCCACCAGCGCCTAAGTTTTGTGGCCCAAACTCAGCAAACCCGCACCACCCAGGTTTTGAGGCCCAAACCTGGAAACCGTCCTCAGCCCGAGTTTTGCAGCCAAACTCAGAAACCATCCGCGCCTAGGTTTTGAGGCCCAAACCTGGAAACCGTCCAACCGATGGTTTTTCTCTCGCTCTACCACCAAACCGAAGCTGAGGAGGGGATGCACCGCCCGTGCACCTCGTCCATCGACACGTGTCCCCAGGTCCTCGACCCGAGCAACACCATGTCCCACAAGTCTTTGCTTGTCGCTGTCCCAGGCTGCCAGCCACCACAGCTGATCCTCAGGCCACCGGTCCCTCAGTCCAAGCCTCATGTCCGCCCTTCACCGCTCCCGGTCCGTCAGCACAGCACGTCTCTACTTGACCTTCACCTTGCCCTCGATCACTGTCTCCGTGCTCGACTCCTGCACAACACAAGCCAAAGAACATGCAATCAAACCCGTTGACAATCACTCATCACTCGAGACTCGGCATACACCCATGTATCCGCAAGAAGTACACCATCGATTGTTTTGTGATATAACTGATCATCAAGAAGAACAAACTTCGTAGCTTTGTATCTCAATTTTCTGGATACCTGTCGTGATGGATTCTTTAAATATTCAATAATCTCAATTCTCCAATCATCACTATCGGCAACTTCTTTACTTAGTATTTCGACGATCTGCCGATATCCAGAAGCACTTTGAGCCAAACGATTAGCCTCTTGATTCTGACATCTAGGGATATGCTTTATGACAACAGAGGAGAAAGAATCAAGCAATTCAAGGCACTTTTCATAATGCTTCCTCAGGATATCATCTTTGTATTTATATAGGCCGAGCAATTGATTAATCACTAATTGAGAATCTTGAAAAATCTCAATAGTGTCAGCCCCTACCTCACACAAAAGCTGAAGTCCCTTGAGAAGAGCTTCATAATCAGCTTGATTGTTAGTGGAGGTTGGATCAATCGAGAAAGCAAACTCAAAACTTCCTCCCTGAGGAGAAACAAGAACAATACCAATGCCCCCACCTTGCTTGCAATTGGAACCATCAAAGAATAAGGCCCACGGGGTAAATTCTAAAGTTTTAATCTCTTGTTTATGATGATGAGTAACAAAATCGGCTATTACCTGTCCTTTAACCGCTTTAGTCGATTCATATTTCAAGTCAAATTCTAATAATGCAAGAATCCACTTTCCAATTCTCCCATTTAGTATAGGCATGGATAACATATGTTTGATCACGTCAAATTTGGACACCACCATGCAATCAGAAGACAACAGGTAATGTCGAAGCTTGGTGCATGAGAAGTACAAACATAGGCATAATTTTTCAACGGGAGAATACCTTGTTTCCGGGTCAAGCAATCTCCTACTGAGATAGAATACCACTCTTTCCTTGCCTTCAAATTCTTGCATTAAGGCCGATCCAATTGTATGATCATCGGTCGACACGTATAGCTTGAAGAGTTGGTTCTTCTGAGGAGGAGTCAAAACTGGTGGAGACTTCATGTATTCTTTGATTTCATCGAATGCCTTCTGTTGTTCATCTCCCCATTTAAACTCTTGATCATCCTTCAATTTTAACAAAACCGAGAACGGCAAAATCCTGGCTGACAGATTTGAAACAAATCTCACTACTACAATGCAGGGCTATAGTAACACCAACTTGTGTTACTGTAGGTTGGAAAACGTGTTACTAGCTCTCTTAGTAACACATTTTTGTTTGTGTTCCAATTGGCCATGTTACTATAGAGTGATTTATTGTAACACATTTACTTGTCTATAGGAACATTTTTTTGTGTTACAATGATTTTTGTTGTAACACTTTTTTTTACTTTAGTAACACTTCACATTATGGTACAATACATGGTTTGTAACACATTTCTTTATCCATTGGATCACTTACAAAGTGTTACAATGATTATTTATTGTAACACTCTTATTAGTTCTAGTAACACTTCTACATGAAGGTAGAGCATAATATGGGTCATAGAAACACATTTTGTCATGGAATATTCAGTAAAATCCGAACAAAAAAATTCAAAAAATTAGGGAATTTTTTTTACCACAGGAGGGGCCCATCAACTAGCCACACCACCCCATCTCTACTCCCACAATATTTTTTCATGATTTTTTCGCACTTTGCATCAACCAAGATTCGAACCAATGACCTCTCACATGCATACGCATTACCTCCACTACCACTCCATCCATTTGTCACTTGTGTCTATATTTTATTACAGTTACCCTCGTATTATACTAAACCGTGTGTAAATTGCTTGTTTAAGGCTCCAAACGAATTCAAATCAAAAAGTTGTTAACTACAAAGTTTAATAACTTTTTGGGATCTACACTTTTTGTTTAGGAAGTTTCTCCATCCAAGGTCATTTAAAAAATTTGAATTTCAAATTTCAGAAATTTCAAATATAGTTTTCATTAATAAGATGATTTCAAATTAAAACATTATCAACTACAAAATTTCATAACTTTTCGAGATCTACAACTTTTATTTTGACCGTTTTTCCATCTGAGGTATTTTAAAAATTTGAATCTCAAAATTTTTAAATTCAAATGTAGTTTTGCATGATAATACGATTTTAAATTAAAAAAGTTATCAACTACAAAGTTTCATAACTTTTCAAGATCTACAAGTTTTATTTTGGTCATTTCTCCTTCCAAGGCCTTTTGAAAACTTCAAATTTTAAATTTTTAAAATTCAGACGCAGTTTTGTATGACAAGATGACTTCAAATTAAAAGGTTATCAACTTCTTGATGTCGACCAAAAAGAGAAAATTCTTGGTTAACCCATATGGCGGTAGGTTAGTGTGTTCATAAAACAAAGTAAAAAAAATATCTATATTACTTCCATTTAATTTTATATTTTTGTATTTTGTTTTTTCTTCTCCATTGTACTTGTTCTTCTTATGATATAACTTCATCTAATGCGTCTCTCGATCTCGGCCTAATAAATTAATAACATGCTCTAACATCGAACTGACCTTTTGAATCGGCTACTCAATGGTAATGGTTCTCATGTAGACCATGATGTGATTGTCTAACAGCCTTGATGAGAGCTATATGTGATGTGTTGCCTATAAATAGAAAGGTCTACATGTATTTTCTTTTGTAACACTTGAACTGAAACATTATTTTGTGTTACTAGAGGCATATATTTGTAACACATTCTATATGTGTTCCAATTATGTGTTACAACATAGTACACTTTTGTAACATTTTTCTTGTAACATTAATTTTGTGTTACTATAATTGTTGTTAGTAACACCTTTTTTTTAAAAAAAGTATTTTGTGTTACAGCCGAAGTCTGTAACGCACTATTTTGTGTTACTATGGAATTTTACTGGAACACATTAATGAATATGTTACATAAAAGTGTTACAATATCCCTGTTGTGTAGTAGTGTCTTCTGATGAAATTGATTTTGCCGATCAAAGATTGTAATTGAGTCTTCGTGGTTGGTGGTACTGCTTTGTCAATGGCATCATAGCTCTTTTGACCAACTTCAATCCCTTTTTCATGTACCATAACCCCAAGAACTGACCAGCTGATACTCCAAATGCACATTTGTGAGGATTCATCCTCAAGCCATGTTTCCTCGCACATTCAAGAGTATCTCTGAGATCCTTTAGATGCTTTTGATAATCTTTGGACTTTACAACCACATCGTCAATATAAATCTCAACAATCCTACCGATCAACTCATCAAAGATATAATTCATAGCCCTCTGATAAGTTGCACCGGCATTTTTAAGCCCAAAAGTCATGACCACCCACTCATATAAGCCTACAGCACCTGGACATCTGAATGCAGTTTTATGTATATCTTCTTCTGCCATAAACATTTGGTTATAACCAGCATTACCATCCATAAAACTAATAACTTTATGTCTGAAGGACCGAGAATGCAAATAGCAAGGCGACCAGAGGGGGGGTGAATGGGAGCCTCAAAAATTTCTCATGAAACTTTGGCCTTTTGTCCCAAAATCAACCCCCAAAAGCTTTGACCGAAACCGTGATGCCCACGACCCTTGGAAGAGGGTGGATGATCCCTAGGATCACAGCGAGGCACCACAAAGCGATAGTGTTGACACTGGATATCTATCAAAATTAAAGGATAAATACATATGAAAAGGGCATGAATTCAATCACCAACAAAGGTTTAGGGTTTTAATTGACAATATTCCACAAGTTTTGGTGAATTATGATTCTGCAGGGACTAAACCAGGAAACCAGCGTTGATTGCTTCCCCTAGAAGCAAACCGATGGGAGATAACGCAACTGCCACGTCAGGAAGTTTCTAGAAGACTCCAGAGGACACCAGAAGACACCAGGAGGCCGGGCACCGCGGGACTCTGCCAGGTGGGACCGACCGGTCCCACCATGAGACCGGTCGGTATCCCCTCGGGCCCGCTGGCTTCCGTCTTCTGCAAGCTTCCTCCACCGACCTCTAGGACTCATCTCGGTCGTACCTTAAGTCGGTTTGATCTAACGGTCGCGGTTGATCCCTCAGGGCTATATAGGCAGCCCCAGACCCCCCTCTCCAGGCATCTCCATCTTCATTATTCATCTCCACATCAGAAACTATGGTTTCAATTAGAAGTAGAGGTCCCTCTAGATGAATCTCTTCTAGTTCATCTAGAATTAGATCTAGTTCATCTAGATGTAATCAAGAGCCAGCTATCAAGTAGAAGACTAGTTACCCCTCTAGATAGGTTTAGAACCTAGTCTTATACTAGAACTAGAAGAGAGAGAGAGGAAGAGATCAAGAAGGAGCTCCGGCCTGTCGGATCAACTTCTTCATCTTGTACCTGCGGATTCAAGTTCATCTTCAACTTGCTTCAGCGATTGTTTCGGTAATCAACGTCTATATTTAAGTTTGAGTTATTGTTCTTATTATTCTTAAGGTTTAATGACTCTCTTTTGAGTATTTTAATTCTAGTCGCTCTAGAGTTAGAGTAGTTGGATAGTGTAAGCGTGGTGCTTAGACTTGATAGCTCATATTTGCCTCCTATAACGCCGGTAGTAGTGGTTGTTCGCAAGGGTGACTCTTATAGCCTTGTTGATTCTTCTATAGTCCACTTACCCGTGTGTAGGTTCGGTAGGATTATACATTTGCATAAAAGAATCATACTCTATTTGTGACCTTTAATGGCAACTTCCCCACTAAGAATAATATAAACATATCACTCTTGAATTGGATTTAGACGACCTTAGTGATCCGCTTTATACTTCTAGATTCTCCATCCTTGTTAGCTACTCAGGGGTTAGACTTTAAGACTTATCACTATCCGTTCCTTTGGGTTCGATATTAAAACTGGGTTACTCCGGTGAAGTGCTACATCGGTAGATCTTATCTGTGCGCTTGCGGATAAAGTAGAGTGTGCATTAATTTATACCAACAAGCATTTCTGGCTCCGTTGCCGGGGAACGGTAGATCAACTTAAGTCTTAGTTTAACCTTGTAATCATACTTTTATCTTTTCCTTTTTGTCCCAGTCTTTTCATTATTTTTGTTTTCATTCTTATGAATGTTATTTTTGAATTCCACTCTTATCTATCACTACCCCATGAGCCGCAAGCTATAACCAGTAGAATCCTTACATCCCATCATAATACCTGGTTATTAGCTATGCCTACCTTTCTATTGCACTATCCTTGTAATGAGCATAGAAATATAATTGTAAAAATATTCCTTTGGGTATTTTTGTCACTAACCTTCCCAGGTCTGGAGCAGAAAAGAACGAAGGAACAACAAACACAAGGTATGTCTAACCAATCATCATGTAACATTGAATTACATTCATCCAATCTGGATTTCTGCAAAATTCAAGCTTGGGGAATAGACTTTCTAAGAACATTTCTTGTCGCGTGGCTATGTTGGTTGTCTCTACCTTTAAGATATGCTCATCATGCTCTTTCATCACCATCTGAATAAATCTCTATAATACTTTCATGCTACCCTCATTCGCTATATTATATGTTTAGGTTTGGAGTACTTTCATACATCTCTTAAATTAAGCATGGTGCCTAGTTTAGGAGTGGTGATCTTGCTTTCAAAGGCTTTTAATTTAAGCAATTAAGTTCAAATGTCTTCCTAGATCAAATTAGACGTGGTGCCTAGGTTGATTTTTGAGCCGATAGTATGCTATAGTGGATATTGGATATTTTGTTGGACTAACCCCTGCAGGGAAACTTTCAATATCAATTTGGGAAAGTCCGGAGATGAACTCACATTGGAGATGAAGAGACACATGAACTTCAACAACTCTTGCACAGTGAAGACTCAGCTCATTCATCATGTATGAAAGAACTGTGAGTATCAAAGTTTATTTGTTTTGTCTTCTACTGCAAGTTATCTTTTGCCTTGAATCATGTTAATGTGTAGCCAACACTTACTAGTCTATGCTAAAATAATCCTAAAAACATCTCCTTATTAGCATAGATGCAAAATACATATGTTGTGGACAACAACCCATGCTTCAAATTCTTGCAATCCTTCGGGTATATATCCACTAACGTTATGCAGGAGAGAGATTTTGCTCATCCATGGTTTGGTCTGAACATTGAAGATCCAAAACCCAACCTATAAACACACAAACCTACTCTCAAATCACAAATGTGCTAGCCTAGCTTTGAGTCTTGCTTGGGCGCTAATGACAAACAGGATGCAACTTACCTCATATGAGACAACCTATGCCTGCAACCATCATTGCCCAAGACATCAAGACAAGAAGTGAGGAGTTATCCTCTTTTCTAATCAAGAGCTAGCTTGGGAGACAAGATGGTACCACTACAACAACAGCAAGATCTACAAGTCAAACACATGAATATATCGTTGGGAGTCCATCTACATCACAAGCCAGCCTGGGAGAGACAATTCCATTGTCTAGATGTGTTTCACAATCAAAGGGAGGAAGGAGAAACCCAACTTCAAACATATTGATCTTCTACTCACCACTTTGATCAGTACAAACCACTAGATGTTGTCCCAGTCGAGAAGAAGAATATGATCCACCACTCATTCTTGGAAGATCGTTCGTGAACACCATCAATGTTATCATCTTTGCCGGACCTGGAGAAGTCAACTTTTGGATCTTTCGCTGCATCTTCAATATCTACATCACTTATGATCAGCCAAAGAGAACCAAGAGAAGACGTCGAAGGAAGAACGAACTGCCAAGAATTGAGGAGGGCATTAAGAAGGATGAAGCCACTGCACCACAAGAATTAGAAGATGGAGACATAATACCTGAGCCAACAAATCAAGAAGAAGAACCGATAAGATCCCCATCATCTAGACACTGTTGAGAGGACAAGTCTCAGTTGTGACATTACAAGACAAAAGGCTATCATAGAGGCACTCGAGTAGCAGCTCTAATTTCAAGTCTCTTGTCAACCCAATAATTAAAGGGAAAAGAAGAAAGGTTGACAAGAAAAGAATGCAGAACTGTCCCTACATCCTCATAGTACAGAATTAATACAAGAAAGAGAGAGGATCCTAGTCAGCATACTCGAGGAACAATGCGCCTTCGTGATAAGTCGACATAAGAGAAGGAAGGTCGATACCTCTAAAGATGATTCCACTGTAATCTTCCTCCTCTCAATCACACTGTGAGACAAACAAGAGAAGACAAGCCATTCATAAACAACAACCAGCTAGACAAGAGGAGCTTCCACAAGGTGGTTCAGCACAATCACTTTCCAATGACAAAGTAATATTTCAAGGTAAGTAACCATCACTTTAAAAGCTTCTTCTTGATTCTAGTATGAACATAAATAAAGAACTAAACATGTTTAAGTTGCACCTCACTTGATGCAACCTAATCAACTCAACATATTCAGTCCTTTGATCCTTGTTCATAGTTTTACTCTCTTGAATCTCACTGTCTTAACTAAATAAGCTAAACTGTTGTGCATCCAACCTTTGGAAGATGATATATCTCAATTATGAAAAGATCAACACTTTATGCATAGATTATCCTTCCTTGGGTTAAGTAATTTGATCTGTTAAATATTTTGAGATGCTAATTTCATGCTCATTCTCTGATCCTATCACTCATGTTAAGATTGAATAGAACACATAAACAACAAGTTTGTCTTGTGCAATGTGCCTAAGGTTAGAGGGGAATAAACAAAACTTTTGGTTCTGTTGGTGTTTTTCCACCAACAGAGCCCATGCACTTGATCTCTACCTTGTCTTTATGAGCAGGACACACTCTTGAGCAAATATGGCGAAGTTTGTCTCTCCCAAATTCTACAGAGTGAAGGTCCTATATCTACAAGAACATACACACTGAGCAAGATGTTGTCAGCTTCCATAATTAACGCTTCACTTCAAACTGCTGGACGAACGAAGAACATGAGTGACACCATATCAAGAGGCATAAACAAGAAGGAATGATGGAAGACGTCATGAAGTCCCCACAGACTTCTTGATCCTCGACATGTGAGAAGACAATGATGTCCACCTCATCCTAGAAAGACCATTCCTCTACGCTACAAGTGCAATCATCTTCAAGAGGATATCCATTTTCACTTTCCTGGAGGAAAGGCACAATGCAACTTCATCAACTAAATGCCTAATGAAGCACCCAAGAAGAATAGAAGTGAAAGGCAACGCTCTCAAAGCCAAGGAAGACAAACTATCAAGAATAGAGAGGCCAATCATGACGAAGGAGCTATCGACACTGAAGGACCGAGAAAGCACTAGCAAGGCGACCAGAGGGGGGTGAATGGGAGCTCAAAAATTTCTCTCGAAACCTTGGCCCAATGTCCCAAAATCAACCCCCGAAAGCTACGACCGAAACCGTGATGCCCACGACCCTTGGAAGAGGGTGGATGATCCCTTGGATCACAGCGAGGCACCACAAAGCGATAGCGAACCAAACGGTAAAAGCACCGGAACAAGTTCGACCCCAAAAACCAAGTCCCGAACGTAGATAGACGGCTACGTCGAGAAATCCCCAAATACCGATGCTAACAAGTAGCAAAGATACCTAGAGAGGTTCCTTGGTCAACTACAAGGCCAAACGAGAAGTCCAGAAACTAAGCGAACAAGCCGGGAGAGCAAACGCACTAAACCGGAGGCTTCAGGCAAATCCTGGACTGTCCGGACCTGGAGTCCCGGACTGTCCGCCCAAGGCCGGACTGTCCACGGTTCACTGGCGAACTGTCCGCCGGCAGAAAACGCAAAACAGCAGAGTTGCTGCAAACTCCCTGGACAGTCTCGGACTGTCCGCGGTTTACACCGGCGGACTGTCCGCCGGTCAACCGAGACCCAAAATGCAGAGACTCGCAGCGTCTGCTCTGGCCAAGTCCCCGACGCGCGGACTGTCCGCGCCTAGGGTGGCGGACTGTCCGCCAACACCCAGTGAGGGCGATTTCGGTCGCCCTTCACCCAAATCTTCTCCAAATCGATTCAAACCAAAATCCCACATTCCCAAACTTGGAGAGGATGATCACGGAGCAGTTAGGAGACTATCCCCAAGAAATCATCTGCTCAAATCAACTCAAACACCGGGAAACCAAAAGGGGAGGAGGATGAACCGAAAAGCGCCACGAAAACAAAATCAACCCGATCTACTTGTTCGTAAGGAGTTAGATAAATTCCTTCGGTGGAAATGATTTCCTTTCAAATACGAACAAGTTGATTCAAACGGATTTCGCAAAGACGCAGTATAGGGAGCGATCGAGCGACAGGAAAAACGCGGAGAAATGAATAACGTGAAGAACATGAACCAAAACGCGAATCAACACATCGATCTGCAACCGTATGGCTAACACACGCTACAACAGTGAGGTTACGGCCTCACTTCCTCAAAATCTCCAGTACACAGAGGTATGGTTCTCTGCGGATCTCAGCTAGCTACAGTAGGGGATTGGGAGAGCAGGAAACCCTAGAAGCAAAGAGCAAAATAAACTGAGATGATGGGGAGGTGGGTGTCTCCCCCTACTTATCCTAATTCTAACTATTCCTAATTCCCACTCTACCCCTAACTACTTACAGAGCGAACCAGCTAAACCCTAAGGTTATTCTGGACCAACTCGATGGTTGGTGGATCCGACGGCCACGCCCGCACAACTCGTAGCGTTGCCTCGACGCAACCTCCCGATTGCCGCCACGTGCCGCCCTTGCTCTGCACCCCCGGTTTTGTGGCCCAAACCGGGAAACCAGCCTTTCCAGCCAACCCCCGGTTTTGAGGCCCAAACCGGGAAACCAGCCCACCAGCATCTGAGTTTTGAGGCCCAAACTCAGCAAACCCGCAGCACCCAGGTTTTGAGGCCCAAACCTAGAAACCGTCCTCAGCCCGAGTTTTGTGGCCAAACTCGGAAACCATCCGCGCCCAGGTTTTGAGGCCCAAACCTGGAAACCGTCCACCCGATGGTTTTTCCCTGGCTCTACCAACAAACTGAAGCTGTAGAGGGGATGCACCGCCCGTGCACCCCGTCCACCGACACGTGTCCCCAAGTCCACGACTCAGGCAACACATGACCGCAAGTCTTCGCTCGTCGCTGTCCCAGGCTGCCAGCCACCACAGCTGATCCTCGGGCCACCGGTCCCTCAGTCCGAGCCTCACGTCCGCCCTTCGCCACTCTCGGTCCATCGGCACGACACGTCTCTTCTTGACCTTCACCTTGCCTCTGATCACTGTATCCATGCTCGACACCTGCACAACACAAGCCAAAGAACATGCACATCATCCCAGTTGACAATCACTCATCACTCAGAGACTCGGCATACACCCATGTATCCGCAATCTCCCCCTTGATGAGTGCATTGTCAACTACCAACATAAATCATAATAGAAATAGAAGGAGGAAGAAGGAGAAGAGAGAACTCAACCAAATGACCCAAAAGCATAGCAAAGCCGAAGAAGGTCAAGTGGAAAGAGCAAAACAACTTGGTTCCCAAAGACATGGGCAACGCCTCGATGTAACCAAGCAAAGCAAAGCTAGCCCTCAAGAAGAGGTAGAACAGGCTCAACACCGCTAGCAGATACCAGTTGAAAAATCAAGGCAAAATGCTAGTCCCTCAAGACAGAGGCACAGAGGCTCAACACGACTAGCAAAAGACTTGACATCAACTGAAAAGCTCGATACCAACTGAATCCAACTGAAGCAACTGCTAGTCCCTCAAGATAGAGGCAGGGGCTCAACACAACTAGCAAAACGCTCCGAACCAATTGGAAAATTCAAAAATTCAGCACGAGCAAACTCCCCCTTGCATGGTGCACACAACCGATTCCTCTCCCCTTTGAACATGGGAGGCATGATTTGTCCAAATTCTCCCCCTTAGTTGAAAATGCACCATCAAGTAAAAGGAATCGAAAGCAATTTTCTGCCCCTCAGAAAATGCACCATCAAAAAGTGCCAATAAGAGAAGTGCTCCCCCTTCCAAAATGCATATGAGTCACGATGCAAGTTAGCAGCTTCAGGAATATAGTCAAGAAAATGCAAAGATGCTCTAAACAGTATTGCTCCAACGACTCACTAAAAAGCATACAAGCTAGCGAAGGCTCAAACTGATCACCAAATATGCAATATGAACATGTGAGCAAAAGTGAGCAATGTTTAGCCAGAAAGGTATTCACCATCAACATAGCACAAAAACATGTATAGACAGGAAGACAAGTGCTAAACATGTATACAAGGTGAACTACCCCTAGCAAAGTTCAATCATCATGCTGCAGAATGAAACATATACTTGTGATTTCAATTTTAGATCGGAGTTGCAGCGGTGAAATGTCACAAGTTTAAAACTTAGCATGTGATTGCGAGAGGTTGAAAGCTTGTCATAGCCTAACTTTTCAACTGTGTGAAGCCTATGCATAAGCAATCAGAAGCTTCAAGCAACAGTTTCGGTCATACACTACACAGCTCAAGTTTAACTCAAAGTGCAATGAGAAACAGTCTCGAAACTGTGATGTGTTGACAAGCAATCACATCTCGATCTTTTCAATTCACTTAAAACTTGGTTTAAATTTTATCTCAGAATATGAACAGACCAAGCAAGTGACAGGCTCAGAACTAGAGACATAGCAACCTAGCATATATGAAAATCACGAGTGTATTCAACACATCCTACACATGCTAGTTGCATATCTCAATGGTGAATATTTTCAGTTTATAAGTTTATTAAGCAGATTCACCATTCAAAGAGCTCAGCTCACAATATGTATTAGTGATCAGAAAGAGCATAAGCTACAATCATCAATATAAGCATCGGAGCATACTACATAGAGCATAGTTACATTCTAATGATTATATACATGAAGCTCAGAATGTAAATGCGTATGCTGAAATGCAAAAGAGAACAAAGACAAAAGAGTCAATCTATAATACAAGAACAAAATGTTTTCCCCATCTAAAAGGGAAAACACACACCAAGCTCACCCCTCAACCGATTAAAGGTTGATTCGTCCAAAGGCTTGGTGAGAATATCAGCCAACTGATGATGAGTATCGACATGGCGAAGGTCGATATCACCCTTCTCATAGTAGTCTCGCAGAAAATGAAAGCGCACATCAATGTGTTTGGTCTTCGAGTGAAGCACGGGGTTCTTAGCAACGCTAATCGCACTCGTGCTGTCACAAAGCAAAGGAACACGAGAAAAGCTCAGACCAAAATCACGCAAAGTGGCCATCATCCAAAGCAATTGAGAACAGCAGCTAGCCGCAGCAACATATTCAACCTCTGTGGTAGACTGAGTGACACTAGACTGCTTGCGAGAAGACCACGATACAAGAGAAGAACCAATAAATTGACAAGTCCCAGAAGTGGACTTGCGCTCAATGGGACAACCAGCAAAATCGGCATCGGAATAACCGCAAAGGGAGAGGGTGGAGGAAGCTGAATACCAAATCCCAAACTCAGGTGTGAAGCGAAGGTACCTGAAAATGCGCTTCACCGCCTGATGGTGAGAAGTGCGCGGCGACGCATGAAAGCACGCGCACAGACACACCGCGAACTGGATGTCCGGGCGTGTCGCCGTCAGGTAGAGCAGCGACCCGATCATGCTTCGGTACTCCTTCTGGTCCACAGCTTCTCCATCCTTGTCCGCATCCAGGGCCGTCGTGGTCGACATGGGTGTTGGAAGAGGCTTGGCCTCACCCATATCGAACCTCTTCAGCAAGTCCTTGGTGTACTTGCCCTGGTGCACAAATGTCCCTTCTCGGGATTGCTTAATTTGCAATCCGAGAAAGAAAGTCAGCCCGCCCATCATGCTCATCTCGAACTCCCTGCTCATAGTATCTGCAAACTTGGCAACCAAAGCGTGAGAAGAACCACCGAAAATGATATCATCCACGTAAATCTGGACCAAGAGAGTATCAGTGCCTTGCTTGAGGAGAAAGAGAATTTTATCCACACATCCCATTTTAAAACCCTTAGCAAGCAAAAAGGTTTTCAACCTATCATACCAGGCTCTAGGGGCTTGTTTCAAACCATATAAAGCTTTGTGAAGTTTAAAAACATGGTTTGGAAACTTGGGATTTTCGAAACCGGGGGGTTGTCTAACATACACCTCCTCTTCAATGTAGCCGTTTGAGAAGGCACTCTTGACATCCATTTGAAAAAGTTTGAAACCTTTGGATGCAGCAAAAGCCAAGAGTATCCTAATAGCCTCCAAACGTGCTACAGGAGCAAAAGTCTCCTCATAGTCTATCCCCTCCTTCTGACTATAACCCTGGGCTACGAGTCTGGCCTTGTTTCTCACAACATGGCCATCTTCTCCCTGTTTGTTTTTGAAAACCCATTTTGTCCCAATTGGGTGACACTCAGAAGGTGGACACACTAGAACCCAAACCCGATTTCTCTCAAAGTTTTCTAACTCCTCATGCATGGCATTGACCCAATCCGGATCCGTCAAAGCGTGTCCAACATCTCGGGACTCAAAATCAGCAACAAAAGCAGAATGAGCAAAGTGAGAGATTTGAGACCTGGACCGAGTGACCCGTTCGTCAATGTTGCCGATCATCTGCTGAGGGGGGTGTTGGCGCTAGATGTGTCATGGCGCCTACCGTGCAGAAGTGATCTCCCCCTCAACAGCAGCTGGTGCCTCCCCGGGTACAAAAGGTACCGCTCGGGGTGGCGGATCCCATGGCCCCCAGGAAGAAGACGTGTCAGGGCCGTGAGTAGTGGTAGAAGCCGCTCCTTGCGGCAAAGCAGGTGGAGGGGGTGCTGGATCATCCATACCTTCAGCACCCTCGTCCTCGTCATCAAAAAGAGGTTTGCCAACCTCATGATCACCTGCACGCTCAAACCGAGAAGAAGGACAAACCATGGTCTCGTCGAAGGTGACATCGGATGTCTCCATGACTCGGTTAGTGTCAAGGTTAAGTACACGATAAGCTCGAGTGTTAGTGCCATAACCCAAAAACACACCGTCAGAAGAATGAGACTCAAATTTGTCCAGGTTGCCCTTTTTTAGTATAAAACATTGGCAACCAAAAACTCTAAAATAACTCACCTTGGGGAGTTTTCCAAAACGCAACTCATAAGAGGTCTTTTTCAAGAAAGCTCGAAGAAAAATGCGATTGGAAATATAGCATGCAGTGCTCATAGCTTCGGCCCAATATCGCATAGGAGTCCTATGCTCATCGAGCATCATCTTGGCCATCTCTACAAGGGTCCGATTCTTCCTCTTTACAACACCATTCTGTGGCGGTGTGTAGGGGGAAGAAAACTGATGCTCTAAACCCAAAGAGTTACAAAACTTCTTAAAATCTGAATTCTTGAACTCGGAACCATTATCACTCCTAATAGCTCGCATCGAGTTCAAAGGGAACTCGTTTTGAAGACGCAAAATCAGATTGCGAGCAAGGGAGAAAGTCTCGGTCTTCTCAGCTAAAAAGAAGACCCACGAATATCTCAAAAAGTCATCAACAACAACAAGCACATACAACTTCCCCCCAATCGAGCTCACCCGAGCCAGACCGACAAGGTCCATGTGCAAAAGCTCTCCAGGGCGCTTGGTCATGACCTGAGTCACTGGATGGTGGGGAGCGGCAACCATCTTCCCATGTCTACAAGAATGGCAAACAAGATCCTTCTCCATGGATAACTTGGGCAATCCTCGGATTAGGCCAAGTGAACTAAGTCTTGCAAGCAAGTCGAAGCTCAAATGTCCTAGTCTCCTATGCCACTTCCAAAGATCAGAAGAAGAAGGTCCAGCCACAAGACAACGAGAAATGCCAAAAGACTCCGAGAAATCCGCACGAAAGACTTTCCCAAAGGGCGAAATCACACAAACAAGATTCGCCTGAGGGTCCAAAATACGACTGAGATTCGGTTTAAAACGAATCTCATAGTCATCATCGAAAAGTTGCGAAACAGAAAGAAGGTTAAAATGCAAGTTAGAAACAAGAGCAACATCGCACAACACAAAGTGCTCATTAACTCGCACCGACCCACGAGACAAAACCTTTCCTTTGCTATTGTCGCCGAAGGTGATAAACTCCTTTCCGGCGACCGGACTAAGACTGGAGAACCACTTGGCGTTTCCGATCATGTGCCTCGAACACCCGGAATCCACCAACCAAACGTTCTCCAATCGTTTTACCTACATCAATAAAAAGACATAGGGTGAGCATACGGGCCAACACTGGGGTTAGTGAAGTAAGGGGAATACCAGTGTTGGGTCGGCTGCTCAAAAGAACGGTTAGCAGAAAAACCATACCTAGCACGTCTACGGGGGAAGCGATCACCATGCTGAGGAAGACGTGGTCTGCTGGGGAAGGAGCGCTCACCACGATACTCAAAACGCGGTGGAGGAAAGCGCTCAACTACAAAGCCACCGCCACGGGGTCCATAGCCTACAACAGCAGGCTCCCGCCGGGCACGCTCTCTATGAGGCCTAGTCCTAGGAACTTGAGGCACTGCACCTCTAGGCCTAGCAGCTCTCCTCGGAGCTCTCCTCTGAACATTCGGCACATGTACATCATGGAAAGGATGGTACATGTCCGGGTTGTTCATCTCCCTAGCACGGCGCGCCTCTCTCTTGCGCCGAAAGCAGAACTCGCTCAAGTGTCCATCTCTCCCACAATGCTCACAATGGTACCTCACCGCTCTCAAAGGGGTTTGTTGGTACACATGGTTGTGGGTGTGGATCACCTTGCCCTTCTGTGGCAATAGCTCCTCGTGAATAGGTGGCATCGTGCCAAGCTTATTCTTCAAGTGGTTGGGTTTGGGATGCCACACTTGGTTCTTGGGTGGAGCTCGTGGAGGTTCTTCAAACACCCCATCCTTGGTGGTAGACTTGAGTGGCTCTTTGGGTGGAAGCTTGGTAAGTTTGGGAGTAGTGGTGGAGTTGGGCTTCTCACAAGGGTTAAGACCACTCGACTCTCCAATCTTCCCAAAAGCTGAAACATCAACACCCGGAGCAAAGCCTACACCAGGACCTCCAGCAGCTCGCTTGAATTGGGAAATCATCATCCCGAGCTGTGGCTCACCACAAGACACCCATGACAAGATGGTCCAAAAGTATGTGTTTTCCTCCTCGGTTTGCATCTTGTCATGCTTCACGTTTGCAATCTCCATCTCCAAACCCTCACACAAAGCGCACCTAGTCACACAAGTGCTACCCGAGCTGGCCTCCTCAAGAGACACAATCTTGGCATTCTTCTCTGCCAACTCGGATTGCAAGACAGGACAAGTCTTGCACGCACCCAACAGCGAGGGTCTAGCCTTCAGCTCATCCACCTCTCCTACCAACGCTGCATACTTACCTCTCAAAGTGAGAAGGTCAGTCATGTGCGTGGTGCACATCTCACACTCGGCATCCTCAGACACGACCACGGTGAACTTGGCAAACTCAAGCTCTCTCACCGTGTCCTCCCACTTCTGCCTAAACTCCTTGCGCTCTCTAGCGGCACGCCTAAGCAACTTATCCTAACTAAGGAGCGCGGCAGTAAGCTTCTCGACCTCAGCAGAAAGCTCATCATGGGTCAGAGATACCTGGGAGGTGTCGTCGTCGTCGTCGTCATTCCGAGGAGTCTCCAGCTCGCCATCGAGGGCCATGGTGCAGAAGCCGTCGTCGTCGGCGAAGAAGCAAAGACCGTTCAGCTTGTCCTCGATCCTCTTCTTCTTCTCGGACTCATCATCGCTGGAGGCAGCGGAGTCATCATCCGAGTCGTCAACATCGCTGAGCGTGGCGCAGAACGCACGCTGCTCAGCTTGGGCCTTCTCCAAGTACTTCTTCTTGATGTACTCCTTGTCGAAGCCGCCCCTCCGCTTGTGCCTCGCGGGGACGTACTTCTCCTTGTGCTTGCCGGAGTCGTACTTGTGCCCATGATCGCCCTTCCTAGATGAGTTCTTCTTCTTGGGACAGTTGGCGATGAAGTGGTCGGGGTCGCCGCACTCATAGCATCCTGAGCGTCCTCCTCCGCGGCGACGGTTCATGCGGTTGTTGTGGAACCGCGAGAACCGGTTGGCGAGCAAAGCTAGCTCGTCATCCCCCAAAGACTCAAGCTGGTCCTCTGTGATAGAAAAGAGTGAAGAGAGTGCAAATCCTCCAAAGGGGTTAGCAGAAGAGCCAGAAAGCAAAGCCATCGACGGGCTAGAAGGATTTTCATAAGAAGCCCTCGCCATGGCATCGATCTCACTGGACTTGAGCTTACTGAAGAGCTCATCGCACGTGAGGGTCTCATAGTTAGGCGATTCGATGATCGCCTGAACCTTGGAATCCCACACCGACCGATCGAGAGTATGCAAAAGCTTCAAAGCTCTCTCATGATCGTCGAAAGGCAACAGCTCCTTGTTAACCCTGATCCTGTTGATAATAACCTGAAAGCGAGCGAATAAACTCTCTATGCTCTCACCAGGCATATGTCCAAAGTTCTCGTACTCTCGCTTGTGCGACTCGTAGAGACGGGTTTTGACTTGAGAGGTTCCCTCATGGAAACGTATGAGGGATGCCCAAATCTCCCGAGCCGTAGCGAGGTGAGAAACGCGATCAAACTCCGTCATGCTCAAGCATGAGAAAAGAGCATTACGGGCTCGGCTATTGGCATCGTGATCATCGATCTAACGCTGAGTCACACGAGCAGCCAAGACCACGTAATCAGCAGAGTTGCAAATATCCCAAATGGAAGCACCCAAACTCTGCAGATAGGCCGACATGCGTATCTTCCAATACGCATAGTTCGTCCCATCGAAAAACGGCGGTATGCCCACGCCGCGATCCATGTCGCCTTCTGTGGATCTGGAACCGGCTAAGGTGGAAGATCCTTAACCCGCTCCGATAACAATTTAAGGACCGAGAAAGCACTAGCAAGGCGACCAGAGGGGGGGTGAATGGGAGCTCAAAAATTTCTCTCGAAACCTTGGCCCAATGTCACAAAATCAACCCCCGAAAGCTACGACCAAAACCGTGATGCCCACGACCCTTGGAAGAGGGTGGATGATCCCTTGGATCACAGCGAGGCACCACAAAGCGATAGCGAACCAAACGGCAAAAGCACCGGAACAAGTTCGACCCCAAAAACCAAGTCCCGAACGTAGATAGACGGCTACGTCGAGAAATCCCCAAATACCGATGCTAACAAGTAGCAAAGATACCTAGAGAGGTTCCTTGGTCAACTACAAGGCCAAACGAGAAGTCCAGAAACTAAGCGAACAAGCAGGGAGAGCAAACGCACTAAACCGGAGGTTTCAGCCAAATCCCGGATTGTCCGGACCTGGAGTCCCGGACTGTCCGCCCAAGGCCGGACTGTCCGCGGTTCACTGGCGGACTGTCCGCCGGCAGAAAACGCAAAATAGCAGAGTTGCTGCAAACTCCCTGGACAGTCCTGGACTGTCCGCGGTTTACACCGGCGGACTGTCCGCCGGTCAACCGAGACCCAAAACGCAGAGACTCGCGGCCTCTGCTCTGGCCAAGTCCCCGACGCGCGGACTGTCCGCGCCTAGGGTGGCGGACTGTCCGCCAACACCCAGTGAGGGCGATTTCGATCGCCCTTCACCCAAATCTTCTCCAAATTGATTCAAACCAAAATCCCATGTTCCCAAACTTGGAGAGGATGATCACGGAGCAGTTAGGAGACTATCCCCAAGAAATCATCCGCTCAAATCAACTCAAACACCGGGAAACCAAAAGGGGAGGAGGATGAACCGAAAAGCGCCACGAAAACAAAATCAACCCGATCTACTTGTTCGTAAGGAGTTAGATAAATTCCTTCGGTGGAAATGATCTCCTTTCAAATACGAACAAGTTGATTCAAACGGATTTCGCAAAGACGCAGTATAGGGAGAGATCGAGCGATAGGAAAAATGCGGAGAAATGAAGAACGCGAAGAACACGAACCAAAACGCGAATCAACACATCGATCTGCAACCGTGTGGCTAACACACGCTACAACAGTGAGGTTACGGCCTCACTTCCTCAAAATCTCCAGTACACAGAGGTATGGTTCTCTGCGGATCTCAGCTAGCTACAGTAGGGGATTGGGAGAGCAGGAAACCCTAGAAGCAAAGAGCAAAATAAACTGAGATGATGGGGAGGTGGGTGTCTCCCCCTACTTATCCTAATTCTAACTATTCCTAATTCCCACTCTACCCCTAACTACTTACAGAGCGAACCAGCTAAACCCTAAGGTTATTCTGGACCAACTCGATGGTTGGTGGATCCGACGGCCACGCCCGCACAACTCGTAGCGTTGCCTCGACGCAACCTCCCGATTGCCGCCACGTGCCGCCCTTGCTCTGCACCCCCGGTTTTGTGGCCCAAACCGAGAAACCAGCCTTTCCAGCCAACCCCCGGTTTTGAGGCCCAAACCAGGAAACCAACCCACCAGCATCTGAGTTTTGACGCCCAAACTCAGCAAACCCGCAACACCTAGGTTTTGAGGCCCAAACCTGGAAACCGTCCTCAGCCCGAGTTTTGTGGCCAAACTCGGAAACCATCCGCGCCCAGGTTTTGAGGCCCAAACCTGGAAACCGTCCACCCGATGGTTTTTCCCTGGCTCTACCAACAAACCGAAGCTGTAGAGGGGATGCACCGCCCGTGCACCCCGTCCACCGACACGTGTCCCCAAGTCCACGACTCAGGCAACACATGACCGCAAGTCTTCGCTCATCGCTGTCCCAGGCTGCCAGCCACCACAGCTGATCCTCGGGCCACCGGTCCCTCAGTCCAAGCCTCACGTCCGCCCTTCGCCACTCTCGGTCCATCGGCACGGCACGTCTCTACTTGACCTTCACCTTGCCTCTGATCACTGTATCCGTGCTCGACACCTGCACAACACTAGCCAAAGAACATGCGCATCATCCCAGTTGACAATCACTCATCACTCAGAGACTCGGCATACACCCATGTATCCGCAGAGACTGTCCCAGAAAAGAAAGAACAAGAGAAACCTCAAGACAGTGAACCACAGGAAGTGAAGACTCAGACCAAGAAAGTATGGAAGAAAATGTCTGCACCTCAGAGGAACAATCAATAACAACTTTCCAAACGTCTGACATACCTTGGGAGGTCTGAACCAAGGGAAGGTCTGGTTCGTCGGACCTAAATATCCGAACCTTCGCCAAAAGGTAAAAACCGGTAGTTATCCTCGTATTTACATTCCTGCATATTTCTCATATTTAATCCATAACCATTTCTTACATCATCATATTTAATTCACAACACATTTTTCTGCATTACATTAGAAAAGAAAATAAAAATATTGCATGTGTTACACTACATCATAAACCATAAAGCCCCATGTGAATAAATCTTTGGTGTGTAAAAACCCACAGGAATGTTCGCCGTGGTGGCATAAATAATAAAAATGCATGCATTCATCCTGTTGCATTTTCTCTTGCATCATAAAAATATAAAAAAATAAAAATATTGAGAAAGAGATCTTACTGAAATTCTGGACAACTAAGGCTTGAGTGGCCAACCGCTAATACTTAATCTATTCCACAAGTTTTGTTGTCTATTTGAGTTTCACAGGATTTGAAAGGCCAAGAAAAGCTGACGAGCAAGTGAATGCTCCATCCACTGTTGGAGCACTGTGTCAATAAACATCAACATCAATCAAAACTCTAATAGAGGAAGGACATATCCACGGCCAGTCTGCTACATTGCAAGATCGAATGACCTACGTCAACCCAGCTTGGGGGAAGACACTCCCATATATGCACGTAAGTATCTTTATCCTCTTAAGTTTTTCATTCTATAATCAAATTTAAAACACCAAAAATATGTGAGCACATGAAGGTTCACTCTTAAAAATTAAAACACCAAAAATATGTGAGCACATGAAGGCTCACCATTAATTAAAAAAAAAAGAGAACAAAAAAAATGTGAGCACATGAAGGCTCACCATTAATTAAAAAAGAGACAAAAATATATGGGCACATGAAGGCTCAACGCTATTAAGGGAACTAGCTTGGGGAGACGCACCCCCGTTATCTTCACGATTCAAGTATGTATTTATTATTATTATTATTATTATTATTATTATTATTATTATTATTATTATTATTACTACTACTACTACTATTAGCTTTTATATTATATCTTGAAGTGTGTTTGATTAAATAAATAAAATAGTGTGTCTAGTTTGTTTTAAGAAGTTGATGACTAAAGAAGAACCCTCTCTCTAATCTATTACATGGAAATGATGAATAGTTACTCTATCTAATTTCTTTCAAGTACCTAGCCTTCAAAGCATGAGTTCTCCTAATTAATAATGATGCCTTAAAATTAAATTAAATGCATGGTTGGCAAATACTTGATCTAAGGTCTAGGTAATTGGGATATGACATGTGATGATCTGAGCTACTGTTATCTTGTTCTAAACAACACTGAAGTTCCGGAGATTTCTAAATATAAACATGACTAATAATTGCATTGAGTTAGATTAAGCTTTGTGACCCTATGAGTAGTTTATCATACCATTGAATTAAGATCACTTACACATTTCATCCATCTTCCGCATAATGCTCATAATTATCTATTGCTATACTCTCTGAAGTTTGTTGGAAACATGTGCCTGGAACCTCAAAAAAAGAAAAAGAAAAAAAGAGAGAGAAAGATCTGAGGAAATAAAAAGGGACAAGTGTCCAAAACCTCAAAAAGATAGATCCCGAGGAAATAAAAAGGGACAAGTGTCCGGAACCTCGAAAGAAAAAAAAGAAAAAAAAAATGGGCACGTGCCCGACAGTAGAATTAGCCTGATAGCCATATGTCTCTGATAAACAGAAGAGAGTGAATATATTCAAAAGAGCATCCGACTCCATTTTTCCATACACATGCACTTCTTGATTCAATGGTTGGTTGACTTTCTCTTTGGATCCATTGTTTAATTTAACAACATATGTATTAATGCTTTTGAAAATTAATTAAAACTCCGGGATAAAGGTGAAGTGAAGGAACTAGAGACATAGTGCTTGATTTGATCGTTCAATCTTTCAATTACTCAAGATCTAAGGTAAAAGTAATAAGCCCCATGAAGTATAACATGATATGTTTCGGAGAATTCTTGTTTAACAGCAGGTGTGCTTGTTGAAAGTGAAGATATTGTAGCAACTCCTGATCCATTGTTAATTTTTGATTTTGCTAAGGGACTAGCAAAGGGTAAGCTTGGGGGAATTGTTGACGCTGGTTATCTATCAAAATTAAAGGATAAATAAATATGAAAAGGGCATGAATTCAATCACCAACAAAGGTTTAGGGTTTTAATTGACAATATTCCACAAGTTTTGGTGAATTATGATTCTGCAGGGACTAAACCAAGAAACTAGCGCTGATTGCTTCCCCTAGAAGGAAACCGACGGGAGATAACGCAACCGCAATGTCAGGAAGTTTATAGAAGACTCCAGAAGACACCAGAAGACACCAGGAGGTCGTGCACCGCGGGACTCTGCTAGGTGGGACTGACCGGTCCCACCATGAGACCGGTCGGTCTCCCCCCGAGCCCGCTGGCTTCCGTCTTCTGTAAGCTTCCTCCACCGACCTCTAGGACTCATCTCGGCCATACCTTAAGTCGGTTTGATCTAACGGTCGCGGTTGATCCCTCAGGGCTATATAAGCAGCCCCAGACCCCCCTCTCCAGGCATCTCCATCTTCATTATTCATCTCCACATCAGAAACTAGTGTTTCAATTAGAAGTAGAGGTCCCTCTAGATGAATCTCTTCTAGTTCATCTAGAATTAGATCTAGTTCATCTAGTTGTAATCAAGAGCCAGCTGTCAAGTAGAAGACTAGTTACCCCTCTAGTTAGGTTTAGAACCTAGTCTTATACTAGAACTAGAAGAGAGAGAGAGAGGAAGAGACCAAGAAGGAGCTTCGGCCTATCGGATCAACTTCTTCATCTTGTACCTGCGGATTCAAGTTCATCTTCAACTTGCTTCAGCGATTGTTTCGGTAATCAACGTCTATATTTAAGTTTGAGTTATTGTTCTTATTATTCTTAAGGTTTAATGACTCTCTTTTGAGTACTTTAATTCTAGTCGCTCTAGAGTTAGAGTAGTTGGATAGTGTAAGCGCGGTGCTTAGACTTGATAGCTCATATTTGCCTCCTATAACGCCGGTAGTAGTGGTTGTTCGCAAGGGTGACTCTTATAGCCTTGTTGATTCTTCTATAGTCCACTTACCCGTGTGTAGGTTCGGTAGGATTATACATTTGTATAAAAGAATCATACTCTGTTTGTGACCTTTTATGGCAACTTCCCCACTAAGAATAATATAAACATATCACTCTTGAATTGGATTTAGACGACCTTAGTGATCCCCTTTATACTTCTTGATTCTCCATCCTTGTTAGCTACTCAGGGGTTAGACTTTAAGACTTATCACTATCCGTTCCTTTGGGTTCGATATTAAAACTGGGTTACTCCGGTGAAGTGCTACATCGGTAGATCTTGTCTGTGCGCTTGTGGATAAAGTAGAGTCTGCATTAATTTATACCAACAGATAGCAAACCAAACGCCAAAAGCACCGGCACAAGTTTGACCCCTATAAACCGAGTCCCGAACGTAGATTGAGGGCTACATCGAGAAATCCCCAAATACCAATGCTAACAAGTAGCAAAGATACCTAGAGGGGTTTCTTGGTTAACTATAGTGCCAAACGAGAAGTCCAAAAACCAAACGGAAAAGCCGGGAGAGCAAACGCACTAAAATGCAAGCTTCAGCAGGATCCCGGACTGTTCGGACTGGAGGTCCCGGACTGTCCGCGGCTACTGTGGACTGTCCGCGAGGAAGGGGCGAACTGTCCGCCGGCAAATTTCTCGAAACAGCACTGCTGCTGAAGTCCCCTGGACTCTTCCCGGACTGTCCGCGACCGTGTACTGCGGACTGTCCGCTGGTCACTCAAAACCAAAATGCCCGAAGAACACAGCCACTGATCTGGCTCGTCCCCGACGCCCGGACTGTCTGCCGGTCAGGTGGCGGACTGTCCGCGACTGACCAGTGAAGGCGATTTTGATTGCCCTTCACCCAAATCTCACCCAAATCGATCCAAATGAAATTCCCTTGATCCCAAACTTGGAGAAGATGATCATGAGGTAGTTAGGAGACTATCCCCAAGAAATCATCCGCTCTAAACAACTCAATCAACGGGAAATCAAAGGGGAAGGTGTATGAACCGAAAAAGCGCCACGAAAATGAAATCGACCCGATCTACTTGTTCGTGAGGAGTTAGATGAATTCCTTCGGTGGAAATGATCTCCTCACTATAAAGAACAAGTTGATTTAAGTGGAATTCGAAAAGACGCAGTAGAGAGAGAGATCGAGTGACGGGAAAATCGCGGAGAAACGAAGAACGCGAAGAACACGAACAAAACACGAATCAAGTCATCGATCTGCAACCGTGTGGCTACCACATGCTACAACAGTGAGATTACGGTCTCACTTCCTCAAAATCTCCAGTACACAGAGTTTTGGTTCTCTGCGGATCTCAGTAGCTACAGCAGAGGATTGGGAGAGCAGGGAACCCTAGATGCAAAGAGCAAAATGACCGAGATAATTCGGGAGGTGGGTGTCTCCCCCTACTTATCCTAATTCTAATTCCAACTCTACCCCTAAGTATTTACAGAGCGACCCAGCCAAACCCTAAGGCTATCCTGGACCAACCCGAAGATGATGCTGATCTGACGGCCATGCCCACACAACTAGTAGAGTTGCCTCGACGCAACCTCACCGATTGCCGCCACGTGCCGCCACCGCTCTGCTTGTCCTTTTCCTGGACTCCGCCCTCCCGGTTTTGAGGCCCAAATCGGGAAACCAGCCTTCACGACCACCCCCCCCCCCCGATTATGAGGCTGAAACCGGGAAACCCACAGTGCATCGCCTGAGTTTTGTGGCCCAAACTCAGAAACCCACCAGCGCCCAGGTTTTGAGGCCCAAACCTGGAAACCATCCTCAGCCCGAGTTTTGTGGCCCAAACTCGGCAAACCCGAAGCACCCAGGTTTTGTGGCCCAAACCTGGAAACCATCCACCGGTGGTTTTTCTGTGGCTCAACCACCAAACCGGAGCTGTAGAGGGGATGCACCGCCCGTGCACCCCGTCCACCGACATGTGTCCCCAGGTCCTCGACCCGAGCAACACCGTGCCCCGCAAGTCTCCGCTCGTCGCTATCCCAGGCTGTCAGCCACCACAGCTGATCCTCAGGCCACCGGTCCCTCAGTCCAAGCCTCACGTCTACCCTTCACCGCTCCCCGTTCGTCAGCCCGGCACGTCTCTACTTGACCTTCACATTGCCCTCGATCACTGTCTCCGTGCTCGACACCTGCACAACACAAGCCAAAGAACATGCGATCAAACTCGTTGACAATCACTCATCACTCGAGACTCGGCATACACCCATGTATCCGCAATCTCCCCCTTGATGAGTGCATTGTCAACTACTCACACAAATCATAATGAAATAGAAGAAGGAAGAAGAAGGAGAGAGAACTCAACCAAATGACCCAAAAGCATAGCAAAGCCGAAGAAGGTCAAGTGGAAAGAGCAAGACAACTTGGTCCCCAAAGACATGGGCAACGGCTCGATGCAACCAAGCAAAACAAAGCTAGCCCTCAAGAAGAGGTAGAACAGACTCAACACCGCTAGCAGAAAGCTCGATACCAACTGTTACTAACATAAGAACAGAAGAGCTCGACACCAATTGAAAAGAAAACTGTTACCAATTGAAAGGATGAAAAGCGTATGCTAGTCCCTCAAGAAAGAGGCAAAGGCTCAACACAACTAGCTCAAAAACGCTCCATACCAAAACCTTTCGGTCAACAAACAAGCATACTCCCCCTTTTTCTCTCAAATAGTGCACACAACTCGGAAATCCTCGGAAATCACATGATTTGTCTATATATCTCCCCCTTAGTTGATAATGCACCATCAAGCAAATTTCTCCCCCTTCCAAAATGCATGAGTCAAGAATGCAAGTTAGCAGCTTCAGGAATATAGTCGATAGAATGAAAAGATGCTCTACAAAGTACTGATTCGATGACTCAACAACATCAAAATGTGCTAGCAAAGGCTCAAACTGATCACCAAATATGAAATATGAACATATGAGCAAAGTGAGTAGTTTTAGCCAAAAGTATTCACCATCAAAATAGCACTACTCATGTATAGACAGGAAGTCAAACAAGTGCTAAACATGTATACAGGGTGAACTACCCCTAGCAAAGTTCAATCATCATGCTATAGAATGAAACATATACTTGTGATTTCAGATTTTTTCGGAGTTGCAGCGGTGAAATTTCACAAGTTTAGAATTCAACATGTGACTGTGAGAGGTTGAAAGCTTGTCATTGCCTAACTTTTCAACCGAGCTAAGCCTATGCAAAAAGCAATCAGAAGCTTAAAGCGTCGGTTTCGGTCATACACTACATGGCTCAAGTTTAACTCAAAGTGCAATGAGAAACCATCTCGATACCGTGATGTGTTGACAAGCAGTCCCATTTCGATCTTTTCAATTCACTTAAAACTTGGTCAATTTTATTGACAGAATATGAACATACCAAGCAAGTGAATGACTCAGAACTAGAGACATAGCAACCTAGCATATATGAAAAAGCACGAGTGAATTCAACACATCCTACACATGCTAGTTGCATATCTTAATGGTGAACAGTTTCAAGTTTTATGTTCATTAAGCAGGTTCACCATTCAAAAATAGCTCAGCTCACAACATGTATTAGTGATCAGAAAGAACATATGCTACAGGCATCATCATAAAGCATCGGATCATACTAGATAGAGCATAATCACATTCTAAAGATTATATAGATGATGCTCAGAAAGTAAAGATGCATGATATGCAAAGACTAACCTATCAGAAACGTAAATGAAAAGAAGTCAGTCTATGATACAAGAACCAAAATGTTTCCCCCATCTAAAAGGGGAAACACACACCAAGCTCACCTCTCAACCGATTAAAGGTTGATTGGTCCAAAGGCTTGGTGAAAATATCTGTCAACTGATGATGAGTATCGACATGGCGAAGGTCGATATCACCCTTCTCAACATGGTCTCGCAAAAAATGAAAGCGCACATCAATGTGTTTGGTCTTAGAATGCAGCACGGGGTTCTTAGCAACGCTAATCGCACTCGTGCTGTCACAAAGCAAGGGCACACGAGAAAAGCTCAGACCAAAATCACGCAAAGTGGCCATCATCCAAAGCAACTGAGAACAGCAGCTAGTCGCAGCAACATATTCAACCTATGGTAGACTGAGCGACACTAGACTGCTTGCGAGAAGACCAAGATACAAGAGAAGAACCAATAAACTGACAAGTCCCAGAAGTGGACTTGCGCTCAACTCGGCAACCAGCAAAATCGGCATCAGAAAAACCACAAAGGGAGAGGGTGCAGGAAGCTGAATACCAAATCCCGAACTCAGGTGTGAAACGAAGGTACCTCATAATGCGCTTGACCGCCTGACGGTGAGAAGTGCGCGGTGACGCCTGAAAGCGCGCGCACAGACACACCGCGAACTGGATGTCCGGGCGTGTCGCCGTCAGGTAGAGCAGCGACCCGATCATACTCCGGTACTCCTTCTGGTCCACAGCTTCTCCATCCCAGTCCGCATCCAGGGCTGTCGTGGTCGACATGGGTGTTGGAAGAGGGTTGGCCTCACCCATATCGAACTTCTTCAGCAAGTCTTTGGTGTACTTGCCCTGGTGCACAAACGTCCCTTCTCGGGATTGCTTAATTTGCAACCAAGAAAGAAAGTCAGCTCGCCCATCATACTCATCTCGAACTCCCTGCTCATAAGATCTGCAAACTTGGCAACCAAAGCGTGAGAAGAACCACCGAAAATGATATCATCCACGTAAATCTGGACCAAGAGAGTGTCTTTGCCTTGCTTGAGGAGAAAAAGTGTTTTATCCACACATCCCATTTTAAAACCCTTAGCAAGCAAAAAGGTCTTCAACCTATCATACCAGGATCTAGGGGCTTGTTTCAAACCATCTAAAGCTTTGTGGAGTTTAAAAACATGGTTTGGAAACTTGGGATTTTCAAAACTGGGGGGTTGTTCGACATACACCTCTTCTTCTATGTAGCCATTTAAGAAGGCACTCTTGACATCCATTTGAAAAAGTTTAAACCCTTTGGATGCAGCAAAAGCCAAGAGTATCCTAATAGCCTCCAAACGAGCTACAGGAGAAAAAGTCTCCTCATAGTCTATCCCCTCCTTCTGACTATAACCCTTGGCTACAAGTCTGGCCTTGTTCCTCACAATGTGGCCATCCTCTCCTTGTTTGTTTTTGAAAACCCATTTTGTTCCAATAGGATTACACTCAGGAGGAGGTGGAACCAGAACCCAAACCCGATTTCGCTCAAAATTCTCTAACTCCTCATGCATGGCATTGACCCAATCCGGATCCGTCAAAGCGTGTCCAACATCTCGGGGTTCAAAATCAGCAACAAATGCAGAATGAGCAAAGTGAGAGATTTGTTGTGACCTGGACCGAGTGACACGTTCGTCGATGTTGCCGATCATCTGTTGAGGTGGGTGTTGGCGTTGAATATGTCATGGCGCCTCCCGAGCTGAAGATACCTCCCCCTCAACAGCAGCTGGTGCCTCCCCAGGTACAAAAGGTACCGCTCGGGGTGGCGGATCCCACGACCCCCCAGTCGAAGAAGAGGGATCGGGGCCGTGAGTTGTAGTAGAAGCCGCTCTTTGCGGCATAGCTGGTGGAGGAGGTGCTGGATCATCCATCCCTTCAGCATCCTCGTCCTCGTCATCAAAAAGAGGCTCACCAACCTCATGATCACCTGCACGCTCAAAATGAGAAGAAGGACAAACCATGGTCTTATCGAAGATGACATCGGATGTCTCCATGACTCGGTTAGTATCAAGGTTAAGTACACGATAAGCTCGAGTGTGAGTGTCATAACCCAAAAATACACCGTCAGAAGAACGAGACTCAAATTTGTCCAGGTTGCCTTTCTTAAGAATAAAACAATGGCAACCAAAAACTCTAAAGTAACTCACTTTGGATTGTCTTCCAAAACGCAACTCATAAGAAGTCTTTTTCAAGAAAGCTCGGAGAAAAATACGATTGGAAATATAGCATGTAGTGTTCATAGCTTCGGCCCAATATCGCCTAGGAGTCCTATGCTCATCGAGCATCGTCCTGGCCATCTCTACAAGGGTCCGATTCTTCCTCTCTACAACACCATTTTGTGGCGGTGTGTAGAGGGAAGAAAACTGATGCTCCAAACCCAAAGAGTTACAAAACTTCTCAAAATCCAAATTCTTGAATTCGGAACCATTATCACTACGAATAGCTCGCATCAAGTTCATAGGGAACTCGTTTTGAAGACGCAAAATCAGATTGCGAGCAAAAGAGAAAGTCTCAGGCTTCTCAGTCAAAAAGAAGACCCACAAATATCTCGAAAAATCGTCGACAACAACCAAAACATACCACTTCCCCCCAACCGAGCACACTCGAGCGGGACCAACAAGGTCCATGTGTAAAAGCTCTCCAGGGCGCTTAGTCATGCCTGAGTCACTGGATGGTGGGGAGCAGCAACCATCTTCCCATGTCTACAAGAATGACAAACAAGGTCCTTCTCCATGGACAACTTGGGCAATCCTCGGATTAAGCCAAGTGAGCTAAGCCTTGCAAGCAAGTCGAAGCTCAGGTGACCGAGTCTCCTATGCCACTTCCAAAGATCAGAGGAGGAAGGACCAGCCACAAGACAGTGAGAAAATTCAAACGACTCCGAGAAATTCGCACGAAAGACTTTCCCAAAGGGTGAAATCAAGCATACAAGATTGCCCTGAGGATCTAAAATATGACTGAGATTCGGTTTAAAACAAATCTCATAGTCATCATCAAAGAGTTGCGAAACAGAAAGAAGGTTAAAATGCATGTTAGAAACAAGAGCAACATCACGCAACACAAAGTGCTCATTAACTCGCACCGACCCACGAGACAACACTTTACCTTTACTATTGTCGCCGAAGGTGATAAACTCCTTTTCGGCAACAGGACTAAGACTGGAGAACCACTTGGCGTTCCCGGTCATGTGCCTTGAGCAACCGGAATCCACCAACCCAATGTCCTCCAATCGTTTTACCTGGGAGGTGTCGTCGTCGTCGTCGTCGTCGTCGTTCCGTGGGATCTCCTCTAGCTGGCTGTCGACCTCCTTGCCGAGGGCCAAGGTGCAAAAGCCCTCGTTGTCGGCGAAGAAGCAGAGGTCGTTCAGCTTGTCCTCGATCTTCTTCCTCTTCTCGGACTCGTCATCGCATGAGCAAGCGGAGTCATCATCCGAGTCATCCACATCGCTGAGCATGGCGAAGAAAGCATGCTGCTCAGCCTGGGCCTTCTCCAAGTACTTCTTTTTGATGTACTCCTTGTTGAAGCCGCCCTTCCACTTGTGCTTCACGGGGACGTACTTCTCCTTGCGCTTGCCGGAGTCATACTTGTGCCAATGATCGCCCTTCCCAGATGTGTGCTTGTTCTTCTTGGGACAGTTGGCGATGAAGTGGTCGGGGTCGCCGCACTCGAAACAACCCAAGCGTCCTCCTCCGCGGCGACGGTTCATGCGGTTGTTGTGAAACTGCGAGAACCGATTGGCAAGCAAAGCCAACTCGTCATCCCCCATGGACTCCAGCTGCTCCTCTGTGATAGAAAGAAGAGAAAAAAGTGCAAATCCTCCAGAGGGGTTAGCAGAAGAGCCAGAAACCAAAGCCATAGTCGGGCCAGAAGGATTTTCATAAGAAGCCCTCGACATGGCGTCAATCTCACTAGACTTGAGCTTACTAAAGAGCTCGTTGCATGCGAGGGTCTCATAGTTAGACGATTCGATGATCGCCTGGACCTTTGAGTCCCACACCGACTGATCAAGAGTATGCAAAAGCTTCAAAGCTCTCTCATGATCGTCGAAAGGCAACAGCTCCTTGTTAGCCCTCATCTTGTTGACAATGACCTGAAAGCGAGCGAATAAACTTTCTATGCTCTCGCCAGGCATGTGTCTAAAGTTCTCATACTCCCGCTTGTGCGACTCGTAGAGACAGGATTTGACTTGAGTGGTTCCCTCATGGAAGCGCATGAGGGTCGCCCAAATCTCACGAGCCGTGGGGAGGTGAGAAACGCGATCAAACTTGGACGTGCTCAAACAGGAGAAAAGAGTGTTATGCGCTCGGCTATTGGCATCGTGCTCATCGATCTGAAGCTGAGTAACATGAGCAGCCAAGACAACGTAATCGGCCTTGTTGCAAATCTCCCAAACAGAAGAGCCCATGCTCTAGAGATAGGCCGACATGCGTATCTTCCAATACGCATAGTTCGTCCCATCGAAAAACGATGGTTTCCCACGCCATGATCCATGTCGCCTTCTGTGGATCTGGAACCGGCTAAGGTGGAAGATCCTTAACCCGCTCTGATACCAATTGAAGGACCGAGAATGCAAATAGCAAGGCGACCAGAGGGGGGTGAATGGGAGCCTCAAAAATTTCTCATGAAACTTTGGCCTTTTGTCCCAAAATCAACCCCCAAAAGCTTCGACCGAAACCATGATGCCCACGACCCTTGGAAGAGGGTGGATGATCTCTAGGATCACAGCGAGGCACCACAAAGCGATAGCAAACCAAAAGCCAAAAGCACCGGAACAAGTTCGACCCCTATAAACCGAGTCCCGAACGTAGATTGAGGGCTACATCGAGAAATCTCCAAATACCAATGCTAACAAGTAGCAAAGATACCTAGAGAGGTTTCTTGGTTAACTATAGGGCCAAACGAGAAGTCTGAAAACCAAGCGGAAAAGCCAGGAGAACAAACGCACTAAAATGCAAGCTTCAACAGGATCACGAACTGTCTGGACTGGAGGTCCCGGACTGTCCGCGGCTACTGCGGACTGTTCGCGAGGAAGGGGCGAACTGATTGCTGGCAAATTCCCCGAAACAGCACTGCTGCTGAAGTACCCTGGACTCTTCCCGGACTGTCCGCGACCGTGTACTTGTTGACGGTCCTTAAACACCTGTTTTACCATCAACATTTTACCCTAAACTTCCCCAAAAAGGCATAAAATGTAGTCAAATAGGTTTCAAACTAACCAAATTCTACATGTCCATAGAATTTTATTTGAATGCAGGATTTGAACCAAATTTGGACATATGGACCCACCAGAGGCCAAGCCCACTCAGCAGGGCCCAAATGGGCCTAAGGGGGGGTGGCGCCCGCCACCCCTAGGTGGCGCCCGCCACTTGGGTTGGTGTAACACCCCGGTGTTAAGCATTAATTAAAACTCAAAGTATGGTGATTAGTATGCATAATCATCTAGTGTCATGCCATACAAGCATATCATGTGTGATGATTTCCATGCTTGTTTATGTGTGTTGTATGAATGTGTAATGTGTGTCACATGAAATGACGACCCAAAACCAAACTTAAGAAAACTCTGGTTAATTCTAAAATGAATTTTCTAAAATAAACTTGGAGCAACTAAGTCATTATTTGTTGGGTCAACTTTTGCTCTAATCAATAGTGAGGTTGGTTGCTTGTAATGAACACCAAGAGACCCCTAATTAAATTCCTCAAATTTAGAAGGTTCTAAATTAGCAAAAACCCTAGTTTTAAGTAATTCTTTTATCCCCTTTTCAATAAGTCAAAAAGTAAGTTAAATCTCCACATGAATTTAAAAGCAAAGTTGTAGATAGTTTTATAAGTAACAACTTTTATATTGGCCAAATTTGAAGTTATTAAGCAAATTCAAAAGTAATTTTAAATTCAAGTTTGGATCCAATTCGAATTCAAATTGTGATTTTCAAAACCATCTAGAATTTGGACATGGTCCTTTAATGAAAGATAAAGATCCTAATTTACGGAGTAACTTTTATTTTGAGACATTTCCAAGTTGCCCAGTGATTTTTGGAGAATTTTGAGAAAGAAATTTAATAATATTTAATTGAATTAACAATCCTTTTCCAACCTATTTTGTTTAATGCTAAATTTTGACTTTCCAAAATATACAGAATTTGAACTTGTGGTTTAAATCAAAGTTATAGATCTTTTTATTCTGCACAACTCTCATGTTGAGAAATTTTTATGTTTCTTAATGAATTTTGGAAAAGAAAATGTAAGATATTTTAAAATACCTATGTGCTATCTACGGAACCAGCAGGGGGGAAAACAGAGTGGCAGCTGGTTTGCTCGTCGGCCATGTGTCCAGCTCGCCCACCAGGCCCGCGCCGCGTCTCTACTACGTGGCCGAAATGCACGAGTTCGCATCACCAGAAATTAACTGCTGGTGCCCAGTCCTGCCACCATTTCCATCTCTCTCTTTTCTCTCTGCGTTCGGCCGGCAAGCAGAGAAGCGCCGCCGCCGCCGGGCTCCCTCACTGCCAACGCTCCACCTCCGTTCTCTCCCTCTCGCTTGCAGCGTCGCAGCTCTCTTGTGCACCCCTGAACCCACTTGCCTCTGCCCTGGCTGCCAAAGCTCCTCGGGTGCCGCCGTCTTCTTCGCGCCCGGCTGAACAGCAGAGCACGGCCGCCAGCCGAATCCACCGCCGCGGCTTCACCTCGACCCTCTCCATCTCGCCAGTAGCCTCGCCTCGCCATCGCGCACCTCTGAAGCCCGTCAGCGCCACCTCTACTGGTCCGAGCTCTCCGCGCCGTCGTCTTCTTCTCCGTGGTCGGCAGAGCTCCGCCCTTGCCGTTTCGCCATGGCCAGCCCCCTCTAGCAAGCTCTCCACCTCCCTGTACCTCGTCCGAGCTTCACCATGGTCTGCTGAAGCTCACTGGCCTGTTAGTTCGGTCGCTAACGCACCGGAGCTCCGGGAACGACGAGGGTAACCCCGGTTCGCGCCGTCGCAAGACCCGTCGCCATGGTCGACCGTGCTTTGCGCCATCACCACCTTCACCAGCGCGAGCATCAGGATGGGGTGAGCACCCTTGAGCCTTCCCGCGCGTCGTTGAGGCCCCTACCGCACCATCGCCGCCGCATCACATCGCGCCGCCGCTCTGTCCGCCGCAGCGCCGCCATGCACGCCGTCGTGTTTCCTCGGTGGTCCTAGAGTTCCGGCTTAGCCCTCCTATGGATGCGCAAACTCGAGACGACTCCGGTTGTGTCCTCGCCTTCGCCGGAAACCCTGCCGCCAGCGACCTGGAGGTGGTCGGCGCCGGCCAATGCCATGGTCGTGACCGAGACTCGGCACTGACCGGGACCCCGTGCGCCTGCGGTTTGGGCCTTGGCCCAGTAAGCTTAGGGTTTTTCATTTTCTTTATTTTCTGAAATTGCATAAATGTGCTGCAAATAGGTAAATGCATAAGAAAATAAATATTGCTCTAAAAATTGTGAAACAAAGTTTGTTGTATTCTTGATACGGTGCTCTACACAAGAAAAATATGAGTCTTGATGTTTGGATAAATTTTCATGGTGCTTTAAATAGGTCATTTAATTAATAAATGCACTTAAATAATTTTTATAGGTTTATTTAAATGTCCAAAAATCATTAAAATATTTTTGCTGCTGTTTGTGCCATGTGATTAAGCTTCACAAAAAGTTTGAGGTCATTTGAACAAAATAAAATTTCATCTTTAGTTTAAGCCCATTTAAATAATTAAATAATGCTTAAACCTTAAATCATTTCTGTAGGTCAAAATAATAATCCAAAATTTCTCAAATTAATTTTGTAACATTTATTTGCTGTAACCTACCATCACAAAAAGTTTAGGCTCCATTTAACAAACTTTAGTTAAACCCTAATTTTCATATTTTAAAATGGTAGTTAGTAAAACCTAAATTAATTAATTAGATCTTGCTGATTTTAATTAAACTAGTAAGTGGTTAAGCTCTGATGATAAACTTAAACACTTTAATAACCTTTGCTAAGTATAGCACTTAGTCACTTAACCACATAGTATAATAGTAAAAGCTTAAACCTAAATCACTTTGCTAAATGGTCTCTATTACTTTGCTAATCGGTCTCTATTAATTAAGCTACTTAAACGATGGTTAAAGATTTATGTTAGAGTTAACCTTGCTGTTCTAGTAATCTTTTGTTTCATGATTCTGTCATGTATAGAATTGATTGGTTATATATGGCTATGGTATTTGATCAAGAGATACACTTGATCTCATTGGTGAATTGCATGGCTGCAGGATCAGTTTTTGTTGAGAGGTTAATTCCACAATGTCAACCATGTTTCCTGTAAAAGTGTTATATACCAAAGTTGTAGTTAACTTTTGTATCTAGCTTGTCCAAAAATTTCATGATATTAGGCCTGCCAGATTAGAAGTTATAGATTTTCTAAGTTACCAGATCGAATCTATTTTACTCTCTGGACGAATGTGAGAAAAATGATCTGTTTAGGTTATTTCACTTGGGAATCACTTGTTAACTATAATAGGAAAGTTGTACTCGACCTTTCTTATCTTGTGTTAACTTTTGTTATGCATTTATTTGTCCTGCACCTTAGCATGCATTGCATCATACTAAAGCATGCATCATTGTATACGTGTAGTTCATACGAGAGAGTCGATGGTCGTGTTGAGCAAGCTTCGGAAGGTTGCGTTGAGCAAGCTTCAGATCGAGGAGGTCCACTAGATCAAGCATCAGAAGGAGAACTTCGTCGGACAAGCTTCTTCGGGAAGATTCGACTTCAGGTCTCTAAGGAACTAACTTCTGTGGATCTTTCGGAGATCCTAGTCTTCTCTGCAACACAGGCAAGCCCCGGTGCATACGTCCACTCTCTGTTTTACAAATACTTTATTACACTGTAGGTCTTGTGAAATGTGCATTAAGTAAGTAGGAGTTGAATGAAACCGTTGCTGCATGAATACCTTGGATTTCCAGATAACCCCCAGATGATATCCTATCAGTAGTGATAAAACGATCTCAAATGCTTAGCAATGCTTAGACCTCGGTAGAAGTCGATCGATGGTTTCATCGTTCGCGAGATATAGGTTTTACCTTTTTCTCTCTTCGACTCTGCCTATGGGTCGTGAGAACCCTAATATGATGATGATATTTAAACTGAGACCGGGCGGGTAACTTGCACAGGAATGGAGTCCTGGTGTAGTGTTTCCGCCTGTGTCGCCTAGGGCCCGTCCGCTGTTGGCCCGTTGGATCGAGAACTAATTGTTAGTACTGGTCACATGCTACGGTAAGCCCTACTGTGGCTATGCTCTTACTGGAACGGCGCACCCGCGCACTGGGAGTGGAGAGATGGCGGGAGTAGCGTGTACCCACCCTGCTCGGTCCCCTGTTGGACGGACTCAGCAAGGCCGTTGTAGGGTGGTGGTGTACTGTACCCCCGGGTGGCGCGGCTCCGGTCCGGTTTGAGCGGATCCACGGGACGGTTGATGTATGCGAGTTCGGTCTCGCATATGTCGTGTGATAAGGAAGCCCCAGCTGGGTAGATCAAGCGGTTCGAATCGTCGTTTGCTCCATGAGAAAAGGAGACTCGTCCTCGCCCCTTCAGCGTAGTTTAATCAAGTGAAGATGATGGCAAGAAAAGTTTATCATGAGATGTGATGCTTAAACAAGTGTTTGATTTAGATAGGTGCAAAGTGGATACTGTTTAATAACTTAATGCACCGCTAAAACTTGAAAAATAGGATGAACTAGTAGAATGCTTTTCTGCAAAGCTCTTCTCTTCTGCTAGCCCCACTACATCCCTTAAGCCAGCATGCCCTTGGAGTCTTTTTCTTAGTCGGGTAAGTCTTGTTGAGTACCCTCATGTACTCAGGGTTTGTTAATCCCCTGTTGCAGGTTTTAGCTTGTGGTGTCAATCTGGATCATGTCCGTGGGCTCGATATGATCTGGTGGTTCTCTCTTCGACTTAGGTGCTCTACCTAAGTCAGGTTCTGTAGTGTTGATCTTCTTCCGCAATCTGAGTTAAGTTTATTTGAAATGTAACTTATTCATGTTTTGTAAAATATTATCTAACCTTGCTTCCGCGCTCCGATGTTATTTTGTATCAACTGTTGTAATGTTGTAGTTATTTCACTCAGGGTGAGGATGATCCTGTGTAACTCGTGGATTATTCGGGGTTCTCTCGGGGACTCCCGACGGATCTTTCCAGTAACGTGGTACACATGCATAGTCATCAGAGCTTTGGGAGATGATGATGTGTGCAGGTGGGCCACATTACCGGGACGTTCTGCCACAGTTGGCCCAAGTGCCACTCCCTGCCATGTCACCGATCCGTGTGACCTCCCCAAGGCCAAATCTTGGCCCTTGGTCACTAGGTCAGTGGCATCGGACGGCTCAGGGAGGAGTGGCGTGGATCAAGCCTGAATGTCGGTTGCTAGGACATGCAACTGACCTCCAAACCGCCTTGGACATCCACCTGGATGTCGTTGAAGCAGAGGCGGTTCATCCAACGGCCAGGGGACTGGCGGCCGCCAGTAGGGGGTGGCGCCCGCCACCTGACCTAACCCTAGGTCGGTTGGCTGCCCACTATAAGAACCCCCCTCACTCATTTGGGCTATAAATACCCCCCTGGCGACACTACTTCATTCACACCCAAGATATCCCACACTTCCAAGAGAAGCAAAGCAGGAGAAGCAAGTGAGAGTTAGGTTAGAAGCTTAGAGAGCTTAGGCAAGTAGGTAGCTAGTAGAGCAAGGCATCTTCGCCATCGCGGTAGCGCTGCTCAAGGCTTAGCTCAAGAGTAGAGGCGTGCGAGTGATCGGTTCTGGAGCTGGGAAGAGTCTTCCTTCATCTCCAGTTCAGGTTTTGCTCTTGTTACTCAAGCACTTACTATATTCTAGTTCATCATTTCAAGTATTACTTTATTCTACTTATCAGTATTGAGTGGTATACTTGATTGATTGCTTGAGTGCCTAGCTATCCTACAGATCAATTCACTTAGCCATAGTAGTTAATCTCTAGTGAGCTTAGTGTTTGATCTTTGCCAATAGGTTGCGTAGTTAGTTTAGTGTTTATCTTATTAAGTCAAGTGTTTGCTCTGACGTCCGCAAGGGTGTCTCTATTCAAAGCTAGGGTAGAGATAGTTAGAATATAGTTAAGCATGGTGCTTAGTTATAGACTTACCTTCAGATACGGCTGGACCCTCGGATAGCTGTGGTAGCAAGCAGGTGGTGACAGCCCTGTGCGCCTTGAATTCCACCACGTAGTTGGCCTAGTTTAACAGTAAGGCTCGTTGTGCTAGCGTTCAACCTAAGTAAGTGGTAAAGGCTAGTACGCCTCGATACTTGACAAGATAGGAATAAAACTATACTCAACTTAGTTACTTTATTGTCTCTTGCCTGCCCTGCTTCGTAACTGTCTCGCTTCGTAGTTATCTTGCTTTGTAGTTATCTAGGAATAGTTATTAGTTATCTTAGTTATCCTAGTTATCCTTAGCCATTCCATTTATCTACCTATCCATCCACCTTACCTTAGCCATCCACTTCATCCTTACCTATCCACCCATATATTCTTTCTAGCCTTTCATCTCCTCTCTCCTCCCCTTTTCCCTTTTCTCTTTTCTTCGACTCTCATCCCCTCCTTGACTCAACTCATACACCACCCTAGCCTTCCCTTGGGATCAAATAAATCGACACCTGGTACTCCCAGGCGAAGTGCTACTACGATAGTTCTGTGCGCTTGCAGAATCTCCTCCTGGTAGATTGCATTCTCTCTAGCTAGCTCCTACTAGTGTCGGGATTGACAACCCCGCTTGGCATTAGTAGATAGCTGCTTTAGCTCCACTCCTTTAGGTATAGTGACCGGTCTTGCTTCAAGCATTTCTAACGCCATTGCCGGGGATAGACTCCATAGTCTACTCCTAGTAACAACGTTAGCAAGTGCCAACAAGCATTCCTGGGCCGTTAACGGGGATAGTTGCCTAGCTCTATCTTTAGTGAAGCTAAGAACTACCAACAAGCATTTCTGGCGCCGTTGCCGGGGAAGGCAATCGGTGTATCGGTTGAGTCCGTGTCGAATTTATCTTCGCTTAAGCTCCCTCTTAGCGAATCCCATCTTACCCCATTCTTTCTTTCCTTAACTCTTCTTATCTTTTTCCTTCATCTTCTTTAACTTCTTTCTTTCTTATCTCGTTCTATCTTCACGATGGCCAACAAAGCCATTCGTGAATTTTCTGCTCCTTCTGCCGCTAATATAGCGATAGGACCAGACGTGATCGATGCCAACCTCAATTTTGAGTTGAAACCGGATCTGATCTTGGTGGTCCAAGCTAGCCCGTTCTGTGGCAAAGCTCATGAGGATGCCAATGCTCACCTCCAACAATTCTTGGAGATTTGTGGCACCTTCACCATTAAGGGGATAACCCAAGAAGTCATCCGTCTTCGTCTCTTTCCTTTCTCTTTGCTAGGAAAAGCGAAGCAATGGTTCTATACCGATTGCAACGCTGTAGACACATGGGACAAGTGTTCTAATGCTTTTCTCGCCAAATTCTTTCTGATGGGCAAGACGAATTCTCTGCGCAACAAAATCTCCAGCTTTACGCAACAAGCCGAGGAATCTATTCCCGAGGCTTGGGAGAGGTTGCAAGAGTATGTCGCTGCTTGTCCGCACCATGGTATGGAGGACTGGCTATTGATCCAGAACTTCTACCATGGCCTAACCCCACTCTCTAGAAGCCATTTGGATGCCGCCGCCGGCGGTGCATTCTTTTCTCTGAACGTTGCAGATGCTAAGGCTCTCATAGAGAAGATGGTGTCGAACCAAGGATGGAATGACGAGAGACTACAGCCCCGTAAGCGAGGTATACATTCCATTAAGGAGGCCGACATGATCGTGGCCAAGATGGACCTGCTGGCAAAGAAGCTGGACAGCTGTGAGAAGATGAACCAACAAGAGAGTGTCCAATCTCTGGAATCCTACATGACTTGTGAAGTCTGTGGAGAAACCGGACATTCTGGGAGCCATTGCCCCGAGCTACATGAAGATTTGAACTTCATCAACAACAGTAACGGTTTCCGTCAACAGAATCAAGGATGGAATCAGCACTCCAATTCTCAAGGTAACAATTCATTCCCTCGCTCTAATTTGCATAATTCTGATAATTTCTCATTCTTGAAGAATTTAGTTCACTCACAAGGTAAAACTACTGAATTCTTGAAAGAGAGATTAATGGCGAATGATAAAATTCTTGAGAATATAAATGCTAAATTGGAAGATTTCTCATCTGTTCTAAAAAATCAACTTAGCTTTAATAAGATGTTAGAAACCCAATTAGCTCAACTTGCTGCTATCATACCATCTTTTGAATCTGGCAAAATTCCTGCTAATCCTGACATGGAAACTGCTAATATGGTTGAAATAAAATATTTTAACTATTATGAAGATCAAACCATGACTGTTATAAAGGGTGATCCTGGTAGTCCCATAATTAGATGCTCAATCTTTGGTGAAGTCTTTAAAAATGCCATGTGTGATTTAGGATCGAGTGTGAACATTATATCTAAAGATTTCTATGAAAACTCGTTCTTTCCACCCATGTCATCCACATCTTCCTATGTTGTGCTAGCTGATCAATCCACTTGCTATGTAGAAGGAATAGTTAATGATTTACCTGTTCATATTAGAGGCTCCTATGTTCCTGCTGATTTCATAATACTAGATATGGGAAATAGGAAAGATGTGCCTCTAATCTTAGGTAGACCCTTCTTGAATACTGTTAATGCTTGCATATATGTGGGAAGTGGTAAAATACAAATGACATTAGGAGGGAGGAAGGAAATATTCTCCTTCTCCCGTGGTCCCGCATATGCCGCTAACATGCAGGTAGCAAAACCCGTTCGTACCAAGAAGAGGCGCCCAAGAACAAGGTGGAACAGAAAGAAAGAACCACCTCCTGAGTTGTGTGATTCACATAACAAGGGAGAGGTGCCAAAAGAAGAAGAACCAAATGGAGTACTAAGAGAAGAAGTGCCCAAGGAAGAAGATCCACCTGATAAGGATGAAACTCCATGGACCTAAGGTATGGTTTTACTTTTAATTTTTATTTCCCTTCAAATTTCCCTTTTTTTCAAATAAATAACATATGTCATGCATGTAACTAAAAAAAATCACCAGTTATCATTAGTTATATGCATAGGTATATGTTAACTTAGCTAGAATAATAAAATAGGATAGTTTCCCTTTTCACAACATTAGATAGTTTCCCTTTTTAATAAAATGAGAACAAGAGCTTTGATCGAGAAAGAAGAATACCCTTCACCAAGCAAGAAGCCAGCTTGGGGGAGACTCCCGCTCCGATAAGGTATGTCTCAAGCCTACACTTTACATTCAGTTCTTAAATTCTATATCTTTTGAATGTCACATGCTTGCCTAAATAACCATTCCATGAATCAAATTGATAATATCTGCTTAAACAAGTTGAAACCTGAATAAGATTTGAAATATGTCATGCAAATGCTATTGTTATGGTTTGAATAACTGGTCTTATCTAAGTTGTAGTTTTTGTGGGTTGCACATGATTTAACTGAAATCATGTTTAGTGAGTAAAGTTAGTAAGAAATGGAGTAATTCTTTAAACTTGCTAAGGTGAAATTAGGACCTAATCTAGAGGTTTTCTTTTAAAAATTATGAAAACCTTGCTAAAAGTTCCTCCTAGATTTTATCCCATCCCACCACCAGCCAAATATTTGTTAGTCATTAGTCAAAACCACAAAGAGCTTTGTTTGTGTTGAGCTTTGTTAGACCTCATAGATCTTAGTAGAGAAGCTTATCATATCTTTTGAATCAAGATTCACGTACACCCACCATAATTTGCCTACTTTCCACTTTGGAAGTTTGCAACCACCAAATAAATTGCGTATTCTCTACACCGGAAATATGCAATACCCTGCCAAACATCCCATTGCTAGCCTTATGCTATTCCTACACTGGGGATAAGCATTTCTCTCCCTTTCCCTACTCATTTCAAAAATCCCTTCCTATAGATGTCTGGGGAAATCTAGAGCTAAAAAAAAGAGAGAGAGAGAAAAATGAGCAAAGTAGCTCAAGAAAGGACTATGTCCTGAAAAAAAAAGAGTGAGCAAAGTAGCTCAAAAGAGGACTATGTCCTAAGAAAATGTGAGGACACATCTTTTGTCTACTCACTATGTATCAAAAAAAAGAGAAAGAGAGAATTATCATTAGCTCTAGACCCCAGAAATTAACTACGAAGGATTATGAAATATCTCTCTATACACTTCCACATAACCACACATGCACATCTTGATCAATTTTTATGATTTGCTGCTCCTTATGATCTGAGTGTCTAGCTTAGCAATAAACATTAGGCAATTTGCTCATAGTTCTTAGCCTACCTATATCTCCACATATCATTCTTTAGAAATAGGAGAGGCTACATTTTGGCCTAAGTGAGGATTTAAACACCATTGAGTGATTGAGTGAATCTTGGAGGACTTAAGCAAGTTGTTATCTTTTGAAAACCTTGAAAAACCTCCAGACAGAATCCTAGTCAAACCTAAGCAAGATAAAAGTTTCCTATCTACTGCTTTATTTCACTCTTGCATGTTTGAAGTGAAAAGCTATAAGCCCCACATTGCTATGATTAATGATATATGCTAAGTTATTTCTCACCATACAATATGCACTTGCAGACATCTTAAGTTGCTATCCATTTGATGCTCAATGCTTAAACCGCATTGTTACTCGAGGACGAGCAACAGGTTAGCTTGGGGGAGCTTGTTGACGGTCCTTAAACACCTGTTTTACCATCAACATTTTACCCTAAACTTCACCAAAAAGGCATGAAATGTAGTCAAATAGGTTTCAAACTAACCAAATTCCACATGTCCATAGAATTTTATTTGAATGCAGGATTTGAACCAAATTTGGACATATGGACCCACCAGAGGCCAAGCCCACTCAGCAGGGCCCAAATGGGCCTAAGGGGGGTGGCGCCCGCCAACCCTAGGTGGCGCCCTCCACCACTAAGTGGCGCCCTCCACCACTTGGGTTGGCCCAAGTGCCACTCCCTGCCACGTCACCGATCCGTGTGACCTCCCCAAGGCCAAATCTTGGCCCTTGGTCACTAGGTCAGTGGCATCGGACGGCTCAGGAAGGAGTGGCATGGATCAAGGCTGAATGTCGGTTACTAGGACATGCAACCGACCTCCAAACCGCCTTGGACAACCACCTGAATGCCGTTGAAGCAGAGGCGGTTCATCCAACGACTAGGGGACTGGCGACCGCCAGTAGGGGGTGGCGCCCGCCACCTGACCTAACCCTAGGTCGGTTGGCTGTCCACTATAAGAACCCCCCTCACTCATTTGGGCTATAAATACCCCCTGGCGACACTACTTCATTCACACCCAAGATATCCCACACTTCCAAGAGAAGCAAAGCAAAAGAAGCAAGTGAGAGTTAGGTTAGAAGCTTAGAGAGCTTAGGCAAGTAGGTAGCTAGTAGAGCAAGGCATCTTCGCCCTCGCGGTAGCGCTGCTCAAGGCTTAGCTCAGGAGTAGAGGCGTGCGAGTGATCGATTCTGGAGCTGGGAAGAGTCTTCCTTCATCTCTAGTTCAGGTTTTGCTCTTGTTACTCAAGCACTTACTATATTCTAGTTCATCATTTCAAGTATTACTTTATTCTACTTATCAGTATTGAGTGGTATACTTGATTGATTGCTTGAGTGCCTAGCTATCCTACAGATCAATTCACTTAGCCATAGTAGTTAATCTCTAGTGAGCTTAGTGTTTGATCTTTGCCAATAGGTTGCTTAGTTAGTTTAGTGTTTATCTTATTAAGTCAAGTGTTTGCTCTGACGTCCGCAAGGGTGTCTCTATTCAAAGCTAGGGTAGAGATAGTTAGAATATAGTTAAGCGTGGTGCTTAGTTATAGACTTACCTTCAGATACGGCTAGACCCCCGCATAGCTGTGGTAGCAAGAAGGAGGTGACAGCCCTGTGCGCCTTGAATTCCACCACGTAGTTGGCCTAGTTTAACAGTAAGGCTCGTTGTGCTAGCGTTCAACCTAAGTAAGTGGTAAAGGCTAGTACGCCTCGATACTTGACAAGATAGGAATAAAACTATACTCAACTTAGTTACTTTATTGTCTCTTGCCTGCCCTGCTTCGTAACTGTCTCGCTTCGTAGTTATCTTGCTTTGTAGTTATCTAGGAATAGTTATTAGTTATCTTAGTTATCCTAGTTATCCTTAGCCATTCCATTTATCTACCTATCCATCCACCTTACCTTAGCCATCCACTTCATCCTTACCTATCCACCCATATATTCTTTCTAGCCTTTCATCTCCTCTCTCCTCCCCTTTTCCCTTTTCTCTTTTCTTCGACTCTCATCCCCTCCTTGACTCAACTCATACACCACCCTAGCCTTCCCTTGGGATCAAATAAATCGACACCTGGTACTCCCAGGCGAAGTGCTACTACGATAGTTCTGTGCGCTTGCAGAATCTCCTCCTGGTAGATTGCATTCTCTCTAGCTAGCTCCTACTAGTGTCGGGATTGACAACCCCGCTTGGCATTAGTAGATAGCTGCTTTAGCTCCACTCCTTTAGGTATAGTGACCGGTCTTGCTTCAAGCATTTCTAACGCCATTGCCGGGGATAGACTCCATAGTCTACTCCTAGTAACAACGTTAGCAAGTGCCAACAAGCATTCCTGGGCCGTTAACGGGGATAGTTGCCTAGCTCTATCTTTAGTGAAGCTAAGAACTACCAACAGTACTGTGGACTGTCCACCGGTCACTCAAAACCAAAATGCCCGAAGAACACAGCCACTGATCTGGATCGTCCCCGACGCCCGGACTGTCCGCCGGTCAGGTGGCGGACTGTTCGCGACTGAACAGTGAAGGCAATTTTGATTGCCCTTCACCCAAATCTCACCCAAATCAATCCAAATCAAAATCCCTTGATCCCAAACTTGGAGAAGATGATCACGAGGTAGCTAGGAGACTATCCCCAAGAAATCATCTGCTCTAAACAACTCAATCAACGGGAAATCGAAGGGGAAGGTGTATGAACCGAAAAAGCGCCACGAAAATGAAATCGACCCGATCTACTTGTTCGTGAGGAGTTAGATGAATTCCTTCAGTGGAAAAGATCTCCTCACTATAAAGAACAAGTTGATTCAAGTGGAATTCGAAAAGACGCAGTAGAGAGAGAGATCGAGTGACGGGAAAATCGCGGAGAAACGAAGAACGCGAAGAACACGAACAAAACGCGAATCATGTCATCAATCTGCAACCGTGTGGCTACCACACGCTACAACAATGAGATTACGGTCTCACTTCCTCAAAATCTCCAGTACACAGAGGTATGGTTCTCTGTGGATCTCAATAGCTACAGCAGGGGATTGGGAGAGCAAGGAACCCTAGAAGCAAAGAGCAAAATGACTGAGATAATTCGGGAGGTGGGTGTCTCCCCCTACTTATACTAATTCTAATTCCCACTCTACCCCTAAGTATTTACAGAGCGACCCAGCCAAACCCTAAGGCTATCCTGGACCAACCCAAAGATGATGCTGATCCGACGGCCACGCCCGCACAACTGCTAGCGTTGCCTCAACGCAACCTCACCGATTGCCGCCACGTGCCGCCACCGCTCTGCTTGTCCTTTTCCCGGTCTCCGCCCCCGGTTTTGAGGCCCAAAACAGGAAACCAGCCTTCACGACCATCCCCCCTGTTTTGAGGCCGAAACTGGGAAACCTACAGTCCATCGCCTGAGTTTTGTGGCCCAAACTCAGAAACCCGCCAGCGCCCAGGTTTTGAGGCCCAAACCTGGAAACCGTCCTCAGCCCGAGTTTTGTGGCCCAAACTCGGCAAACCCGAAGCACCCAGGTTTTGTGGCCCAAACCTGGAAACCATCCACCGGTGGTTTTTTTGTGGCTCAACCACCAAACCGGAGCTGTAGAGGGGATGCACCGCCCGTGCACCCCGTCCACCGACATGTGTCCCCAGGTCCTCGACCCGAGCAACACCGTGCCCCGCAAGTCTCCGCTCGTCGCTGTCCTAGGCTGTCAGCCACCACAGCTGATCCTCAGGCCACCGGTCCCTCAGTCCAAGCCTCACGTCCACCCTTCACCGCTCTCGGTCCGTCGGCACGGCACGTCTCTACTTGACCTTCACTTTGCCCTCGATCACTGTCTCCGTGCTCGACACCTGCACAACACAAGCCAAAGAACATGCGATCAAACCTGTTGACAATCACTCATCGCTCGAGACTCTGCATACACCCATGTATCCGCAATGTCCTGCTGCTGCATCAACTAACATATCTGCCACCGGCAATGGGTAGTCATCCATTGGGGTAGCCTTATTCAAATCCCTGAAGTCAATACAAACTCTCATTTTTCTGTTTTTCTTATATACAGGGACCACGCTAGATATCCATTCAGCATATCTACATTGCCAAATGGAATTAGCCTCGTAAAGTTGAGTGATTTCTGTTTTCACATCAGCCATAACTTCTGCTCTGATCCTTCTTGGAGCTTGTTTCACAGGTTGACTCCCATGCTTAATAGGTAGCCGATGCTCAACCAATGACCGATCAAGACCAGACATCTCAGAGTAATCCCAAGCAAAGCATTCTTTATATTCTTTCAATAATGCAATTAGTTCTTGCCTAAACTTGGGATCCAACTTGGCACTAATGTAAGTCAACCTCGGCTTATCACCGTTTCCAATATCAACTGCTTCTAGTTCGTCAGCCGACGTGAAACCTTTACCCATCTTACTCTCATCTTCGTTAACTATATAATCCATTAAATATATTTTTTGAAGCCGACTGCTTGGATCGACTGTTGACTTTCGTCAATTGTTTTGAGAAAGTCTTCTTCAAGATCAGAGGATCTAACTCCAGTAGGTAGCATGAACAAAGCAGCGATGTTAGCCGATGACTCACCTTTATCGGCTATTTGCTTTACTTGCCAGACTTTAGGTTTCTTCTTCTGGATTTCATCATTTCTCAACCTTTGAACCTGTCGCTTCTGGCTTTTAGTTAAATCACCAAGACACCATTGCCCCTTTTGCCATGGATGATCATGATCGGCTAACCTTGCTCCAAGCCGATTATGAACATTATTTTTTATGCGCCGATCTGCATTTCCAAACCTTAATCTTTCATGTGCGGATCGGCGGTTGTCTCTCGACTTCCTATACTCTCGGTATTGATCGCTGCACTCTGGGCAATTACGAAGAGTAGGAAGTTTCAAGCCTTCATTCCAACAATGCCTAAAGAAAGGACAGCCCCAATGATTTCTTTCTTGATCTCTGATGCGTCTTCCTTCTTCACGAGACTTCCTGTACTCTTCTTCTTCGAGCCACTCTTGATATTCTTGTTCATATCTTTCCCTTTGCATTTGTCTCCTTTCCTTCTGACGTTGCCACTTGTTCAGTAAGATCCTGACAGTTGGTCATTTTCTAGCTTCACCAGCTCTTGAAGTTTCAGATTGATCATTGCTTTTCTTCTCTTTCATCTCCTGATACTCCTTAGCTGTTAATTGCTTCTTTGGATCAACTGTCCCATCTGCCTTGGCTCTATCAGAAGTCAACACCTTGATTTCACTCCGAGGTGCTGGAGTCACCATGTTCTGTGGGAAAGGATGGTCATTGATTTCCATGCCATTGGCCTTTTCCAGACCTATTCTTCCTTTAGCGATCGCCCTTTGTATCATATCTCTGAAAACTCGGCAATCATTAGTAGTATGGGTACCAGAATTATGAAACTTGTAGTACCTTTTGTTTTTAAGTTCTTCGACCGATGGGATAGTATGATTCCCAGTTAATTTGATCTGACCCTTCTCCAGTAAGTAGTCAAATATCTTGTCGGCCTTAGTAATGTCGACGCTATACTTTACATCTTTCTCGGTACCCTTGACTTTTGCCCAAGGCATGTACTCATTGTTTCTCCAAACCTAGTCTACAGCAGCCACTTCTTCATCATCTTCATCTTCTGAATTATCATTTTCGTCTCCCAGGAAGAAATGGCTTTCCATATTGTAGGCTTTCTTGGGCTTAAAGACTTGATTGTACCGATTCTGGGCATCAATACTTGCCACCTTTTTAGCTAAATCGGCCATATTGTTACAACTGAAGCCGATTTTCACTCTGATAGCAGGTATCAATCCTCGAATTGCAATGCTAACCACTTCTGAATCTGGCAATGTCAAGGAATAGCATTGATTCTTCATCTCTCTGAACCTTTGGAGGTACTGGCATCCAGACTCATTATTCATCTGTCTTGTATCGATTAAGTCCACTACGCCTTTCTCCAATACCCCAAAGCCAAAATACTTATGGAATTTATCTTCCAAGTCATCCCAGCTCTGAATGGAATTTGGTGCAGAGATGAAAACCACGAGAAAGTCGATCCAGACAGAGAGAGAGGAAACATTCTGACTTTAAGTGCTTGTTCATCACCAATCTCTTCGAGCTGGACTAGGAACTGGGTTATATGTTCCATAGTTGACACTGAACCGGTTCCTGTAAACTTGGCAAAATCAGGAATTCTATACCTTGGAGAAAGAACAACCTGATCAAACCATTCTGGATACGGCTTTTTGTAACCAGTTACTGTGGATTTTGGCGTCAAGCCAAATTGCTTCTGAACCAGGTCAGTTACCCAACTCATTAACTGGTCAATTTGATTCACCGGCTTTTGACAGCCGATGTTCTGCCCCTCGACGGTGTTGCCGTTGTATCCTGGGTTCTCTTGAGCATCCAACGTATAGAAGTCAGAGACATAATGATACCCTTGAGGGATATCACCAGATGCTAAGTTCCCTTGGTATGGCGGTGTGTTGAAATCTCTTGTGATGCGTCTCACGTGAGGAGCTATTTTTGTAGCCGATGAGTACATGTTATTACTCATAATCGGCTGTTGCGCTGGCTGCGGTGTCATTCCCCAGAGTTAATCATCATCTGGTTTCCATTGCCATTTGGACCATTGGTCTGAGGTCCAGTAGAAGTTCCAGTTCGTTGATTGTTTACAATATTATACGCTGGACCTCTTCTGTCACCACCCATGTTGAAAACCTATTTAATGGCATCTGTGAGGCTATCGAGAAAAACCTCATTATGATTCGTCAAGGTGGCAGACATAGCTTTGCTGATCACCTCCTGCATGGCATTATGTTGGAACTGGACCATCGGATCAACGTGTCTATCAAAAACCACTCTTGGAAGATGAGTTTTCTGAGTGATTTTCTTATCTCTGGTCTTGCTGAAACTCAGTAAGCATAAGTGTCGGTATTGATCGACAGTTTCTTCTACTAAGCGTTGAGTCTCTTCTAGGAGGTCCTCCATTTTCACATGCAGTGCTTCTTCGTTGTCAAACATCATGATTTCAGACGACTGGGTCCCACCGGGCGTGCCAAAAGAATGTGTTGACGCAAAATCTCGGTCGGGAGCGCCAACACACTCGGGCGCACGGTCCTCAGAGGGGTACGGAGCGAGTCCTGACCTCCTAGACCTTCAGCAAGCGGTGGTGCCGATTCTCAGCGAAATCGACTTTCGGGCGTGCCAGTCAATTTGACCTGTAATTGACAAGGAGAAGAAAAAGATCATGAAATCGTGGAACCTGCCGGTTTGGTGCCAGACAGTTCCAATTTATACAGCTCTGATATAGCCAGTTGTCTTTAGGATATTGACTACAAAGTCAACTCCCATGAGATTGCATATAAAGTGATGAAAGAAAATATGAAGCATAACGGCTATGACATGTGTGAGATGAATATTTATAATAAACAGATAGCCGATAAGCTTAAAAGATGTTAACAGATAAAGATCTATATGTACGTTCAAGCGACATGAAACCAACGTATCGACTAAATGCACAAGCAGTTCTATTCATTAACAATGGGGTGTCTCCATGCAGCCATAATAACAAATAGATCGCTAAAATAACTTAAACACCAACAGTGGGGTGTCTCCATACAGCCTTGATGATGATCAAGCTAGATCACGTCTCGTGCATAAAGTGGATCCGTTGATTCCAAACCACTTAAAAGAACATATTATGAAGAAAGCATAACTAGATCGGCTATTTTAGCCAATACAGGGTCCATGAGGCACGAACAAGATCTACCCGACAAAAACATGGTTTAATCTAAGATAAACAGACTTAATCTATCATATATATCAGTGGGGTTCAGAAATACAGCCATAATAGACATGCTAGATCAAATCTATCTGCTCTTAAATAAGATCATGTTTTTTTATCGAATATCTCGAACGCACAACATGTAACAACCAAGATTGGCAAAATAGCCGATGAGAAGCTTGTATCGGCTATTTCATCTGTTATGAGCGTGTAAGCCTCATAATAGCTAATACTAAGCATACTTTAGGCGTAGGCTACTTTGTCAATCTTGATTGGGCAAAATGTTGTTTAAAACGTAAGTAAATGAATCAAAACGTAAAACAACATCGATAACTTAATGAATCTATTAGCTTGCCAAACTAATAGAGTCGATAACTAGTCAAGATCGACTAAAGTAAGAGATTGATCAGAGTCAAGACAGTCTTACAAAAGACGAACTTAGACTGATAACTAGCCATGCCATCGCTTAACAAGAGTTTGGTCGATGCCAATGCAGCCTTATTACACGATGACACAAGCCATTGGTGAAACTTACAAGCAAACCGGAGGTCGGTCGATGCCGATGCAGCCCTGCCTAATTGAAGGTCTCGTCGAGATCTACGTTACTCCTACTCCTAGGGTTTTGGGCGAGGGCCGGTTGTGTTTGATTGATTGGATCTCTTACAAAATTCGGGTTTCTAGCTATTTATAACCCGGTCGACTCTTGCCCTAACACGGGTAGATTACAGAAAAGGAAAAAACAAAAGACGACATGAACTTGAACTCCTTGGTCGAGTCCAACACGTCTTTCAAGCCCGTCGTGCTGGTCCGCATGAAGCTTTCGGGTCACCCTCGACTCGTACGAACTTTTATATTTTCAGGCCGATCCTTTTTTCCTTAATAAATCAGTCGTTTATGTCTAGAAAATATTAATCTCCTTGGTCCAAAATCTGGTGTAAACACAAAGCAAACATGAGTTTTGGATCAAACAAAGATGATTGGGCGTGTCCATTGTGAAAAATTCAACTACGAGTTTTTTGTGCATTCGTGGGAAAAACGGCCCTCCGAGCGAGTTTTATGGCACTGTTCCGTCGGAACTGAATGTGTCAAAAACCCACCAAACATGAGTCTTGGGTCAAATGGAGATGATTGGGTTCATCTGTTATAAAAAATTCAACTGTGAGTTTTTCGATGCATCAATTGGAAAAATGACTCTATGGCGCGAGTTTTATGACACTGTTTTGTGAGAAATGATAGTGCCAAAAACCCACCAATCATGAGTATTGGATCAAATGGAGATGATGGGGTGCGTCTATTGCGAAAAATTCAACTGCGAGTTTTTCAGTGCATCAGTGGGCAAAACGGCCCTCCCGCGCGAGTTTTGTGGCACCGTTCCGTCAGAAACGAAAATGGCAAAAACCCACCAAACATGCGTTTTGGGTCAAACGGAGATGATTGAGTGCGTCCGTTGCGAAAAATCCAACTGTGAGTTTTTCGGTGCATCAGTGGAAAAAACGGCTCACCCAGGTGAGTTTTGCGGCACCGTTCCGTCGGAAATGAAAATTTCAATACCTTACCAAACATGAGTTTAGGGTCAAACTGAGATAATTGGATGTGTCCATTGCAAAAAATTCAACTGCGTCTTTTTTAGTGGATCAGTTGGAAAAACAGCCCTCCAGCGCGAGTTTTGCGTTACCGTTCCATCGAAAATGAATGTGCCAAAACCCCACCAAACATGAGTTTTGGGTCAAATAGAGATGATTGGGTGCGTCCATTGCGAAAAATTGAACTGCAAGTCCGTTCTGTCAGAAATGACAGTGCCAAAACCAAACATGAGTTTAGTTTTGGGTCAAACGGAGATTATTGGCTACGTCCATTGCGAAAAATTCAACTGCAAGTTTTTGGTGCATCAGCGGATAAAATGGCTCTCCTGCGCGAGTTTTGCGGCACCGTTCCGTTAGAAATGAAAGTGTCAAAAACCCACCAGAAATGAGTTTTGGGTCAAACGAAGATGACTGGGTGTGTCTGTTGTGAAAAATTCAACTGCGAGTTTTTCTATGCATCAGTGGGAAAATGACTCTCCGACGTGAGTTTTACGACACCGTTTCGTCGGAAATGATAGTGGCAAAAACCCACCAAACATGAGTTTTGGATAAAACAGAGATGATTGGGCGCGTCCGTTGCGAAAAATTAAACTACGAGTTTTTCAGTGCATTAGTGGGAAAAATGGCCCTCCTGCGCGAGTTGAACGACACAATTCCGTCAAAAATTGCAGTGCCAAAAGCTCACCAAACATGAGTTTTGGGTCAAACGGAGATGATTGAGTGCGTCTATTGCCAAAAATTCAACGACAAGTTTTCGGTGCATTAGTGGGAAAACCCACCAAACATGAGTTTAGTTTTGGGTCAAACGGAGATGATTGCGTGCGTCCGTTGCAAAAAATTCAAGTGCAAGTTTCTGGTGCATCAGTGGGTAAAATGGCTCTCCCGCGCGAGTTTTGCGGCACAGTTTTGCCATAAATGAAAGTGCTAAAAACCTACCAAACATGTGTTTTGGGTCAAACGGAGATGATTGGGTGCATCTGTTGCGAAATATTGAACTGCGAGTCCGTTCCGTTGGAAATAACAGTGCCAAAAACCCACCAAACATGAGTTTAGTTTTGCGTCAAATGGAGATGACTGGGTGCGTCCGTTGCAAAAAATTCAACTGCAAGTTTTTAGTGCATCAGTGGTTAAAATGGCCCTCTCGTGCGAGTTTTGCGACACCGTTCCGTCGGAAATGAAAGTGCCTAAAACCCACCAAACTTGAGTTTTTAGTTTAACGGAGATGACTGGGTGCATCCGTTGCCAAAAATTCAACTGCAAGTTTTTGGTGCATTAGTGGGGAAAACCCACCAAACATGAGTTTAGTTTTGGGTCAAACGGAGATGATTGAGTGCGTCCGTTGCGAAAAATTCAAGTGCAAGTTTTTGGTGCATCAGTGGGTAAAATGGCCCTCCCGCACGAGTTTTGCGGCACCGTTCTGTCAGAATGAAAGTGCTAAAAACCCACCAAACATGAGTTTTGGGTCAAACAGGGATGATTGAGTGCGTCCATTGCAAAAAAAATCTACTGCAAGTTTTTGGTGCATTAGTGGGAAAACGGCCCTCAGATGCGAATTTTATGGCACCGTTATGTCAGAAATGAAAGTGTCAAAACCCCTCAAACATGAGTTTTGGGTCAAATGGAGATGATTGGGTGCGTCTGTTGCAAAAAATTCAACTGCGAGTTTTTCGATGCATCAATGGGAAAAACGACTCTATGGCCCGAGTTTTACGACACCGTTTCGTCAGAAATGACAGTGCCAAAGACCCACCAAACATGAGTATTGGATCAAATGGAGATGATTGGGTGCGTCTGTTGCGAAAAATTCAACTGGGAGTTTTTCGGTGCATCAATCGGCAAAACGGCCGTCCTGCGCGAGTTTGTCGGCACCGTTCCGTCGGAAATGAAAGTGCCAAAAACACGCTAAACATGCGTTTTGGGTCAAACAGAGATGATTGGGTGTGTTTGTTGCGAAAAATTCAACTGCAAGTTTTTTGGTGCATCAGTCGGCAAAACGGCCATCCCGCGCGAGTTTTGCGGCACCGTTCCGTCAGAAATGAAAGTGCCAAAAACACGCCAAACATGAGTTTTGGGTCAAATAGAGATGATTGAGTGCATCCGTCGTGAAAAATTCAACTGTAAGTTTTAAGGTGCATCAGTGGAAAAAACGGCTCACCCGCGTGAGTTTTGCGGCACCGTTCCGTCAAAAATGAAAATGCCAAAACCTTACCAAACATGAGTTTTGGGTCAAAGAGAGATAATGGATGTGTCCGTTGCGAAAAATTCAACTGCTTCTTTTTTGGTGGATCAGTGGGAAAACAACCCTCTTGCGCGAGTTTTGCGTCACCATTGCGTCAGAAATAAATGTGCCAAAACCCCACCAAACATGAGTTTTGGGTCAAACGGAGATGATTAGGTGCGTCCATTGCGAAAAATTGAACTACGAGTCCGTTCCGTTGGAAATGGCAGTGCCAAAAACCCACCAAACATGAGTTTAGTTTTGCATCAAACGAAGAAAAATGGTCCTCCGACGCGAGTTTTATGGCACTGTTCCGTCGGAAATGAGTGTCAAAAACCCACCAAACATGAGTTTTGGGTTCAATGGAGATGATTGGGTGCATCTGTTATAAAAAAATCAACTGTGAGTTTTCGGTGCATCAATTGGAAAAATGACTCTATGGCGCGAGTTTTATGACACCGTTTTGTGAGAAATGACAGTGCCAAAAACCCACCAATCATGAGTATTGGATCAAATGGAGATGATGGGGTGCGTCTATTGTGAAAAAATCAACTGCGAGTTTTTCAGTGCATCAGTGGGCAAAACGGCCCTCCCGTGCGTGTTTTGCGGCACCGTTCCGTCAGAAATGAAAATGGCAAAAACCCACCAAACATGCGTTTTGGGTCAAACAGAGATGATTGAGTGTGTCGTTGCGAAAAATTCAACTATGAGTTTTTCGGTGCATCAGTGGAAAAAACGGCTCACCCACATGAGTTTTGCGGTACCGTTCCGTCAGAAATGAAAATGCTAAAATCTCATCAAACATGAGTTTTGTGTCAAACGGAGATAATTGGATGTGTCCGTTGCAAAAAATTCAACCGCGTCTTTTTCAGTGGATCAGTGGGAAAAACAGCCCTCCAGCGCGAGTTTTGCGGCACCGTTACATCGAAAATGAATGTGCCAAAACCCCACGAAACATGAGTTTTGGGTCAAACAGAGATGATTGGGTTGCATACGTTGCGAAAAATTGAACTGCGAGTCCGTTCCGTCGGAAATGACAGTGCCAAAAACCCACCAAACATGAGTTTAGTTTTGGGTCAAACGGGGATGATTGGGTGCGTCCGTTGCGAAAAATTCAACTGCAAGTTTTTGGTGCATCAGCGGATAAAATGGCCCTCCCACGCGAGTTTTGCGGCACCGTTCCGTCGGAAATAAAAGGGCCAAAACCCACCAAATATGAGTTTTGGGTCAAACGGAGATGATTGTGTGTGTCCGTTGTGACAAATTCAACTGTGAGTTTTTCTGGACATCAGTGGGAAAAATGACTCTCCGACGTGAGTTTTACGACACTGTTTCGTCGGAAATGACAGTGCCAAAAAAACACCAAATATGTGTTTTGGATCAAACGGAGATGATTGGGCGCGTCCATTGTGAAAAATTTAACTGCGAGTTTTTCAGTGCATTAGTGGGAAAAACGGCCCTCCTGCGCGAGTTTTACAACACCGTTCCATCGGAAATGACAGTGCCAACAACCCACCAAACATAAGTTTTGGGTCAAACGGAGATGATTGGGTAAGTCTGTTGCCAAAAATTCAACTGCAAGTTTTTGGTGCATTAGTGGGAAAAGCCCACCAAACATGAGTTTAGTTTTGGGTCAAACGAAGATAATTGGGTGCGTCCGTTGCGAAAAATTCAACCGCAAGTGTTTGGTGCATCAGTGGGTAAAATTGCCCTCCCGCGCGAATTTTGCGGCACTGTTCCATCAGAAATGAAAGTGCTAAAAACCCACCAAACTTGAGTTTTGGGTCAAACAGAGATGATTGGGTGCGTCTATTGCGAAAAATTCAGCTCCAAGTTTTCGGTGCAAAAGTGGAAAAAACGGCTCACCCGCGTGAGTTTTGCGGCACCGTTTTGTCGGAAATGAAAATGTCAAAATCTCACCAAGCATGAGTTTTGTCTTTCCTAGCTTAGTTGATAGGTTTGGATCATAGGTTGTAAAACTCTTTTGTGGCAGAGATGGCAACACACCTGGTAAAACCTTAGTTGCACTTTAAATAGTTTACCTTCTTGCGTAGGTTTTGACTAGGTAGAAATTAGAGGCCACAGTTTAGAGTAAAAGTTTTAAGTTGCCTAATTCACCCCGCCTAGGCGTCACGGTCCTTTCAAACACCATATGACACTTAGTGCTAGCCTACCATCGTCTTCGTCGTCTGGCCTTTGAAAATTGAATCGATTTCCATCGCCAGGGGACATGAACTCCGTCTGCCCGTATCGTCGCCATTACTATGACCTAACTCATCCTTGTTTATGCAAAACACACGTTAGTCACAGTAATCTCGTGTTTCATCCGATCACCGAAACTCACTAGGGGCCTAGATGCTTTCAAACATGTGGGCCGTTGCTTAACTATGTAGATCTTGGCTGAGATGTTGGAAAGGTTTGAAATCCCTCAAGATTTCACAGACTACCAAGTTTATATGAGCTCAAGTCTGCCAATTCGGTTGCTTCGGCAAACTCTTTTCATACTTGTGTTCTTATAAATTGGCTAGTTCTATCACATTCGCCTTCCTCCCTGTCTCCCATGCAAATCTGTGTCTGACCTCCGCCAGGTGCCACGCCGTCATCGCCTTCCTTCTTGACTCGACTAATGTCATCTTCATTCTCATGTACTCTTCCTTGTTGTCGATGTCAGCTATCGCAACTAGTCCTCCGACCTTCTAGTCCCTCAATCTAAGCCTCATGTCTGTCCTTCGCCACTCCCGGTCCATCAATACGACACATCTCTACTAACCTTTACCTCATCGATCATTGCCTCCGAGCTCCACACTTGCACACCAATACAACCAGAGATACACTCACACCAACTTGTGAGCACCAACTCATGAGCCTGTTAATCAATCACTCGTCGTAAAAGCCACAAGAACACATATCAAACTTGTGTTTACAGGGAGACGAGAGAGAAGAGGCAGTGAGAGTAAGGGAGAGAGAGGGCATATTTTAGAAAGTAACACTAAACGTGCTATTTGGTGAGTTGTATTTATTAATTCTCTTTTATAATGTAGCATAAATAACGTTTTCACTGTCTTCCATGCCATATTGTACTAGTTCTTCCCAAACCCTTCGTACCTCTGTAGCGAAGCACGTAGGATTGACGAGTTACTCATTTTTAACTCAGCAAAACCTGTACGATTAAGAAATTTGTACTGAGCAAAATCAAATGCGTTTTCAAATCTAGCGACCAGCGTTGTTTCACCGTACGAGCACTTTCCATGTGTTTGCGTACTACTAAGATCCACGACTTGCCTGTAACCTAATGTTTCAAACCAACCATGGCCAACTAGTAGCAAGTACGCCCGAAATCCATGGCAGCAACCAGAGCACAGAAACCAACAACTAATCGAGAGATGATGTAACAGAATGAACGCAAGTTGTTTCATGTAGGGTAACTGCTGACTGCAGATAAAGCATAACGCGTCCGTTAGTGGTCACTACTGCTTGGCCATGAGATTCTCCGAACGACCTGGGGCTCTACGTAGATGCAGCTAACCCTCAACTCTAAACCAAGACGATGCGGCAAGGTGCTAGACATGCAGCAATACTCTAGCCGCGACAGCATGCTACGACGGCTTCAACTTTTCTAGTTGCAATATATGCAAACTGAAATTGTCTCTAGTAGACATGGTAGCAATGTTGCTAGTTTATTTCCTCAAACTTTGCGGCCTTTCCTGGCAGCATTCAGTTGCTCCAGCAAGTCCTGTATGGTGGAAGATGCGTCCTGCCAAGAAGGGAATAAGTTGCACCAAAATGTTCAGAAGTGCAAGAAACAAAAGGTTCATGTTGTGCTGCGACTTTCCATAGTCACAGTTTGTTCACTCACCTTCAGCTTCTTCCTCAGGCTCTCCTCTTCTTGGTCTCGTCGGTTCCTTTCTTCTGAGAAGATGTCGATCAACGCTTCTTGTTCCTTGGTTGCAGACTCAAGCTGTCTCTGCAAATCCTCGACCTGAAAAAGAGGAGGGGGACGAGCAACATATATTATCCCAAGAGCAGAATGCATTCTTATGGAGCAAAGACAGGCATATGATAAACATGATAGCTCATAGCATGAATTAGGATAAATTTAAAATATCAATGACCAGTTATCTTACTGACCAAACACAATAAAAAATGAGCCCATATGGTGGATGCGGAAAACTAAGGTTACCAAGCACATTTGTGTCAGTCATATAAACATAGAATTCATTCAATGGTAAAACATTTCAACCCACTAATAAGTGACAGCTATAATGATAACAGACAAACACAACTTCTTGTCTTTTTGGGTCAAACAATATCATGGGCAGCCCTCATCTTTTTAGGTCAAGCAAAAATATTTGTTAGACCAAAACAGTAGGCAGAAAAAACAGAAGTGCATACCCTCTCTGTCAAAGACTTATTCTTGTCACGCTCCACCACTAGCTCCTGCAACATCGATTCTTCCACCTTTGATAATCTGAGAAAAGAACATCATGAAGAAGGCACCTTACTAATCTCGAGACAAATTGCAATGTCAAGTACCTCATCCAAGGAAACTTCGATAATTTGAGAAAAAGATCATTAAGAAAATGGAACGATGCATATTCCTCATCTTGGGAATCTCAGTCCCATTCCAGATGTGTGGGAACAATCCCATTGCCGCCTTGTCAAAACATTCCTAAAAGTAGCCCCATCGACCCAGGAACTTCAAATGCGAGCATGCGGGTTTGGTAGTTCCAGCAACCACATTGCCATGGTCAAATGGACTGGAGTAGCTAGACCATGATGGTGAAAGTAAAATAAATTCAGTTTTTATATAGCATATATAAAGTATGGATGATCCCTACATTGTTTTGCGCAATTTCATATTCATATCAAACGAAACATAAGGAATTTTTAAAATTGACGTAATTTTCAAATAGCCCTTCTAGGGAAAATTATATTTTTTTTCTTGAATACGCAGGAGAGCTGCATATCATTGTATTTAGGAAAAAAGAAAGGCTCAAAATAGCCAGTACGAAACTCACACATCACACACACTCAGGATTTTTCAGTTACACGTGCGCCTGTCCATAAAAGGAAAACGACCAAGACCTCAAACTAAAAGGTGCCACTAACTAGTAACTACCATGACTAGCAGCAGCCACCAGACCTCTCTGACCCTTGGCACCTGCCAGCATCCAGTGAACAGCCTCATCCTGTGCAAGGAGAAGCGCTCGATCCAACATAGGCGGAACACCATTAAACACAATGTCGTTCCTTTCCTTCCAAAGGATCCAAGCACCAAGCATGACCAGCGAATTAAAGCCTTGCCCAACGTCCTTGTTGAAAGTGCTGCCAGCTTGTTGCCACCAATCAAAGAACCCTGCCGAACCTGGATGGGGTGCAACATCTGGTAATCTAAAACGAAGGACAGCTGGTGCCAAAATCGACGCGAGAAGACACATGAACACAGGAGGTGCCGAAGTTATGGACAATGTTCAGGATGGGGCAGACCACGTCGAGCAAGTCTATCAGCCGTCCAACAACAGTTATGTTCTACTAACCAGAGGAAAAATTTACACTTCCTGGGAGCCCAGTTACTCCAAATTAATTTGCTTGGTTAACCTCAAGAGGCGAAAATTCACTAAAACCCAACCATATGCAGGACATGCCACACAAAAGCATAGCAAATCACACAGGCTTTCCTCTCTTTGCATGATAGCATTAACATGATTTGTAAAATCCATTTCCTTTCAATATGAAAGATTCCAAATTCTTAATTACCCAAACAAATTCTCAAGTGTCAAGAATTAAAACTTCCAAGGTGAAGCCACTGCTTACTTGGATGGAAATCTAAGGTTCCCCTTGAAAATCCACTAAATATCCATTTCCTTTCAATATGAAAGATTCCAAATTCTTAATTATCCAAACAAATTCTCAAGTGTCAAGAATTCAAACTTCCAAGGTGAGGCCACTGCTTACTTGGATGGAAATCTAAGGTTCCCCTTGAAAATCCACTTAAGTGTCTCGTCGCCAAGATCATTTTAATAAAAAGCACATTCCTCTCTTAACTACAAGATCAAAAGACAAGGCATCTAATACAAGTCCATTGTCAGTTTTAAGTTCTAGCCTATGGGTCATCATAATCCCTTATTCATGACTCTTGGTACCATAACCCATTTGAAATATGAAGCATCGTAATGCTACGATGCTTGTGTTCAAAGGGGCTCCTCCAAATGTCCAATTGGTTTGGAGCCTCTACTCTTAGTGGGATGTTTCTTCAGCTGCTAAGCACATAGACTTGATGTGATATGTTTTAGTGTGATGGGATGTTTTTTCCTTTAGTTTTTATTGTTTTTTAAGTGCTGGGCGCAGGAGGGTTTTTTCTCCCTTGTAGTCAGAGTAGACTCTTGTCTCTCCGTTTTTCTTTCTTAATGAAATGACACGCAGCTCTCCTGCTTTGTTCGAGGAAAAAAATATTGGTATCATAGCCCATTTGAATAAGGAATCCGTTAACACAAATTTGTTGCTACAAGTCATTCTATCAACAGTTGCACAACGTGAAGTATGAAAAGAAAGTGACAATGTGATCAATCCAATGCTTTGAAGTTTGAACTTTGTTTGATTATTAAATCCCATCAAATATCATCGACATATAAATGTCAGTTGCCCAACGGTAACAAGAAAAGTGGAACCTGAATCCTGCTGATAATTACCTTTCCTTTAGTGATAAATTTTGATCCCTTAACTCCTTGACAACAGACTCATACTCATCGATAGTATGCAGATCTCCGTTATTTGTTGCTTTTGGGTCCTGGGCAGTAAATATCAGATAGATAAAATTATGACACCTTGATATGAGATTTAGTAATTATAAAGTAGGCAAGTAGCGACGAGACATGCACAAGTTGATGCTCTTAGATAAATTTTAGAGTTAAATGCACTACAGGTCCATTAGCTTCTGTGTGGTTTTTACTTAGGTCCGTCAACTCTAAGGACCTCTAAGGAACACAGGAATTTCACAGGAAAAACAAAGGGGCAAGATTTTTTCTCTCAAACATCGCAAGAGAATTGTGTGCCATTTCATTAAGACACAAGAAGAAATATGAGTCTGGTTAGACCCACTTGAGTACAGCACAACACCACCACACACACAGGGGCAGGAATTATTTTCCGTGTTCCAAACAAGCCCTAAAAGAAGTTGATTTTCGGGTCCATAAACTTTTCCATGGTTTACCGGAAGTGCATACACATTCTTTTTTGGCCCTTAGATTGAACTTTTGGGTCCATAAAGTTTTTATGTGGTTCAGCACAGGTCCATACCCCTCCGTTTGGTCCTTAGATCTGACATGGCATGAGCAGCTAGCATGGCATGAAATTTCCCAAGCTCCAGTGCTCAAGCCATGACTGCTGTGCCCTCCACTCCACTCCCTCAAGCCTGGCATCTATGCCACTGCTCTATCTATGCTCCAGTGCTTGCCACCACCATTACCGGTCACTGAGCTCCTACTATCTGTTTCTCACCTTATGCTTCACCTCGATCCTAGAAATAAGCTCTATCGAGTCTGTCTCCGCCTCCTCTACCCTTTGCGACCGAGCTCCTACTATCACCATTGTTCCTCACCTTGTGCCTCACCTCTATCCTTGAAATGAGCACTATTGAGTTGTCTCTACCTCCTCTACCCTTTGTGCTCGTTGGACACAAAAACCGTGTCGGAGCTCCTAGCACGTCATAGTGCAACTGCCATTGTCGTACGCCGGTCCTAGGATTTTGAAGGCCCCCTAGCGAACTCATCACGACAGCCCCTATAGATCATATATAAAATCTTATAATATATAGGCTAATTCTAAGCCCCTAACAAATGTTTCTTAGGTAAGATTCTAAAATTATAACACCTAAATTAGAAGAAAAACATGACTATACGAGTCAGGCGAAAGCACGGCAATCCAACTCGCGACGGCGCGGCTTGTCGCCGGCTCCACGTGTGTGTCGGGTGAAAGCTAGAAAAGCCGACATTGTCTTCTTGGGCTGGTTGGCTAGTTCTTTGCCTCTCTTCTCATTAGAGCAAGGTTAATGGCTATAACCGACCGCTGGTTGTAAGGTTCCTTGTAGCCTTCTCTCAGCCCACTCATATAATAGTTAGATCTTCAGCATTAATACATGGCCTTCCCTCGCATGGACCCTCGCCAGTCACACCCCGTGCCCTCCCCCTAGAGCCAGGACAACAGTGTAGGCCATCACTGCTTAAACAAGTACATGCTTGAGTCCGCCGTGGTCACCTCATCCCCATACGCACACATTCGGGGCAAGTCTATGTTGGACCTACCATTTTTGCCATTGTCTTCTACCATCTGCCTGTCGTCGACCGCCGGACAAGCACACTCATAGCTAACCCACTACTAGCCTCCAACTGATCAATTAAAACCACCCTCAAATGCATGCGTGAGTGGTGAAGCTCACGGTCCCATCCATTGTAGCCGACGGGTGCTCCCTTGGCCGAATCAGCCTGTCCTGCCATAGTCCATACCTGTGTCTATGTTGATTTGGGGAAGAAAGAACAGGAAGGAGATGACTCATGGGACATGTGTGTCCCCATGTCTCCAAAGCGTTCCCGTGCAGCCCTATGCCTTGCACCACGTCCCATAAACTCATGACGGTTGTCGGAGCTTGCTCTAACCACCTTGCGTGCTCAAGGAACAGAGCAAGGAACGATAAAGGAGAGAGGAGGAGCTAATTGAAATTTTCATGTCATAAAGTTTATGGACCCAGAAGTTCAATCTAAGGCCCAATTGAAGAGGTATGAACCTACGGTGGACCAATTAAAAAGTTATGGAACCAGAAATCAACTTTTAGAGTTGATGGACCTAACTAAAACCCCTGCATAAGTTAATGCACCTATGTAGGAGTACAGGACCATATAAATGGGGAAAACAATCGTATCTGCAACCAAATAATTCAAATGGCATATAACCATAGTCACCAAGTTCAGGGTTGAAGTTACATTCCTTGACCACGGGACATCGTCCCGAATCAATTGTTCAGCTAGCGTGACCATGCTTGGTCAGCGGTGGCGGACAGTTAATCATGCAGATAGAGCACAGACAGCAGACCTCATAGGGGGACGCTGGACGATGGACATCACTGGCAGAGTTAGGATGCCCATGAAGGACCCCATTGATACATGGAAGGAAGATAGAACCATGGGAAATCAATTTTGTTTCCCACGGTTGCAAGATGTTCCTGGTGGCACTAATTTGTATGGAAGAAGAGAGACCTAGGGAGAAAGAAGTGTTAACTGTATAAAGGCCCATCTACAATAGGCCCATATGCCCCATGATGCTTTATATATAGTCATCTCCACTGCTGGAGTGCTTAGCTTCTGACATCTCCAAGGTTAATAACATGGTACCAAAGCCAAAGATTAGGATTAGGATTAGACTTCTCTAATTCACCACGATCCATTTTTTCCCCTTTGGGGATCCATCCTCTTTTCGTGTTCCGGTTTGGCCCGTCGCTGTCTGGTTGTCACACCTTCTGTCCGTGCGGCCCGTCGTCGCGTCTTCTGTCTGTGCACCGTGCGGCCCGTCATGTCTGTGCGCCGTCTTCCGTGTGGATCCTCATCCACGCTCATTTCCACGCTTCGCTCGTCTGCATGCCGTCTTCCCGCACACTGCGCGTGGAGGACGCCCAGCGTATTCAGGGGACACATGCCCGTCCGTCCGCCGTCTTTGAGCATAGAAGCTGTCCGCCTGGTTCTTCGTCTTCTGCAGCTGCTTAATACTCTACTCCGTCGTTCTCTGCTGCTGAGTGGTGCTTTGTTCTGTGAAAACTCTGTGCTCGGTTTCTACTTGGCCCGATTAGCAACGAAGAAACAGAAGAGTTTGCTCTGTTTGGGCTTGTCTTCTCCCGTCCATTGTGATCAATGTTGCTATTGGTGTGTCAGATTTCAGAGACATGGCTGCTGATATCATTGGATCTATCTCTATAGCTGCTGGATCTCATAACATTGCTCCTCAGTCTTGGGTTTTTTGCATTCAGGAGCTTCCTTCCATGTAACATCAAACAAGACTCAATTGATTGACCCCAAGCAAATCATTGATGGTACAACTATTCAGAAAGCTCATGGTACATCCTATCATGTTAGTCATGAGGGCACTTATTCTTCACCTCATTTTTATGTAACTGACATTTCTCTTGTCCCTCAGTTATCAATTAATCTCATGTCTGTTGGTCAAACAGCTGATATAGGAACTGCTCCATTGGATTTGATGATTCATCATGTTTTATTATTCAGGACAGTACCACTGGGACTGTGATTAGGATTGGTCATCGGCGTGGCAATTCTTCTAACTTCTATGTTTGGACACCTTACGTCTTCCTTTTTCCACTGCTTCTGCTCGTGTGTCATCAGCTATGCCTTCACCAACCTCATCTTTTGCCAAATGGCATCATCGTCTTGGACATCTATGTGGATCTCCGCTTGTCCACCACTGTTTTTGTTGAGCCTACCTTTCATTGCAAAGGTTAGCCGGGCAAACAAATTCAACTCCCATATTATAGTAGCAATTCTCATTCTGCTAAGCCTTTTGATCTTATTCATTCAAATACACGACAAGAATCAGAATCAAGAATAACACGACAATCATGATCAGTAAGTTGGCCAGCAGAAATAAGTTGCATGGTCAAATCAGGAACATAAGAGACACTGGGAACATGAAAACAAGAGGATGAAAGAGTTCCAGAACCAACAACGACAGAGGCGAGCCATCAGCAGTTTGAACAATAAGAAGAATAGGAGAGGGGCAAATGGAAGAAAGACGAGTGCAATCCGGTGTCATATGAAAAGAAGCATCAGAGTCAAGAATCCATGGCAAGATACCTGAAGTAGATGGTGGTCTCTCAATAGAAGACTGAGAAGAGGCAGCAGACAGTGCAGAGGCAGGAGTAATAGAACCAACAGCTCCAGTAGGTGCACGAGCAGGAGTAATAGAACCAACAGCTCCAGTAGGTGCAGGAGCTGGAGTAGCAGAACCAGCAGCTCCAGTAGGTACAGAGGTGGCAAGTCGATGAAGCAACATGAGTATCTCCTGTGTATTAGTGTGAGAGCCACCACCAGTAGTCGCACTACCAGTACGCCCACCTCGGCCAGACTGAGCCTGCCGCTTCTTCTTATAACAGTGAACCTCATCATGTCCATCTTTATCACAGTGAGCACAATGAAGACCACCTGAGCTGCGAGCCCCAAACCCCTTAGGAGCAGGTCCAAGCACTCCGAAGGATACAGATCTAGCAGCCAAGACGGAGGAGGGAGTCTGAAGTAGGCCAGCAGAACGAAGACGAGTCTTCTCATTACGAACAGCAGCAAGAGCCTCCATCAAGGACACACATGGCTCACGAGCCAGCAGCTGAAGAGGCTCAAACTCAGGACGAAGTCGAGTCAAGAAGTCATAGGTGCGACGAAGCTCAAGATGACTTTGTTGTTTCCTACAGGAATCACAAGTGGCTGGAGACAGCTGAGGACCAAGGGTGTCCAACTCTCGCCAAACTGCAGATAGCTGTCGAAAGAACTCCTCAATTGAATTGTCACCCTGTTGTAACAATTGCTCCTGGCGTAAAGCAGCAATATAGGTGGATTGACCGGATGGCTCGTAGTGCTGACGAAGGAAAGCCCACATCTGAGAAGCATGATCTAGTTGCACAACATCTGCAGCTAGACGCTCATCCATACTAGCAACAAGAACGGCCCCAGCACGAGCATCTTCATTCAACCATGTGTGATAGGCTCTAAAGTGAGACGTATAAGAGGCCAAATCATCATCATAATCTTCTCGTAACTTCTTTTGCTCAGCCTCTGAAGTTCCTGTAGGGATCACTGGCTGAACTGGAGGACAAGGCAATACTGGACATGGCAACTCACCACTAAGAAACTCCCACAGACGAAGACTGCGCATATGGCACCTCATATGAGAAACCCAATCACGATAGTTGGTGCCATTAAAGACCACTGGACATTGTGGGATTTGGGAACCCCCACCAGAGGAAGGAACCAGAGGAGATGCCATCTTTTTTTTTTGAAGGAAGCATTGAGGAGTCAAGGCGCCGCACGCAGCAAAGGAGGTGGCCACACGCCCGCGCTATCAAGGCGCCGCGCGCAGCAGAGGAGGTGGCCGCGCGCAGCAGAGGAGGTGCAGTAGAGGAGGTATGCGTTCCGCGTCCGCCCGCGCAAAGCAGAGGAGATCCACGTCTGCTCGCGCGAAGGAGCCGCGCGCCCGCGCGAAGGAGAGGGTGCACGCCCGCTCGAAGCAAAGGCCGCGGCCGCTCGCCCGCGCACGGAAGGAGGAGCCACGCGCCCACGCGAAGCAGAGGCTGCGCGCCCGCGCGAAGCAGAGGCCGCGCGCGGAAGGAGGGGCCGCACGCCCGCGGGTCCACGTCGACCAGGAAGGAGAAGCTGCGTCCGTGCGCCACGCCCACACAGAGAAAGGGTGGACCTAGCAGAGGAGTTGTCGGGCCGCAGAGAAGGGAAGAGACGGCAGAGGCGTAGCAGGAAGAAGTCGGCCGTCGGAGGGAAGAGATGGCGGCGGCGCAGCAGGAAGAAGCCAGCGGCCAACCCTATCGCAACCAGGCTCTGGATACCATGTTACGAATACAGCTTATCCATTCAGTGAAAGAGGGCAAAAGCCCTATATACAGGTTACATGTACAATATGCAAAGGGACCCTTGTCCCAAAGGGAAAATACAATATACACCCACATCTCTAACACACACATCTCTAACAAGAATGACGACCCTACAACAGTCCATTAGACTGAGGCTCCAGCAGTGCGCAGGGAAATTCCCTTGGCTCCTGCCAGGCTCCACCAATGAGCCTCTTCCCTAGCCACATTGCAACCACTCATCAGCTGGCTGATATCCTCACCAAGTCGCTGGGAAGATCCAAATTCCAGGGGATGGGGGGAAGAATAGGCCTGAAGCAGATCACTTAGCAGTTAGTGTTGGAATGTATGAGTCTAGGCCCATGTAAACCTCTACTACATTGCTACCCTTCTAGGGTTAGCCCAATAAGGAATTCCATTCACTCTAGCTCTCTCTCCTCTCCCTCCCTCCCAGCCGGCGCCGCCTCCTTTCCAGCCGCCGGCGCCGCCACTGCCTCCATGGCCGGCGGCGAGGACTTCCCCTCCCTTCCCCAGTCCTTCCAAACTTTCCCTCCCCTTCCCCATCCCTACTCCTGGGCGCGCGTGGCGGCGTCTCGGCCTGCTGCAGCTGCTCTGCACACCGGCGCGCGCACTGGCGCGGCGGATGCAGCCGCCGCCGCCGCAGCGGCCGCAGCCGCGGGCGGTCTGGGCGGCGCAGGCGGCGCGGGTGGGGGAGGGATCCCTCCCGGCGCAGAGCCCCCCGGCGCCGGCGACGTCGACACCGACGACCTCCCTGCCGGCGCGGGTGGGGGGGGGGGGGGGGGGGCGTCCCTCCCGGCGCAGTGCCCCCCGGCGCGGTGCTCCCTAGCGCGCCCGGCCTGGTTCCTCTCTCCAGCACCCTCGGCGCGACTCTGCTTCCCGGCGGCAGCGGCGCGGCTCTGCTTTCCGGTGGTGGCCTACTCCCTGGCGCCCTGTTTCCCGGCGGCGTGCTGCCTGGCAGCGTTCCCGGCGTGGCTCATCAGCCCTTCCCACCGCCGCCGCCTCCTCCCTCGGGCCGCCTGCCTCCCGTGCTGCTGCCTCTGCGCTATGGCCAGCAGGGACGGCACCTGGGTGCTGCGGACGCCGACCTCGCAGCTGCCCTCGACGCGGCCCGGGCTGCTGTTCTCGCTTGGGAGCGTGAGCGCGACGCTGCCGATGCCTTGGCCCGTCGTATCGCCGAAGCGGAGCAACTCCTCGTCTTTCCCGGTCATGACGACGTGAGCGCCACCTCCTCCGGCTCGCCTGCTGCCCATCGTCCGCTGGCTACAGCGATCCTCTGGCACGATCCGGCCGATCCGCTTGTGGCGCAGCTGCACATCCAGGCGGGTGGCATCCAAACCATCCGGAATCTGGTCACCGTCGTCCTGGAGCCTGAGTGACCCTCCTACGCTCGTTGGCGGGACCAGGTCCTCCTCACCCTCCGTCGCTACGCTCTTGACGACCACGTCCTTCTCGACACTCCGGCTGCGGCCCAGACTCCTGCGTGGCTGAGGCTTGATAGCATCGTCCTCTCCTGGATCGTCGGCACCATCTCCCTCGACCTACAAGACCTGGTTCGCAACACTCCTGGCGCTCGACACGCGTGGGTGGCTCTCGAGGGGCTGTTTCTGGGCAATGCCGAGGCCCGGGCCCTGCGCCTCGACGCGAGCTTCCACACTTTCGTTCAGGGCGACCTCTCTGTGGGTGAGTTCTGCCGCCGCATGAAGGGCCTCGCCGACTGTCTGGGTGACCTTGGCTGCCGCGTTGAAGACCGGATCCTGGTCCTCAACGTCCTCCGCGGCCTCAGCGACCGCTACAGCCACCTGCGGACATGGATCACCCGTCAGCGGCCTTTTCCCTCCTTCCTGCAGGTTCGTGACGACCTTGCCATGGAGGAGCTCACTCAGGGCGTCTCGCCTGGTTCTCACTCGACGCCGGGCTCCTCGTCCTCCTCGACAGCTCTTGTTGCGGCTCCAACGCCACGCTCGACCGCTACACCTGCGCCGTCCCTTCTAGGTCCTCCTCCCCCCGGGCCGAGCGGGGGTGGGGGGGCTCGTGGCGGTCGCCGTCGACGTGGAGGGGGACGTGGTGCAGGCTCCGGTCGTGGGACTGCTCCGGCCGCCCCAGCGCCTCCTCGGGGTGCACCCTGGCCGTCTTTCCAAAACCCGTGGTCAGGGCGCATCTCCATGTGGCCCTACCAGGCGGCTGGTGGTGAGCCCCGTGCTCCGGCGGCCATGCTCACGGGTCCTGCTCCGTTCCCGGCACCGTGGGCCATGGCTGCACCTCCGCTTTCGTCGCCATGGGCTCCACCTACCGGGACGCCTGGGCCTATCGGGTGGGACCCGACGGCCTTGGCTCGCTCCTTCGGCACCATGACCCTCGCACCTCCAGTCGGCCAGGACTGGATCGCTGACTCGGGGGCCACGTTCCATACCACTCCTGATCCTGGTATACTCTCTTCCGTTCACCCTCCTTCTCCTTCTCATCCTTCGTCCATCATGGTCGCAAATGGTTCTTGCATTCCTGTCACCTCTGTGGGTGCTGCCGGCACCCATGGCTCCTTTCATCTTCCTGATGTCTTAGTTGCCCCGTCTATGGTTCATAACCTTCTTTCCATTCGTCGTTTTACAGCTGACAACTCTTGTTCTGTTGAATTTGACTCTTCTGGTCTTACTGTGAAGGATTTGGCCTCCCGTCGTCCACTGCTCCGATGTGACAGCTCGGGACCCCTTTACACGCTTCGCCTTCCTCCGTCCCAGTCTTCCACTTCGTCAGCTGCTTTCGCCACCTCGACTTCCTCCACTACCTGGCACCGTCGTCTGGGACATCCCGGCCGAGACATTTTGATGCGGCTTAGTCGTAGTTCCGACATACCATGTACTCGGGCTCACGATGAGCATTTGTGTCACGCGTGTCAGTTGGGTCGACATGTTCGCCTTCCTTTTCCTACCTCTTCTTCACATGCGACTCATATTTTTGATCTTGTACACTGTGACCTATGGACATCTCCTGTCACCAGTCTTTCTGGTTATAAATACTATCTTGTGTTGGTGGATGATTTCTCTCACTATTCCTGGACATTTCCCATTCGCGCTAAGTCTGATACTTTCTCCACGCTTCTTCACTTCTGTGCCTGGGTGTCCACTCAGTTCGGCCTCACCATCAAGGCCATTCAGTGTGACAACGGGCGCGAGTTCGATAACTCCACGTCTCGTGCTTTCTTCCTCTCTCACGGCGTGCAGTTGCGCATGTCGTGCCCCTATACCTCCTCCCAGAACGGCAAGGCCGAGCGCATGATTCGCACCACCAACGACACCATCCGCACCCTCCTCTTACAGGCCTCTCTTCCTGCCCGCTTCTGGGCCGAGAGTCTTCACACCTCCACCTATCTCCTCAACCGTTTACCTTCCGCTGCCTGTCCCGCTCCCACTCCTCACCACGCCCTCTTCGGTACCCCTCCTCGCTACGACCACCTCCGTGTCTTCGGGTGTGCGTGTTACCCTAACACCACTGCCACTGCACCTCACAAGCTGGCTCCCCGGTCGACTCGGTGTGTCTTCCTCGGGTACTCCCCGGATCACAAGGGGTACCGTTGCTTTGACCTCTCCTCTCGTCGCGTTCTCATCTCCCGACACGTTGTGTTCGACGAGACCGACTTCCCTTTCTCCACCACCACCTCTACTCCATCCACCCCTACACCTCCCACCCCCGATCCTTTTCCCACTGACGCGGTGGTCCAGCCACCTTTAATGTTTTATCCTGCAGGTACCACCCCACCACCTCCCCCGCCGGTCTCATACCCCGGCTCGCCGTCCTCGGGCGCACCGCCGGACCCTGTGCCTAGCGCCGGTCCGGCGGCACCGTCCACTCCGCTGGATCCTGCGCCTGATGCGTGTCCCGCGTCCTCGGCGCCTCCCGCACGCTACGCACAGCCGGTGCATGTCTACCAGCGGCGTGCGCGGGCGGCCTCGGCGCCACCGGTGCGGGACGTGTCGCCGTCCTTGCCGCCGGGCTCTCCTGTCGCCGCCTCTCCGCCGTCGACGCCTACGCCCCCGCCCCCTCCAGCGGCTGCACGAGGCGATCGGCCTGTTTATCACCTGCCGATCCTTCACCGCCACCCGCGTCATGTTCACCCCATGGTGACGCGGCACGCGGCGGGGGTACTACGGCCTCGAGCACTCGCCTCGACGGCCGGTGACACGGCGGTCTCTCCGGTGCCCTCTTCCGTGCGTGCCGCCTTGGCCGACCCCCACTGGCGAAGTGCAATGGAAGAGTACGCAGCTCTCCTCACCAACCAGACCTGAGATCTGGTACCTCGTCCACCTGGCTCCAATGTCGTCACCGGGAAGTGGATCTGGACGTACAAGCGTCGGGCCGATGGTTCTCTCGAGCGGTACAAGGCACGCTGGGTTCTCAGGGGTTTCACTCAGCGGCCTGGAGTTGATTATGATGAGACTTTCAGTCCAGTGGTGAAGCCTGCTACTGTCCGCACCGTCCTCTCGTTGGCTCTCTCTCGATCCTGGCCCGTGCATCAGCTGGATGTCAAGAATGCCTTTCTTCATGGGACACTTGCTGAGACCATCTATTGCAGTCAGCCTGCGGGTTTCGTTGACTCCACCCGGCCTGATCTGGTGTGTCTCCTCAACAAGTCTCTATACGGCCTCAAGCAGGCCCCCCGGGCGTGGTACTCTCGTTTTGCTGCCTATCTGTTCACCCTGGGCTTTGTGGAGGCGAAGTCCGATACTTCTTTGTTCATATATCACTACGGCGGGGAGACTGCCTATCTGCTGCTCTATGTTGATGACATTGTGCTCACAGCCTCCAGCCCGACACTGCTGCAGCGGATTGTCACCTCCCTTCAGCAGGAGTTCGCGATGAAGGATCTTGGTGTACTCCATCACTTTCTCGGGATTACTGTTGAGCCTCGGACAGGGGGTCTCTTTCTTCACCAGCGGCAGTACACTCTTGATATCCTGGAGCGGGCTGGGATGACTGACTGCAAGCCCTGCTCCACCCCAGTTGACACTCAGGCCAAACTGTCCGAGATCGAGGGCACTGCAGTCGCTGACCCCACTGCATACAGGAGTCTTGCAGGGGCACTACAGTACCTCACTTTCACCCGCCCGGACATTACCTATGCAGTACAGCAGATTTGCTTACATATGCATGATCCACGTGAGCCTCATCTTACGGCTCTCAAGCGCCTCCTTCGCTACCTCCACGGCACCGTGGACTACAGCCTTCTTCTCCACCAGTCTGCCTCCACCGAGCTCGTCGTCTACACCGACGCTGACAAGGCCGGGTGTCCGGACACTCGACGGTCCACCTCCGGCTATGCTGTCTTCCTCGGCGGCAACCTGGTGTCCTAGTCGTCCAAGCGCCAGCCGGTGGTCTCCCGCTCCAGTGCCGAGGCGGAGTACCGCGCTGTTACCAACGGCGTGGCTGAGGCGTCTTGGCTCCGGCAGCTCCTTGGCGAGCTCCACCGTCCCCTCACCCGGAGCACGCTGGTCTACTGCGACAATGTGAGTGCGGTGTACCTCTCCACCAACCCCGTTCAGCACCAGCGGACCAAGCATGTGGAGATTGATCTCCACTTCGTCCGTGATCGAGTGGCCATCGGCGATGTTCGGGTTCTACACGTCCCGACAACTTCCTAGTTCGCCGATATCTTCACCAAGGGCCTCCCGTCTTCGACATTCTCCGAGTTTCGCTCTAGCCTCAACATCACTAGTGGCTAGATGAGTCTGTGGGGGGCTCGTGTGGTGTGCTTCTTTTCATGCCCAGTCTTGAAACTCCACTGCGCCGGCAGTTCAGACTGCGGGGGGGTGTCGGAATGTATGAGTCTAGGCCCATGAGGCCCATGTAAACCTCTACTACATTGCTACCCTTCTAGGGTTAGCCCAATAAGGAATTCCATTCACTCTAGCAGTTAGCACTAGGCTTAGGGGGAGATTGATGGTTAAGCCTAGTTGCTTGTATCTTACATTTCAGTCCTTACTATTTTCCATCTAGTTGTTTTCAGGCCTAAGTGCCTTTCTTGTAGTAGAGGTAAGAAAACCTCCCCACTGGCTATATAAGCAGGGGTGAGGGGATGTATCACTTGAGACAATTTGCATTTGCAATTCAATCCAAGCGGCCTATGGCCAAGCTGCCCTCTGAGCTTACCCTGATCCTGAGTTCAACACATTTAATAGGTCTCATTGTCATCAGAAAACAATTGCTCTCGAGTATGTGCATTCGGAACTGCAAGTGGCAGACTTCTTCACTAAAGCACAAACCCAAGAGCAGCATCGGCTTCACTTGCTCAAACTCAATTTGAAGGGGGTGTTTAAGTGTATACAGGTCCATGTACAATAGGCCCATCATACTAGGGAGTAATTACTCCCATATATATATCTCAAGATTTGTAGTATATATAGCCTGACAAAATATAAGCGGAGTTTACGATCATACTAGAACATCTACGGTAGTATATTTATCGAGTATCGATGTATACATGGAGTTTATGGTTATACTTATTTTATATACTACTGTAACGACATTATAGTAATATATTAAAAAATATATGCTTTGTTAAATTTTTTTCGAATAGTAAGATTTAGAGTATTTTAAAATAAGTATGTAAACATACTCAAAGTGATAAATGAGTATGTGAGCTTCTGAGATCTCCAAGGTTAGTAAAAAGAAGATGACTTGTTGTGGTTGTGCAGCATCAACTCATGAGTCGAGACCGGTTTGTTTCTTGAAAACACGGGAGACCTGCGTGTTATTTCATTAATGAAATCATAGAAACGGGAGTGCTAGAACAAACCTTCCCAACACCCGACCACCCCCCACTCACATTAAACAATAGCTAAAAAGAAATTTGTGCCATGGCAAAAATAACAGCCTGTCCAGTGAGTCGAGGCTTTGTAACGCTAGGTAGGGTTATGTTTGTAACGCTAGGTAGGGTTATCTTAATGAGTCAAGGGCTGTCTAGGCCAACTTTTGGCAGCAAAAGAGGAAAGTTGTTCTTCTACCTTAATGAAATGACGCGCAGTTCTCCTACGCTGTTCGAAAAAAAAAGTGGAAAGTTGACATTTTACTTTCTTTTTCATTTTGCTATTGTATATATGTATGCATGTCAGCTAATTGCGTGGCATATCAGCACCCATTGTCATTGTTTAGAGACCAACGTCATCAATCAGGATTAATCGGAATCACTTGTAGACTTACGACCCACATTTTGATATCCACGACCCAAGTGGGGCTATCCTCCTGCCCTGCAATCCAGTTAGCCCTTATTTCTGGTGACTATGCAATTATGCATGCCACTATATAAGGGATCAATCAAATATTGACTCCAGATAGAATTTGATATGTCAACTCTTCCATCAGAGAAATGCTACTTTTTGCTCCAGAAATATTCTATGAAATAGTAGTAAACAATGTTGTCAGGTGGTCCAGCCAGCTATGTGTGATTCAGCAAGAAAATATATGGGCCACCGCAGATCATAAATTTTGCAACTTCGTCATGAAGTTTACATTACCAAACTATAAGCAAACTAGCAGTGCACCTAAAGTCCTAAACCCAGCTAAGGTAACGCTAAAAGGCAAAGAAAATAGTGTATAAACATAAAGCAAAGACATAGAATACAGGATATTATATGGCAAAACGTGGTTAAAAGAATAAAAGACACTCTTTAAAATGCATAAATCAAAACGCTCTACCAGAATATGGTTCAGTTTATCATTTGTGAATAAGAAACTAAGCACATAGGTCAGTATAATCCAATATTAGCAGAAGGAAATTACCAATGGTTGGGATTTAGTTCTGACCCTCTCTCTTTCCATTAGTCCAGTGGATTGAGGTGTTGTCAAACCAGTACTGCCATTTTGAAACAATTTTTGGTTTCTGTTCACGGTGTGAGATCTTGACCTCGACAGAGTGCCCCTAAACTCAGAATCGCTATTATCACTATCAGACAGCCCATGTAGTATTGACTTGGTAGATCGTTTAGTCCTTGCGGACTTCTCAGCTCTCTGCTGAATACCGAATGATGTGCTTGCCTTACCACCCCTTTTAATATTATTACTCAAGTCTTTTGCCTGTGTGTACCCTTTCCCTGAATGATAAGGTGATGGTTGTGCACTTGCTGTGGTTTCAGGAGAGTCTTCTGTCCAAAATAGGAAACATAATTGTCATACAATTGCTGGTCATTCAAGATATCATAATCACTTATAGATGTAAAACAAATTCAAAAGAAAATGGTAAAGATGTCATAAAAAATTGTATTTCTATTAAGGTTGTTACTGGATTTTTTTCTCAACACTTTGTTATCAGATATAGTGTGCTGATATAGCATGAACAGAAGGGAAATTTAACCCAAACTCTAAAAAAGGCAAAGATTTCATTCAAAGAAAACAAAAATCTCATTACATCAGTCCTCAATAGCATACCAAGGGGTGCTAATGGATCATGACCCTTATGCTTCCTTCACAATCCAACTTGGCCTTATCTAATTTTAGCTCAAAATTATATAGTACGCCCGATCCTTATTGAGACCAATCCTTAGAATTGCTAGGCTAAATTAGAGGGCTCTTTACCACCCTTAAGCATACCATAACTTACTTGGGAGTTAAGACCAAGGGTTTGGTTGTTATTTATTGTTACTTTTTGTTTGTCAAGAAAGATTAATGTTGTACATTGGTCCTCAAAATTTAATTTTACCTTTGAAATATTCAGCCATGTGGCAGAAACACTTTTAGTGGTATTTCAAAGATACCAAAGATTTAGGCAATAGCATCTCTATTTCATTCCATTTTTATGTTGCATGACCCGTTCATTATCTATACCTAATATTACATAGGTAAAATTTCTATCCAATTTTTCGTTCCACCCATTTCATTCTACTACTCATTTCAATCAAATGTGGTTATTCTCTATGCTTCCGAAAAATCCTGCTTAGACTTTTATTATGTCCACTGCTTCATTTTTTCATTCCATTTCCTCCATTATGTCCACTGCTTCCGTTGGTTGTTTTTTTTTTATTTGTTTTCCTTTTTATTGCCAATTATGTCTGTGGCTTCTATTTTTTTCCCAGTTTTGGCCCGTTGCCCTTTTCTTTTCTTCTTTTTCACAAGTATATCCTTTTTCCCCTTACAAACATCAAATCTAAAATAAATTATAGATGTAACATTATAGTTTTTTTTCTTTTTAACATTTTATTCTTTCCTAATAAATAAATATTCACACCACTAAGTTGTTTGTATAATTTTAATTATGAATAAAACGTGTTCTTGTTAGAACCTATATCAGACGATGGTCTGACTAATCAAACCATGACCTGAAATCTTGAACAGTTTATTAATTCTCCAATCTAATCTCTACAACTAAAAGATTAGTAAGGGAATCGTCCGCGATGTGCGAAAAAAATCGCTCGCGTCCAGATCGCTTGGCGTGCGAAATCCCGGGGGCTGATTTTTTTTCCGGGTCACAGGCAAACCTCGCTAGTCCGCTTGCTTCACCGGCCTGTGCTTCCCCCAACATGTGCGATCTCCTCCAATCATGCGATCTCCTCTTCCAATCCAACCATCCCCCGGCGCTCGGGAGCACGCTACGCCGAGTGTGGACCTAGATGCGCGCGGTGAAACCGAACGTGCTCCAATCACTCCCTGCCCTCGCGAGATGCCGCCTCCAATCACGCTCCTCCTCCCCCCCCCCCCCCCCCCCCCCCCGCTGCACCCTCCTCTTCACGCCGGACAAAACAGATTGAGGGAGAAGCAAGGAGGATCCAACCGAGAACCCATGCCCGGTTGCACTCACGCCGCCACCCTCCATCATCTTGCATCCCGCCGTCATTTCTTCGCGTCGCCACCACCCTAACATGCCATGTGCCGCTCACCCCTTTTCTTCCCTTTGAGCTGTGTGAAACCGAGCATCCGAACCCTGGCCCCATGCCCGGTCGTGCTCATGCCGCCGCCCTCCGCCATCCTCATCCCGTCACCATTGCTGCTTTGCACCACTACCGCACGCCAGGTGCTCAGGTCTTGGATGGGCCCTTCGCCGGCGACGACTACCCAACAGGTAACCTGGCTGTTTGTATTCGAATCTGAGTCAGCTCAGGTCTTGGTCGGGCCCTTTGCCGGCGACGACCACCCAACACGTACTCTGGCTTTTTGTATTCGAATCTGAGCTGATTACAAGTGTATAAATGTATTATACCTACCAACGTTGATCCCTTTCAAAGGTTATGAAGCGGACATGTGCAGGCCAATGTCCTTTATTGGGCAGACGTCTGCGGTTCTGTGTGTTTTGATATAGTTTGCTCTGAATGTGTCCTAGCCGTTGTGCTTCTCATCCTCCCAACCTTCGCGTGGTTTGATTTGCTTTGACCATGCGATGGCGGTGGAGAATCTCAGCGTCACCATTAAGGTCAGGCCCAACGGTATCTTTGCTGCTGCTGCAAATCTATTGTTTGTCCGTTAGTGTTGAGAGAATGTTACTGATTGGAGATTTGGGAGAGTAATTATTGTGCCCCTGGCCTCTGATTATATTTGCTGCAGAGTTGCACGATTTTGTGAATGAAGAATTGACAAAGCTGTATCCTGATGTAAAGAAGTACAATAAGCAGGAGCTCCCCGTGCTGGAGCCGCCGCCGTGGGGAGCGCGGGAGCAGCCGCACGCGCCGCTGCCGACCGCGCGGGCTCCTCTGCAGCGCGGCCTTCCTCCTGGCGCAAGCTCCCCTCCCGGCGCGAGCTCCCCTCCCGGCGCGAGCTCCCCTCTGCAGCGCCTTCCTTCGCCGCGGGAGCTGCTGAAGCAGCCGCCGCCGCAGGGAGAGCGGGAGCAGCCGCGGACCCCCTCCCGGCGCGACCTCCCCTCTGCAGAGCCTTCCTCTGCAGCACGCTCCCCCTCCTGGCGCGAGCTCCCTGCCGACCAGGCCACCTCCGCCCCTGCTCCGCCCCTCCACGGCCGCGGGACACGGTCTACAGAGCGCCCCCCCTCCCGGTGCGAGCTAACTGTCGGCCCGCACGGCCAAGCCACCTCCGCCCCTGCTCGGCCCCTCCCTGACCGCGGACCGCGGTTTCCCGGCCGGCTGGTGGTCACCTCCGCTCCCTTCTCTTGATCCGGCGCTGCTCCCTGCTATTCCCGCCGGCGCAGACACCCTCGTGCTCCACGCACGGCCACCCGCAGCGGACTCCAACCTTGCTGCTGCCCTCGCCTGGGAGCGCGAGCGCGAGGCGACTGATGCTTTTGCTCGTCGCATCGCCGAGACGGAGCGGCTCCTCGACTTTCCGAACGTTGGTCCCACTTCTTCCAGTTCGACGTGGTCCCGACCGTCGCCTACGCCTCCGTCGTCTCTCCTTGGTCCTCCTCCTCCTGGGCCGAGCGGGAGGGGGGGGGGGGCGTGGGAGTACCCCGGTACCTCCGCTGGCAGCCGACGGAGGGTCTCGCCCCATGCACACACCGGCAACCATGTTCGCTGGGGCTGTCGGGACCCTGCCGAGGCCTGTCGGATGGGATCCGACGGCCTTGGCCCGCTCTTTCAGCAACCTGGGCTTGACACCTCCAGTCAGTTCCGACTGGATCGCTGACTCGTGAGCCACCTACCACACCACTCCCAACCCTGGTCTCCTATCTTCCATTCACCCTCCCTCTTCGACTCACCCTTCGTCCAACATGGTCCCTTCCGGTCACGTACATGGGTGCCCCTAACACTCATGGCTCTTTTCATCTTCCCGATGTCTTTGTTGCTCCCAATATGGTTCACAATCTTCTTTCTATTCGCCGTTTCACAGCTGACAATTCTTGTTCTGTTGAGTTCGATCCTTCTGGTCTTACTGTAAAGGATTTGGCTTCCCGACGTCCTCTTCTCCGATGTGACAGCACGAGGCCCCTTTACACTCTTCGGTTTCCTGCTTCCGCTCCATCGTCTTCGCCTCCCACTCCATCAGTTGCTTTCGCCACCACCTCCTCTACTACTTGGCACCGTCGCCTTGGTCACCTTGGCTGCGATGCTTTGACACAACTTCGTCGTAATTCCGACATACCTTGTCCTCGGGATTCTGATGTGTACTTGTATCACGCGTGCCAACTGGGCCGTCATGTTCGTCTTCCTTTTCCTACCTCCTCTTTCCATGCGGCCCATATCTTTGGCCTTGTCCATTGCGTCCTTAGCATTTCTGACTACAAATACTATCTTGTAGTGGTTGATGATTTCTCTCATTATTCCTGGACTTTTCCCTTGCGGGCCAAGTCTGATGCTTTCCTCTCGTTCCTTCATTTTTTCACTTGGGTTTCCACTCAGTTCGGCATCACCATCAAGGTCGTCCAGTGTGACAATGGGCGTGAGTTCGAGAACACCACCTCTCGTACTTTCTTCCTCTCTCATGGTGTCCAGTTACGCATGTCTTGCCCCTACACCTCCTCCCAAAACGGCAAGGCTGAGCGCATGATTCGCACCACGAATGACACCACGCGCACCCTTCTGCTCCAGGCCTCACTTCCCGCTCGTTTTTGGGCCGAGAGCCTTAACACCTCCACCTATCTCCTTAACCGCTTGTCTTCCACTGCATGCCCCGCTCCCACCCCACACCACGCCCTCTTCGGTACCCCTCCGCGTTACGATCACCTCCGTGTCTTCGGGTGTGCATGTTACCCTGACACCACTGCTCCTCACAACCTGGCTCCCGGTCAACTCGGTGTGTCTTCCTCGGGTACTCCGCGGATCACAAGGGGTACCGTTGCTTTGACCTTTCCTCCCGTCGCGTCCTCATCTCTCGTCATGTTGTGTTCGACGAGTCCGTGCGCGGGCGGCCTCGCCGCCCCCGGTGTGCGACCGGTCGCCGTCGTCGCCACCTCGGTCTCCTCCCGTGGCCGCCTCTCCGTCGTCGACGCCTACGCCACCGCCTCCACCGGCAGCTCGGGTCGAGCCACCCGTGTACCACCCGCCTCTCCTTCACCGCCACCCGCGTCATGTTCACCCCATGGTGACGCGGCATGTGGCGGGGGTGCTGCGGCCTCGGGCTCTTGTCGTGACGCCTGACGAGCCGCGGGTCTCTCCGGTGCCCTCTTCCGTGCGCGACGCCTTGGCCGACCCTCACTGGCGTGGTGCGATGGAAGAGGAGTATGCGGCTCTTCTCGCCAACCAGACCTGGGATCTGGTGCCCTGTCCACCTAGCTCCAATGTTGTCACCGGCAAGTGGATCTGGACACACAAGCGGCGTGTCGATGGCTCTCTTGAGCAGTACAAGGCTCGCTGGGTTCTCAGGGGTTTCACTCAGCGGCCCGGCGTTGATTATGATGAGACATTCAGTTCAGTGGTGAAGCCTACTACGGTCCGCACAGTCCTCTCATTGGCTCTCTCGCACCTGACCCATGCACCAGCTCGATGTCAAGAATGCTTTTCTCCACGGGACACTTGCTGAGACGGTTTACTGCAGCCAGCCTTCGGGGTTTGTTGACTCTTCTCGCCCTGACCTGGTCTGTTGCCTCAACAAGTCACTCTACGGCCTCAAGCAGGCTTCCCAGGCGTGGTACTCTCGTTTTGCTACTTTTCTGCTCACTTTGGGATTTGTGGAGACTAAGTCAGACACTTCTCTGTTCATCTATCACCACGGCGGGGAGACTGCATATCTTCTGCTCTATGTTGACGATATTGTGCTCACAGCCTCCAGCCCGATACTACTGCGGCGGATCATCACCTCTCTTCAGCAGGAGTTCGCTCCACTTCCTCGGGGTCACCGTGAGCCTCGTCCAGGGGGTCTCTTCCTTCACCAGCGGCAGTACACTCTCGATATCCTGGAGCGAGCTGGGATGACTGACTGCAAGCCCTGCTCCACTCCAGTCGACACTCAGGCCAAGCTGTCAGAGACCGAGGGCGCCACAGTTACTGACCCCACTGCGTACAGGAGTCTTGCAGGGGTGCTTTAGCACCTCACCTTCACCCGCCCGGATATCACTTACGCAGTCCAACAGATCTGCCTCCACATGCATGATCCGCGTGAGCCTCACCTCACAGCTCTCAAGCGCCTCCTTCACTACCTCTGCGGCACTGTCGACTACGGCCTACTCCACCGGTCTACCTGCACTGAGCTCGTGGTCTACACCGACGCTGACTGGACTGGGTGCCCCGACACTCGCCGGTCCACCTCCGGCTATGCTGTCTTCCTTGGCGGCAACCTGGTGTCTTGGTCGTCCAAGCTCCAGCCGGCGATCTCCCGCTCCAGCGCCGAGGCGGAGTACCGCGCCGTTGCTAATGGTGTGGCTGAGGCATCCTGGCTCCGGCAGCTCCTTGGCGAGCTCCACAGTCCCCTGACCCGGAGCACACTGGTCTACTGCGACAACATGAGTGCGGTGTACCTCTCAACCAACCCCGTTCAGCACCAGCGTGATAGACCTCGTTAACTCTTGTGCTTATCCATTAGGAATATGCTTAGTATCTACTTTAGAATATGCTTTACTTTAGCAACAACTTGGCAGCCAAGTTTCCTGCCCTATATATGTATCCCTGTAGTTTCCTTTGCCTCTAAGGCTAATAGATCAGTTTTGCCCCAAATTACCTGCGTTAATTTCCGACAAATGGTATCTAGAGCCTAGGTTTCTTCCTGGTTCTTCCCATTCTTCCCTTCCCCATCCCAATCGACAGCCATGTCCCTCCACTCCTATTCCTCTTCCTCAAGCCGTTCCACCACATCCAGCGGGAGGCGGCGGCTGCGCGGACCACCGAGCGACTGGAGCGCGCTCGGGCCGCAGCTGCGCGCCCTGCGGCGGAGCTCGAGGCAGAGAGGCGGAAAAGGGTGGCGGACCAGCGGGCGGCGGCTGCTGCTCGCACGCAGCGCCTGGCAGCAGCACGGGCCGCGGAGGACGCCGCGGCCAAGGCTGCAGCTGCTGAGGCTGCGGCGGCGGAAGTCATCGCCTTGCGCCTGGAGGAGCCGCGGCGGGCAGCGGGCGTCGGCGCGGACGGACGCGACCGGGCGCACGTGCTCGCTACTGCGGGCTCTGTGGGCGCAGGTGAAGGCGGCCGTGCGGACGCGGGGATTGGAGGCGGACGCGCGGAGGCGGGCGCGCAGGGCGCGCGCGCGGAGGAGACGCGGGCGGCCACGACCTCGAGCGGGAGGACCTGCGCAGCCTCTGCGACCTCGAGCGGGAGGAGGATGTGCGCAGCCTCCGCAACCACGACTTCGACGTAGGCCGCGACGGACGCGAGCGGCCGCATCCAGGCGCCGCTGTGGGCCGCGCCCGGCTGGGCGGCGCTGCTACACACGATTTCGACCGGGAGCTCGGTGGCCGCGGCTTCGGCTGGGCTGGACGCGAGGATGACTGGGAGGATCGCGCAGCCCGCGACGCCAACCACTGGCTCTTGCGCGAGGAGCGTGACGCGCAGGCGCGTGCCTTCGGCCGCGACCGCGACGCAGCAACCGCTCGGGACCCGTGCATCCAGCCCGCGCTCGAGGAGCAGCGCAGGCGCGAGCGGGCCGAGCAGCTGGAGGCACAGCGAGGGATGCGGGCGCGTGATGCTCGAGCGCGGCTCGCACACGGCCCGTACGGACGCGAGCTGAATGCCTCCGACGGCCGCGAGCTGGTCTGATGGGACGCTGGTGCACGCAGCCCTCACAGGCGACGCGCCTCCCCTTCTCCAGAGCGGCGCCGTGGTCGCCGTGGCCGGCCGGGGTCTCCTCCACTCGTCCAAACCATCGTCAAGGACGTCGGTGCCGGCAGCGGCTGGCCTATGCTCACCAAAACCAACTTCAACGAGTGGTCGATGGTGATGAAGGTCAAGCTGTAGGCGCGCCACATGTGGGACGCGGTACGGTACGGCGACGACAACTTCACCGAGGATCGGCGGGCGATGGAGGCACTCCTCGCCGCTGTACCGGTGGAGATGCAGACCACCCTTGCGGACAAGGAGACCGCCAAGGATGCTTGGGACGCCATCACCACGGCGCGCATCGGCAGCGACCACGCGCGTCGATCCACGCTGCGGCGGCTGCGGAAGGAGTGGAGGGACATGACCTTCAAGCCCGGTGAGGACGTCGAGGACTTCGCCATCCGCCTCACCACTCTGCAGCAGCAGCTCCTGCGGTACGACGACACCAAGTTCGATGAGGAGGCTGTTGATTCTCCGCGTCGTCCCCGACAAGTACAAGCAGGTTGCTTTGTCGATCGAGATCCTACTGGAGTTCACCTCGCTGACGATCGAGGAGGTGACGGGTCGTCTCAAGGCCATCGACGAGCGCTGGAAGGCTTCCTCGCAGCCGACCAACACTGGTGGCAAGCTTCTCTACACCGAGGAGCAGTGGCTCGCTCGGCAGAAGGAGCGGACGAAGGGCGAGGCTGCACCGTCGTCGAGCACTCGCAAGCGCCGGCCGCGCAAGCGGGACAAGGCTCCCCAGGCCCGTGGTGGCGCTCCTGACGGCGCTGATGGCGAGCGCAAGGCGAACCAGGACGACATCTGCAAGAACTGCGGCAAGACCGGCCACTGGGTCAGGGACTGCCGGCAGGCGAGGCGCGGCGGTCAGGCTCACGTCGCGCAGGCACAGGAGGGTGATGAGCCGGCTCTGTTCTTCATCCACAGGGACATTGAGCTGTGCTCCTCTCCTGCGCCGCCCATAGGCGCGCTCCTCCACCTCGACGAGCCGCGCGCCCACGCCTTCCTCGGCTCCACCAGCGACGACAAGATCGACGACTGGTACCTCGACTCAGGCGCCACCCATCACATGACCGGGCGGCGGGAGTTCTCTGACTTGGACTCCGGCGTGCGAGGCTCCGTCAAGTTCGGGGACGCCTCCGCCGTAGAGATCAAGGGAGTCGGCTCGGTCGTGTTCACCGCCAAGACCGGCGAGCACCGGCTACTCACGGGCGTGTACTACATCCCCGCGCTGAGGAACTCCATCAGCTTGGGACAGCTGGATGAGAACGGCTCGCGCGTGGAGATCGAGCACGGGGTGCTGCGCATTTGGGACCGCAGTCGCAGGCTCCTCGCCAAGGTGAACAGAGGGAGGACTCGCCTCTACGTTCTTCACGTGCAGGTGGCGCAGCCCCTCTGTCTTGCTGCCCGCCGCGACGACGACGCGTGGCAGCGGCACGAGCGCTTTAGGCACCTCAATTTTGAGGCCCTGAAGCAGCTGGGCAGCAAGGAGATGGTGCGGGGGATGCCGCGCGTCGACCACGTGGAGCAGTTCTGCGACACCTGCGTCGTCACCAAGCAGCGCCGGCTTCCCTTCCCTCGCCAGGCGAGCTTCCGGGCCAAGGAGAAGCTGGAGCTTGTACATGGCGATCTTTGCGGCCCTGTGACCCCTGCTACACCTGGAGGACGGCGCTACTTCCTCCTCCTCGTCGACGACGTGTCCCGCTTCATGTGGGTTGTCCTTCTCGACACCAAGGGGGCAGCTGCGGACGCCATCAAGCGCCATCAAGCTGCTGCCGAGAAGGAGTGCGGCCGCAAGCTTCAGGTGCTGCGCACGGACAACGGCGGCGAGTTCACGGCGGCTGAGTTCGCGGCGTACTACGCCGACGTGGGGATCCAGCGCCACTTCTCCGCCCCGTACACCCCACAGCAGAACGGCGTCGTCGAGCACCGTAACCAGACAGTGGTGGCCACTACCCGCGCCCTCCTCAAGTAGAGAGGGCTGCCGGCGATCTACTGGGGAGAGGCGGTGATGACCGCTGTCCACGTCCTCAACCGCTCGCCCACCAAGGCGCTTGACGACAAGACGCTGTACGAGGCCTGGCACAGGCGCAAGCCGACGGTCAGCCACCTTCGCGTCTTCGGGTGCCTCGCGTTCGCCAAGGAGCTCGGCCACGTCGGCAAGCTCGACGACCAAAGTGCACTTGGAGTCTTCATCGGCTACGCAGAGGGCGTCAAGGCCTATCGCATCCTCGACCCCGCGACACAGCGCGTCCGCATCTCGCGTGACGTCGTGTTCGACGAGGGACGAGGCTGGACATAGGACAAGGCGGTACCGGCCACGCCCCACGCTTCGCCACTTGCGGCACCGGCTACATCCCACTCTGCACCACCGGTCGTTCCTGGTTCGCCAGCACCGGTTGCTGGATCTCCAGCACCAGCTCCTGCATCTCCGGCACCGGCCACTCCACGCTCTCCTGCACCGGCGGCCACACCACCGGGATCGGCCACAGCAGCTCCGGTCCACGATGAGCAGCGCTCGGTGGAGTTCGCCACTCCGCTGACTGACGATGAGGACTGCGTCGACGCCTACCACGACGACAAGCCCCTGCGCTACCGCACCATGGACAACCTCCACGGCGAGTTGCCCGTCCCTGGACTGGTGCAGCACGACTTCGAGGGGGAGCTGCACTTGGCGCATGACGACGACGAGCCCCGCTCCTTCGCTGAGGCGGAGGGAGATGCAGGCGCGCCGCGATGAAGCAGGAGATGGACGCCGTCGAGCGGAACCACACCTGGGAGCTGGCGGATCTTCCTGTCGGCCACCGCGCCATCACCCTGAAGTGGGTGTTCAAGCTCAAGAAGGATGAGGCTGGTGCTGTGATCAAGCACAAGGCACGACTTGTGGCACGCGGGTTCGTTCAGCAAAAGGGAGTCGACTTCGACGATGCGTTCACACCCGTCGCGCACATGGAGTTTGTTCGCCTGCTACTCGCTCTGGCAGCCCAAGAGGGATGGCACGTCCACCACATGGACGTCAAGTCTGCCTTTCTCAACAACGACTTGAAGGAGGAGGTCTACGTTCGTCAGCCGCCGGGTTTCATCATCCCCGGCAAGGAGAACAAGGTTCTTCGCCTGTGCAAGGCGCTCTACGGCTTGCGGCAGGCGCCTCGAGCTTGGAACGCCAAGCTGGACTCCACCCTCAAGCAAATGGGGTTTCAGTAGAGCCCACACGAGACTGCTATCTACCGGCGGGGCAAGGGTGGCAATGCCCTGCTGGTGGGCGTCTACGTCGACGACTTGGTGATCACTAGCACCAAGGAGGACGAGATTGAGGCATTCAAGGCGGAGATGAAGACCATCCTTCAGATGAGCGACCTGGGGCTCCTCTCTTTCTACCTGGGAATTGAGGTCCACCAGGACGGCTTCGGCATCTCCCTTCGCCAGACTGCCTACGCCAAGCGCATCGTCGAGCTAGGTGGGCTCACCGACTGCAACCCAGCCCACACTCCTATGGAGGAGAGACTGAAGCTGAGCCGCGACAGCACCGCAGAGGAGGTTGACGCCACGCAGTACCGGCGCATTGTGGGCAGCCTTCGCTACCTCGTCCACACGCGGTCGGACTTGGCGTTCGCCGTGGGCTACGTCAGTCGGTTCATGCAGCGACCGACGATGGAGCATCAGCAAGCCATCAAGAGGATTATTCGCTACGTTGCGGGTACCTCCGACTACGGCCTGCACTACTCGAGGTGCCCCGGTGCGGTGCACTTCATCGGGTACAGCGGCAGTGACCACGCCGGCGACATTGACACAAGCAAGAGCACCAGCGGGACTCTATTCTTCCTTGGCAAGTGTCTGATCAGTTGGCAGTCGGTCAAGCAGCAGGTGGTGGCTCTGTCCAGCTGCGAGGCAGAGTACATCGCAGCCACTACCGCTTCGACTCAGGCCATCTGGCTCGCTCGGCTGCTCGGCGATCTCATTGGCAGAGATGCAGCACCAGTCATCAGGGTGAGGTATCACTTCATCAGAGACTACCTAGGTAAGGGGAGCATCAAGACTGGCTACATCAACACGCAAGACCAGCTTGCTGATTTCCTGACCTAGTCCCTTGGGCGAGTCAAGTTCCAGGAGCTCCGTGCCAAGATTGGGATGGTCCAGGTTGCCCAGAAGCACACACACAAGACTTAGGGGGAGATTGATAGACCTCGTTAACTCTTGTGCTTATCCATTAGGAATATGCTTTACTTTAGCAACAACTTGGCAGCCAAGTTAGCTTTTGCAACAGCTTCTTGGCAGCCAAGTTTGCTGCCCTATATATGTATCTCTGCAGTTTCCTTTGCCTCTAAGGCTAATAGATCAGTTTTGCCCCAAATTACCTGTGTTAATTTCCAACACAGCGGACCAAGCATGTGGAGATCGACCTCCGCTTCGTCCGCGATCGGGTGGCCATCGGCGATGTTCGGGTCCTCCATGTCCCGACCACTTCACAGTTCGCCGACATCTTCACCAAGGGCCTCCCGTCCTCGACGTTCTCCGAGTTTCGCTCCAGCCAACATCACTTGTGGCTAGTAGAGTCTGTGGGGGGCTCGTGTGTTGTTGTGCTTTTTGTGCTCAGTCTTGAAACTCCGCTGCGTCGGTAGTTCAGACTGCGGGGGGTGTTGGAGTATATGAGTTTAGGCTTATTAGGCCCATGTAATAGTGACTATATTGCTACCCTCCTAGGGTTAGCCCATAAATCCAATGACTCTTTCCAACAGTATTGTCTTTGACATTATAGTTTTTTAAGGGAATTTCATATTTTATACTTGTTCATACCATCACACTGATCAGGATGCCGTAGGAAACATGATACTTGACTGCAATGGTGGCATAGAGGAAGGACGACCAGCGAGTAAAATTAGGGTGCTTCAACTCGAGGGTGATCGGCACATGGGACTTGACTGAAATGGTGGCGTAGGGAGGAGAAGGCAGTCGGTGCCAATCCATATGTAGAGGAGTCGGTGAGGGCAGGAGCTGTGCCGTTGGAGAGGGAGAGAGAGGTCATGGTGGTGGAGGCAGAGGAGGGCGCGACTAGGGAGGGGGCGCAGCAGTAGGAGGAAGCGGTGGGCGAGTGGACCTAGGCCTAGTCTTCTAATACCATGAAGAAAGGTATGGGAATCACACCACACACCCAATGTGGGGGGTGCTGGATATATATATAGCCACAGTCAAAGTTACAATAGGAAACTAGGCTATGATTGATCCCAATGGATCCTGTCCCAAAATACATGATCCTGATTGGATCCTTTCCTAATATACAAGATCTTTCCTAATAGACATGATCCTGATTGGATCCTTTCCAAACAGTTCCTAACTAGCAATTAAGTGTGTATAGAGTAACCTAAAATGCACTCAACAAATCTCAGCACAAACAACTGCAACTTCACCCTATATCTCATAATTACAGGCATTATTACCTCCATCTCCTGCCTCAGAGTTTCTACCAGATCGTGGTGCAACATATCCTATTCGATGAGCATTCCCAGACCTATCAGAAAGAAACAGAGGAAAAGGAATGTTGAGAATCAGACTGATACTTCATACAACTGTGCTGAAAGAAGCCCAAACAAGCAAGTATTAAGGACTTTTGGAATTCTCCAGGCACAGTAAAAAATTGGCACCCAATTTTGCACTACATTGCCATGATCTGGCCAGTAAACACTAAACAGGCAGTGTCAGGCAACCCAACAGTTGGAATGGACCCAAATGATCTCAGGAAATGGTATGGTAGGAATCATAGGCCCACCCTTACTATCAATATATCATTACGAAAAAAAAGAGAGATGAATGAAGACAAATGAAAACAGAACAGACCAGTAATCCTTCTGCATTTGAACTAATCGTGCTTCAAGTCTTGCTAGAAGTGTTGTCCGCTCGAAGTCTTGCTTATCATGAGCTGGTTCAATGAAGTTTGCCTCAAGTACACCTGCAGTGTAATTGATCATTACTAGACTTTGAGATCAACAGACAATAAAAAAGACTAAAGAAAAGAAAGCATGGAAAAGGGACTACCTATGACACCACGACCACCACTTCCAGCAGCAGTCCACACTCTCCAGAAAGGCTAAAAACACACTTATGTTAACTAACTAATCAGTGAACATCATGCGAAGTAGTACCGAGAGTATACCAGAAATAATACTCAAATGGCACCCTACTTCACAGCAAAAGGACGATAAAGATGGAACAATCAGTTTATGAAGAAATGGCATATATGCTACCATGAATTCAGTTCGAGGTGGGAGACTTATTTGAATCTTTTAAGGATCTTTTTCCTTATAAAAAATGCCACATGTCATTGACAAGTTTGATGGCATAGATGAAAAATGCCACACAAGTGGTGGTATGCATGAAAATTGCTCAATACTGATAACAAACCAAGGATATGTTCCACCAGCAATCCAACATAGTATCCATTGATATGACAGAGACATACAAGAGGGGTAAAGCAATAGTTACAGTGGCAGCTGGACTACAAAAATTGCAGCTAATATGATCGCACACAAGAAAATAAATATTATACAGTAAACTTCAAAACTACACTAAGAGCAATTACTTTTGATTTGGGTGCTCCCCCCTACTTTTGTTGGCCCAACTTTTCTCTTCTACTCCAACAGCAGCACCCCATTTTAAGCCCACAAATCTATTTCGGGACATAGTGACAAACGGGACCCGCTCATCATTCTCTTTTCCTTTTCTTTCTCCTTTGCGCGAGCAGGGCGCGGACACGAAGAACGGAGAGCGAGCACGGCTCAGGCTCTGCCGAAGGGAGGGGAGGAGATCAGCCGCAGGCCCTGCCAAAGGGAGGGGTGGGGCCAACAGAGGGATGCCGCCGCGTCCGCGCCGCACCTAGCGATGGGGGCTCAAGTAGGGGCCCTGCTGGAGTTGCTCTAAGGTAGTAAAACAGATATGACAAAACTATATTAAGATTTCATTTCACAAAGTAATACTTGTATTGTCATATTGTGTCAACTACACATTTATAGTTTTCGCATGAAATACAACACTTTTATAAACCCTCACGCCATCAGGCGATGCAGATTAACTATTAGAGATATGTACAACCTAACACATATATATAATGTCATCCCCTCTCCCCGGATTGGATGAGAGGTGTTCCATAATTCTCTACATGGTATCAAGAGTTTGGGTCCCCTTCCGGTTCCCTCTGCCCTAGCTTCACTCACATGCCGCCGACTCTATGGCTGCGCGGCCACTCAACTCAGAACGCCCTTGCACGCAATCTCCCCACCACGCGTGATCTCCCTTGCACGTGTGCGTATCTCTGCTCCATGTGCGTCCTCTGATGGTATATTACTCACCCACCTCCCTCATTCATCTATCACTGATTCACTATGCACAATGGTCACTCCATTCCTGTTCTCAGTCGTGGCACTTCCATCCTTCCTACAGCTGACACCTACCTCCACAATGTTCTTGTTGTCCCTACCCTTGTGCGCAGTCTTCTGTCTGTTCATCAATTAACACGTGATACTAATTGCTCCATTGAATTTGACGCTTTTGTTTTTCTGACAAGGATCCATAGACAGGACAAGGTTGGCTGCGAGTGACGGGGCCAACGACGACGGCTAGCAACAGCTTCGGCATGCGGCGATGTGACGTGCACGGCAAGGTGAAGCCCTGTTCCGTCTGCCCGGCCGGAGGGGGTGGGGGCCGACGCAGCTATGCGGCTGCTCGTGCAGCCGGCGCGTCGATGCCCCTCTGGAAGGGCTTCTACGGGATGGAAGGGCAGCGACGACGGCGGGGACAGCATGCAATGACCTGAGGTCCTGGCTTGGCGCACTGTTGGGGGATATTTGGGCGAAAGCCTCAGCGACGGTGACGCTCGTGGGCGCCGCTTCCCCTGCTGAGGGCGTCGCATTCCCTAGCACTGTCTTCTACGGGCGAAAGACCGGTCCATCTCGGACGAGCGATGGTGGCGTCCTTAACGTCACTCCCTTCCTGAAGGCGTCGTTTTTGAAGTTCGTCTCGGCCATGACATCACCTTCGGTTGATGCTCTTCATTTCTTGGCACCCGATATGCGTGTGGAGGGGGATTTGCAGCGTGAAGTCAGAGCTGCTACGTCAGGGGATGTGGCTCGGCAACGATGACATGAGGCGAATCCCCCCCCCCCCTCCCTCTTTGTCGATTGGACTGTTTCGGAGGTCAGGCAAAAGTCGGGGGCGAGGTGGAGGATCAAGGTCGGAGCTGCTCTTTTGTTTGAGCCCGGCAACGATAACCTGTTGTGACCTTTCGCTTTGGGTCGTCTACCTGTTTTCGTTAGGTTCGTCTGGGGTTTGCCATTAGAAATCGAAGCTGCTGGCTGCTTTGCAATCATGCTCAGCAACAATGACTCATGGCAGTTTTGTGCTCTTCCGCGTAGGCATGGGTGGGTTGGCCCTTCGTGTGTCATGTGTTGGCATCATGTTTGGCTACACTTCTTGTACATATAATTCATTCGTCTTAATTGAGCGGCAGAGCTCCTGCCTTTATTTAAAAAAAAAATCCTTCACTGCAATAGCCACGGAGACCTCTACACCATCTCACAAGCTTCACCATGCATCGCCACTAGTTCCAGCCTTGTTGTCTCGTCCACCTTGTCGCATAACCGCTTGGGTCATACGGGTGCCTCCGCCATCGCTTCTCTTCAAAACATGTCGATTATCATGTGTAATAAAGCAGCATGATCCTTGTGTCAGCTTGGCAAACACACACGTCTGCCTTTTTGACTATGTCAGAACCATTTGCATTAGTTCATTGTGATGTATGGACCTCTCCAATTCTTAGTACTTTGGGTTACAAATATTATTTGGTCATGCTTGATGATTTCAGTCATTTTCGTTGGTCTTTTTCCGCTGTGTCAAAAATTCGAAGTCTATGGTCGTTTTGTCGATTTCGTTGCATACGCTCAGACTCAATTTGGTTCTGTACCTAAGTGCTACTGCTTTCAGGTTGACAATGGCATTGAGTTTCTTAATCATCATGTCTACCTTCTTGTAGAACTGCAGTATCCTGCTTCGACTCTGTTGCCCCTACACTTCTCCGCAAAATGGCAAAGCCGAACGTATGATCCAAGCCGTCAACAATACTGTTTGTACCCTCCTCTTCCATGCTTCCATGTCGCTGGTTTACTGGGCCGAGGCACTTGCCACAGCCACTTATGTGCTTAATCGGCACCCCACCTCCATCGCAACAAAATCGCATACTAGCTCATTCATGGCTCCTTACCAGATTACTATCACCTGTGCTTTGTTAGAAGATAGATACAGGTTTGGAGCATTATATGTATCCCTGCAGTACCACTTTTGCCTTCAAGACTAATGGAATGAAATCTGAGATCTAGCCTCTAACACACGTATTGGATGTGAGGTGTTGCCTAATTCTCTAAATTTACAGAGAAAATTTTATCAAACTTAGTTTTGAAGCAGAGTGGCAACAGAAGTATAGTCTTGCAAGAAATAGTACTTAGTACAAGTGTATTTTTCTCAAACTGTAATTTTGTGACACAAAATGCCACTAAGGTGCTGTTTGGTTTGACACTAGCAGCTGTAACGCCAATGTAATCTGGTACCAGCGCTACCCGTTACAGTGGAACTAATAACACATTTGTTTGGTTTGCTTCAGGATCGATTGGAATGGAGATGAAAGAGGTGTCCTCCAGGAACAGCTGCGCCCCAGGCCCTGCTGGACGTCGCCGGAGGCTAAACCGCTGATGGAACTGGGCCACGCCCTTGTTAGCTGCTGTACCAGCAGCCCAGGGTGAGCAGACCCTGCTCACCTTCCCTCTCCCTCTCCCTTGAAGCAAGGTGGAAGAAGAGCCTTGAGCTCTCTGAACACACACAAACACACACTGCAATTTCAGTTTCAGCGTTGGCTGAAACTGAGAGCTGCTGCTGCTTCACTATGTGGTGGCCAAAAATGAACTACCTTCTCTATTGCATTAGGTACATATATATAGGTCTGCATAGTCGGTTCTGCTGCCCAACTTGCATCTCCTAGTAGCTGTGTAGCAGCTGTATACAAGCAAATACTAACTTGCCTACTTCTACCTCTACCTGGCTAGTAAATACTAACAGCAAAATCTAAATTGACTACTGCTACTACTAGCTGTCCTTATCTCATATCCTAAGAAACTTAAGGACTAAGCTATACTACTTGGTGTACAAGGAACCAGCAGCAGATTACTCAACAATTCTTCCCCTAATCCTGCTGCTAGCCCTTAACCTCAGCCATGCCAATCATCTGCCTCAGCTCCAGGAACCTGAGACGCCCGAGTGACTTGGTGAGAATGTCAGCGAGCTGCCGACCGGTTTCGACGAACTCGATGACAAGCTGTCCTCCATCGACGCAATCCCGAAGGAAATGGAACTTCATGTCGATGTGCTTGCTCCTGTCGTGGAGGACGGGGTTCTTTGCCAGCGCAATCGCCGGCTGGTTGTCCATCTTGAGTGCCGGCGGCTGAGCTTGAACTCCGGTGAGCTCTGTCAGCAGCCGGCGCAGCCAGACCACCTGGCACGCCGCAGTGGCTGCTGCCACATACTCTGCCTCGCACGTAGACAGAGCAACCATCTTCTGCTTCAGCGACTGCCAGGCGATCGGCGCACCGCCGAGGAAGACAAGCACACCAGAAGTGCTCCGCCTCCCGTCCACATCGCCCGCCATGTCCGCGTCGCTGAACGCCGTGATCCCCGGCGCACCCTCCTTGGTCTTGGGCGGAGCCTCGCTGAACACCGTCAGCTGTAGGCTGCCGTGCTTGGGGAAGACGATCCCCAACTCCATCGAGCCCTGGACATAGCGAAGCAACCGCTTGACCGCCGTCCAGTGATCCTCCCTTGGATCCTCCATGAATCTGCTCACGTAGCCCACCGCGAACGCTATGTCCGGTCGCGTGTGCGTGAGCCAGCGCAGCCCGCCGACGATACTCCGGTAGAGCGTAGCATCCACCTTCGCCGCCGTGCTCTCCTTGGAGAGCTTGATGCGCTCCTCCATTGGCGTGGCCACAGCCTTGCAGCCCGCCATGCCTGCCCGCTCCAGCAGCTTCTGCGCGTAGGCGCGCTGCCCGAGCTTGATGGCGTCCGCCCCCTGCTTCATCTCGATGCCGAGGTAGTAGGATAGCGCTCCCAGGTCGCTCATCCTGAACCTGGCGGCCATCTCTTCCTTGAAGTCGGCGATGTCCTGTGCACGCGCGCCGGTGACGATGAGGTCATCCACGTACACCCCGATGATGAGATGCTCCTTCCCCCGTCGGCGGGTGTACAGGGCGTGCTCCGTGGCACACCGCGTGAAGCCGAGCTCCGCCATGGTGGCGTCGAGCTTCACGTTCCACGCTCGCGGGGCCTGGCGTAGCCCGTAGAGCGCCTTCCTTAGCCGCAACACCTTGTGCTCCGCTCCCTTGACGACGAAGCCCGGCGGCTGCTTGACGAAGACTGTCTCCGCCAAGTCGCCGTTGAGGAAGGCAGACTTGACGTCGAGGTGATGGACCTGCCAGTCCTTGGCCGCTGCAAGCGCGAGGAGGAGCCGCACCGACTCCATGCGCGCCACTGGCGCGAAGACCTCCTCGAAGTCGACCCCTTCACGCTGTACGTACCCACGGGCAACGAGCCTCGCTTTGTGCTTCACCACGGCGCCGCGCTCGTCCCGCTTCACCTTGAAAACCCACTTGAGTCCGATCGGCCGACAACCCGCCGGCAGATCGACCAAGTCCCAGGTCCCGTTGTCCTCGATTGCCTTCATCTCCTCCAGCATCGCCTTCCGCCACGTTGCGTCGCGCTCCGCAACGGCAAACGTGGCCGGCTCCTCTGCACTCGTCAGAAGCAGAGTAGGGTCGTCATCGAGCACCCGCGCCGCCAGTCCGGGCACCGCCGCATCACTCACGACGTTGTCTATGCGGCGGAACCGCACCTCCTCCCCTTCATGGAACGCGTCCACAAACTCCGAGATGTTGGATGGAGGGGTGGCATATTCGATCGTCGTCGCCGTTGCCGGTGTCCCTTGTTGCGGCGAAGCAGGGGACTGCTCTGCCATTTGTCCTGGCGAGCCATGGGACCCTGCTCCGAGCGGACTAGGTGGCTCCACCACCTCTGCCGTCGCAGGTTCCTCTGCTTCCGCTTCCCCGGTCACCGGTGCCTCCACAACATCGCCGTGTCGACGGACCACCAGCTGCTCCATGACGAACGAGTCGCAAAGCCCGCCGCCTTGCTCCACCCCTGCTTCCGGCCTATCCCAGCTCCACGACGCCGCCTCGTCGAAGATGACGTCCCGGGACACCACCACCTTGCCGCCGACCGGATCATAGAGGCGATACGCCTTGGATCCATCCTCGTAGCCCAGGAACACCATGCGAGTGCTCCTGTCCTCCAGCTTGCCGAGGCCCGGCTTGGTGGCCTTCACATGGCCGATGCAGCCGAAAGTGCGCAGGTACGAGACATTGGGCTTGTGCCCGTGCCACGCCTCGTACGGTGTCATCCCCTTCAGAGCTTTGGTCGGTGATCGGTTGAGGATGAACACGGCGGTGGTGACTGCCTCACCCCAGAACGCCGCCGACATCCTTTTCGCCTTCATCATGGACCTCGCCATGCCCACAATGGTCTGGTTCCGGCGCTCCACCACGCCGTTCTGATGCGGTGAGTAGGGAGCCGTGAGATGGCGGCCCACTCCTTCCTCGGCGCAGTACTCGGCGAATTCCACCGCCGTGAACTCGCCGCCACGATCTGTCCGCAGCACCCGCAGCCGCTTCCCCGATTCCGCCTCCGCCCGGGCCTTGAATGCCTTGATCGCGTCCGCGGCGTCGCTCTTGCTCGTCAGGAGCTGCAGCCACATGTACCGGCTGCAGTCATCCACGAGCAGGAGGAAGTACCGGCGTCCTCCATGTGTGGCCGGCGTGATTGGCCCGCACAAGTCCCCATGGACCAGTGCGAGTGGATCAGCCGCCCGGTACTTTGCCGCCTTTGGAAACGGCAGCCGCTTCTGCTTCCCTGCTAGGCAGCTGTCGCAGAACTCGCCGGCGTGCTTTATCTCCGGCAGCCCGACCACCATCTTGCTGAGGCGGCCCAGAGCGTCGAAGCTCAGGTGGCCGAACCGGCCATGCCACAACCAGGGCTCCTCCGTGCACGCCGCCGCCAGGCACACGGGCTGCTCCACCTTCAAATCCAGCAAGTAGAGGCGGTTCCGGGAGCGCGTTACTTTGGCGAGAAGACGCCGCTCCTTGTCCTTGATCCGCAGCACGCCATGGCGGATCAGGACCTCCGCACCATGTTCGTCCAGCTGCCCTAAGCTGACGATGCTTGAGCGCAGCTGCGGGATGAAGTAAACATCCGTCAGCGCGCGATGCTCCCCGTTCCGGCATCGGAAGACAACGGTGCCTTGGCCGCGGATGTGAACCCGCGAGCCATCTCCGAACTTGACCGTCCCGGTCTTGCTCTCATCGAGGTCGGAGAAGACGGCCCTGCTCCCCGTCATGTGGTTGCTGGCCCCTGAGTCGAGGTACCACCTCTGCTCCAGCTCATCCCTGACAGCGCCAAGTTGGACCTGCGCACGCGGCTCGTCAAGGTGGACGGCCTGCGTCGCAGTCCTCTGCTCTGCTTCCGCCTCCTCTGCTTCGCCATCCTGCAGCGCGCAGTACTCACCCATCAAGAGCGCGTGCTCGTCATCGCTGTCGTCTTGAGCAAGGTGTGCCTCCTCCTTCTTCTCCGGCTTCTTCTCTGGGCACTCCCGCGCCCAGTGTCCCACCTTCCCGCAACGTCGGCAGGCGTTCGGGTCGGTGTAGCGCTTCTTCTTCTTCTTGTCCGCCGGTGCCTTGCCACGCTGCTTGCTGCCCTCGCCGCTGCGGTCACCACCGCCCCGGCTGGAGGAACCTTCCCTGGACCTGCGCTTCTCTTTCATCCGCGCTGTCCACTCCTCCTCCGTCAGCAGCAGCTGGGACTTCACCTTCTCCGCCGGTGCGCGGTCCTCCACCGCGCGCAGCCGCCCAGTCACATCCTCGAGCGACAAAGTGGACAAGTCCAGCATCGTCTCGATGGACAAGGCAAGCTGGGCGTACTTGGCTGGCACGACGCGCAGCAGCTTGGCCACGACGTCCTCGTCGTCGATCGGCTTGCCATACGTGGCCAGCTGACCCGCCAACGACTGCAGACGCAGCGCGAAGTCCTCCACCGTCTCCCCGGGCTTGAACCGGAGATCGTCGAACTCTCTCCGCAGCTGCTGCGCCTTCGCCTTCTTGGCTCGATCCGAGCCAACGCGGAGCGATGCAAGCATCTCCCACGCCTCCTTGGCTGTATCCTTCCGGCCAAGTGCCTCATGGTACTCGCTGGGTGTAGATGCCATGAGCGCCTCCATGACGCCCACCTCCGCCTCCTCACCGGCGTTCCCGGTCTCCACAGCCGCCCACCACTTGCGTGCGCGCAGCTTCCACTTCATGTGGACAGCCCACTCGCCGTAGTTGGTGCGGGTGAGCATCGGCCAGGAGCTGGCTCCGCCGAACTCCCGCACCGTGCGTATCTCCATCTGCGGCTGGACGACTGGGGACTCTGGGGACTCCTGCGGCTTCTTGCCGTCGCCGACGCCAGGCTTCCCACCGCTCGTATCCATCGCCGGCGGTTAAGCGCAGCGACGTGTACAGGCTCCGATACCACTTGTTAGCTGTTGTACCAGCAGCCCAGGGTGAGCAGACCCTGCTCACCTTCCCTCTCCCTCTCCCTTGAAGCAAGGTGGAAGAAGAGCCTTGAGCTCTCTGAACACACACAAACACACACTGCAATTTCAGTTTCAGCGTTGGCTGAAACTGAGAGCTGCTGCTGCTTCACTATGTGGTGGCCAAAAATGAACTACCTTCTCTATTGCATTAGGTACATATATATAGGTCTGCATAGTCGGTTCTGCTGCCCAACTTGCATCTCCTAGTAGCTGTGTAGCAGCTGTATACAAGCAAATACTAACTTGCCTACTTCTACCTCTACCTGGCTGGTAAATACTAACAGCAAAATCTAAATTGACTACTGCTACTACTAGCTGTCCTTATCTCATATCCTAAGAAACTTAAGGACTAAGCTATACTACTTGGTGTACAAGGAACCAGCAGCAGATTACTCAACAGCCCTGCAGTCCCCGTGGCTGCTGCAGCTACTCCCACAGACACGCCGCCGCCAATACCGCTGCAGCGGCCGCACACCGCGTACGAAGGCCCTGATGGCCTGATCCAGCCGTCACTGCAGCAGCCACACACTGCTTACAAAGGCCCTGATGACCTGATCCAGCCGCGGCAGCCATATCTGCGAGGACTGACTCCCTATTGGAGGATGGAAACTCGAACTTGAGCAGCCCCTCGCCTGAGCCTCACTTCACCAGAGAAAAGCGGCCAGAAGAGAGCCATCGCCATTGCAGATCACCGGAGGCAACAAGAAGACGCGGCGGCGGGCGTGACTTGCGAACTTTCAGACGGCATGACCACTGTCATACGCCTAATGAGAGGCCCAAATCCCCGCCTGATAGGCCCCAGCCCGGCCCAGCAAGCCGCCTTAGCAGGGGCGGCCTGCTTCAAGCACGCCCTGTGGCGGGGGTGGGGGGCGGGGGGGGGGGGGGGGGGGGGGGGCGCGGCAGCAGGAGGTGCGCGGCGCAGGGGGCGCCGCCGCCTGCCTCCCCTCCACCGGTGGAATCAGAGTCGGATTCGGATTAGGAAAATAAAAGAATAAATTAGGGAGTTGGAATAGATTAGGAAAAGGGAATCCGGAGGTATAAGGAATTCTCTTTTAGTTTGCTTGGCTTGCAAGTCCACTAGGGACTATAAATATAGGGGTATGTACTCCCTCAAGACTTAATAAAGAATTAGGGTTCGTCCCTTTGCTCCATGCTCTCCTACCTCCCTGCAGTCGCCGCCCTGCCCCTGCCCTCTCGCGTACGCTGCACCAGCAGGGCCACCCCCCCCCCCCCCCCCCCCGCTCCCCGGGCCGCCCCGACTTCCTCCCTCACCGGCCGCCGCCTCACACCTGGTATCTGGAGATCAGGTGATCTCCATGGGTACCAATGGGAACGCCACCGACCTAAAGGCCCTCTTCGACACCGTGACGGCCGACATCACCAAGCGCTTCGACATCATCACCGCCAACTTCAAGAACCTAGACGGCCACCTGAAGGCCATCGAGACGCGCAAACCGGAGGACGACGCTGAGGCCAAAGCCCGCAAGGAGCAAGCTCGAGAAGGACGTCCCCGCCGCCATGGAGCAAGCGGGGCGCGACTACCTCAAGCAGCACAAGGCGAAAGCGCCATCATCTGCAGTCCCAGAGATTGTAGATGAGTTGGAGGCGACAATCTTCGACGACATCTTTCGTCCTCCCCAACCAACGGCGACTGCACCACCACCACCCCTGCCAAACTACGATCTACCCCCACCATACCCGTACAACGGGCCGCAACCCGGTGCCTTCCCCTGCCTAACGCCGAAGCACCACAAGCTCGTCTTCCCCACCTATGACGGGAAGAGCGATCCGCTGCCGTGGATCAACAGGTGCGAGCAATTCTTCAGCGGCTAGAAGACACCACCTCAGGAGCAGGTCTAGTACGCAGGCTACCACCCCACTGACGGTGCACAGCAGTGGTACATGCGCCTCAAACAGGATAGGGACGTCTCAGATTGGACGTACTTCGCGAATTGCGTCAACAAGCGCTTCGGACTTCCGGCTAGGCGAAACCCCCTCGGCGAGCTCACGTCCCTTCGCAAGACGGGCTCCGTCGACGACTACACCGAGCGCTTCCAGGCCCACATGGCTCGTGTCGGGCTCCTCGACGAGCGGCAACAGATCAACATCTACACCGCCAGCCTCCTAGAGCCCCTGAAAACGGATGTCGAGCTCCAGAACCCCTAGGATCTGGAGATGGCCATCAACTTGGCTAAGGCATACGAGCGGCGCCTCGCAGTCGTCCTCGACTCCACCAAACAGCAGGCCAAGCCGACGAGACAGCTGCCTTCTCCTCGGGCACCCGCGGCCGCTACTACACCGACACCGACACCCGCGACACCAACCTCGACTCGCCCGTTCAAGCGTCTGACGGCGGAAGAGATGGCTGAGCGACGATGCATGGGTCTCTGCTTCAACTGCGACAAGCCCTTCTCACACGGTCACAAGTGCAAGCACCTCTTCGACATCACCATCGTCAACTACGACCCTGAAGTAGAAGACGTCAACAACACTCTGATGATGGCCATCGGCAAGCAACAGGCATCTGTGCCAGGTAACCCACCCATGTACCCAGTAGGTGTCATCAATGGAGCAGAAGTTCACATTCTAGTGAACTCGGCCACGACGCACAACGTCATCGACATCAACTCCACCTGTCTGCTGGGGCTTCCGGAGCACCGCATCGACACCATTGTCATAGTGGGAAGCGACAATGAGGTGCCTTGCCGCGCAGCAACCTTCGCCGTGCCTCTACGTATCGACGACGAGATCTTCAACATCAACGCCTTCCTCCTGAACCACGGACGGACTTCTACATCATCCACGGCTACATCGGCAACCTGCTCTACAGCTTCGAGTTCGCGCCAGAACACACCCGACAGAACATGATCAAGAACAACCCCACACTGGGACGGCATACAATACGTCTGGAGGCCATCCTACCATGACAAGCAACTCCACCAAATGGCACGAACGGCTGGCTATGGCATCAACACGTGGACGCGCTGATCGGAGAAGGGGGGATGTCATACACCTAATGAGAGGCCCAAATCCCCGCCTGACAGGCCCAGCACGGCCCAACAAGCCGCCTTAGCAGGAGCGGCCCACTTCAGGCACGCCCTGCGGGGGGCGCGGCGCAGGGGGCGCCGCCGCCTGCCTCCCTTCCACCGGTGGAATCAGAGTCGGATTTGGATTAGGATGAGGAAAATAAAAGAATAAATAGGGAGTTGGAATAGATTAGGAAAAGGGAATCCGGATCTATAAGGAATTCTCTTTTAGTTTCCTTGGCTTGCAAGTCCACTAGGGACCATAAATATAGGGGTATGTACTCCCTCAAGACTTAATAAAGAATTAGGGTTCGTCCCTTTGCTCCCTGCTCTCATACCACCCTGCAGCCGCCACCCTGCCCCTGCCCTCTCGCGCACGCTGCAACAGCAGGGCTGTCCGCCCCCCTGCTCCCCGCGCGGCAGCCCTAGGGCGCCGCCCAGCCGCCGCCGCCCTAACTTCCCCCCTCGCCGACTGCCGCCTCACAACCACTTTTGTAGATTGCAGCCGCGGGTAAGAGAATCCAGTGGGACCAGAGTCACCGTCGGAGTAGTAGATTGCTGCCACATGCGGCCTTGCGAGTCGCAAGTGAGAAGGCGTCAACGTGGTGGAAGCAAGAAGAGGGAGCGGACGAGCGATAAGCGGGATTTGATAACCCTGGCTTGGGAGCGGGATCAAAATTGTATGGGGCGGTAATCGTTCACTAGGTGATCTATTACGGACCGATGGAACCAAACAGGAAGCAATGCTAATTGTTCACACCGTAAACGGATGACGGACAAAAAGTGACTAAGCAAGCAGCACCTAAAATGAGTTTTGCAAAAATGATGCTTGGAAGTATTAGTATTGTGCACAAAATTGGCTATAGAACACTGAAAGTGAACTCTCTTGGATAGCAGACATGCAAAATGAAGTAATTTGCTGGTCGACATTCGTCAAACTTGTCGATAGACACTATGCATAATAAAAAAATACAAAATAGATATAAAATCATATAAGTGCCCAAAAATTATACTATAAAATCTTCTACACTCTATATTATGAGAACTACATGGTAAAATATTGTTTTACACTAAAATAACTATTTTGCCCCTCTTCATAAATAAACAAAGTTATACCACGGTTAATTTGTTCATATATTTGTAGGACACAAAATCTTAAAAAATTGTAGAATGGGTACATCACCAAATCATGACTATGCTAAAAATATCAGATCGAAATAAGAAAGTTTAATATATCAATTAAGCTTGACAGGAGATAAATCTATAGCTCAGTCATGCAAAATATTCCATTATAAACTTTATTATTTTGAGCTAATATTTTTATCATAGTCAAGATTTGGTCATGTATGAATTCCGTGATTTTTTTTCAATATTTTTAGTGTCTTACAAACATATTAACAAATTAACCATTGTTAACTTTGTCTATTTATGAAGAGGGGTAAAATGGTCATTTCAGTGCAAAATAATATTCACCATGTAATTCTCATCATGTAGAGTGTAGAAGATTTCATAGTATAATTTTCAGGCACTTATATGATTTTATATCTATGTTGTAAAAATATTTTATTGCGCACGGAGAGTGTCCACCAGCAATCTACTTCATTTTGCATGTCCACCAACAAAGAGAAGTCACTTTCAGTGTCCTCTAGCCAATTTTACTATTGTGAAATGTCACTCTTCAACATTTATATTCCATAAGAAAATAAGTACCTTTATCAAACGGTTCTTGTGGTATACATTAAATCCTTGAACGTCAATGTGATGTTTTGCATCTTTGACAAACCCAATTGTTACATCAGCTACCATCTGCGCCAAAGATCACTAAGTTGCAAAAACATCTTGGGATTAAGAAACGGTTTTGGGTCATAGTTGTTTACATTTGAATCCTTTGGATGTCCATTAGGTGCCACAGGCCTGTATGTGACCTCTTTCTTCAGCATCATATCAGTCACAATATTATGGTGCTCAATCTCTTTTCCACACAAATTCATTTGGAAGTAAGTCGGAAGTCGCAAATACAAAATTGATGCATAACTCTGCAAAAAAATTAAAAGTCATTCTCAGTAAACACAGCTAAATGGAACACCTATTAGGACTGACAAGCTAACATTATTTTGAATAACATGCACATAAATTATGATTTGTCAACCAAGGAAAATGCAAAGCAGGAAAGAAGTTCTGCATTGTAAGCGTGCACATAAACCAGCTTTAAGTACTAAACTCATGCTACTGTAAATACAATAATATTCTAGTCTAGATAAAACTGCATTAACTCTGTTTCAACCAAAAGCCAATAGGTGCTGCTTCTAAGCTATTATGCGAATAAAGCAATCCGCAATACTAAGGATTTTTCATGTTGTGAGGACTTTGAGTTCAGTTTAAGTATGCACACTGTTGGAGTATGTGTATTTAGGCCCATAAGGCCCATGTACTGTGTATATTGCTACCCTTCTAGGGTTAGCCCAATCAATCCAATCACTTAGTTCAGCATGGTATCGGAGCTAGAGTTTCCTCTCTCCTTCTCTCCCTCCTACCCACACCCCCTGCCAGCGGCCGCCGTCGCCAGCTACCATGGCTGGCAGCCACCCCTCCTCCCTCCTCTCCCTCCTTCCCCCCTCTTCCCTCTTCCTAGGCGCAAATCGTGGGCGCGCAGCCCGGCGGAGCCGCTGCGGCCCTGGCAGCCGCCACGGGCGCGGGCGCGGCCGCCGCGGGCGACGCTGCTGCGCACGCGGCCCGGCGTGCACGCGGGCGCCGGCGCAGGGTCCCTCGGCGCCTCCCTTGGCGTGGCTGCGGGCGCAGGAGCCCCTGTCAGCTACACAGGGGGTTGGTGCCGCCTTCGCCGCCGACGCGCACCCCCCCCCCCCCACCTCCTCCACCCGCGCCGCCGCCGGTGCCAACCCCCTCGATCTCCTCGTGTCGGCACCCGCAGCAAACTCAACCCTCGCCGCCGTACTCATCGCTGCCCAGGTCGCTGTCCTCGCTTGGGAGCGGGAGCGCGACGCGGCTGTTGCACTTGCTCGTCGCATCGCCGAGGCGAAGCACCTCCTCGCCTACCCTGACGTCGGTGCCACCTCTTCCGGTTCGCCGCGTCCCCGACCGTCGCCTCCGCCGGTTCTCTAGCCGGATCCAGCCGATCCGCTTGTGGCACAGCTCTACTACCAGGCCGGCGGCGTCCACAACATCCGGAACCTGGTCCGTATCGTCCTTGACCCCGAGTAGTCCTCCTACGCCCGCTGGCGGGACCTGGTCCTCACCCTCCGCTGCTACGCACTCGACGACCACGTCCTCCTCGACACACCGATCGTGGCTCAGACTCCCGCATGGCAGCGCCTCGACAGCATCTCCCTCGACCTCCACGACATCGTCCGCATACCTGGTGGCACCGCCCGCCGGGCTTGCCTGGCGCTCGAGGGCCAGTTCCTGGGCAATGCCGAGACCCGGGCTCTTCGTTTTGATGCGAGCTTCCGCACCTTCGTCCATAGGGACCTCTCCGTCGGCGAGTACAGCCGTCAGATGAAGGGTATGTCAGACTCTCAGTGACCTTGGTTAGCCAGTGGAGGACCGGATCTTGGTCCTCAACCTCTTGCGCGGCCTCAGCGACCGCTACGGCCACCTGCTGACCTAGATCACCCGGTAGCGGTCCTTCTCCTTCCTGCAGGTCCACGACGACCTTGTCATGGAGGAGCTCACTCAGGGCACCTTGCCTGGTCCCTCTCCACGTCGGGGTCCTCCTCCACCGCCCTCGCCGCTACTCCGCTGAGGTCTTCCACTCCGCCTACGTCGTCTATCCTTGGTCCTCCTCCCGGGTCAAGCAGGGGTGGGGGGCCGCGGCGGCCACCATCAACGCGGGGAGGGGGCGTGGTGGGGGCCCTGGTCGTGGGAGTACACCGGCACCACCTCCGCCTGCTGCCCGGGGTGCCCCCTGGCCTTCCATCAGTCACCCATGGTCAGGGCGCATCTCCATGTGGCCCTTCCAGGCTGCCGGTGGCGAATCTCACCCCCCGCACACACCGGCGGCCATGTTCGCTGGCGCCGACCCTCCGTTTCCGTCGCCGTGGACTCCACCCTCTGGGACCTCGCCCGGGGCTGTCGGTTGGGATCCGACTGCCCTGGCCCGCTCCTTCAGCACCATGGGCCTAACACCACCAGTCAGTTCCGACTGGATCGCCGACTCGGGCGCCACTTTCCACACCACACACGACCCTAGTATACTCTCTTTTGTTCACCCTCCTTCATCTCACCCCTCGTCCATCATGGTCGCAAATGGCTCTTGTCTTCCTGTCACTTCCGTAGGTACCGCTAATACTCATGGCTCTTTTCGTTTTCCCAATGTTCTTGTTGCTCCAAATATGGTTCACAACCTTCTTTCTATTTGCCGCTTCATGTTCTGTTGAATTTGAGTCTTTTGGTCTTACTGTGAAGGATTTGGCTTCCCGGCGTCCTCTTCTCCGATGTGACAGCACGGGGCCCTTTTACACCCTTCGGTTTCCTAGTTCCGCTGCATCACCTTCGACTTCCACTTCGTCAGCTGCTTTCGCCACCACTGCCTCCTCTTCTACTTGGCATTGTTGGACTATGAGTGTATTAGGCCCATGGCCCATGTATGACTATATTGCTACCCTTCTAGGGTTAGCCCAATAATCCAATTCACTGTTTCCAACATGGTATCAAGCTAGGGTTCCACCTTCTCCCTCCCAGCCGGTTCTGCTCAGCCGTCGGCGCCGCCGTTGCTGCCATGGCCGGCGAGGAGCTTCCTCCACCTCCCCACTCCTTCCAGGTGTTCCCTCCCCTTCCCCATCCCCTCTCCTGGCCTCGTGTCGCCACCTCCGGCCCGGCCGCGGCCCTGCACGCCGCCGCCGCTTCTTCCTCGGGCGTGGGCGGCGCAAGCGGCCTCCTACCAGGCGCCGCTGGCCCGGATCCCCCGCCCGCCGACCTTCTTCCCGGCTTGAGCAGCGCGGGCGGCCTCGATCCGCTGCTCGGGACGGGCGCGGACGCTGCGCTCCATCCGCTTGGGACGGCCGCGACGCGAGAGCCCGGCGCGGGCGCCGTGCTCCATCCGCTCGGGGCGGCCGCGGCTTGGCAGCCAGGCGCGGGCGCCGCCGGCCGCCAGCTCCCTCCGGCCGCGACGCTCCTGCCAGCGGGCCGCTGGCCTCCTCTGCGCGCCGTGCTCCATCTGCTAGGGACGGCCGCGACTCTGCAGCCAGGCGCGGGCGCCGCCGGCCGCCAGCCCTCTCCGACCGCGACGCTCCTGCCAGGCGCGGGCGCCGGCGGCCTCCAGCCCCCTCCGCCGCCACCAGCGGGCTGCTGGCCTCCTCTGCTCCCGTCTCCCCCTGCTGGTCCTCTGCTCCCGTCCCTCCAGAGGGCAGCCAATGAGGGCCAGGGCGGCCCACAGCTACAAGCCGCCCCCTTTCCATCTCCTCCGCCGCCGCTCCTTCCCCTGCGCGCGGACGCTGTTGCTGCCACCGCCGCCGCCGCTGCGGGCAGCCTGCTTCCCGGCACGGAGTGCCTCGGTCCCCTGGCCGTCGGGCCTCTTCCTGGCGTTCCCGGCGCGGGTGGCAGCCCCGACGCCCCGGCCGCGCCTCCTCCCTCCAGCGCGGGTGCTCTCCAGCACCATCCTCCGTCGCTGCCCCTGCAAGGAGCCGTGGGCGCTCGCCACGCGCCCGCCGCCGGCGCTGCTGCTCCATGGACTGCTCCTCCACGCGCTGCTCTCCCTTCCTGGCCGCAGACCGCATGGGCGCCACCGGCTTTAGGCGCCGCAAGTGCTGCGGGCAACACGCGTCCCCGACCGTCGCCTGCGCCTCCATCGTCTCTCCTCGGTCCTCCTCCCGGGCCGAGCGGGAGTGGGGGGGGGTTCGTGGGAGCACACCGGCTACCCGGGGTGCCCCTGGCCCTTCTTCAACAACCCATGGTCCGATCACATCTCCATGCCGTCCTTCCAGGCGACCGGCGGCGAGTCCTGCCCCACATACACACCGGCAGCCATGTTCGCTGGGGCAGTCCCAGTCGCTCCTCCGTTCCCGTCGCCATGGACTCCACCTCCCGGGACTCTGTCGGGGCCTGTCGGTTGGGATCCGACGGCCTTGGCCCGCTCTTTCAGCACCCTCGGTCTGACACCGACGGCCTTGGCCCGCTCTTTCAGCACCCTCGGTCTGACACCTCCTGTCAGTTCCGACTGGATTGCTGACTCGGGAGCCACCTATCACACCACTCCCAACCCGGGTCTCCTCTCTTCCATCCACCCTCCTTCGACTCACCCTTCGTCCATCATGGTCGCGAATGGCTCTTGCCTTCCGGTCACGTCCGTGGGTGCCGCTAACACTCACGGCTCTTTTCTTCTTCCCGATGTCCTTGTTGCTCACAATATGGTTCACACCTTCTTTGTATTCGTCGTTTCACAGCTGACAACTCCTGTTCTATTGAATTCGACCCTTCTGGTCTCACTATAAAGGATCTGGCTTCCCGGCGTCCTCTTCTCCGCTGTAACAGCACGGGTCCCCTTTACACTCTTCGTTTTCCTACTTCCGCTCCATGGTCTTCACCTTCCCCTCCGTCAGCTGCTTTTGCCACCACCACCTCCTCTACTACTTGGCACCGTCACCTTGGTCAACCTGGCCGCGATGCCTTGACACAGCTCAGTCGTAGCTCTGTCATACCATGTACTCGCGCTCGCGATGAGCATTTGTGTCATGCGTGCCAACTGGGCCGCCATGTTCGCCTTCCTTTCTCCACCTCCTCTTCACATGCGAACCGTATTTTTGACCTTGTCCATTGCGATCTGTGGACCTCTCCTGTCCCTAGCATCTCTGGCTATAAATACTATCTTGTGTTGGTGGATGATTTCTATCACTATTCCTGGACTTTTGCACTTCGTGCCAAGTCTGACACCTTCTCCACGCTCCTCCACTTCTTTGCCTGGGTGTCTACACAGTTCGGCCTCATCATCAAGGCCGTTCAGTGTGACAACGGGCGTGAGTTCGATAACTCCACGTCTCGTGCCTTCTTCCTCTCTCACGGCGTGCAGTTGCGCATGTCGTGCCCCTACACCTCCTCCCAGAACGGCAAGGCCGAACGCATGATTCGCACTACCAACGACACCATACGCGCCCTTCTCTTGCAGGCCTCCCTTCCTGCCCGCTTCTGGGCCGAGGGCCTTCACACCTCCACATACCTCCTCAACCGTTTACCTTCCGCTGCCTGTCCTGCTCCCACTCCTCACCACGCCCTCTTCGGTACCCCTCCTCGCTACGACCATCTCCGAGTCTTCGGGTGTGCGTGTTACCCTAACACCATTGCCACTGCTCCTCACAAGCTGGCTCCCCGGTCGACTCGGTGTGTCTTCCTCGGGTACTCCCCGGATCACAAGGGGTACCGTTGCTTTGACCTCTCCTCTCGTCGCGTCCTCATTTCCCGACACGTTGTGTTCGACGAGGCCGACTTCCCCTTCTCTACCACCACCTCTCCTCCCACCTACACACCACCCCCCACCTCCGACCTTGACCTCTCCTTGTTTCCCACTGACGCGGTGGTCCAGCCACCTTTACTGTTTTACCCTGCAGGTCCTCCACCACGCGCTCCGCCGGGCTCGTGCCCCGGCTCTCCTGCTCTCCCGCGCCCTCCGCCGGGCCCGTGCCCTGGCTCGCCGTACTCCGGGGCTGCTCCACCGCGCCCTCCGCCGGGATCCTGCCCCGGCTCCCCGCCCTCTGGAGCTTCGCCGGACCCTGCGCCGTGCGCCGGTCCGGCGGCCACGTTCCCCGAGGCTGCGCCTGACCCTGCGCATCAGCTGGACGTCAGGAATGCTTTTCTCCATGGGACACTTGCTGAGACAGTCTATTGCAGTCAGCCGGCGGGCTTTGCTGACTCTACTCGCCCTGATCTGGTCTGCCGCCTCAACAAGTCACTCTACGGCCTCAAGCAGGCCCCTCGGGCGTGGTACTCTCGTTTTGCTGCATTCCTGCTCACTCTGGGGTTTGTGGAGGCCAAGTCAGACACTTCGCTTTTCATCTACCACCACGGTGGGGAGACTGCCTATCTGCTGCTCTATGTTGATGACATTGTGCTCACCGCTTCCAGCCCGACACTACTGCGGATCATCACCTCTCTTCAGCAGGAGTTCGCGATGAAGGACCTCGGTGTGCTCCATCACTTCCTCGGAGTCACCGTTGAGCCTCGTCCCGGGGGTCTTTTTCTTCACCAGCGGCAGTATACTCTTGATAACCTGGAGCGCGCTGGGATGACGCCACAGTCACTGACCCTACCGCGTACAGGAGTCTTGCGGGGGCGCTTCAGTACCTCACCTTCACCAGCCCGGACATCACATATGCAGTTCAGCAGATTTGCCTTCATATGCATGATCCGCGCGAGCCTCACCTCACGGCCCTCAAGCGCCTCCTCCGCTACCTCCGCGGCACCGTCGACTACGGCCTGCTTCTCCACCGGTCTACCTCTACCGAGCTCGTCGTCTACACCGACGCTGACTGGGCGGGTGTCCGGACACTCGCCGGTCCACCTCCGGCTATGCTGTCTTCCTTGGCGGCAACCTGGTGTCCTGGTCGTCCAAGCGCCAACCGGTGGTCTCCCGCTCCAGTGCCGAGGCGAAGTACCGCGCTGTTGCTAACGTCGTTGCTGAGGCCTCCTGGCTCCGGCAGCTCCTTGGTGAGCTTCACAGTCCCCTGACCCGGAGTACGTTGGTCTACTGCGACAACGTCAGTTCGGTGTACCTCTCCACCAACCCCATTCAGCACCAGCGGACCAAGCATGTGGAGATCGACCTCCACTTTGTCCGCGATCGGGTGGCCATCGGTGATGTTCGCGTTCTCCACGTCCCGACCACCTCCCAGTTTGCTGACATCTTCACCAAGGGCCTCCCGTCTTCGACGTTCTCCGAGTTTCGCTCCAGCCTCAACATCACTAGTGGCTAGTTGAGTCTGTGGGGGGCTCGTGTGTTGTGTTCTGCTTATTTTCGTGCTCAGTCTTGAAACTCCGCTGCGCCGGTAGTTCAGACTGCGGGGGGGTGTTGGACTATGAGTGTATTAGGCCCATGGCCCATGTATGACTATATTGCTACCCTTCTAGGGTTAGCCCAATAATCCAATTCACTGTTTCCAACAGGCATCGTCGACTTGGGCATCCTGGCCGCGATGTTTTGACACGCTTAGTCATAGTTCCGACATACCTTGTACTCGGGCTCGCGATGAGCACTTGTGTCATGCGTGCCAACTAGGCCGTCATGTTCGTCTTCCTTTTCCTACCTCTTCTTCACATGCGGCTCATATTTTTGGTCTTGTACATTGCGACCAGTCCTTAGCATTTCTAGATACAAATACTATCTAGTGGTGGTCGATGATTTCTCTCATTATTCCTGGACTTTTCCCTTGCGTGCTAAGTCTGAGGCCTTCCCCATGCTCCTTCACTTTTTCGCCTAGGTGTCTACTCAGTTCGGCCTCACCATCGAAGTCGTCCAGTGTGACAATGGGCGTGAGTTCGACACCACCTCTCGTGCTTTCTTCCTCACAGTGTCCTCTTACGCATGTCTTGCCCTTACACCTCCTCTCAGAACGGTAAGGCTGAGCGCATGATTCGCACTACGAATGATACCACGCGCACCCTTCTGTTCCAGGCCTCGGTTCCTGCTCGTTTCTGGGTCGAGAGCCTTCACACCTCCACCTATCTCCTCAACCGCTTGCCTTCCACTGCGTGCCCCGCCCCCACCCCACAACACGCTCTCTTCGGTACACCCCCATGTTACGATCACCGCCAAGTCTTCGGGTGTGCGTGTTACCCTAACACCACTGCCACTGCTCCCCACAAGTTGGCACCTCGTTCGACTCAGTGTGTCTTCCTCGAGTACTCCCCGGATCACAAGGGGTACCGCTGCTTTGACCTCTCCTCTCGACGGGTCCTCATCTCTCGCCACGTTGTGTTTGATGAGTCTGTCTTTCCTTTCTCCATCTCCCCACCCACTTCCGACCTTGATTTATTCTCCTTGTTTCCCACTGACTCGGTGGTCCAGCCACAATTGACTTTGTGTCCTGCAGGTCCTGTTCCACCACACCTCTCGCCGGTGCATTTAGGCCCATAAGGCCCATGTACAGTGTATATTGCTACCCTTCTAGGGTTAGCCCAATCAATACAATCACTCAGTTCAGCAGCGCTCAACCCACAATTTAATCAGCACAGCGGTTGCTCGCCGCGTTGGCCTACACTTCCATGACAACCAGAGCGCCCACATGGTGGTCGCCAACGGTGACCGCGTATTCGCATCGCCGACGAGCACATCACCATGGACTGCAGGGACTTCGACGACCTCTGGATGGCCTTTTGGCACCACAGCAAGCGAATCCCATGGAAGGGGATTGGCTCCACGCGCATGGATATCCCCTGCACTGGTCTTCACGTTGCCTGCGCCACGGAACCTACCCTCCTCGGCCGTCTCCTGGCATTGTTTGAGGACGTCTCCGAGACACCGACCGGGCTCCCTCCGTCGCGGCCCTGCGATCATCGCATTCAACCGCTGCCTAACACCGCAATGGTTACAATGATGTAATATCACTATTCCCATCTCCAGAAGGATGAACTAGAGGCCCAATGTGCAACAATGTTGCCTGCCCTCCTCGGCCATCTCCTAGCGGCCTATGAGCGCGAACTCATTGGCCTAGCGCAGGCCGTATGCCATTGGCGGCCCTAATTGTAGGGTCGTCAGTTTGTCGTTCACACCGATCATTATGCTCTCAAATACATGCTCAATCATCGCCAATCCAAGGTCCACTAGCATCAGTGGACAAGCAAACTTTTTGGTTTCAACTTCATGGTGGTATCGGCCAGGCCGCCTGAACACCGTGGTGAACGCTCTGTCGAGCCACGAGCCGGAGGAGTCCTGCCTGGCAGCGTTCTCGGCTCCGTCCTTCGATTTCTACGACGACCTCTGTGCCGAGCCACAGGTAGATGATCAGCTATGCCTCCTACGAGACAATCATTGAGGCCCGTGTCATGCCACGGCACATCCAAGGGGGCCTCATCCTCCATGGCGACCGCGTCTACATCCCGGCCTCGTCCAGTGTCATGCCGACTGTGCTCCAACTTGCGCACACGATCGAGCACGAAGACGTCCAGAAGACATTAAAGCGCCTCCAACGCAACTTTGTGGTCGATCACGATCGAATGGTGGTCAGCGACTTCGTGCGCGCCTGCTCGACATGCCAGCGGAACAAGACGGCTTGACCAGGTTTGACTGCTCCAGCCCCTCGACGATCCCTCTCAGGTATGGTCTGACATATCCATGGACTTTGTTGAAGGACACCTCAAGGTGAACGGCAAGAGTATCATCCTCACGGTGGTCGACCGCTTTTCGAAGTATGCTCACTTCATGCACTCGGCCATCCCTACACGTCCGCCTGCTAACGGGTTGGGCGGAAACGGGTTTTTTGGGGTGGGTTCTCCTATGGGGTGTGTGTTGACGAGTCTAAACGAGTGTTATTTTTGTGTTATAGAGAAAACGGGTCGAGGCGGGTTAGCGGAAAGATTGCGCTCATGTAACTTCTATCAATATGTGGGTCCCACATTAAAGCCAGACCCTAGAAATAAAAGTTCACGTTCACACTATAAAATTTTACCTAAATTGACTGAAATGATTTAAATTAACAATTAGCTATTTTATGACAATTGACACCACAAGATCAATATGTGGGCCCAACATCAAAGCCGGACCCTAGAAATAAAAGCTCGCGTTCACACTATAAACTTTTACCTAAATGGACTGAAACTTGTTGCAAATGATTTAATTTAACAAGCAACTACTTTATGCTAATTGGCACCACCAGATCAATATGTGGACCTCATATCAAAGTCGGGCCCTAGAAACAAAAGCTCGCGTTCACATTATAAAATTTTACCTGAATTGACTAAAATTTCTTGCAGATAATTTAATTTAACAAGCAGCTACTTCATGTCAATTTGCACTGCTAGATCAATATGTGGGCCCCACATCAAAGTCGGATCCTAGAAATAAAAGCTCGCGTTCACACTATAAAATTTTACCCGAATTGACTGAAATTTATTGCATATGATTTACTTTAACAAGCAGCTACTTTATGCCAATTGACACTGCCAGATTAATATGTGGGCTCCACCTCAAAGTCAGAACCTAGAAATAAAAGCTCACGTTCACTATAAAATTGTAGCTGAACTGACTGAAATTTGTTACAAATGATTTAATTTAACAAGCAGCTACTTTATGTCAATTGGCATTACCAGATTAATATGTGGGCCCCACACCAAAGGCGGACCCATTTGAACCTGGGTTGAACCCATACGAACGGGACGGGTTGGAGCGGGTTTATTCACTAAATATTGGAGCGGGGCTAGGGCGGGTGAAGACTTCATGTGACAACGGGTTGGGGCAGGTGTGGAGCGGGTTTATCCCCGTTAGCAGGTGGACCTACACGACATCCTCCGTCACCCGACCATTCATTGACATTGTCGCCTGCACGGGTCATCATGAGCGATCGGGATCTTGTCTTTACCGGGCACATATGGCGGGAATTGTTCAAGATGGCGGGCGTCCAGCTGCGCATGAGCATCGCCTTCTGTTCCTAGATGGACGCCCGGTCCGAGGCGGTCAACAAGACGATCGCCATGTACCTGTGTTGCATCACCGACCTAGGTCGGTCATCATGAGCAATCAGGATCTTGTCTTTACCGGGAACATATGGCGGGAATTGTTCAAGATGGCGGGCGTCCAGCTGCGCATGAGCATCGCCTTCTGTTCCTAGATGGACGCCCGGTCCGAGGCGGTCAACAAGACGATCGCCATGTACCTGCGTTGCATCACCGACCTAGGTCGAATATTGCTACAACACCGCCCCTTCCACTCCATGCTGCGCACGACACCCTTTCAGGTGGCGTATGGTCGCCCTCCCTTGGCATTGCTTTCAGGTGGCGTATGGTCGCCCTCCCTTGGCATTGCTGTCGTATGAACCATCCTCGGCGCGCGTAACTACAGTGGACACTACTACACGAACAGGACGCCTTCTTCGCCGATGTCCATGACCTCCTCCTCCAAGCTCAGACCTATGCCAAGCGCTACTACGACTAGGTACTGCTTCGGCTCCTGCATCGGCCTGCTCAGTCCTTGGTACCAAGGAAAGCGCCGCAAGCTAACCCACGCTACAGCGGGCCCTTCCAGGTGCTGGAACACGTGGGCGACGTCGCCTACCGCCTACTTCTTCCAAAGCATGCACGTATCCACGTTTCATGTCGGCGTCCTCAAGACCTTCCACAGGACCCCACCCACAGTGGTACCGGCTCTTCCACCACTATGCAATGGTCGTCCCCTCGATGCTCCAGAGGGCATCTGGCATGTGCTCGTTCAGTGGGCAGGCCTTCTAGAAGATAAAGCAACATGGGAATCGGTCGACACGTTCTGCGGGGCCCACCCTGACTTTTAGATCAAGGGCAAGCATTTTGTCGAGGGAGGGAGAGATGTTATGGTGGGCCAGATGTACAAGCGCCAGAAGCGCGAGACGCACGAGCAACGTGCACGGCGCGGTTTGGCACTGGTTTGACAAGGTGATCGCGCCTATGTGCACGTCAGTCCTAGATTATAGGATCTCGATTTGAATTCGTTATTCAATCTGTTAGTAAGTTAGTTGGTGATTTGTTAGCATTTGGCTACAAAGCCTTATGACAAGGTTAACTGGAGATTGAGTTAATTTCTTCCGCTCTCTCGCTCTTGCACGCTCACCCTCTTGCACTCGAGTTCGATGTCAGCCGCTAGGATAGCATCGCACCACCGCAAACCTAAGCCCCGCCCTCCTACGTTCCACGATCCCTACTTGTGCGAGAGCAGTGATCCTAACAAGTCTTCCAAAAACCCCAGGCACCACCGCACCACCACTTGTGTCCACCTGTCCTCACTGCTCCAATACCCCTGCCTCCTACACTCCTCAAAACCTCCCTTCTGTCGTACTGAGACTCATGCTGCCATCCTTATGCTCAACTCATCTTCCTCCCCAATCAAAACTTTGTATACCCTTCCCTTGTAACATGTGCATGGCTGCATGCATATGCATTACTTTTTAGTTATACTTTTTATTTGCTTTTACTGATGCCCATATGGTGCTACAGTTTAATGACAATGATAGTTAACTATTTCAGTGTAGTGTGTACTATTGTGCTAATACTACAATATTAAGGTGTCCGTGGTGAAACAAACAGATGGCTAGTTTAGCACCTTTGTGTTAGTACTGCAGCAACTATACGACGAGCAGAGGTGAATAGAGGCGAGGTGGGCAAGGCGAGGTGTTTGCTTCTTCAGCAGAACCAACGCGCCCACTGTTTACTGACTAATAGCAAATAGGTGCTTAGGTTATAACTACAAGTATGACGCAATAAAAAAAAGGATCAATTATATACATTACATCATCAATTTACTACCAACTAGAGTATGCATATATCAAACTTACTCTCAATGAATGCCTATATGTGAGGTAATGCTTGGAGTTTGGGAATTGCTTTGCCATCAGGATATTTTTCTCATCGCGATTACCACCTCTGAGTTGAATATCCTGCCATGTTAGACATCAATAGAAATCATAGTGAGCAGTTTAACTAAAATGGTGGTATAGCCTACAGCCCTTGGTCACTAAAACTTACATGTGCTTCAGCATCAAAATCAAGCTCCAAGTCCCCTTGGTCATCCTCCCAAAGATTGTAAATAATAATTCGTGTCCCTCGATCTTTCATAGAACTAAACTGCAAAAGCGCACATAAAATGCTATAACCTAGTGCATTCTAAAAGTAAAATAAGATGCATGTAACTGAGTTCAAACAAAAAAAAACGATGCATGCAATTAAAAATTACAAGTTGAAAATTTAACACATTGTGGCATTTTACAAATCAGATGAACAGTTTTCCATATAGTTTACCTTTTTTCCACAATATATTTTGGTTTTCCAAGTGAATCGTGAAACTAAAGCGCAACATGGTCATTTGTAACAAGGATAAATAAAAGAACACATCCAATGAAACAAAGCATACCATGTAGATATCACTTAATAAAGATGTAAATACCCTTGTGTTTCCTGGACTTGACAATTTAACACCAATTCGAAACCTCCCCTAAGGCCTTGTTTGGATGCACATGTGTTAACCTCAATCCACATGTGTTGGAGTGCAAATTAGTTTAAGTTCCACTTCAATCCACTCCAACACATGCAGATTGAGGTGAATACATGGGCATCCAAACAAGCCCTAAAGTTAGACCTCATTTCCAGTACTCCACATATGATGTCAGGATGCCAACATGGAAAGAAAGTAATAACTAAGACGTTGTGGACTCTTTCATTGGCCGTCAATATAGGTGCCACTGTTCTAGGCGTCCAGAGGAGTCCAGCCGTGGCTAAGGCCCGGTTTGTTAGGAAAGTTAGGGCTAGGAAGAGATTTTAGGAAATATGGTTTGTTAGGAGTTTTGGTTGAATAAGGAAACATGTCTCTGTTATATAAAGAGGCATCTAGATTGTAATAGGGTTATCGAAGAAGGAATAAACTCTCCCTGTGTTACCGGGGCGGAGTTTCCCTTCGACGGTGGCGTCGAGCGCTTCAGCCGTGTCCACCGGAGAAGAATCCACCGCCGGGGTTCCTCGCTATCCTCTGCGTTCCAATTCTCAGTCTAGCCTCCTTCTCCACTCTCCTCTCCGTTCACCGCACCGCCGGCGCCGTATCAATTTGGTATCGGAGACCATTACGAGCGCATCGACGACCATGTCCGGCGCTCCCTTCGATTCTGCGGCTCTGGAGGCAAAGCTTGATCGTATCTTCGGTCAGCTTACCACCATCACCAACCGGCTGAACTCCCACGATTCCCGACTCGCCCGCCTGGAGCCAGGCAAGCCCGACGCTGGCAAGGGCGGGGAGGACGCTCACCGCGACGACGGAGACACTCACCCTGAGGACCGCGAAGCCTTTGATGTGCGCGGCTCGGGACGGGATCGCGCCTAGGAGGACTTCCGCGCGAGCGTTGCGGGATCGCGAGCGCGTCTTCGACGACCGTCGCGCCCCCGACCCCTTTGATCGCGACTACTATAGAGGAGGCGGGCGCGACTTCACGGGCGGGCGCGACGACTCCTACAGAGGGGGCGGGCGCGATCCCGTCGCGGGAGGGCGCGACTTTGACGCGCGCTGGAGCCGCGGCCGCGATTCCGCTGACCGCGACTTCGACCGGGGTGCCCGCTACTTCGACAGAGGCACCCGCAACCCTGCAGACGACTACGGCAAGCACGCCTTTGGCCGTGGCAGGCGCTTCGGCAACCACACAGATGATTTCCATCGGCCGCCGAAGATTCCGTTTCCCAATTTTGACGGAGAGTCTGACCCACTCACATGGCTCAACAAGTGTGACAACTACTTCCGCAGACATCGCGTGTCGGAGGACGAGAAGGTGTGGATGGCGTCGCTGCATCTGGATGGCACCGCAGCGGAGTGGTATTATCAGATGGAGCGCGACTTCGGGATGGTTCCTTGGCCACGCTTCGTCGAATTCATCAACCTGCGCTTCGGTCCCCCCATCCGCACCAACTCTGTCGGCGAGATTAAGGCCCTAGTGCGCACGGGCACTGTGGAGGAGTACTCTCGGCGTTACCTTGCCCTGCTGTCCCACTGCGATAACCTTTCCACACGGACGGCGATCGACCTTTACACGGGAGGCTTGGGGCAGCCATTGGCCTCTGATGTGGAGCTGCAGCATCCAGCCAACTTGCAGCAGGCTATGAGCTTGGCGCGGGCGTATGAGCAGCGTCAAATAGTGGAGGCCTCCACCGTCCATAGCTCGGCACCGTCCAAATCCTCTACCCGGCGCGCCTCTGCTTCGTCCAGCGTTGCGGGTGCTGGTGCAGGGGTACAGGACAGCAAGACCGAAGGGTCACGCTCTCGCTTTCGCCGCCTTACGCCAGCTGAGATGCAGGAGAAGCGGCAGAACGGTCAATGCTACTTCTGCCCAGAGCCTTACTCAAAAGACCACAAGTGCACGGCAAAGGGGGTCTTCCTCATGGATCTTGCGGAGGGCGAGGAGGATGCGCTCGGCGATGACGTCACCACCCTAGAGATCTCTTTGCACGCACTGACTGGCCTCGGGGCTGCTGATTCTATGTTGCTGCAGGTTACCATTGGTGGTGTGCCATTCAAAGCTTTGGTGGATACCGGCTCCACACATAATTTCGTCCACTCTGAGGTGGCTGCTCGCCTGGGTCTCTCGGTCACTCCACGTGCCGGCCTGAACGTCATGGTGGCTAATGGCGATCGCGTGCGCAGTCCTGGTGTGTGCCTCGCCACTGATGTTGTTATCCAAGACGAGCGCTTCTCCATTGACTGCTTCGCCCTCGACCTCGGTGCCTTCGACCTTGTCCTCGGCATCCAGTGGCTTCGTACTTTGGGACCTATCGTTTGGGACTTCACTGCTCTTTCGATGGCCTTTTGGTACAACGGGCGTTCACACCACTGGACCGGCATGGGCAGCCCTGGCATGGCTGTCCGCTCCATAGCAGACCCTCGAGTTGTGTTGCAGGAGCTCCTTTAGTCGTACGCTGATGTCTTCGAGGAGCCGCGTGGCCTTCCACCAAGTCGTCGCCACGATCACTGCATCCACCTCGTGCCCAGCTCGCCTCCCGTAGCTGTGCGGCCCTATCGCTACCCACAGCTACTTAAGGACGAGATCGAGCGCCAGTGTGACGACATGTGGGCACAAGGGATCATCCGGGAGTCTACTTCGTCGTTCTCCTCCCCGGTGTTGTTAGTTCGCAAGCACGACGACAGTTGGCGATTTTGTGTTGATTACCGTGCCCTCAATGATTGCACTGTCAAGGACAAGTTTCCCATCCCAGTGGTGGACGAGCTCCTAGATGAGATGTGTGGTGCCCGCTTCTTCACCAAAATTGATCTTCGCAGCGGGTACCATCAGGTGCGCATGCACTCGGATGATATCGCCAAGACGGCGTTTCACACGCACCGCGGCCACTTCGAATTCCTTGTTATGTCGTTTGGCCTCACCAACGCCCCGGCAACATTTCAAGCACTTATGAATGATATTTTGAAGCCCTACATTCGCCGCTTTGTGCTTGTGTTTTTTGATGATATTTTGATCTTCAGTTCCTCCTGGGCGGAACATCTTCAGCATCTACGTACGGTGTTGCAGCAGCTGCGCGTTCATCATCTTTTCGCCAAACGTTCCAAGTGTTTTTTTGGCGAATCATCGGTGGCGTACCTCGGCCACATTATATCAGCTGAGGGTGTTGCTATGGATCCGGCAAAGGTGGAGGCGGTGGAAGCTTGGCCACGGCCCCTCACGGCCCGTGCACTCCGGGGGTTCCTGGGCTTGACCGGATACTACCAGAAGTTCATTGCTGGTTATGGTGGAGTGGCGGAGCCCTTGACAGCACTCTTGAAGCGCGAGGCGTTCTCCTGGACACCGGAGGCTGAGGGGGCATTCTTGGCCCTCAAACGGGCATTGATGACGGCACCCCTGCTCCAGCTACCTGACTTCTCCCAGCGCTTCATCGTCGACTGCGACGCGTCGGGGGCGGGGTTTGGTGCTGTCCTCCATCAGGGAGATGGTGCGGTGGCCTTCTTCAGCAGGGCGGTCGCTCCTCATCACGCGAAGCTGCCAGCATATGAGCGCGAACTCATCGGCTTAGTCAAGGCGGTCCGTTACTGGAGACCGTATTTATGGGGGCGTCCGTTTACTGTGCGAACAGATCATTGGAGCTTAAAGTTCATACTGGATCAGCGCCTCACTACGATTCCGCAGCACACTTGGGTCACCAAGCTGTTCGGCTACGACATCACTGTTGAGTACCGGCCTGGGCGACTCAACACTGTTGCAGATGCCTTGTCTCGCCGGGATGAAGCCCTTGCTGCAGTTCAGTCTCTATCCATGCCCACTTTCGCCCTCTACGATGCTCTGCGGGCTGAGTTGCAGGACAATATTCAAGCACAGAGCCTTCGCAGCCAGCTGGCAGCTGGCACAGCACCTGTTGGTTGGACCCTTGTTGATGGGCTGCTGCTGTTCCAGGGGCGCATTTTTGTGCCTGACTCCTCCGCATTGTGGCCTCAGATTCTACAAGAAGCTCACGACACAGGTCATGAGGGAGCTCAAAAGACGTTACACCGGCTGCGTGCATCCTTCTACAACAGCCGCGCACACCGCCTTGTTCGTGAATTCATCCGCAGTTGTTCAGTTTGCCAGCGGAACAAGACTGAGCACTTACATCCAGCGGGTCTCCTACAGCCGCTGCCCGTGCCGAAGCATGTTTGGAGCGACATTGCCATGGATTTTGTGGAAGGTTTTCCGCGTGTCGGTGGAAAATCGGTTGTCCTCACCATTGTTGACCGATTCTCCAAGATGGCCCACTTTATTGCTCTCAGCCATCCTTATTCAGCACAATCAGTGGCTCGTGCCTTCTTCGAGAACATTGTCCGGCTCCACGGGTTTCCATGCTCTATAGTCAGTGATCGAGACCCGGTCTTCACTAGCGTTTTTTGGGAGGAGCTGTTTCGTCTTGCGGGGGTCAAGTTGCTCCGCAGTTCTGCCTTTCACCCTCAGACGGATGGACAGTCCGAGGTGACGAACCGCATCATTGTTATGTATCTGCGGTGCCTCGCTGGTGATCGTCCTCGTTCTTGGCTGCAATGGTTACCATGGGCGGAATATTGCTTTAACACTTCATTCCAGTCCGCTCTTCGCGCCACTCCTTTCGAGGTTGTCTATGGCCGTGCTCCGCCAACCCTGCTGTCCTACACAGTTGGCTCAGCCAAGGTGGCTGCGGTAGATCAGCAGCTTCGTGACCGTGACACCTTCTTGCTGGATATACGTGACCGGCTGTTGTTGGCCCAGGATGTCATGACGAAGCAGCACAACAAGAAACGGCGCTCTGTGGAATATGCAATGGGTGATTGGGTTCTGCTCCGTCTTCATCAGCGCACTGCTGTGGGTATCACCCCAGCATCCTTCTCTAAGCTTGGGCCTCGCTACTTTGGGCCTTATCAAATCCTTGAACGCATTGGTGCTGTGGCCTATCGATTGCGCCTTCCACCTAAGGCCCGAATTCATGATGTCTTCCATGTGGCGTTGCTGAAAAAGTTTGAAGGTGATCCTCCAGTGGAGTTGGTGCCTCTGCCACCCATTCTTCATGGCCGTGTGGTGCCAGTCCCATCTCAGGTGGTTCGTGCGCGCTTAAATCGTGGCCACTGGGAAGTCCTTGTGCAGTGGGAAGGACGTGTTGCAGCTGAAGCTTCGTGGGAGCCTGTCCAAGACTTCAAGGAACGTTATCCGCAATTTCAGCTCGCGGACGAGCTGTTTGTTGGGGTGGAGGGAAGTGTTGTGGACTCTTTCATTGGCCGTCAATATAGGCACCGCTGTTCTAGGCGTCCAGAGGAGTCCAGCCGTGGCTAAGGCCCGGTTTGTTAGGAAAGTAAGGGCTAGGGAGAGATTTTAGGAAATATGGTTTGTTAGGAGTTTTGGTTGAATAAGGAAATGTTGGAAAGAGTGATTGGATTATTGGGCCAACCCTAGGAAGGGCAGCTATAACAGTTACATACATGGGCCTAGATACATATACTCCAATACCCCCCGCAGTCTGAACTACCGGCGCAGCGGAGTTTCAAGACTGAGTATGAAAAGAAGTACAACTCAACACGAGGCCCCCCACAGACTCAACTAGCCACTAGTGATGTTGAGGCTGGAGCGAAACTCGGAGAACGTCGACGACGGGAGGCCCTTGGTGAAGATGTCAGCGAATTGGGAGGTGGTCGGGACGTGGAGAACCCGAACATCACCGATGGCCACCCGATTGCGAACAAGGTGGAGGTCGATCTCCACATGCTTGGTCCGCTGATGCTGAACGGGGTTGGTGGAGAGCTACACTGCACTGACGTTGTCACAGTAGACCAACGTGCTCCGGCTCAGGGGACTGTGGAGCTCACCAAGGAGCTGCCAGAGCCAGGAGGCCTCAGCCACGCCGTTAGCAACAGCGCGGTATTCCGCCTCGGCACTGGAGCGGGAGACCACCGGTTGGCACTTGGACGACCAGGACACCATGTTGCCGCCGAGGAAGACAACATAGCCTGAGGTGGACCGGCGAGTGTCCGGACACCCGGCCCAGTCTGCGTCGGTGTAGACGACGAGCTCGGTGGAGGCGGACCGGTGGAGAAGCAAGCCGTAGTCGACGGTGTCGCGGAGGAGGCGCTTGAGGGCCGTGAGGTGAGGCTCCCGCGGATCATGCATATGAAGGCAAATCTGTTGAACTGCATATGTGATGTCCGGGCGGGTGAAGGTGAGGTACTGAAGCGCCCCCGCAAGACTCCTGTATGCGGTAGGGTCAGTGACAGAGGCGCCCTCGGTCTCTGACAGCTTGGCCTGAGTGTCAACAGGGGTGGAGCAGGGCTTGTAGTCAGTCATCCCAGCACGCTCCAGGATATCAAGAGTATACTGCCGCTGGTGAAGAAAGAGCCCCGCGGGACGAGGCGACACGGTGACCCCAAGGAAGTGATGGAGCACACTGAGGTCCTTCATCGCGAACTCCTGCTGAAGAGAGGAGATGATCCGCCGCAGTAGTGCCGGGCTAGAAGCGGTGAGCACAATGTCATCCACATAGAGCAGCAGATAGGCAGTCTCCCCACCATGGTGGTAGATGAACAGCGAAGTGTCTGACTTGGCCTCCACAAACCCCAGAGTGAGCAGGAATGTAGCAAAGCGAGAGTACCACGCCCGAGGGGCCTGCTTGAGGCCGTAGAGTGACTTGTTGAGGCGGCAGACCAGATCAGGCTGAGTAGAGTCAGCGAAGCCCGCCGGCTGACTGCAATAGACTGTCTCAGCAAGTGTCCCGTGGAGAAAAGCATTCGTGACGTCCAGCTGATGCACAGGCCAGGAGCGAGAGAGAGCCGGTGAGAGAACCGTGCGGACTGTAGCTGGCTTCACCACGGGACTGAACGTCTCCTCATAGTCAACTCCAGGCCGCTGAGTGAAACCCCGCAGTACCCAGCGAGCCTTGTACCGATCAAGAGTGTCATCCGCCCGACGCTTGTGAGTCCGTATCCACTTGCCGGTGACAACATTGGAACCAGGTGGACGTGGCACCAGATCCCAGGTCTGGTTGGCGAGAAGGGCCGCGTACTCCTCCTCCATCGCACGACGCCAGTGAGGGTCGGCCAGGGCGTCGCGCACGGAAGAGGGTACCGGAGAGACCCGCGTGTCGTCGTGTGTCGCGGCAAGAGCCCGAGGCCGCAACACCCCCGCCGCATGTCGCGTCACCATGGGGTGAACATGACGCGGGTGGCGGTGAAGAATCGGGGGTGGTACACGAGCGGCTCGACTCGAGCAGTCGGTGGTGGTGGAGGCGGCGGCGTAGGCGTCGACGGTGGAGAGCCGGCCACGAGAGGAGACCGAGGTGGTGACGACGTTGACGGAGCCAACACCGAGGGCGGTGGGGCCGCCCGCGCACGGCGCTGGTAGACACGCACCGGCTGGGCGAATCGCGCAGGAAGTGCCATAGACGTCGGACCCGCGGTGGGCGCAGGGTCGGGCACAGCCACAGGACCGGCGCACGGTGCAGGGGCAGACGCAACACCTGGTGGCGCGGCAGCCGGACCCGCACAGGGCGCAGGGTCAGGCACATGTCCCGAGGTCGGCGGGCCGGGGCACGGGCCCGGCGGAGGACGCGGGAGAGGACCTGCAGGGTAAAACAGCAAAGGTGGCTGGGCCACCGCGTCAGTGGGAAACAGGGAGGAGAGGGTAGGGTCGGAAGTGGGTGGTGGGGAGGTGGTAGTAGTGGTGGTGGTGGAGAAGGGAAAAACAGACTCGTCGAACACAACGTGACGGGAGATGAGGACTCGACGAGAGGAAAGGTCAAAGCAACGGTACCCCTTGTGATCCGGGGAGTAACCGAGGAAGACGCACCGAGTCGATCGGGGAGCCAGCTTGTGGGGAGCAGTGGCAGTGCCCTCACCTAAGGCATCTTACCGACAGGGAGGTCACCCTGGACGAAGGTGCGGAAACTCGCATCGAGACGCAGTGCCCGGGCTTCGGCGTTGCCCAGGAACTGGCCCTCGAGAGCAAGCCAGGCACGACGGGCGGTGGCGGGTGTGCCCTCCGGTGGAGCGCGAACGAGGTCGTGCAGGTCAAGGGAGATTGTCCCAAGAATTCACGAGAGGACGATGCTGTCGAGGCGCTGCCACACGAAGATCTGAGCCGCTGCTGGAGTGGTGGTGAGGACATGGTCGTCGAGGGCGTAGCGGCGGAGGGTCAGGAGCACCAGTTCCTTCCAGCGGGCATAGGACGGTGAGTCAGAGTCGAGGACGATGGGTACCAGACTGCGGATGTTCTGGACAGCCACGGCCTGGTAGTGGAGCTGAGCGACGAGAGGATCATCCGGATCGGGCACCGGTGTGGGAGAGGACCGCAGAGCGCGGGACCCGGAGGATGTGGCACCGGTGTCTGGCAGCACAGGGCCGCCGAGGAGCTGCTCCGCCTCGAGGAGCTGACGAGCGAGGGCATCAGCCGCGTCACGCTCACGCTCCCAGATGAGGGCGGCGGCACGCACTCGCGCCTGTCCATCTGCGGCGGTTGCCCGTGCGGCCACCAGAGCGGGGGCGATAGCGTAGACGGGTTGGGGAAGAAGTGGTGGAGGAGGCGGCGCGGGGAAGGAGCCACCGGCTGCTGCGCTGAGTGCGAGTGCCCCCCAGCCCAAGCCCAAGGCGCCGGAGGGCACATAGGAGAGCAGCTGGCCGGCCTGGGGGCCGATGACGAGGCCACCAGCAGCGCCTAGGTGGAGCAGAGGCGGATCGGGCTGTTGGGAGCCGCTGCCGAGCAGGGGCTGGCCGCCGGCGCCCTGCAGGGGCTGCTGGGAGCCGCTGCCGAGTAGGGGCTGGCCGCCGGCACCCTGCAGGGGCTGCTGGGAGCCGCTGCCGAGCAGGGGCTGGCCGCCGGCGCCCTGCAGGGGCTGGCTGCCCTGGCCGCCGGGCTGCAGGGGAGGCCCGCCCGCGCCCTGGCCGGCGAGGGGAGGCCCGCCCGCGCCCTGGCCGGCGAGGGACTGCCCGCGCGCGCCCTGGCCGGCGAGCTGGAGGTCATCCCCGCCGAGCTGGAGGTCGCCGGAGCCGCTGGTGAGGCCACCCGCGCCCTGGCCGCCCGCCGGAGGGTCGCGGAGCCATGAGCCGCTGGCGCCGAGGTCGCCTGCGCCGGAGCCGCTCGCGCCGGAGCCGCCCGCAGCCGCGACAAGGGCGGCGGCGCCAGGCTGGGCGGGCTGCAGCGCCGCGAGCTGGGCCCAGGTCGCGCGGGGAAGGGGCGGGAAGGAGAAGGAGTTGGGGGGAGGAGGAGGCTGTCGGCCGTCGGCCATGGCCGCGGCAGCAGCGGCGAGAAGGCGGCGGCGGCTGGCGGCTGGAGGTGGAAGAAGGGGAAGAGAGAAAAAAAGAAACCCTAGCTTGATACCATGTTGGAAAGAGTGATTGGATTATTGGGCCAACCCTAGGAAGGGCAGCTATAACAGTTACATACATGGGCCTCATGGGCCTAGATACATATACTCCAACAGGAAACATGTCTCTGTTATATAAAGAGGCATCTAGATTGTAATAGGGTTATCGAAGAAGGAATAAACTCTCCCTGTGTTACCGGGGCGGAGTTTCCCTTCGACTGTGGCGTCGAGCGCTTCAGCCCTGTCCACCAGAGAAGAATCCACCGCCAGGGTTCCTCGCTATCCTCTGCGTTCCAATTCTCAGTCTAGCCTCCTTCTCCACTCTCCTCTCCGTTCACCGCACCGCCGGCGCCGTATCACTGTCCGCACTCATCATCCTCTATATTCATCCCTAAAAGAAATATTCTATGCTAGTCATCAAGATTCTCTCCTCTATATCACTTTCTCCCGCACTCATTCATCCTCTATATCTCATACTCTATACTCCTCAACAACTCTCACTAGCCATCCTTTATAAATTTTATCTAAATATATTCATGTGATATCTTATTTTGAAGGATTTATTGTAACGAATTTAATGGTGCAATCGGAATTTAATTTGGTTTTTTTGGTTTGTGAGTTATACAATTTTTTTGACTAGTTCACACAGTGGGACCCGCTGTCATCTCTCTCCTCTACATCTCCCAACGTCCGCTAAATTTAAAGGCCGAGGCAGGCGCATGCATCTGTAGCGTAGAGCGGTGCAGACTTTTTTACGCGAAACAATCCTGCAGTAGGTTTTAGCGTACATGGGTGCAGATAGTCTAAGTACTAGAGCCCACTGTATCAGATGGGTCAATTCAGTACCTTCCATGAAGCCATAAGTGAAAGCAATAGGGATTGCTAGGACATAGTAGATTGATTGATTAGAGAAGTCCTATGTAAATACATTATATATATATATACTCTGTCTTTTTTTAAGTGTTGTTTCTGGTTTCCGTGCCACAAGTTTAACTCGATTTGTAGCAAATACATGCAACATTTGTATCTCCAATTAATTTTGTTAAAAAACTAGATTTAAAGATCTTTCCAATGATATTAATTATGTGTGATAAATATTAATATTTTTTAAGGGAAAGTATACTCAGTAGCCACTTCTATTTACGATAATTTCTATACTAATTTACGATAAAGTGTATACATATTTACGATAGTTGTGTTACTATAACAGATGGGGATATTTTACCATAACATTATAGTAAATCACATAGAAACTAGTTACTACAATCTTGTAAAACATAATAATTATCGTAACTCAAAGTGGCTACAAAATATATTATTTTGTATTATACTCCAGCTATAGAGTAGTGGTTCTAATATGTCTTGTGGATTATAGAATCATGACCAGACAAGATCTCCTAATATGTCTCTAACCAAAACAGGGATGGTTGGCTAAGACCAAGGCCCGATCCCTATCCATATCAGCTTACCAAGGTAACCGGCAAGACCATGCCCAAACCCATAAAATATACAGCATAGATACAATCTAACACGCCCCCGCAGTCACATTGTCGATGGATCGGATGTTGAGACTCGATCGAAACTCCGTGAAGACAGAAGTAGGCAACCCCTTGGTAAAGATGTCGGTGAACTGAGGCGTCGTTGGAACGTGAACTCGTGAAGGACGCTGTCAAGGGCGTCGAACCCTTGGGTAGCTGGACCTTGGCTACGTAGTTCGTAGCCGCGATCCGTCTTTTAGGGCGAGGTTATACCCCTCATCTTCCTAGGCTTGAGAGCACGAGAGGAGATAGATTGATTTGATAATATCTTTGCTTAGATTGAAAGGATACATAGCCCCTTAAGTAATCTAATCAAACCCTAATCTAATCCGACGGAGGCGGCAGCGCTACAGTATCGCGTGAACAGTACCCACGCCGCTACAGTACTCGCGGGTGCTGTTCATGTTGGCCTACTTTGGGCCCAGCGGCCCCATATGACATCCTGGGCCAGCCCCACATGACATCTCTCCCCCCTTTCGGAGCAGCTCACCCACGAGCCGTTGACCTACGTGACGCGAAGCCTTTTACATCTCGGCTTACCTTTGTTATTGAAGACTAAAACATGAAGTAAATTTGGAACTAAAATATAAAATAAATTTCGAGTGCAACAATGTCCTCCTGGATCCCATGGAAAAAGCGCAACCGCTGGCCGCATGTGGGAGGAAGGGTAGAGGACCAACCAGCCAACTCGTACTCTGGATTTGTCCAGCACCAAGGAAGATGATAGGACAGCCACCGTCGTTAATGCTTCCTGATGGGTGGCGCTGGTCGGTCGCCGCACCAGAAGGACCCATACTTGAACCTCCACTTCAATTGGAGCCATAGGACGGATGTGCGAGCTTGAGTGGTTGAACGTGTATTGCAACGTTGAACTGAGCAGCACGCGCATCTTCCGCACCACTCGTCTGGCAAGGAAGCCTCGCGCTGCTGCTTGCAGGCGTACGGCTGCCTGCTCCTCCGGTGATGACCACGTGATGGCCCTAGAGACAACAGGGACATGTGTCTCCCCACGGAGACAGTGCACACGCTGACGTGCTAAGAGACCCCGTGCGGCCGCCTGTAGGTGTACTGCCTGTTAGAGTGTATGAGTCAGGCCCATTGAGGCCCATGTAACTACATTGCAACCCTTCTAGGGTTAGCCCATTATGCAATAGACACAACTTCCAGCATGGTATCGAGCTAGCTCCCTCCCTCCCTCTCCCAGCCGGCGCCGCCACCCCTCTGCCAGCCGCTGGCGCCGCCGCTGCCTCCATGGCCGGCGGTGAGGAATTTCCCTCTCTTCCCCAATACTTCCAGACCTTCCCTCCCCTTCCCTACCCCACCTCCTGGGCGCGAATCGCGGGCTCGGGCGCGGGCTCCAGCGCGAACGGCGCACCTGCCGCCGCCGCCGCAGCAGCCGCCGCCGCGGCCGCAGCCGCCGCGAGCGCGGGCGGCGCGGCCACGGGCGGCGCGACCGGCGCCGAGGCTCCTCCCACGGGCGCAGCGACCGATCCCCTGCTCACCGATGCGCCTCCTGCGGACGCGGGCGGCGGGGGGGCGCCTCCCGTCGCGGAGCCCTCTGGTGCAGCGCTCCCCGGCGACTCTCCCCTGCTTCCCCAGCCCGGCGCAGGACTCCATGGTGGCGCGCACGGTGCGGGCACTCCTTCCATGGGCGCAGCTCTCGGCAGCGGCGCGGGCGGTTCCCTTCCCTTCCCAGTTCTCGGCAGCGGCGTGGGCGGTTCCCTCCCCTTCCCACCACCGCCTCCTCCGCCTCTCTTCAGCGCTCAAGACCCGCGCCTCCTCTCCCTGCTGCTGCCCCAAGGATATGGCCAGCGTGGTGGTCATCTGCGTGCTGGCCAGCCGGGCGCTCATCTGGGTGCTGCAGATGCCAACCTCGCAGCGGCCCTCGACGCGGCGCGGGCAGCTGCTGCGGCGGGGCAGGCACGCGTCCAGGCTGCAGCTCTCGCCTGGGAGCGTGAGCGCGACACTGCCGATGCCTTGGCCCGCCGTATCGCCGAGGCGGAGCAGCTGCTCGTCTTCCCCGCTCATCATGACGCAAGCGCCACCTCCTCCGGCTCCACTGCGGCTCATCGTCCGCTGGCTACGGCGATTCTCTGGCACGATCCAGCCGACCCTCTCGTGGCACAACTACACATCCAGGCGGGAGGTGTCCAGAACATCCGCAGCTTGGTTACTTTCGTCCTGGAGCCGGACTCGCCTTCCTATGCTCGTTGGCGGGACCTGGTCCTCCTCACCCTTCGTCGTTACGCTCTCGACGACCACGTCCTCCTCGACACTCCAGCTGCAGCCCAGACTCCTGCGTGGCTGAGGCTCGACAGCATCGTCCTCTCCTGGATCGTCGGCACCATCTCCCCCGACCTTCAGGACCTGGCGCTCGACACGCGTGGGTGGCTCTCGAGGGGCAGTTTCTGGGCAATGCCGAGGCCCGTGCCCTGCGCCTCGATGCGAGCCTCCGCACGTTTGTTCAGGGGGACCTCTCCGTGGGTGAGTTCTGCCGCCGCATGAAGGGCCTCGCCGACTCACTGGGTGACCTTGGCTGCCCGGTTGACGACCGGATCCTGGTCCTCCAAGTCCTCCGCGGCCTCAGTGACCGCTACAGCCACCTGCGGACATGGATCACCCGGCAGCGGCCCTTCCCCTCCTTCCTGCAGGTCCGTGACGACCTTGTCATGGAGGAGCTCACTCAGGGCATCCAGTCTGGGTCTCACTCGACGCCGGGTTCTTCGTCCTCCTCGGCCGCCCTCGTTGCGGCTACTCCACCACGCTCCACCGCTCCACCCGCGCCGTCCCTTCTTGGTCCTCCTCCCCCCGGGGCCGAGCGGGGGTGGGGGGGGGGGGGCCGTGGTGGTCGCCGTCGATGTGGGGGGGCCGTGGTGCAGGCTCCGGTCGTGGGACTGCTCCAGCCGCCCCAGCACCTCCTCGGGGTGGTGCATCCTGGCCATCCTTCCACAACCCGTGGTCAGGGCGCATCTCCATGTGGCCCTATCAGGTGGCTGGTGGTGAGCCCCGTGCTCCGTCGGCCATGCTCACGGGCACGGCTCCGTTCCCGGCACCGTGGACTGCGCCAGCGGTGGTTGCCCCTCCAGTCTCGTCGCCTTGGACTTCACCTGCTGGGACGCCTGGGCCTGTCGGTTGGGACCCGACGGCCTTGGCTCGCTCCTTCGGCACCATGACCCTCACGCCTCCAGTCGGCCAGGACTGGATCGTCGACTCAGGGGCCACGTTCCATACCACTCCTGACCCTGGTATACTCTCTTTTGTTCACCCTCCTTCTCCTTCCCATCCCTCGTCCATCATGGTCGCAAATGGGTCCTGTATTCCTGTCACCTTTGTGGGCGCTGCCGGCACCCATGGCTCCGTTCATCTTCCTGATGTCTTAGTTGCTCCGTCTATGGTTCATAACCTTCTTTCGATTCGTCGTTTTACAGCTGACAACTCTTGTTTTATTGAATTTGACTCTTCTGGACTTACTGTGAAGGATTTGGTCTCCCGGCGTCCACTGCTCCGATGTGACAGCTCGGGACCCCTTTACACGCTTCGCCTTCCTCCGTCCCCGTCTTCCACTTCGCCAGCTGCTTTCGCCACCTCGACTTCCTCCACTACTTGGCACCGTCGTCTTGGACATCCCGGCTGAGACATTTTGATGCGGCTTAGTCGTAGTTCCGACATACCATGTACTCGGGCTCACGATGCGCACTTGTGTCACGCGTGTCAGTTGGGTCGACATGTTCGCCTTCCTTTTCCTACCTCTTCTTTACATGTGACCCACATTTTTGATCTTGTACACTGTGACCTATGGACATCTCCTGTCATGAATCTTTCTGGTTATAAATACTATCTTGTGTTGGTGGATGATTTCTCTCACTATTCCTGGACTTTTCCCATTCGCGCTAAGTCTGATACTTTCTTCACGCTTCTTGTAACACCTCTGGTGTTAAAAATGTAATTAACCTGACATGTCATCATCCTTAATCATTAATCTTTGCTTGCCATGCATTTGTGTTGTTTAATTGCTATGCATTGATCCATTTTCAAAAACCCTAAGTGCCCAAATCTCCCTATAAGGGCAAAATGGTAATTTCACTTCTGTGTCTAGTTCTATGTATTTCTTATTCAGATTTGTGCTCTGATGTTTTGTTGAGTTAATCAAAGTTCAAAATTCAAAAGAGAATTGGTTTTCCTTTTGTAAAAAACCCTAATTTCCAATTTATAGTTTTACCCCTCTCTTATTAATTCAAAAACTATTCAAAATTTGGGGTTAGTTGAAAAAGCAAAGTTGTAGATCTGATCAAGATGAGCAACTTTGGTATTTACAAATTTTCAAGTTTCCATACAAAATTTGAAGTAATTTCAAATTCATTCAAACTCCAGTTTTTGTCCCTTTTTGACTTTTCAAAATTATTTCAAAAACTAATGAGTTTCAGAAAAAGTGTGTATTAGCAAAGTTGTAGGTTTTGACAAAATAAACAACTTTCATATTTGCAGATTTTCAAGTTTCAGTTTAAAATCCAAAGTAATTTTGAATTTATTCAAATTTCAAAAGTGTCCCCTTTTCTGATTTCAAATGTAGTTCAAAAACTGTTTGGATTTTGAAAATGTTCTTATTGACAAAGTTGTAGATCTCCTTTTTCTGCACAACTTTGGTATTCTGAGTTTTTCCCGTGCAGTTCAAGTTTTGGGAGTAATTTGCAAAATACAGAAAGTCAAACCCTAGACCTAGCCCTGTTCATCTCCTACCTAGGGTCAGAGCAGAGCAGGGAGGGGGCCCGGCCATGGCCGCTCGCCGGAGCTGCGTGCGCCACGCGCCTGGCAGCCGCACGCCCGCCCCCGACTTGTCGCCTGTGACCGCGCCATCATTCTGCCCCCGCACGCGCAAGCGCTGACCTCCGCCCCCGTCCCCCACTGCTCCCCGACGTCGCCGCCGCGTGGCCGTCGCCGGCAAGCACGACGCTCGGGTCCCAAACTGATTTCCGTCCCTTCTTCATCATGAGATCGATAGCACGCGCCACGGGCATTCTTATCCACCCCCGCGCGCTCCCTAACGGCCCCTGGCCGCGGCTATAAAAGACCCGTCGGCCGGCCGGAGCTCCGCACTCACCCCACCACCGTCGCCAGCTCACTCCAGAGTCTCCGCCGCTCCACCACCTAGCCCAGAAGCTCCGCCTTGAGCTCGCGAAGCTTCCCAGCCCCTCAATTTTACCTCCGCCGCCTCCAATCGCCTGGCGTAACCCCATCTTCCCAAACTCCGGCGAAACACCGGTGAGCTCGGGTTCGGGAAATCCCCACTCTCCGGCCATGATCATTTTTCTCTGACCCCTGCTTCATCTTCCTTGCCTTCTTGCGCCCCTAACCGGCTATTGGTGGCCGTGCCTGGTGTACAGGGTCGCCGGATCGCCGGAGTGCCGCCGCGGTCGTCTCCTTCCTCGAGCCGCACCCTCGACCGTATCGAGCCCCAAGCCTCGGGCGAATCGCACTACCCTCGAGCGCGTTCCCGAGCCACACCCTCGAGCACACCCTCGAACCCCGCCCCTCGAAGCAGCCGAGTCTAGCCTCAGCCTCGGGCGAATCGCAACTTCCACCGAGCCCCAAGCCTCGAGTGAGCCGAGGCCACCCTCGAGAGGCTAGCCGCAAGAGAACCCGCCGAGGCCTCGCCGTCGAGCCCTCTTATCCATCCGCCTCGCCGAGCCTTGCCTCTGACTCTCGGTGAGCCCAGCCTCTGTTTTCTCAGCCGAGCCTCGAGCCTCGACGTCGAGCCCGCTCCGACTCGAGCTCAGTGCTCTTTTCCTTCTCAGAAATATGAATAGTCTTGTTATTTCATCTTTTTTATGATTTTCTGTATTGCTCTAAAAATTCTGAAAATTTTACAGTTGAGTCTTTATACTATGTAGTATTTTATAAAAATATGAAACTTGACTTTTCTGCAAGAATTTGAAAATGTAAAATCCCTCTTTTAATTAATAAATGGATGGTTTTGGATTTTTAGAAAATCATTTATAACTCAAAAAATCATGAGATAAATTTTTGTGAGCTTCCTATGCCATGTTTAGTCTCTGGTGAAATTTTGAAGTCTTTTGGAACAAGTTGATTTTTGAGCCTTTATTTTAATTGTTAAATAGTGTCGTTTGTTAATTGATGTCTGATTTTATTTGAGCACCTTAATGACCTCCAAAAATTATGAAATTTGTTTTGCCATCTATCTACACCATAATGAACTTATGTGATTAATTTGGTAATTTTTGGAGCAACTGCATAAAATGACCTTTTTAAATAATTAAGAAAAACAGAAAAGGTGATTAAGGTTCATGTTGTATGCCCTGTGTTGCATTGTTCATACTAGCATACTCATGAGCATGCATCATTGCATTCCTATAGTCACCGAAGAAGGCGTCAAGATCGAGGCAGCCGCCGACGAACCTGTCCCTTAGGCTACCCCGAGCTCCGACAACTGCCCTGCCGCCCTCGAGTCTGCCCTCTTTGCTCTTCAAGGCAAGCCCCGGTGCATTTAACCCCTTTCCTTGGATTTATAAAATGTTTTCCTTAAATGCTTTTGAGTTAAATTATTGCATTAGGTTTATAGGAGTTGTGTGCTATCCTAATTGATGCACTACCCACCTGATGCACTACCCACCTTGACCACTGATACACCCGATACCTGCTTTTCAAAAGTATTTGAAAAATGCTTAGCAATGCTTATTGAATTAGACTTTGCAATAAAATGCCACTTAAAGAACATTTATGGGCATTTGGCTTTACTCCCTGCTTGTTGGCTAAGTATCTGATCCATACCTAGTCAACAGCGAGGAGAGGTTGTCCGAGCGTACGGTGCCGTCATGTTGTAGTCCGGGACTCAACAGTTGACACCGACCGGGACAGGGTTGAAAAACCGACAGGACCTGTACTCTTGGGTTAGAGTCCCGAGGTGCTTGTTGCTGACGGAAAAAGTTTAGGGACCATCCGTATGGGGGCCTGCTGGTCAAGACTTGTAACTATTCACATACTTCGGAAAGCTCTGGCTCCGAGGAATCCTTTATTGGACCGACAACCGCGCACTAGGAGTGGAGAGATGGCGGAAGTAGCATGTACCCACGTGGTCGTCGTACCTGGATAGGAGTGGTGTACTGTACTTCCGGGTGGCGTAGGACCGGGTCCAATCTTGGAGGAATCGTGGTAGACGAGTTGGCATATGCAAGCTTGGGTGCGACATATGCAGTGTGGATAGGGATCCTCAGCTGAGTATTATTTATCCGAATTAACGTTGCTCCTCGGTTATGGAGACTTGGTCCACTGACTGTCAACGGAGAGTGGTTCTCAACTAGGAATGTTTTGAAATGTAAAATGAATCATGAACGATGAAGAATTGAGAAATGTTGAATCTTTCCAAAATAAAATAAGGTTTACAAAAATGTTTTTCTGCAAAATACTTGATCTTGCTTAAACCTTACCTTGACTACCCTAAGCCTCTCATTCCTGAGTCTTCTCCCTTTTTCTTAGTCGGGTAAGTCTTGTTGAGTACCCCAGTACTCAGGGTTTGTTACCCATGCTGCAGGTATGACAGAGTCCCCGATGTGTCTTGCACCCTGCTGCGTGACCATCGTCCAGGAAGAGGCCGATGAGGCCGAAGAATAGTTGTACACCCTCGGGTTGGGTGATTATAAGTATCTTTGTTGTTCTCCACTATGTTGCCTATGTCTATCTCTATTATCAGAACTTGGTTTGTAATAACTGCACCTTAATTTCTATTTGGAACCCTGCTTTGTAAAACTATTGTTATTTAAGTCTTCCGCTCTTTATTCCGATGTTATTTGTAAAAGTATGCAATGTTGTAACCGAATTGTGAGATGATCCTGCGGACATTGGGCACTGATGTAGCCCGGTGGCGAACAGGTCTTAATCACATGGAACATGGGTTCGGCTGTCAGAGGTTGACAGGGACACGTGGGCCATGAGATTAGGGCCGTTCCGTCACACTTCTTCACTTCTTTGCCTGGGTGTCCACTCAGTTCGGCCTCACCATCAAGGCCGTCCAGTGTGACAACGGGCGCGAGTTCGATAACTCCACGTCTCGTGCTTTCTTCCTCTCTCACGGCGTGCAGTTGCGCATGTCGTGCCACTATACCTCCTCCCAGAACGGCAAGGCCGAGCGCATGATTCGCACCACCAACGACACCATCCGCACTCTCCTCTTGCAGGCCTCCCTTCCTGCCCGCTTCTGGGCCGAGGGTCTTCACACCACCTATCTCCTCAACCGTTTACCTTCCGCTGCCTGTCCCGCTCCTACTCCTAACCACGCCCTCTTCGGTACCCCTCCTCGCTACGACCATCTCCGTGTCTTCGGGTGTGCGTGTTACCCTAACACCACTGCCACTGCTCCTCACAAGCTGGCTCCCCGGTCGACTCGGTGTGTCTTCCTCGGGTACTCCCCGGATCACAAGGGGTACCGTTGCTTTGACCTCTCCTCTCGTCGCGTACTCATCTCCCGACACGTGGTGTTCGACGAGACCGACTTCCCCTTCACCACCACCTCTACTCCATCCACCTCTACACCTCCCACCCCCGATCCTTTTCCCACTGACGCGGTGGTCCAGCCACCTTTATTGTTTTATCCTGTAGGTACCACCCCACCACCTCCTCCGGCGGTCTCGTACCCCAACTCGCCGTCCTCGGGCGCTCCGCCGAACCCTGTGCCTAGCGCCGGTCCGGCGGTTCCGCCCACTCCATCGGATCCTGCGCCTGACGCGGGTCCCGCATCCTCGGCGCTTCCCGCCAGCTACGCACAGCCGGTGTGTGTCTACCAGCGACGTGCGCGGGCGGCCTCGTCGCAGCCGGTGCGGGCCGCGTCACCGTCGTCGGCCCCTCGGTCTCCTGCCGCGGCCTCGGTGCTACCGGTGCGGGACGTGTCACCGTCCTTGCCGCCGAGTTCTCCCGTCGCCGCTTCTCCGCCGTCGACGCCTACGCCCCCGCCACCACCTACACCACCGGCTGCTCGGGGCGAGCCACTGGTTTATCACCCGCCGCTCCTTCACCGACACCCGCGTCATGTTCACCCAATGGTGACGCGGCATGCGGCGGGGGGTACTACGGCCTCGAGCTCTCGCCTCGACGACCCGTGACACGGGGGTCTCTCCGGTGCCCTCTTCCGTGCGTGCCGCCTTGGCCGACCCCCACTGGCGTGGTGCGATGGAAGAGGAGTACGCGGCTCTTCTCGCCAACCAGATCTGGGATCTGGTACCCCGTCCACCTGGCTCCAATGTCGTCACTGGGAAGTGGATCTGGACGCACAAGCGACGGGCCGATGGTTCTCTCGAGCGGTACAAGGCTCGCTGGGTTCTCAGGGGCTTCACTCAGCGACCTGGGGTTGATTATGATGAGACATTCAGTCCAGTGGTGAAACCTGCAACAGTCCGCACGGTCCTCTCGCTGGCTCTCTCTCGCTCCTGGCCCGTGCATCAGCTGGATGTCAAGAATGCATTTCTCCATGGGACCCTTGCTGAGACCGTCTACTGCAGTCAGCCTGCGGGTTTCGTTGACTCCACCCGACCTGATCCGGTGTGTCGCCTCAACAAGTCTCTCGACGGCCTCAAGCAGGCCCCTCGGGCGTGGTACTCTCGATTTGCTGCCTATCTGTTCACCCTGGGATTTGTAGAGGCCAAGTCCGACACTTCTCTGTTCATATATCACCACGGCGGGGAGACTGCCTATCTACTGCTCTATGTTGATGACATTGTGCTCACAGCTTCCAGCCCGACACTGCTGAAGCGGATCATCACCTCCCTACAGCAGGAGTTCGCAATGAAGGATCTCGGTGTCCTTCATCACTTTCTCGGGATTACTGTTGAGCCTCGGACAGGGGGCCTCTTTCTTCACCAGCGGCAGTACACTCTTGATATCCTGGAGCGAGCTGGGATGACCGACTGCAAACCCTGCTCCACCCCAGTTGACACTCAGGCCAAGCTGTTAGAGACTGAGGGCACTGCGGTCACTGATCCCACTGCATACAGGAGTCTTGCAGGGGCGCTTCAGTATCTCACATTCACCCGCCCAGACATCACCTATGCAGTTCAGCATGTCTGCCTACATATGCATGATCCGCGCGAGCCTCATCTCACGGCTCTCAAGCGCCTCCTTCGCTACCTCCGTGGCACTATCGACTATGGCCTGCTCCTCCACCGGTCTACCTCCACCGAGCTTGTCGTCTACACTGACGCTGACTGGGCCGGGTGTCCAGACACTCGTCGTTCCACCTCCGGCTATGCAGTTTTCCTCGGCGGCAACTTGGTGTCTTGGTCGTCCAAGCGCCAGCCGGTGGTCTCCCGCTCCAGTGCCGAGGCAGAGTACCGCGTTGTTGCTAACGGCGTGGCTGAGGCATCCTGGCTCCGACAGCTCCTTGGCGAGCTCCACAGTCCCCTGGCCCGGAGTACGTTGGTCTACTGCGACAACGTGAGTGCCGTGTACCTCTCCACCAACCCCTTTCAGCACCAGCGGACTAAGCATGTGGAGATTGATCTACACTTTGTCCGCGATCGGGTGGCCATCGGTGATGTTCGGGTTCTCCATGTCCCGACCACCTCCCAGTTCGCCGACATCTTTACCAAAGGCCTGCCGTCTTCGACGTTCTCCGAGTTTCGCTCCAGCCTCAACATCACTAGTGGTTAGTTGAGTCTATGGGAGGCTCGTGTGCGTGTGATGTGCTCCTTTTTCGTGCCCAGTCTTGAAACTCCGCTGCGCCGGAAGTTCAGACTGCGGGGGGGTGTTAGAGTGTATGAGTCAGGCCCATTGAGGCCCATGTAACTCTATCTACATTGCAACCCTTCTAGGGTTAGCCCATTATGCAATAGACACAACTTCCAGCACTGCCGCCTGTTGGCTTATGGCTGCCAAGCGTTCACGCTCCTTCATCGCCTCGAGCAGCGACATGACGCGATCCAGCAATGTGGACATGTCATGGAGAACGTTGGGGCGTGCGGGCGATCCAAAGTGCAGGTGTAGCAGCTCGGTGAAGCGACGCCATACCGGTGTGCCCTCATCCTGCACGACTTGGCGGAACCACAGCTGGGCATCATCTGCCAAATTACGGGAAGCCATCCATACCTTTTCTTCCTCCATGATGTGCTCCCGATGGAAATACGACTCGCAGCAATTGATGAAGATGAGGGGATACTTCCCGTCATAGCGTGGAAAGTCCATCTTCTGGAACCGCGGCGGTCGATCGTTGGTGTGTTCGCCGGTGGACTGCTTGGTGCCTAATGCTGATGAGCGCTCAGTGGAGAGCGCCTGGATAGCCTTGGCGTTGGCCTCAATCGTTGCTTGCAGGGATTTGACAGCGTCGGCCAGAGCCGCCACCGTTTTCTGCAGATCAGTTTGGTCCCCCATGGCGGCAGTGCAAGAGAACGCGGAGGACGCCGAGGATGAGGAGGGCGGTGCGGCAGCTGCTGAGGGCGGCACGGCGGCGGATGCTTAGGGCGGCACGGCAGTGGTTGCTGAAGGCGGCGCAGCGGCTGCTGGTGGTGGAGAACGCAGAGCTGCTGCTGAAGGATAGGTGGAGCGGGAGGGCGAGGAGCGCCTGGATCTGATACCAGGTTGTCAAGGGCGTCAAACCCTTGGGTAGCTGGACCTAGTTCCAGGGTTGGCGAGCTACCTAGTTCTTTTTTTCTCGATTTGTTTTGTGGCGTGCGGTGACGGCGACTGCGTTGTGTGCCTCGGCGGCATCGGCGGCGGCAACGAGGTGCGGCGGCTCAGCCACGTCTAGCTGCGAAGCGTGGGCCTGCTCATCCACATAGCTCGTTGCCGCCGGCTCAGCCACGTCTAGCTGCGAAGCGTGGGCCTGCTCATCCACATAGTTTTTATGCATCGAAGCATAGGCCTTTATGCATAGCAAAAACCGTGACTGCAAATATGTCGAGAAAAATTGTGTTTTTATGCTTGCAATCATATGTTTTTATGCTTGCAATCATATGTTTTTATGCATTGTTGAAACTATCATTTCAGAAATGTTTGTGATTTTCTATGCTGAGCTTCCTAGATTTCTATGCACGATGTAAAAGTGATGCTGGAGATATATGCATTTGTTATGTTGTTTCTATGCTCTTATATAAATATATGTATTTGTTATGTTATTTCTATGCTCTCGTCTTCAACATTCCATGCATCGGAAGAGTCTGCAATAATGATAGAATCTCAATGGCAATAGGATTCAAATTACAAATTTTATACTAAAATATAGATTTCTACACTTCGAGCTATTAGTTTTTATACATTAGACTAGGTAGAATTCAAATTTCAAATTCAAAGCAAAGGGGCGGTACCTAGAATTCTATACCTCAAGGCATAAGTTTCTATACCTCACGTGCTCAGTGAAATTCGAATTTCAAATTATAAGAAAAAGGGACATGATTTTATGCTTTATAGGGTTTCTGTTCATTGCTCACCTATTAATTATGCATTGTTCTATAATGGAACCTTCATATGGACATTACCATGATTCAAAATTTTTGGGAACATCCGATGGTGCACATGTTTTTATTTTTACGGTCACGTGATTCTATGCAGTCCTCTCCTGTTAATAATACATCCTCCCTGTTAGGGTGGACCCGATACGGTTTCGAAACAATAATCCCGCAGAGGAGAGGGAAGGGGAGAATGATTCTATGCTTTGTAGGGTTTTTATGCATTTTCACTTACTAGTTATACATTGCTCTATGATGAAAACTTTCGTATCAATGTACCTTGATTCAAATTTCAAATTTTTAGAGAACATCAGATCGTCCACCGGTTTCTATGCTCACAGTCACATGACTCTATGCTTAGTTAGAAGCATTAAACTCTATACCTTAATGTATAAAATTATGAATTTCAAAAATTTTAAAAAAATATATTCAAAATGGATCTTGAATCGTGCATAAAAATTGTCAGGAATCAAATGGTGAAACCCGTTTTTGAATTTGATGTTTCGTTGAAGAGTTATCGTGAAAAAATGAAAGAAATTGGATTGGATTCCTTGCATGCAGGCATGCGTCAGGGCTGTCAGCCCTCTGTCAGCATGTGTCAGGGGAGATGTCCATCCCGCAGAGAGGTTTTTATACAGTAACAAAGTTAGTGTTATACATTCAACTACTAGTTTTTATGCAATATCGGCGGAAAAATTGTTTTTTACGCAGCGCAACCTAGGATTCTACGCATCCGGTCTGCTGGTGCGTCAGCTCCGTGGGCGTGGGTGGTCTGGTGGTGGTCTAGGGTGGCTGGCTGGGGCTTCCAATAGTTATTGGAAGCTCTGGCTCCCAATAGGGGGGTCCTCTATATATATAAAATCATGGCCAGACAAGATCTCCTAATTAATATGTCTCTAACCAAAACAGGGACGGCTGGCTAAGACCAAGGCTCGATCCCTAACCCCTATCCATATCTACTTAGCAAGGGTGGCCGGCAAGATGAAGCCCAAACCCATAAAATATACAGCATAAATACAATCTAACAATAAGTCTTGTGATCTTAGGGTCTGTGGCGTGGCTAAGGGTGCAAATTAGTGAGCCTTAGGTGCACCTCTAACCCTCTTTAGTTAGAATATTTTTACTAAATGAGATCTCATTTGAAGACCTAAAGGTTACTCATTTGCACCTTTGTCTGTGGCGGTGGGGAAAAGCTACTGTGGCTGTAAGCTGTGGAAAAGGTGTTGTGAGCTGTGAACTGTAGAAAAGTTAAAAGTTGTTTGGTTAAACAAGTATAAAATATATCTTCTAGCTTTATTTTTCTTGAAACAATTATGAAAACATTTTTTATTTCACCTATTTTGAAAAGCTGAAAGCCAAAAGCAGGGTCAAAGTAGCTTTCAAAAATGTACTACGGAAAAGCACCTGCTTCTGAAAAAAACCGCCTCCAGCAGAATCTCTTTGGTTGGGCTTTTGGCTTTTGGGGCCAAAAGCCCAACCAAACGGACCCTTAGTTCATATAACCCTCAACCCCTCCCCTACCTTCCACATTGGCATCTTACTGCACCTAAGGCCCCTCCCCTACCTTCCACATTGGCATCTTACTGCACCTAAGGCCATATCACAGCTGATATCCTGACAAAGCATCTCCCAAGCATCATCACAGGGATTTTGCACCAAAATTTAGCTTTAGTAGGCTTAGCATCTCCATGTTGTGACATAGAGGGATAGTATTTGCATTTTCTAAATAAAATTTCACAGCCTATGTCCTATCATGAATACACTACTTTTTACTTGCAGCAAGTGCATTAATACCTTCCTACATGGTTCTTACAGCAGTAAGCCAGTAAGGCATCCATGGAGACTCCAGTACAGGCAACAAGGCTTTAGACCCATGTCACCAAGGAATGCCTTAAGAACCTTGGTTTTCTACAATAATTTTCTTGATATTTTTTTACCATGTACCGTCTCTGACAAGGTGCCATGGAGGAAGGCATTCTTCAAATCCAGCTGATGAATTGGCCAATCCCGAGAATGAGCCAAGGTGAGAACAGTCCGAACAGTAGCAGGCTTCACAATGGGGCTGAATGTTTCATCATAATCGATGTCCGGGCGTTGAGTGAAACCGCGAAGAACCCAGCGAGCGTTGTATCGATCCAGTGAGCCACCAGCATGAAACTTGTGTTTGAAGATCTATTTCCCGGTGACCACATTTGCCTTAGAAGGTCGGGGAACAAGCTCCCAAGTGTCGTTATCCAAGAGAGCAGCATGTTCTTCTTCCATAGCCCGGCGCCAGTGAGGATCGGCGAGAGCGTCACGGCAGGTGCGCGGCAGGGGAGACAGAGGCTCGGCGTGCATAGCGAGGCGAGGCTGCCGGTACCCAGACTTCCCGCGAGTTGCCATGCCATGAGTGTTGGCAACCGGGGAAATGGGAACAGCTCCGAGCGGTAGAGGGGGATCACTCTTGACGTAGCGCGGCGGAGATGGAACCATGTTGGAACGACGAGGGGGCGCCCCGGCGAGGGACACAGGAGGTGGCGGCGAGCAGGAAGCAGAGGCGCGCCGAGTGTAGACGTGAACCACCGGGGGTCTGTCGAAGCGGGCAGCTGAAAGCTGCGGTGCAGGAGGCGCTGCCACGGGCGCCTGCTACGGTGAAGGGGTCGCCACCGAGGGCGCCTGCTGCGGTGCAGGGGGCGCCACCGTGGGCGCCGGCTGCGGTGCAGGGGGCACAGCCGGAGGCGCCTGCGGTGGGGCAAGGGGCGCACCCATGGACGCCTGCTGCGGAGCAGGGGGCGCCGCCGTGGGCACGGCCAGGGCCCGTGGTGGCGAGGAGACGCCCGAGGACCTGGGCATGGAGAAACCAGGAGGGGGCGCTCTGGGCACCAAAGCGTCCAGACCTGGCACGGTACCTGCAGGAGAGAAAGAAGCTGGCGGAGGATCGTCAGCAGTTAGGAAGTCAAGCTCGTGGGCAGGGGGCGAGGGCCGACGAAGACTGAATGGGAACGTTGTTTCATCGAAGACAACGTGTCGAGATATGATGACCCGGTTGGAGATGGGGTCAAGGCACCTGTATCCTTTGTGATAGGAGGAGTACCCCAGGAACACGCACAGCGAGGATCGGGGGGCGAGTTTGTGGGGCGTGGTGGCGGTGAGGTTAGGATAGTAGGAGCACCCGAAAGCCCGAAGCTCATGATAAGAGGGAAGAGTGCCATAGAGGGCAAAGAACGGGGTGCTCATGTTGAGAGTTTTAGTGGGGAGGCGATTGATGAGGTGGGTCGCGGTGGCGAGAGCATCAGCCCAGTAGAAGGGTGGCATAGACGCTTGGAAAAGGAGGGTACGAGTGATGTTGTTTGTCGTGCGAATCATGCGCTCGGCTTTGCCGTTCTGTTGGGAGGTGTAAGGGCAGGACATGCGAAGCGAAACACCTTTAGTAAGAAAGAAAGCACGAGACGCGGAGTTGTCAAACTCACGGCCATTGTCGCATTGCATGGATTTGATGGTGCAGCCGAATTGGGTGAGAATGAAGGCGAAAAAATGGGAAATAGCAGGGAAAGCATCGGACTTGAGCTTGAGGGGAAAAGTCCAAAGAAAATGAGAGCAATCATCAATGATGACAAGATAATATTTGAAACCGGATACACTGACAATCGGAGATGTCCACAGGTCACAATGTATCAAGTCAAAAAAAATTGATGCTCTAGAGAAAGAAGTAGAAAAAGGGAGGCGAACATGGCGCCCGAGTTGACAAGCATGACACAACGAGGCATCGCCAGGCATGCTACAGACAATGGAGGACGACTTGGCGAGGTGCTGGAGTGTAGACGACCCGAGGTGACCGAGCCGACGGTGCCAAGTAGTCGAAGAAGGGGTGGTCACGAGAGCGCAGGAACCAGAGGGTGACGTTGGGAGCTGCAGGGTGTAGAGAGGTCCCGAGCTGTCACAGCGAAGGAGGAGGTTCCTGGTATGAAGGTCCTTCACAGAAACCCCAAGAGGGTCAAACTCGACTGAGACAAGATTATCGGAAGTAAACTGACGAACAGATAAAAGATTTTTAATGATGTCAAGAGCGACAAGGACATTGTTGAGGAGGAACAGGCCGGGGAGGGTTGAGTAGCCGGAGCCCACAACAGGAAGAGTGGCACCGTTACCGAAAACAATGGAGCAAGGGAAGGAAGAGGTGGAAGACATGGTGACCATACCAGGGTTGGCAGCAATGTGTGCTGCGTGGTGAGGCAGGGTGCGAGCCGGAGCCGCTGAAGCCGCCCTGACCGCGTCCGCCGCGACGGCGCCGGCCGCGGCTGTTGGCGGAAGAGGCCCCCCCGGACGCCCCAGCCGCCTGAGTGGGGCGCGGGAGGACAGGAGCAGACGCCTGCGGGGTGGCGGGAGGCTTGCGGAGGCGGTCCCGGAGGGCCGCGGCCTGCTGCTCGAGGAGGTCCGCCTGCGCGCGCTCCTTATCCAGAGCATCAGCGGCAGCGCGAACACGGTCCTAAGCCGCGGCGGCGGACTTGAGGAGGTCAGCCTCCGCCTGGAGTTGCTGGCTGCGCTCCGTGTTGGAGGAGCGGAGGGAGGAAGCTTCGTCTTCGAGCTTCTGGGCGGCGGCGGCAGCTTTGTCGCGAAGCTTAGTCGCGGCGTAGGCCGTAGGGGAGGTGCCCGAGTTGGAGACGCCGGAGGAAGGGGCGGCCATAGGGGCGCGGGCGCGGCGGCGGCCGAGGCGGTGTACGCGGCGGCCGAGACGGCGCGCGCGGGAGCCGAGAGGGCGAGCGCAGAACGAGGCGCACGCGCGGCTCAGGAGGGGCGGAAGCAGAGGATCGGGTTTAGACTGATACCATATTAGAGAATAGTCAATAGACTTGATAATGATTACATGGGTGATTACACATATATATATATATAGGAGAGAGGGGAGCCCAAAGGGCCTGAGCAGTGTGTACATAATTACATAATTAATTCTAACAGTGACAGCTAGTCCTAAGTATCATTGCTCAACAAGCAATCACTTTAGTACTTTACCAACAAAGTTAGACATGTTCTTACTCTCACAAGCAAGCACCATGAAAAGGAGAAGCCTTGAGAACTGCACAGTACAATCATACATGGCATCAACTATACCTGTTCGAGTAATTCTGCTTCAGTTGAATATGGAGACCATGTAATGATGGTTTGCAAGCTTGTGCTCCAATCATCCAATGTAGTCCGGGCCATTCTTTCCCAACCTTGTTTATATTCATAATCAATCTGCAGAATAAGTGATAAAATCACAATGTCACATTGTACCAGTCTATTCAAAGGTCAAGAAGTTCATTGTGTGCCTCAAAATAAAGGGACTGCCAGACAACTTATAGACACAACACACAAAATGTCCAGCAAATTATTCTTCATAGAAAATAATAATCAAACAACAGACTCAAGTATGTCAAAAATATACATTATGTTCAGAAGACAATTAATACAATGATTGTTAAGAATGAATGGTATTCAAAGAATTTAAGATATAACAAAATCATGAAGGAATAGATGTTACCATTGGAACAATGATGTCCTCTTTGCCAGTGCTCCTAAGAAACGTATAAGATAGCATGCCAATGCTTTGAGTGGGCCTTCATGGAACCAAAAAGTATTAAGTGAAAAGGTGTCAGTTTGCTGACAAGTTACTCAAAATGGATTGAGATAAAAAATGGCAAGTCATAACATATACAAATTACTACAACCATGCCTCCCTTTGTGTCATCCCTGACTCAATATCTATTGCCACTGCTTCTCATCATCTGTTAGTAAGACTAAGCTACTGATGCCATTTTCATGAAGCCAATCTAAAGTACCTTCTATTTGTATGAGTCATGTCAATGGTATTGGAAACTATTGACTAAGCCGTGTTTGGTACAGCTTAGCTTCACTAGTGAATCAGTTTTTTTCGCTTTCGGTTATATGAGCAGTGTTGGAATCCGGTTGGCCTGCACAAGTGAGCAGCAGCTCACAGCTCAAGCATACTGTTATGACGGGGAGAAGGCCCTCGGGTGGCTAGCAGGCGTCCAGAAGGGGGCTTAAGGACCAAGTCGTGATCTATTTATTATTCATACAATTATTATAATAATTATTAGTGTTAGGGGGTTATTCCTATATTTAGCAAGAAGGGGATATAAATACCTTGTAAGACTATTATTTGGGATTAAGCAGAAACATATTATTGTTTCCGGCTTCCTCAGGGAGCCGGGAGAAACCCTAGCCGCCTCCATCTCTTCCTGCTCGTCACTCTCGACCAGGGAACTTCCTGGTCGCCGCTCTCGACCACGGCGCCCGTGCGTCGCTCTCGCTCCTCCCGACAACGCCCACCGATCCTCCATCCATACAACCTACGCCCCAAGCCCGGGCGAGCTAGGGTTCCTAACACATACATACACTGAGTTGGTCTGAAGGTAGAAGAGAGGGAGTTGAGAACATATAGCACACTCGCGCACGTGAATGGGGCTGCTGAACTGCAGCTGGCTGGTGTATTCACCTCTTATTTATAGCTAAATAGGAGTACATAAAAACAGCCCTAGTGGCTTTCTTACAGCCTAAGTAAAGACTAAAGACCTTGACTTACAACCTAAGAGCTTCTTTTGATGCCCATGTATCCACCTCAATAATTCCACATCAAACCACTCCAATACACATGGATTGAGGTGGATACATGGGCATCCAAACAAGGCCTAAGACGTGACTACTCACATGCCAAGAAGCTAATTGATCAAGCTAGGGAACTTGCTGATCAAGGGTCAACAGACAAGACCTAATATGACCCTATTAGCTAAACAGGAGATTGACACAAGGATTATCTATCTATCACCTATGACAAGGACAGATATGAGAACAGCAGATTATTCAACAAGCAGCTTCACCAGTGAAACTGAAGCTATATTCAAAAATGTTTGGTAAAACAGCTTCTCAAGGAACATAGAAGAGAGAGAGCTAGGAGAAGCTAGTATTTTAGCTTCACCTAGGTTCCTGTGCATTTGAGAGGAGCTGAAAAACAGCTTCTAGGGAAAAGGCTGTTTCAAAATATCTGTTTGGTAGGAGAAGCTGAAAAACAGCTTTGTACGCTGACCCTAAATCTTGAACAGACATCCAAACTGACCATATATTTCTGTGCTATCAAGATCATATAAAAACATCCACAAAAAAGTTCACGTAAACCAAACAAACTTCTGTCTCCTCTTGTCTAAAAGCAAATTATGGTTTCATATCCTAGACAATAATCAAGATGACAGGCATCTTCAAGAATATTTATTGTTACATTGTAAGTAAAGATAATAAAAGTGGGCCACAACCTTTTGCCCGATTTTCCACGACTACGGGAGAAGACCAAAACATCAGCACCAAGCCTCATTGTACTCGTCTTGAAACCATTACCATCTGCAAGGCAACAAATTAAGGACATTGAATGGATCAAACTCTGACCAAAATAATTTATGGACTAAGACAATTTATTCTTCAAAACTCACATTGTCCAATAGTACTAGCAACTTTGCTCTTAACTGAATAACCCAAGGACATGCATTGCCGCATTTTATCAGGGTCCATTCCACCACCATCATCTGTAGGTAATTAACAAGAAAAGGAATCAGCTATAACATGATTACCTGAATGCCAGCAGTGGCTCCACAGGTCCACCCACATCAACTGACAGATGTATCACAGATTTCCTACCTTGCATTGCATAAAGACAGGATCAAAAATAGAACTAAGCTGGTTGTTAATGAGTTCATTCAAGAAGATGCCTATGACAGTGTTCTCTGGACCACGACCGAGAACTCCCTTAGGAGAGAAAGCAGGTGTGGGAGGCACTGGCCACATCTGAAAAGTACCAGTCCACGGGTTGTAGGTGGGGAAGCTGAGGTTTGTGAGCGCTTGACAATGAGGAGCACTGCTCTTGGGAGTCCCAAGACTTGTTGCGCAGCTTGTTTTTCTTGCACCAGGAATTTCCAAGAGTCAAGATCCCTGTGGTTGAGCAGGAGGGAGTGGTGCTGGACTTGCTGCCGGAGGGAGGCGAGGAGAGCAGTGGTCGATGAAGACTATGCTGTGAAGATCAACCTCCTCCTCAAGAGTCAGGAGGGAGCAAACATAGAGGAAGGATGACAGCTGGAACTGTCTTATTGATAACCGCCATGGAATGCAAGCTGGGTTCAGGTCCCAAAGCAGCTGCTGGGGCAGAGCTTGGTTGAGAACAAGATGGGCCATGGCCCCTTCTGCCAATTATGTTTTTTCGCTGTCTAAACAGTAGCTTTGGTACTGTTTATGGGTGGTTAATGCTTAATTATATAGACCGGCCCCTCCTATATGATCAAGCTCCGCCACTAAGCAGCTGCAACACCAGTGTCAGGGGAACCTTGTTGGCCAATAACAGCGAGAGAGTTGGCCAGAGTATTCAGGCGTTGCGAGTACTGGAACACCATCTGGTCACCTTGTTCTGTGGTCCAGAACTCCGCCTCAAGCACAAGGGCACATGAAGCTTTGTTGTCAAGGAACCTTCCTCAAAAGCAGTCCAGATGGCATGTGCCATGTCATCCTGCATGAGGACACTGCTGAGGATCTCCTCTGAAACAGAGTAGTGGATGAGAGAGTGCATGGTATATCAGTTGCCCTCCAAGCAGGAGTAGGAGGCTTCGGTGCTACTGTGCCATCCACATGATGCATGGCACTGAATTTGCACACAAGAGTGTGGAAAGGCTCATGCCATCTGCTGTTATTGGGTGAGTTGAGCTCTAGAATAAAAGGGATATGAGAGCGGATGTTGATGGCTGCTAGAGCAGCAGCAATAAATGCATCTAGTGTGGCAGCAGAATCTGCTTGTGGCTGCTCACCCATGGTGACAAAGAGAGCAGCAGGAAGAGAGAAAATGAGGAGAAAGGCAGGCTGATACCATGAAAGCTAATAGAATACAATGAGCAGAATGATTTCTCCATTTATATATGGCTTTACTTATACAAAAGTGAGTGTACATGTAAGGAGAAGAATTAAAATGCTCTAATGTCATCTAATCTAGCCTAATCCATACAGGATGTACAATGCAGATATGATCTGAATTTAGGGCCAATAATGACCAAAGATATGAGGGCTAGTAATTGCAAGATATTGCCATTCTAACAGTATGGAAAAATTATAAGGGCATCTATTGTACACTTCTAACACATGAAAATGACATCGTATAAAATCAACTCCACTCAGCATTTCAAATCATGTCAAGGCATTTGCCAAAGTCAAATGACTGTTTCTTTGTATTTGTGATACTAAATAACCGGTAGCAGGATCTACCATCTCCAGCTTGGAGGTGTTAGATATGTGTCGAATATGTATACAGTTTTGGTTACGTTGGACTTGAGTTGTGTTAGGGGCTAGGATAGAGTTGGAGTCGAACTTTGTGTCCTAGGAGGGCATAAATATGAGGTCACCCCTGTTGTAACCATGAGACGACTTGGCGGCTGGTTTGGGTGGCGGCGAGGCCGCGGGATCGCCCGGATGTCGGTGTAGCTACTGTTTTATGGGGAGGAGCGCCCGTAGTCATGCCCCGAGGATTAGGCACATCGCTAAACCTCGTTAAAAAACATCGTGTCTTGGTGTCGTTCTCGTTTGCGTATTTTTCTTCTATGGTGGTTATGCTTCTGCGTTCATCAATTAGCAGATCCATTCGGGTCTGGAACTAACTGTGCACTCTAACAAGTGGTATCGGAGCTAGGTTCATAGAAGAAGATCGTGGAGGTGCGATGGATATGTTTCACACCACGCGAGGCTCGCACGGGTGTGTCCGGAGAAGGACATGGCGCAAGGTGGAGCATGGCGGCGATCGATGACTCGATGGATGGAGTTGGAAACTTCGAGCAGGTGGCTCGAACCGTCCAATGGGCTGCAATCAACAGGGATCCGTCTAGCCGTGAAGATCAGGTTGATGACGGCTGGTGGCTGCTGTTCGATAGGGGTTGGTCAGACGTGACGACCAGGTTCGACGGTGCGGCTGGAAGACGTCGTGAATGAAGACGACGGCTTTGACTCATGATCAGATTGATGGGATTTTAATCTTGATCAGGATGGTCGTTGCAGGCTTAGCAACGACGGTGGCGAAAGCCATGGTGAACTCTGTGGTGTAGTATGATGTATGAAGGCAGCTAGCGTCGAGATTGGACGTAGATGGTGCATATTGCCATAGAGATCAGAGGAGACGTAGAAATTATTATGTGCGGTGCGTAACAGGTTGGGACATCCAAACGAGTACATGCAGCACCGGATTGTGGCGGAAACAAAAAGAAAAAAGTTGTGGTCATGCAGGACATGCAAATAAGCAATTGCATGCGGGACGTTTTTTTTCCTTCTGTCCAACGGTGATCGTGTGAGACTGAGTTTTGGTGCGTGGGCAACTGGAGCACCGACCATCAGGTGGGCCATGGTCCATGGATGAAGCATGTCCATATGCATATATAGAAAGAGTCCTATCCGGACTTGTTTACTGGTGGGAGAACATGTATACGTGCGTCAGGCTACTTTGGCAAGGACAAGGACTGATTGTATGCAACAGGGAACAACAAGAGTCAGATACGACATGGACCTGTTGTCGTTGCTCAGCCTTCATATAATAACACAAGTTCACGGGAGATTATAGATCAAAACAGTTGGCAGTTCATGAATTGAGCTTGCGGAGTTGCGAGGATCTACAGGCAGCACTCAAGCAGGTTGACTTTGTCGTGTGCGAGCGACAGGACAGTTGACGGGGCTTGCGAGCGGCGTGGCTGTGCACAGGCGGTGTACGGCAGCGGCGATACACGGCGGATTTCTCACAGCACGTGTGGTGGAGGCGTGTGTTGAGGTGACGTGTGAGCTACGACAAGGAACAAGCACGTGAACGACGTGTTTGGTGCGTGTGGATCGAGCACGTGGACGTACATAAGGTACGTGTTTTTTTTCGGCGATCTGTGGCAACAGGCAGATGGCGTCGATGGCATCCAAATTTGAGGTGGCAAGGTTTGATGGCACCGGGAACTTCGGGCTGTGGCAGACGAGAGTGAAGGATCTGTTGGCTCAACAGAGTATCTCGAAGGTGCTCAGCGGGATTAAGCCGGAGAAGGTAGATGATGACAAGTGGGAGGAGATGCAGGCGCAGGCATGTGCGACTATCAGACTGTGTCTCTCTGATCAGATCATGTACCATGTCATGGAGGAAAATTCACCGAAGAAAATTTGGGACAAATTGGCCAGTCAGTTTATGTCCAAGACAGTCTAAAGCAGAAGTTATTTGGCTTGAAGATGCAAGAGGGGTCGGATCTTGCGGAGCACATCAATGTCTTCAATCAATTGGTTGCTGATCTTGTGAAGGTCGATGTGAAGATTGATGATGAAGACAGGGCTATTATTCTTCTGTGTTCGTTGCCAAGGTCTTATGAGCACTTGGTTACCACGTTGACGTATGGGAAGGAGGACATCAAGGTGGACATTGTTGCTGCGTTACTTTCTCATGATCAAAGGAGGAAGAATAATGCAACAGAAGAGTCTTTTGGTGATGCTTTCCTAGTCAGAGGTGATCGTAGCATGGAAGATAAGAAGGGTAACAAGAAGGGGCCACGGTGCTTTAAGTGCAAGGGTTTGGGACATGTAAAGAGGAACTGTCCAGAGCTGAAGATGGAGGATCCATAAATGTTGTGATTGCCAACAAGAAAGATGACTCGGATAGCGATGGTGACATTCTCACGGTGTCAAGTGAAAGGTCTTGTGAAGCGTGGTTGTTGGATTCAGCTAGTTCATTTCATGCAACACCGAAGGAGTTATTCTCATCATACACTGAGAAGGAAAGTGGTTTTGCTTACTTGGGAGATGGTTCAGGCTATCTTGTTGAAGGAGTGGGCGACATCAAGTTCAAATTGTGTGATGGTCAAGAGATGCTGCTTAAGGGTGTGAAGCATGTGTTGGGACTAACAAGGAATCTAATTTCACTTGGTTTACTGCATGAAGAAGGCTAGTTGTATCAGGCGGTTCCTAATAAGAAGACCTTGAGAGTCATGCATGGAGGCAAGACGGTCATGATTGGTGAGAAGTCTAGCGCACACCAATACAAGCTAAAAGGAAACATTGTTGAAGGTGGAGTCATGGATGGCAATGCAAATGTGGTGGTGTTCTGTCTTGGTGGTGATGCGGCTATGAGATCAGCCTCATCAAGTTGTTCAAAGTGAGCGGCGGAGGAGACGACTCAAGTCCGGGTACACAGAGGTTCGTGCATCGACGACTTCAAGATGGCGTGCATATTCGTCAAGGTGGAGTTTGTTAGATATGTGTCGAATATGTGTACAGTTTTGGTTACGTTGGACTTGAGTTGTGTTAGGGGCTAGGATAGAGTTGGAGTCGAACTCTGTGTCCTAGGGGGCCATAAATATGAGGTCGCCTCTGTTGTAACCATGAGACGACTTGGCTGCTGGTTTGGGTGGCGGCGAGGCCGCAGGATCGCCCGGATGCCGATGTAGTTGTTGTTTTATGGGCAGGAGCGCCCGTAGTCATGCCCCGAGGATTAGGCACATCGCTGAACCTCGTTAAAAAACATTGTGCCTTAGTGTCGTTCTCATTTGCGTATTTTCTTCTATGGTGGTTATGCTTCCGCGTTCATCAATTAGCAGATCCATTCGGGTCTGGAACTAACCGTGCACTCTAACAGCAGGATTTTGCATATTGACTTAAGCACACATATGCATGTCCAACAGAGGATCCTTTACCGGGGATGAAATCATTAAACACACAATGATATTCAAGTGGCCTTGTGATGATTGTTTGTTTCGATCCACTGCAATACCTGCACCCTACTAATATGAACTAAAACAAAAGTCATATAGCATTCACACAGTCTGATGCAATATGCTTATCTCAGCATATAAGATGATTCTTGTTAGGAGGTAGGTTTTGGGAAATTGCAAAGTCCATATAAGATGATTCTTGTTAGGAGTTAGGGTACATAACTTCAAGAACAAAATTTTTGCTGCAACAAATTTAATTTTGAAACTAAATTCAATGCTCCCAAGTACACTAGGCATGAGTGATGCATCAAGTGACGACCTCAAAGTCATTGAACATAAAGTTAGAAATTGCAATATCAGTATATCACCATAAGCCTTTTGGGCCCACACTGTTTTCCCATGGACAACATTTTGTTGGAAATAGACACAGGTAATTGGGGCTAGATCTGATTTTCATTAGCATGAGAGGCAAAGTGAAGTGCACGGATACATATAGGGCAGCAAACTTGGCTGCCAAGGAGCTTTGACAAAAGCAAACTTCGCTGCCAAGTTGATGCTTAAGTACACAGCATAAGCATATTCTAAAGTAGATACTAAGCATATTCTTCTAATAGATAAGCACAAGAGTTAAGAGGTCTATCTATCTCCCCCTAAGTCTTGTGTGTGGACTTCTGGGTAACCTGGACCATCCCAATCTTGGCGCGAAGCTCCTACAACTTGACCCCCCCCCCCCCCCCCTCCCCAAGGACTTGGTCAGGAAATCAGCAAGCTGGTCTTGGGTGTTGATGTAACCAGCCTTGATGCTCCCCTCCTCCAGGCAGTCTCTAATGAAGTGATACCTCACCCTGATGTGCTTACTGCGCTCATGGAAGACGGGGTTCTTCGCCAAAGCCAAGGCAGACTTGTTGTCCACCTTCAGCTCCACTGCCTGTGTGTCCAATGAGATTGCCGAGCAGCCGAGCGAGCCAAATGGCCTAAGTCGAAGCGGTAGTGGCTGCGATGTACTCTGCCTCGCAGCTGGACAGAGCCACCACCTGCTGCTTGACCGACTGCTAGCTGATCAAACACTTGCCGAGAAAGAATAGAGTCTCGCTAGTGCTCTTGCTCGTGTCAATGTCGCTATCGCTGTACCCGATGAAATGTGCCGCACCGGGACACCTCGGGTAGTGCAAGTCGTAGTCAAAGGTACCTGCAACGTAGCAAAGGATCCTCTTGACGGCCTGTTGATGCTCCATTGTCGGTCGCTGCATGAACCGACTGACGTAGACCACGGCGAACGCCAAGTCCGGTCGCGTGTGGACGAGGTAGCGAAGGCTGCCCACAATGCGCCGGTACTACGTGGCGTCAACCTCCTCCGTCGTGCTGTCGCGGCTGAGCTCCATGGGAGCGTGGGCTGGGTTGCAGTCGGTGAGCCCGCCCTGCTCGACGATGCGCTTGGCGTAGGCAATCTGGCGAAGGGAGATGTCGAGGTTGTCCTGGTGGACCTCAATCCCCAGGTAGAAAGAGAGGAGCCCCAGGTCGCTCATCTGGAAGACGGTCTTCATCTCCGCCTTGAACGCCTCCACCTCATCCTCCTTGGTGTCGGTGATCACCAAGTCGTCGACGTAGAAGCCCACCAGTAGGGCGTTGCCTCCCTTGCCCCGCCAGTACACAGCAGCCTCGTGAGCGCTCTGTTGGAACCCCATTTGCTTGATGGTGGAGTCCAGCTTAGTGTTCCAAGCTCGAGGTGCCTGACGCAAGCCGTAGAGGGCCTTGCGCAGGCGAAGGACCTTGTTCTCCTTGTCGGGGATGATGAAACCCGGCGACTGGCGGACGGCAGACTTGACGTCCGTGTGGTGGACGGGCCAACCCTCCTGGGTTGCCAGAGCGAGGAGGAGGCAAACAGACTCCATGCGTGCGACGGGTGCGAAGGCGTCGTCGAAGTCGACCCCCTCCTGCTGAACGAACCCGCGCGCCACGAGTCGTGCCTTGTGCTTGATCACGGCCCTAGCCTCATCCTTCTTGAGCTTGAACACCCACTTCAGGGTGATGGCGCGAGGGAAATCCGCTAGCTCCCATGTGTGGTTCCACTCGACGGCGTCCATCTCCTGCTTCATCGCGGCGCGCCATGCCGCGTCTCCCTCCGCCTCAGCGAAGGAGCGGGGCTTGTCGTCGTCGTGCGCCAAGTGCAGCTCCCCCTCAAAGTCGTGTTGCGCCAGTCGAGGGACGGGCAACTCGCCGATGATGTTGTCCATGGTACTATAGCCTAGAGGCTCGTCGTCGTGGTAGGCATCGACGCGGTCCTCGTCATGGGTCAGCGGAGTAGCAAACTCCACCGTGCGCTGCTTGTCATGGACCGAAGCTGTCGGGGCCGATCCCGATGGAGTGGACGTCGGTGCAGGAGCCGAAGCAGGAGAGCGTGGATTGGCCGGTGGTGCAGAGTGGGGCGTAGCCGATGCCGAAGGTGGCGAAGCGTGGGGCGTGGCCAGTGCCGAAGGTGGTGGAGTCGCCGGAGCTGGTGGCGAGCGAGGAGTCGAGGCGGGCGAACTCGGTGAAGACGAGCTGCTAGCTCCCCCGGCTCCCTCGAAGTGGACGTACTCGGCGACAAAGTCTCGGAGAGTCGAAGTCGAGCCGTCGTCCACTGCCTTGTCCCACATCCAGCAAGATGCGGACGCGCTGTGTCGCGGGGTCGAGGATGCAGTAGGCGTTTTGACACCCTCTGCGTAGCCGATGAAGACCCCCGGTGCACTCCGGTCGTCAAGCTTGCCAACGTGGCTGAGCTCCTTAGAGAACGTGAGGCACCCAAAGACGCAGAGGTGGCTGACTGTCGGCTTGCGCACGTGCCATGCCTCGTATGGTGTCTTGTTGAGGAGCGCCTTGGTGGGAGAGCGGTTGAGGACGTGGACGGCCGTCATCACCGCCTCTCCCCAAAAGATCATTGGCATCCCTCTCTGCTTGAGGAGGGCGCAGGCAGTGGCCACCATCGTCTGGTTGCGGCACTCGACGATACCGTTCTGCTACGGGGTGTACGGGGCGGACAAGTGGCGCTGGATCCCCTCGTCGGCGAATTACGCCGCGAACTCAGCCGCCGTGAACTCGCCACCGTTGTCTGTGCGCAGCACCCGAAGCTTGCGGCCGCACTCCTTCTCCGCAGTAGCTTGATGGCGCTTGATGGCATCCGCAGCTGCCCCCTTGGTGTCGAGCAGGACAGCCCACATGAAGTGGGACAAGTCGTCGTCGAGGAGGAAGTAGTGTCGTCCTCCAGGTGTAGCAGGGGTCGCCATGTACGAGCTCTAGCTTCTCCTTGGCCCGGAAGCTCGCCTGGCGAGGGAAGGGGAGCCGACGCTGCTTGGTGAGGACGCAGGTGTCACGGAACTGCTCCACGTTGTCGACGTGCAGCATGCCCCGCACCATCTCCTTGTTGTCGAGCTGCTTCACGGCCTCAAAGTTGAGGTGCCCAAAGCGCTCGTGCCACCGCCAGGCGTCATCGTCGCGGCGAGCAACAAAACAGAGAGGCTGCGCCACCTGTACTTGAAGAACGTAGAGGCGGTTTCTCCCTCTATTTACCTTGGCGAGGAGTCTGTGACTGCGGTCCCAGATGCGCAGCACCCCGTGCTCGATCTCCATGCGCGAGTTGTTCTCATCCAGCTGTCCCAAGCTGATGATGGAGTTCCTCAGCGCGGGGATGTAGTAGACACCGGTGAGCAGCCGGTGTTCGCTAGTCTTGGCGGTGAAGACGACCGATCCGACGCCCTTGATCTCCACGGCGGAGGCGTCCCCGAACTTGACGGAGCCTCGCATGCCAGAGTCCATGTCGGAGAAGAACTCCTGCCGCCTGGTCATGTAGTGGGTGGCGCCGGTGTCGAGGTACCAACCGTCGATCTTGTTGTCGGTGGCGGAAACGAGGAAGGCATGGGCACGTGGCTCGTCGAGGTGAAGCGTTGCGGCGGTCGGCGCAGAGAGGGGTGCAGCTCGATGTCCCCGTGAATGAAGAACAGAACTGGCTCATCACCCTCTTGTGCCTGCACGACATGAGCCTGACCGCCGCGCCTCGCCTGCCGACAGTCCCTGGCCCAATGGTCATTCTTGCCGCAGTTCTTGCACATGCCGTCCCGATTTGCCTTGCGCTCACCGTCGGCGCCGTCAAGAGCGCCACCACGCGCCTGGGGAGCCTTGTCCCGCTTGCGCGTCCGGCGTGCGAGTGCTCGACGATGGTGAAGCCGCCCTTCTTCCGCTCCTTCTGGCGAGCGAGCCACTGCTCCTCGGTGTAGAGGAGCTTGCCGCCGGCGTTGACCGGCTGCGAGGGAGTCTTCCAGCGCTCGTCGAGCGAGGTAAACTCCAGTAGGATCTCGATGGACACGACAACTTGCTTACTTGTCAGGGACGGAGCTGAGAAGCTTCTCGACAACCTCCTCCTCGTCGAACTTGGTGTCGTTATACCGCACGAGCTGCTGCTGCAGAGTGGAGAGACGAATGGCAAAATCGTCGATGTCCTCGCCGAGCTTGAAAGCAATGTCCCCCCACTCCTCCTGCAACCGCTGCAGCGTGGATCGTCGGGAGTGCTCGCTGCCGATGCGTGTTGCAGCGATGGCGTCCCAGGCGTCCTTAGCAATCTCCCTGTCCGCGAGGGTCGACTGCATCTCCACCGGTACAGCAGCAAGAAGCGCCTCCATCGCTCATCGATCCTCGGTGAAGTCGACGTCGTCATACCATACTGCGTCCCACGTGGCAAGCCTGCAGCTTGACCTTCATCACCATCGACCACCCGTTGAAGTTGGTCTTGGTGAGCATAGGCCAACTGTTGCCGGCGCCAGCGTCCTTGACGATGGTCTGGACGAGTGGAGGGGACCCCGGCCGGCCACGGCGACCACAGTGCCGCTCTGGAGAGGGAGAAGCACACCGCCAGGGTGGTGACCGCGCTCCAGCGTCCCATCTGCCCAGCTCGCGGTCGTCGTGGACGTCCAGATCGCGTCTGTACGGGCCATGTGCGAGCCTCGCTCGAGCATCACGCGCCCGCATCTCCCGCTACGCCTCCGGCTGCTCGGCCTGCACTGGGCCTCGAGCGTGCGTTGGACACGGGGTCGCGAGCAACTTCATCCTCACAGAAGCCGCGGCCGAAGGCGCACGCCTGCGCGTCACGCTCCTCGCGCGGGAGCCAGCGGTTGGCATCGGGGGGCCGCGGGCGCCTCCCAGTCGTCCTCGCACCCGACCCGGTCGAAGCCACGCGCTCCCAAGTCACGGACGCCTCCCGCGCGCAGGGCCGCAGCGGCGTCCGCAACCACCTAGGCCGCGGCTCTGCCTCCTGCGCCCGCAGCAGCGCCAGGTCCACCTCGCGCTCGCCGCCGCGCCTGCCGAGCTCGCTGCCGCAGTCGTCTATGTCTCCGCCTCCCGCACCCGCGCGGCCCGCATCAGGGACTGGGCACGCCCGCTCGAGGCTGTGGAGGCCCGCGTCGAGGTCGCAGCCCGACGGACGCGACACTGCCTCCAGGCGCAGAGCCACTGCCTCCGCCGCAGCTGCCTCAGTGGCCGCAGCCACGTCCGCCGCCTCCTCGGCGGCCGCGCTGTTGCCAGCTCGACGACCGCCAGCTGCTAAGCGCGAGTAGCACCGCCGCCTGCCACTCCGCCTCCCTCTCCCTCTTCCGCCGCCTGGAGCCGCGCCGACTCCCTCACGGCGCGCTCGCGCTCACGCGCAGTCGCCGCGGCTCCCTGAGCCCGCGCGTCCGCCGCACACGCCGCCTCCGCGTCCAGAGCCGCCTGAGTGTCGCTGCCTCCAGTTGAGCGTCGCCCTACTGGCCATGGCTACGAGATTGGGATGGGGAAGAGATGAACCAGGGAAGAACTAGGCTCTAGATACCATTTGTTGGAAATAGACAGGTAATTGAGGCTAGATCTGATTTTCACTAGCCTGAGAGGCAAAGTAAAGTGCAAGGATACATATAGGGCAGCAAACTTGGCTGCCAAGGAGCCTTGACAAAAGCAAACTTGGATGCCAAGTTGATGCTAAAGTACACAGCATATTCTAAAGTAGATACTAAGCATATTCTCCTAAGGGGCTGTTTGGAAGACTGGTTTTGGGTCCAAAAACAAGTGTAAAATACCAGCCCACAAATTTTCTAGGCTGGACATGAAAACGCTGCTTGGATGGCCTGTAAAATAAGTTGGTCCAGACCGGTATTGAGGCTTTACACCCGGAAAAAAATAATCATCTCATTCGCCCACGATAAAAATACGACAGAAGTCAGGCTGCTCCGTCCTCGTTCATTATTGTCCACCTCTTGACCGTTGGCCCTTCCTCCACTCTGATTCCTTCGGTGTCCCTCTCCATTCTCTACAACTCGATGCCCCTCCTCAATTCAGCCATCCACGCAGTTGCAGTCTCGATGTGTGCTCCCTGTGACTTTGATCCACATAACTCCTGGCCGAGAGATCCAATCTACATCGAGCCTGTGCAAGGGGATACATGGCTGCGGCGGCAGGGCCGTGTCTTGGCTGTTGCAGCGAATCAGCACCGCTGGCGTAATACAACTTTGATTCAACATGTCTAATGGCGCAGCGAACCCCCATGGTCAGGAGTCAGGACAATGACGACAGGCCGATGAGCTTGTCGAGCAATCAATCCCGCGCAGTCGGCAAGCGGTGGCGAAGCTCAGTGACAGCAAGGTTGTCAGGTTTGTCGATGCTGCTCAGCTGCTGTTGGCGAGGCATGTCCATCAGTTGGCCGGCATTGGGAGCTGTTGCAAGTTTGCATCTCGTTCTCCGACAGCCTTGTTTTGTGTTATTTGTTTTTCCCCATTTATAGCTCAGAAGCATGGTTTTCTTGATCGCCAATATGGTTCAACAAGCAGCAGCAAACCATGATTTGGCAATCGGACAGCACCAGCAGAAGTATAATCACATGATCTTGCATTTCACTTCATTTTTCTCTGGATCCAACCTATGATGTCCAATGTCAGTCGTTTCACATGGGGCTGAGCTGCAGTGTTAGTTTGTCCCAAATAGCAGATCACAAGCAGAAATAATTACAGGGGATTCCTTGTGCACAAGGGATCACAGGTGCTTAAATTTTCATCTGCAAAAATTTACTAAGTTGCCAAACAGACCCTAATAGATAAGCACAAGAGTTAAAAGGTCTATCACATTTGATATAGGTCGATGAAACCACTGAAGGTCTAACTGTGTATTTGTTGGTGGAGCACAGAAACTTGCAGTATCTAAATCAATTAGTCACATGCGGTGATGCATGTGCATTTGAGGCCGTTGCCAATCGGAGATTTGTGCGCTGTTCGTGTTATGCATGCAGCAAAGTTCCAGTCGACAAAGTGGTGGTAGATGAGCACATATGCCACATTGGCAAGGAAAAAAGGAAACCATGGTGATGATGAGAGAATTGCAGACATGCATGCAACAAAACTAGGGGTTGTCAACTGGGACGCGGCGGAAAGCTTGCAGTAGTACAATTGGAGCTGAAAGAACAATCTGCATCTGGTATGGTGGTGGCTTCTGCTCAATGGCTGCACAATGCACGATCAATAACTGTGGCCGTGCATTTGCTATGTGGGAGGTAGACGATTTATTGTGGCATGTAGTTCTAGATTGGACCATTGGAGACAATCAAGAGACGTGGAGGTCATTACGTCATGATGCAAATTAAAGGCAACTTGCATGCACATGTTGGAAGATGAAATGAAAAGCTGCACAAACTAAGGCAGCATGCACGCATGCTGGAAGATGAAATGAAAAGTTGCACGAAGGGGCCACATGGCTTCATTCAAGATTATTAGTATGCTATATTGGCAAGATTAATTTGATAAATGCTAATATGTTGATTAGTGCATTTTAATAATAGTGATGCTAATTAAAATATTTTATTTCTAATTAGAGATTATCATGACAAAATAGTGTTAGTGCATATTTATTATTGTATAATTAGTTGTTACTTTTAAATAATATAAGTTCAGTTAGTCAAGTATTCTCATCTCATCCACTCTCATCCATCTAACAAGACAGAAAGAGGCAGGTCCCATCCATCCAACCAAAGATATTCATATCCTGAAATCCATGGATGACCATATCCTTGTTGGAAAGAGTGATTGGATTATTGGGCTAACCCTAGGAAGGGCAGCTATATCAGTCACTTACATGGGCCTCATGGGCCTAAATACATATACTCCAACACCCCCCGCAGTCTGAACTACCGGCGCAGCGGAGTTTCAAGACTGAGTGCGAAAAGAAGGACAACCCAACACGAGGCCCCCCACAGACTCAACTAGCCACTAGTGATGTTGAGGCTAGAGCGAAACTCGGAGAACGTCGACGATGGGATGCCCTTGGTGAAGATGTCAGCAAACTGGGAGGTGGTCGGGACGTGGAGAACCCGAACATCACCGATGGCCACCCGATCGCGGACAAAGTGGAGGTCGATCTCCACATGCATGGTCCGCTGATGCTGAACGGGGTTGGTGGAGAGGTACACCGCACTGACGTTGTCGCAGTAGACCAACTTGCTCCGGGTCAGGGGACTGTGGAGCTCACCAAGGAGCTGCCGAAGCCAGGAGGCCTCAGCCACGCCGTTAGCAACAGCGCGGTATTCCGCCTCGGCACTGGAGCGGGAGACCACCAGCTGGCGCTTGGACGACCAGGACACCAGGTTGCCGCCGAGGAAGACAGCATAGCCTGAGGTGGACCGGCGAGTGTCCGGACACCCGGCCCAGTCCGTGTCGGTGTAGACAACGAGCTCGGTGGAGGCGGACCGATGGAGAAGCAAGCCGTAGTCGACGGTGTCGCGGAGGTAGCGGAGGAGGCGCTTGAGGGCCATGAGGTGAGGCTCCCGCGGATCATGCATATGAAGGCAAATCTGCTGAACTGCATATGTGATGTCCGGGCGGGTGAAGGTGAGGTACTGAAGCGCCCCCGCAAGACTCCTGTATGCGGTAGGGTCAGTAACAGAGGCGCCCTCGGTCTCTGACAGCTTGGCCTGAGTGTCAACAGGGGTGGAGCAGGGCTTAGTCAGTCATCCCAGCACGCTCCAGGATATCAAGAGTATACTGCCGCTGGTGAAGAAAGAGCTCGCCGGGGCGAGGCGCAACGGTGACCCCAAGGAAGTGATGGAGCACACCGAGGTCCTTCATCGCGAACTCCTGCTAAAGAGAGGAGATGATCCGCCGCAGTAGTGTCGGGCTGGAAGTGGTGAGCACAATGTCATCCACATAGAGCAGCAGATAGGCAGTCTCCCCACCATGGTGGTAGATGAACAGCGAAGTGTCTGACTTGGCCTCCACAAACCCCAGAGTGAGCAGGAATGTAGCAAAGCGAGAGTACCACGCCCGAGGGGCCTGCTTGAGGCCGTAGAGTGACTTGTTGAGGCGGCAGATCAGATCAGGCTGAGTAGAGTCAGCGAAGCCCGCCGGCTGACTACAGTAGACTGTTTCAGCCAGTGTCCCGTGGAGAAAAGCATTCTTGACGTCCAGCTGATGCACAGGCCAGGAGCGAGAGAGAGCCAGTGAGAGAACCGTGCGGACTGTAGCTGGCTTCACCACAGGACTGAACGTCTCGTCATAGTCAACTCCAGGCCACTGAGTGAAACCTCACAGTACCCAGCGAGCCTTGTACCGATCAAGAGTGTCATCCGCCCGACGCTTGTGAGTCCACATCCACTTGCCGGTGACAACATTGGAACCAGATGGACGTGGCACCAGATCCCAGGTCTGGTTGGCGAGAAGGGCCGCGTACTCCTCCATCGCACGACGCCAGTGAGGGTCGGCCAGGGCGTCGCGCACGGAAGAGGGTACCGGAGAGACCCGCGTGTCATCGTGTGTCGCAGCAAGAGCCCGAGGCCGCAACACCCCCGCCGCATGCCGCGTCACCATGGGGTGAACATGACGCGGGTGGCGGTGAAGAATCGGGCGGTGGTACACGGGCGGCTCGACTCGAGCAGCCGGCGGTGGTGGAGGCGGCGGCGTAGGCGTCGACGGTGGAGAGCCGGCCAGGAGAGGAGACCGAGGTGGCGACGACGTTGACGGAGCCAACATCGAGGGCGGTGGGGCCACCCGCGCACGGCGCTGGTAGACACGCACCAGCTGGGCGAATCGCGCAGGAGGTGCCGTAGACATCGGACCCGCGGTGGGTGCAGGGTCGGGCACAGCCATAGGGTCGGCGCAAGGTGCAGGGGCAGACGCAGGACCTGGTGGCGCGGCAGCCGGACCCGCGCAGGGCGCAGGGTCAGGCACAAGTCCCGAGGCCGGGGGGTCGGGGCACGGGCCCGGCGGAGGACGCGAGAGAGGAGGACCTGCAGGGTAAAACAGCAAAGGTGGCTGGGCCACCGCGTCAGTGGGAAACAGGGAGGAGAGGGTAGGGTCGGAGGTGGGTGGTGTGGAGGTGGTAGTAGTGGTGGTGGTGGAGAAGGGAAAAACAGACTCGTCGAACACAACGTGACGGGAGATGAGGACTCGACGAGAGGAAAGGTCAAAGCAACGATACCCCTTGTGATCTGGGGAGTAACCGAGGAAGACGCACCGAGTCGATCGGGGAGCCAGCTTGTGGGGAGCAGTGGCAGTGGTGTTAGGGTAACACGCACACCCGAAGACTCGGAGGTGGTCATAGCGAGGAGGGGTACCGAAAAGGGTGTGGTGTGGAGTGGGAGCAGGACAGGCAGTGGAAGGAAGACGGTTGAGGAGGTATGTGGAGGTGTGAAGGCCCTCGGCCCAGAAGCGAGCAGGAAGGGAGGCCTGCAAGAGAAGGGTGCGTATGGTGTCGTTGGTGGTGCGAATCATGCGTTCGGCCTTGCCGTTCTGGGAGGAGGTGTAGGGGCACGACATGCGCAACTGCACGCCGCGAGAGAGGAAGAAGGCACGACATGTGGAGTTGTCGAACTCACGCCCGTTGTCACACTGAACGGCCTTGATGGTGAGGCCGAACTGTGTAGACACCCAGGCAAAGAAGTGAAGAAGCGTGGAGAAAGTGTCGGACTTCGCACGGATGGGAAAAGTCCAGGAATAGTGAGAGAAATCATCCACCAACACAAGATAGTATTTATAGCCAGAAATACTCAGAACAGGAGATGTCCACAGGTCGCAATGTACAAGATCAAAAATACGGGTCGCATGTGAAGAGGTGGAGAAAGGGAGGCAAACATGACGGCCCAGTTGGCATGAGTGACATACATGGTACATGGAATATCGGAACTACGACTAAGCTGTCTCAAAATGTCGCGGCCGGGATGTCCAAGCCGACGGTGCCAGGTAGTGGAGGAAGAAACGGCGGCGAAAGCAGCGGACGAAGTGGAAGGCGGTGGAGGAAACCGAAGAGTGTAAAGGGGCCCCGCACTGTCACATCGGAGGAGTGGACGCCGGGAAGGCAAATCCTTCACAGTAAGACCAGATGATTCAAATTCAACAGTACAAGAGTTGTTAGTGGTAAAACGACGAATAGAAAGGAGGTTGTGAACCATAGAGGGAGCAACAAGACGACGAATAGAAAGGAGGTTGTGAACCATAGAGGGAGCAACAAGAACGTCAGGAAGACGAAAGGAGCCATGAGTGCCGACAGCACCCACAGATGTGACAGGAAGACATGAACCATTTGCGACCATGATGGACGAAGGGTGTGAGGAGGAAGGAGAGTGAATCGAGGAGAGTATACCAGGGTCAGGAGTGGTGTGGTAGGTGGCACCCGAGTCAGCAATCCAGTCCAAGCTGACTGGTGGAGTCAGACTCATGGTGCTGAAGGAGCGTGCCAGGGCTGTCGGATCCCAACCGACAGGGCCAGGAGCGACCCCCGGAGGAGGAGTCCACGGCGACGGAAGCGGAGGGACGACCGCCCCCGGAGTCCATTGAGCGCCCGGGACCCCCCCCCCCCCCCCCCCCCCCCCGCGAGCATGGCCGCCGGAGGACGAGACTCGCCGCCACCCGCCGGAAAGGGCCACATTGAGATGCGCCCTGACCATGGGTGGTTGTAGGATGGCCAGGGTACACCGCGTGGAGGTGCCGGTGTGCTCCCACGACCAGTGCCCGCACCTCGGCCGCCGCCGCGACGACGGCGACCGCCACGGCCCCCCCCCCCCACCCCCGCTCGGCCCGGGAGGAGGAGGACCGAGAAGAGACGACGTAGGCGGAGCGGTGGGGCACGGCGGAGGAGTGGCAGCCAGAGCAGTCGAGGACGACGAGGACCCCGGCGCTGAGAGGGACCCAGGCTGGATGCCCTGAGTGAGCTCCTCCAGGACGAGGTCATCTCGATCCTGAAGGAAGGAGGGGAACGGCCGCTGCCGAGTGATCCAGGTCCGAAGATGGTCGTAGTGCTCGCAGAGGCCGCGGAGGACGTTGAGGACCAAGATCCGGTCCTCCACGGCACAACCCAGGTCTCCGAGTGCATCAGCCATGCCCTTCATCCGGCGACAGTACTCACCGACAGGGAGGTCACCCTGGACGAAGGTGCGGAAACTCGCATCGAGACGCAGTGCCCGGGCTTCGGCGTTGCCCAGGAACTGGCCCTCGAGAGCAAGCCAGGCACGACGAGCGGTGGCGGGTGTGCCCTCCGGCGGAGCTCGAACGAGGTCGTGCAGGTCAAGGGAGATGGTCCCGAGAATCCACGAGAGGACGATGCTGTCGAGGCGCTGCCGCACGAAGGTCTGAGCCGCTGCTGGAGTGGTGATGAGGACATGGTCGTCGAGGGCGTAGCGGCGGAGGGTGAGGAGGACCAGTTCCTTCCAGCGGGCATAGGAAGGTGACTCAGAGTCGAGGACGATGGGTACCAGACTGCGGATGTTCTGGACGGCCCCGGCCTGGTAGTGGAGCTGAGCGACGAGAGGATCAGCCGGATCGGGCACCGAGGTAGGAGAGGACCGCAGAGCGCGTGACCCGGAGGACGTGGCACCGGTGTCGAGCAGCACAGGGCCGCCGAGGAGCTGCTCCGCCTCGAGGAGCTGACGAGCGAGAGCATCAGTCGCGTCACGCTCACGTTCCCAGATGAGGGCAGCGGCACGCACTCGCGCCTGTCCATCTGCGGCGGCTGCCCGTGCGGCCACTAGAGCGGGGGCGATAGCGTAGTCGGGTTGGGGAAGGAGCGGTGGAGGAGGTGGCGCGGGGAAGGAGGCACCGGCTGCTGCGCCAAGTGCGAGCGCCCCCCAGCCCGAGCCCAAGGCGCCGGAGAGCTGGCCGAGGTTGTCGAACAGGGCTGGCCGCCCTGGCCGGCGCCCGCGCCCAGCAGAGGGTCGGGCTGGCCGCCCTGGAGGCCGCCCGCGCCCAGGGGCTGGCCGCCGAGCAGAGGCTGGCCGCCGCCCGCGCCGAGCAGAGGCGGGTCGGGCTGCTGGCGGGGCCGGCCACCGGGGTGGGGGTCGTCTGCGCCGGAGCTGCCGGCGCCCGTCTCGCCCGCGCTGGACCCGCCCGCAGCCGCGACAAGGGCGGCGGCGCCAGGCGGGGCGGGCCGCAGCGCTGCGAGCTGTGCCCAGGTCGCGCGAGGAAGGGGAGGGAAGGAGGAGAAGGAGTTGGGGAAGGGAGGAGGCGGCCGGCCGTCGGCCATGGCCGCGGTAGCCGCGGCGAGGAGGCGGCTGGCGGCTGGAGGTGGAAGAAGGAAGAAGGAAAAAAAAGAAAACCTAGCTTGATACCATGTTGGAAAGAGTGATTGGATTATTGGGCTAACCCTAGGAAGGGCAGCTATATCAGTCACTTACATGGGTCTCATGGGCCTAAATACATATAGGCCAACAATCCTATCCACCTTTGTCCTCAAACCAAACACACCCTAACAGTTAGGATGGAGATGGCAACTTAAGATCAGACATCCAAAACTATGGTGATGATGTGGCGCAACATGGAAGAGAAATAGCATTAGTGGGGGTTTGCTTCATAATAGATATTATAGATTCAGTTCTAGCCTCAATAGGAATTAGAAGAGGTATACTCAATGCTAAAGGAAAACTTTGTTACTTCTAGCCAGATCAAGCAAACAAAAATAATCATGTCAGCTGACATAAATGTAAACAATGCAAAGTATGAGGAAGTTGTGCACCTTCAACAAGAAGCATTCTGGACTTCTCTTTATTGATGTCTTTGTCATTCTCTAACACGTCTATGTTCACATAGGTAGCTCCATTTATAACCTTCAAAAGAATACATACTACTAAATAAGCATGCAATGATTCTTTTTAAAAAGAAGGAATGATTAATATTTCCATTTAAGCTTACTTCATCAAGAGAATTGTCCAGCAGCTCAGCCAAAGCTGTAATATCATAGCATATGTTAGCCAAATAATATGACTAGTTTACAACAGAATTCCGTAACACATTGCTGAGATAAAAAGGTAGGAATTAAGGCAAAATGAAGAGGAGGACCATACCACCTAGAGCCCACTTGTGACTTGTTGCATTTGAGTGCAGAAATCTAGGGTGCACACGAACATGATCCATTCCAGAGACTGAAATGAGAAACAGGAGACAACAAAGAAAATTACTTAAAGTAAAAAACTAGAAACATCACAGACACAAACACAGGCGACAACATACTCCACGACAACACTAGTACTTGTAATCTAAATCCCTAAATTCCAAATATAGTTCGCTTTACCTTTGTCTAAGTTAAACTTCTCTAATTTTGATAACCTAAGTTTTAGTAAAAATATATTAACATCTACAAGTTCAGATAAATACCCTATCAAGTATCAATATATATTTCATGGAGAATTTAGTGAAATTAGTTTGATATATTGTAAATGTCTGTCCATTTTTCTAAAAAAGTAGTCGATGTTAAAGACAGCCAGATTGGACAAATTTGGATCAGAGCGAGTAATGGATTCCATTTCAGCGTGGAGATATTAAAAAAAAAATAGTAGCCACAAGAATCATCATTGTACTTTGCATGTCCAGCGTTATGATTTGTAATAAATCCATGGACAAGCTTTTACAGACAAGGATCTATTTATTTCCCCTTCAAGCCTTGTTTGGCTATACACAAATACACTCAAATCCACGTGGTTTGAGAGGGATAGGGGTGAAATTTAGTTCAAGTTCTACTCCAATCCAGTTGAATCCACGTGGATTGGAGTGGATTTGTGTGCAGCCAAACAAGGCCTCAATGTTTTTTTCCAGAAGCCAAATAAGAAAACATACAACAAGGCAGTTTTTGCTGGTAGACACCATTCTTTGCTTGAAATTTCTCCTCAACACGCTATTTTTTCTGTTTGCCGAGTACCATTACAAAAAACGGTGTATTTACCTTCCGGACACCGCGCATATTATTTTATTTATTTTCTCAGATCTGAAGAAAGAGGTGGAAAAATGTCCTTTCTACCCTTGTCTCTGCTAGAGAGAGTAATTCAGTTATTGGGCTCGGTCCGGGAGGAGGGGGACCAAGGAGAGACGACGGTGGCGGAGGCGACGGTAGGGGACGCGAGGACCCGGGGAAGGTGGCACTGGGAGGCATCCACCAGGCAGCAGGGAAGCTGGGAGGGGCGCCCAGAGTGCCAGCCTCGCCCAGGGAGGAGCTGTCGCCGAAAAAGGAGGCGGAGAAGGTGGGAGCCGTGGCGGCTGCAGCGGCGCCAGCCACAACAGCAGCGCCAGAGGGTGGAGGAGGAGCTGGCAGAGGGGGCGGCTAGCCCGCTTGGCCAGGCAGGCGGCCCGCACCGGCAGAGGGCGCACCGAAGGGCAGCCCGGCGGCAGCGCTCACAGCAGCAGTTGCTGCACCAGCTGCCGTGGGCAGGCCGATGCACGAGTGGAAGAGGAGCGGAGGAGCGGCCTCCATGGCGGTGGCTGTGCCAGCAGCACCAGCACCGGCAGCAGGTGGCGGAGGGAGGGGCGGCGACCAGCGCGGGCGGCTCTGGGCGCCCGGGAAGAACCCGCCGGGCAGAGGAGGCCGAGGAAACACGCCGTGGTGGTCGCCGGCGCCGGGATACAGGCCGCCGAGCGCGCCGGGAAGGGTGCCGACGTCGGGAAGGTGGCTGCCAGCGTTTGCTGGGCGTGCGCCCCAGGAGGAAGGGGGAGCAGGGAAGGAGGAGGGAGGACGGCCGCCGGCTATGGTGGTGGCTGCGGCTGCGGCGTCCGCGCCCCGTTCCGCGGCGCCCGCAGCGGTTCCAGCGGCGGCGGCGCCCCCGTGCGCGGCCCGCGGCGGCGCCCGCGGTTCCACCGTCGGCGGCGCCCAAGGCGGTGCCCGCGGCTCCAGCGGCGGCGGCGGCGGCTCGCGCGGCGCCCGCGACGCCCGCTGCGGCGGATGCAGCGGCAGCGGCGTCTCGCGCAGCGCCCGCAGCGGCGGCGGCAGCTCGCGCGGCGCTCGCAGTGGTGCCTGCGGCGCTCACGGAGGAGGGGGAGGAGGGAGGATGGCCGCCGGCCATGACTGGGCGGCGGCGGCGGCGGCTGCAGCTGGAGAGGGTGGGAGGGAGAGAAACCCTAGCTCGATACCATGCTAGAGAGAGTAATTCAGTTATTGGGCTTGCCCCTAGAAGGGTAGCAATATTGTCATAGTTACATGGGCCTAGACACATTATACTCCAACAGTCTCCAACCTCTAGCTCCTCGGTGAATATTTGCTATAACACACCGGCCAGCCATAGAGAAGAAATTGCTGCTGCAGGGGCACGCTCTCCGGTGGCACGACCAGCGCACGAACGAACTCTCCAGTGGGTGGCCAGCCCAGGGGCACGCTCCCCGGCGATGCAGCCGGCCTAGGGGCGGAGCTTCCCGGCGACACGACAAGGCCAGGGGCACGCCCCTCCCCGGTGGCCCACAGGCCACGGATCCAGACTCTGGCATCAAGCTCGATGTATACAGTCTCTATACTTCTAGTGGTACGTGTAACATGCTGGTCTGCTAGCTAGCTTTCTATTGAACGACGACGACGAGATACGTCACGAGACCGCAAGCAGTGAGCACCCACAGCAAGGAGGCACCCAGGACAAGGAGCCCTGACGTCAGCCTCAGCACGTCCAGCGCTGCCACGCACCTGCTGCTGCGTCTGCCGAACTTGTACTACCCCGCCAGCCCGCCCGCACTGTGACAGCACAGCATGTAGCCGAACCAGCAGCTAGCGCCCAGATAGTTCATGGCACCCATGGTCATCGATACTGGGTGTGGGCCGGTCGCACCGCCAGTGAGCGTCCCCTATGCTGGTCGCCAGCAGCAGCACTCTTCTCCATGGTCGGCCGGTGTGTTAGGCAAATATTCACTGAACAGCTAGAGGTTGAAGACAAGGGTAAAATTCAGATCTGAGAAAATGAATAAAATAATATGTGTGGTGTCCACAAGGAAAATACACGGTTTCTGTAATGGTACTCCGAAAACAGAAAAAATAGCAGTGTTGAGCAGCCAGCAAAATTTGCCAAACAATAATGGGTGAGAAAAATTGACCACAATAGATAAGTTTCCGAATTACAGAACTAACCGCCCTCGAATTCTTCAATAGGAAACTATTAGTGAAACAAAAGGATAATGCAAAAGGGTTTTAGTATCAGAATAGTACCTGACGGCTGAGCCGCCCCATCAACGAGCGGCTTTCCGTCGTAGTCCCCGGCCTTCCAGAACTGCTTTGTCGCACAAGCTGCCAATGGCACCGGCAGCGGCGGCGGGATTGGCTCGAGGAAACCAGGGGGCAGGTCGACGACCGCTAAAACCCTAGCCCGCTTCGTCGCGGAGTCGTCTCCTCCAGCGCCCCTCGCCCTCTTACCGCTTCCGACCGCACCCTCGCCGTCGGAATCGGAGTCGCTGCTGCTGAGGTCGATCACCGCCGTGGAGGTCCTTCCGCCGCCACCCCCGACCGCTACCGCAGCCGGCGGCGGCGTCCGGGACAGGGCCCCCCGCTCCTCCGCCGCCTCGGTTTTCACCATTGATGGTCTCAAAAGGCACGAGGGATGGATCTCTAAATTTTATTCCCCACCTCTCAATTGTATTTCCCTTTTTTTCCCTTTTTCTTCCATATAGGCCTGTCAATAGGTAGGCCACCGAGTTTTATGTCCGGTTTCCAACATGATTATATTTAAAAAACAGTGCATAAAAAATCTGGTCTGATTTAGTTTCCACCTTAAAAAAATTTCACTCATCACATCAAATGTTTGGACACGTGCATAGAGTACTAAATGTAGACTAAAAATAACTAATTGTGTAAATTGTGAGACGATTTTTAAAGTTTAATAAGTTTATGTTTTGACAATGTTACGCTACAGTAAATATAACCGATATCTCACCTAGGGGTATGTCGACGAAATATAACCGATATCCCACCTAGGGGTATGTCCAAGGTGGTAGATTATCGGGGAAGGTGCACAATACGACGACCCAGACGTTGACGCAAGTCAAAACTAGATGAACATAGAGGTTTATCCACGTTCAGACCGCTAGGTCAGCGTAACACTCTATGTCCTGCGTCAACTTATGCATTATGTATGAGAATCAATCTGTTTTTGAGGAGGGGGTCCCTGCACGTTCAGACCGCTAGGTCAGCATAACACTCTATGTCTTGCGTCAACTTGTGCATTATGTATGAGAATCAATCTGTTTTTTAGGAGGGGGTCCCTGCTCGCCTTATATAGCCAGAGGGAGCCGGCTCACAGATATCGGTAGATCAGATCTATGGTAGAGATAAGCAAACTGTTGACACTGGTTATCTATCAAAATTAAAGGATAAATAAATATGAAAAGGGCATGAATTCAATCACCAATAAAGGTTTAGGGTTTTAATTGACAATATTCCACGAGTTTTGGTGAATTGTGATTCTGCAGGGACTAAACAGGAATGCGGATACATGGGTGTATGCCGAGTCTCTGTGTGATGAGTGATTGTCAACGGAGATGATGCGCATGTTCTTTGGCTTGTGTTGTGCAGGTGTCGAGCACAGAGACAGTGGTCGATGGCAGGTGAAGGTCAAGTTGAGACGTGCCGTGCCGATGGACTGGGCGCGATGAAGGATGGGCGTGCCGTGCGGCGGACGTGCCATGCCGATGTATCGGACAGTGAAGGGCGAACGTGAGGCTTGGACTGAGGGACCAGAGGCCGGAGGATCAGCTGTGGTGGCTGGCAGCCTGTGGCGACGACAAGTGAAGAAATGCGGTCATGTCGGTGGATGGGGTGCACTGAGGTGCATCCCCTCTACGACGTCGGTTTGTTGGTAGAGCCAGGGAAAAACCAACGGGTGGACGGTTTCCAGGTTTGGGCCTCAAAACCTGGGTGCTGGGTTTCCAGGTTGAGCCACAAAACCTGGGCGCGACGGTTTCCAGGTTGAGCCTCAAAACCTGGGCGTGGGCCGGTTTCCGAGTTTGGGCTCAAAACTCGGGCGCTGCGGGTTTCCGAGTTTGGGCCACAAAACTCGGGCTGGAGGCTGGTTTCCCGGTTTGGGCCTCAAAACCGGGGGCTGATGGAAAAGGCTGGTTTCCCGGTTTGGGCCACAAAACCGGGGGTGCAGAGCGAGGGCGGCACGTGGCGGCTATCCGGAGGTTGCGTCGAGGCAACGCTTCGGCCAGTGCGGGCGTGGCCGTCCGATACACCTACCACTCGGGTGGACCAGATTAGCCTTAGGGTTTTCCTGGCCCGCTCTGTAATTAGTGTAGGGAGGGGTAGAGTAGGAAATAGGCTTAGGCTAGGTTAGTATAAGTAGTCTAGGGGAGACACCCTCCTCCCTATCTCAGTTAGCGCAGTCATTTGCTTCCTAGCACCTAGGGTTTCCACTCTCCCATCCCCTGCTTTAGCTAGTTGAGATCCGCAGAGAGACTCCACTCTGTGTACTGTTGATTTGAGGAAGTGAGGCCGTATCCTCACCTTGGAGCACAGATCGATGGCTTGATTTGCGTCCTTAATTCGAGTTCGTGGCTGTGATTCGCGTTTTCTCTGTGTTCTTCGCGGAATCCTTTTTCTCCACGATTTTCCCGTCGCTTGATCTCTTTGCTCGGTTCATCTTTTGCAAATCCGTTTGAACTAAGTTGTTCTAGATCGTGAGGCACTTCTTTCCACCGAAGGAATCATCCTCTAACCTCACGGTCTAGGAGATCAATCGATTTTTGTTTCGGATCAAGTTTTCTCCTTTCCCCCGAAATTCTTCGATTCACCGATTTGGAGATAGGTTCGAGCCATGATCTCTTAGGGATAGCTCACTATACTCCTTGTGACTCATCTCACCAAGTTTGATCCCTGGAGGATTTGTTTCGGGTGAGTTCTAGTCGATTTGGTGAACGAACAGCAGAGTTTCGGGGTGACCGGACGCAGTCCACGAAGAGACCGGACGCGTCCGGTGGTTGAAGGTTTGCTGAGCTCGGTTTTTGTTTTGATCGGACGCACTCTGACCGGACGCTCCCTTCAGTGAGTCCGGTCAGAAACAGAGAGGTTCCAAACCGGTTTTTCAGCGACCGGACGCGTCCGGTGTCAAGCGACCGGACGCTCTGGTGGGTCCGGTTAGTTCGTAAACCTGACCGGACGCTACCGACCGAACGCTGATTTCCTCTGACCGGACGCGAAGGGTGCACTGTTCATCGCGTTTGTTTTGACCTGACCGGACGCTGGGTGAACGACCGGACGCTAGAGCTCAGTGTGTCCGGTCGAACACAGAGAGTTCCCAGAACGCGTTTTGAGTGACCGGACGCGTCCGGTCCTCCCTGACCGGACGCAGGCCAGAGTCCGGTCACTGCAGTTTTGCGCGTTTTCGTTCGCGGTTCGTTCGTTCTTGATCGGATTCGAGTTCCGTCTTTTGGGTTGGCTTTCTAGGGTTGTCTAGTGTCCCGCTGTGCTTCTAGGAAGCATCCACCCTACATCTAGGGTCGTGGACATTAGCAAGCTCTAGGTTTCGCTTTTGGGGTTGATTTTGGGACAGTGGCATCTAGTTTCCGTAAGGAAATTTTGAAGCTCTCATTCACCCCCCCTCTGGTCGCTTTCGGGTAGCTTCTCGGTCCTTCAATTGGTATCGGAGCAGGTTAAGGATCTTCCACCTTAGCCGGTTCCAGATCCACCGAAGGCGACATGGATCGCGGCGTGGGCAAACCGCCGTTTTTCGATGGGACGAACTACGCGTATTGGAAGATACGTATGTCGGCCTATCTGCAGAGTTTGGGCGCTTCCATCTGGGATATTTGCAACTCCCCTGATTACGTGGTCTTGGCTGCTCGTGTGACTCAGCAGCAGATCGATGAGCACGATGCCAATAGCCGAGCCCGTAATGCTCTTTTCTCTTGTTTGAGCATGGGTGAGTTTGATCGTGTTTCTCACCTCTCTACGGCTCGGGAGATCTGGGACACCCTCATGCGTTTTCATGAGGGCACCTCTCAAGTCAAAACCCGACTCTACGAGTCGTTCAAGCGAGAGTATGAGAACTTTAGACATCAACCTGGCGAGAGCATAGAAAGTTTATTCGCTCGCTTTCAGGTGATTGTCAACAGGATGAGGGCTAACAGAGAGCAGTTGCCATTTGACGATCATGAGCGTGCTTTGAAGCTTTTGCACACTCTTGACCGTTTGGTGTGGGACTCCAAGGTTCAGGCAATCATCGAATCGCCGAACTATGAGACCCTCACCTGCGACGAGCTCTTCAGTAAGCTCAAGTCCAGTGAGATTGATGCTATGGCGAGGGCTTCTTTTGAAAATCCTTCTCGCCCGTCCATGGCTTTGGTTTCCGGCTCTTCCTCTAACCCCTCAGCTGGCTTTGCGCTTTCTTCTCTCTTTTCTGTGACAGAGGACCAGCTGGAGTCTTTGGGAGACGACGAGTTGGCTTTGCTTGCCAACCGGTTCTCGCGGTTCCACAACAACCGCATGAACCGTCGTCGAGGAGGAGGACGCACGGGATGCTACGAGTGCGGCGACCCCGACCACTTCATCGCCAACTGCCCCAAGAAGAACAAGCACTTGGGCAAGGGCGAACATGGGCGCAAGCGCGACTCCAAGTACAAGGAGAAGCACGTCCCCCCAAGGCACAAGAAACGGGGCGGCTTCGACAAAGAGTACATCAAGAAGAAGTACTTGGAGAAGCAGCAAGCTGAGCAGCGCGCGTTCTTCGCCACGCTCAGCGACGTCGACGGCTCGGATGACGACTCCGCCAGCTCGAGTGATGACGAGTCCGAGAAGAAGAAGAGGATCGAGGACAAGCTGAACGGCCTCTGCTTCTTCGCCGACGACGACGGCTTCTGCACCATGGCGCTGGGCGATGAGGTCGACGGCGAGCCGGAGCGTACCCCTCGGAACGACGACAACGACGACACCTCCCAGGTATCTCTCACCTACGATGAGCTTTCCTCCGAGGTTGAGAAGTTGACTGCTGCCCTCCTTAGCCAAGATAAGTTGCTTAGGCGTGCCGCTAGAGAGCGCAAGGAGTTTAGGCAGAAGTGGGAGGACACGGTGAAGGAGCTTGAGTTCGCTCGGTCCACCGTGGTAGTGTCGGAGGAGGCGGAGTGCGAGTCGTGCACCGCGCACATGACTGACCTTCTCACTCTGAGAGGTAAGTATGCTGCGTTGGTTGGAGAGGTGGATGAGCTCCGTGCTAGGCCGCAGCTGTTAGGTGCGTGCAAGACTTGTCCTGTCCTGCAATCTGAGTTGGCAGAGAAGAATGCCAAGATTGAGTCTTTAGTCAAGGCCAGCTCAGATAGCACTTGTGTCACGAGGTGTGCTTTGTGTGAGGGCCTGGAGATGGAGATTGCAAATGTGAAGCATGGCAAGATGCAAACCGAGAAAGAAAACACATACCTTCGGTCCATCTTGTCATGGGTCTCCAGTAGTGAGCCGCAGCTCGGGATGATGATCTCCCAATTCAGACGAGCTGTTGGTGCCCCTGGTGTAGGTTTTGCTCAGAGTGTTGATCTCTCAGGGTTTGGGAAGATTGGAGAGTCTAGTGGTCTGAACCCATGTGAGAAGCCCAATTCCACCACTACTCCCAAACTTGCCAAGCTTCCACTCAAAGAGCCAGCCAAGCCTATCACCCAAGATGGTGTGGTTGAGGAACCCCCGAGAGCTCCTCCCAAGAACCCAGTTTGGGCACCCAAGCCAAACCACCTCAGAAACAAGCTTGATGCTATGCCACCCATTCGTGAGGAGTTGCCACCAAAGGGCAAAGGCAAAGTGAGCCACACCCACAGCCCTGGTCACCAACAACCCCCTGTGCGTGCGGTGAGGTACCAGTGTGATTTTTGTGGGAGAGATGGTCACTTGAGCGAGTTCTGCTTTAGGCGCAAGAGAGAGGCGCGCAGGGCTCGGGAGATGGACAACCCGGACATGTACCACCCTTTCCATGGTGTGCATGGGCCGAACTTCCAGAGGAGAGCTGCTAGGCCCAGAGATCCAAGACCTCAAGTCCCCAGGCCTAGACAGCAGCATAGAGCTCCGAGGAGAGACGCTAGGCTTAGAGGTCCTGAGCCTCAGGTTCCTAGGCGTAGGCCTCATAGAGAGCGTGCCCGACGGGGTCCTGCTTTTGCAGGTAACGGACCCCGTGGCGGAGGCTTAGTTGAGCGCTTTCCCCCACCGCAGTTTGGGTATCGCGGTGAGCGCTTCTTCCCCAGCGAACCACGTTTTTCTCAGTGTGGTGATCGCTCCCCTCGTAGACGTGCTAGGAATGGTTTTTCTGCTAACCGTTCTTTTGAGCAGCCGGCCCAACACTGGTATTACCCTTATTTCACTAACCCCAGTGTTGGACCGTATGCTCACCCTATGTCTTTCTATTGATGTAGGTAAGACGGTTGGAGGACGTTTGGTTGGTGGATTCCGGTTGTTCGAGGCACATGACCGGAAACACCAAGTGGTTCTCCAGCCTTAGCCCGGTCGCCGGAAAGGAGTACATAACCTTCGGCGACAATAGTAAAGGTAAAGTATTGTCCCGTGGGACTGTCCGGGTTAATGAGCACTTTGTGTTGCGCGATGTCGCTCTTGTTTCTAACCTGCATTTTAACTTGCTTTCTGTTTCGCAACTTTTTGATGATGACTATGAGATTCGTTTCAAACCGAACCTTAGTCGCATCTTAGATCCTCAAGGCGATCTTGTATGTCTGATTTCGCCCTTTGGGAAAGTCTTTTGTGCGGATTTCTCGGAATCGTTTGGTTCTTCTCGCTGTCTTTTGGCTAGTCCTTCTTCTTCCGATCTTTGGAAGTGGCATAGGAGGCTTGGTCACTTAAGCTTCGACTTTCTTGCAAGACTTAGCTCACTTGGCCTAATCCGAGGATTGCCCAAGCTTTCGATGGAGAAGGATCTAGTTTGCCATTCTTGCAGACATGGGAAGATGGTTGCTGCTCCCCACCATCCGGTGACTAAGGTCATGACCTCGCACCCCGGAGAGCTTTTACACATGGACCTTGTTGGTCCGGCTCGGGTGAGCTCGGTTGGTGGCAAGTGGTATGTTTTGGTTGTTGTTGACGACTTTTCGAGGTATTCGTGGGTCTTCTTTTTAGCTGAGAAGACCGAGACTTTCTCCTTCGCTCGCAATCTGATTTTGCGTCTTCAGAACGAGTTCCCTTTGAACTCGATGCGAGCTATTAGAAGTGATAATGGTTCCGAGTTTAAAAATTCGGATTTTGAGAAGTTTTGTAACCGCCTTGGTTTGGAGCATCAGTTTTCTTCCCCCTATACACCACCCCAAAATGGTGTTGTAGAGAGGAAGAATCGGACCCTTGTTGAGATGGCCAGGACGATGCTTGATGAGCATAGGACTCCTAGGCGCTTTTGGGCCGAAGCTATGAACACTGCATGCTACATTTCGAATCGCATTTTTCTGAGAGCGTTTTTGAAGAAGACCTCTTATGAGTTGCGTTTTGGTCGCCAGCCCAAGGTGAGTTATTTTAGAGTCTTTGGTTGCTACTGTTTTATATTGAAAAAAGGCAACCTGGACAAGTTTGAGTCTCGTTCTTCTGACGGTGTGTTTTTGGGTTATGGCACTCACACTCGAGCTTATCGTGTACTTAACCTTGACACTAACCGAGTCATGGAGACATCAGATGTCACCTTCGACGAGACTCTTGTTTGCTCCTCTTCTCGGTTTGAGCGTGCAGGTGATCATGAGGTTGGAGAGCCTCTTTTCGATGACGAGGACGAGGGTGCTGAAGGTATAGATGATCCAGCACCCCCTCCACCTGCCGTGCCGCAAGGAGCGGCCTCGACGATGACTCACGGCCCCGACACTTCTTCTTCCTGGGGGCCGTGGGATCCACCTCGCGCGGTACCTTTTGTACCCGGGGTGGAACCAGCTACTGTTGAGGGGGAGGTCACTTCTTCCCGGGAGGCGCCACGACACATCCAGCGCCAGCACCCTCCTCAGCAGATGATCGGCGACATCGACGAGCGAGTTACTCGCTCCAGGTCACAGCACATGTCGCACTTTGCTCATTCTGCTTTTGTTGCGTCTTTTGAGCCCCGAGATGTTGGACACGCATTGACGGATCCGGATTGGGTCAATGCCATGCATGAGGAGCTAGAGAACTTTGAGCGAAATCGGGTTTGGGTTCTAGTGCCTCCACCTCCTGACTGTAAACCTATTGGGACAAAATGGGTATTTAAAAACAAGCAAGGAGAGGAGGGCCACATTGTGAGAAACAAGGCCCGGCTTGTAGCGAAGGGTTATAGTCAGAAGGAGGGGATAGATTATGAGGAGACTTTCGCTCCTGTAGCTCGTTTGGAGGCTATTAGGATACTCTTGGCTTATGCTGCATCCATGGGTTTCAAACTTTTTCAAATGGATGTCAAGAGTGCCTTCTTAAACGGCTACATTGAGGAGGAGGTCTATGTCCAGCAACCGCCCGGTTTTGAAAATCCCAAGTTTCCAAACCATGTCTTTAAACTCCACAAAGCTTTGTATGGTTTGAAACAAGCCCCTAGAGCCTGGTATGAGAGATTAAAAACCTTTTTGCTAGCTAAGGGTTTTAAAATGGGATGTGTTGATAAAACGCTCTTTCTCCTCAAGCAAGGCAAAGATACTCTCTTGGTCCAAATTTACGTGGATGATATCATTTTCGGTGGTTCTTCTCACGCTTTGGTTGCCAAGTTTGCAGATACTATGAGCAGGGAGTTCGAGATGAGCATGATGGGCGAGCTGACTTTCTTTCTCGGGTTGCAAATTAAGCAATCCCGAGAGGGGACGTTTGTGCACCAGGGCAAGTACACGAGGGACTTGCTGAAGCGGTTCGACATGGGTGAGGCCAAGCCTCTTCCGACGCCCATGTCGACAACGACTGCCCTGGATGCCGACACGGATGGAGAAGCAGTGGACCAGAAGGAGTACCGCAGCATGATTGGATCGCTGCTCTACCTGACGGCGACACGGCCGGACATTCAGTTCGTCGTGTGCTTGTGCGCGCGCTTTCAGGCTTCGCCACGCACTTCTCACCGTCAGGCGGTGAAGCGCATCTTCAGGTACCTTCGTTTCACGCCTGAGTTCGGGATTTGGTATTCTGCTTCTTCCACCCTCTCGCTTTGTGGCTTTTCTGATGCTGATTTTGCTGGTTGTCGCACCGAGCGCAAGTCCACTTCTGGGACTTGCCAGTTTATTGGATCTTCTCTGGTGTCGTGGTCTTCTCGCAAGCAGTCTAGTGTCGCTCAGTCTACCACGGAGGCTGAATATGTTGCTGCGGCTAGCTGCTGTTCCCAGTTACTCTGGATGATGGCCACTTTGCGTGATTTTGGTTTGAGCTTTACTCGAGTTCCTTTGCTTTGTGACAGCACGAGTGCCATTAGCGTTGCTAAGAACCCCGTGCTTCACTCGAAAACCAAACACATTGATGTGCGCTTTCATTTCTTGCGAGACCACCAGGAGAAGGGTGATATCGACCTTCGCCATGTCGATACTCATCACCAATTGGCTGATATTTTCACCAAGCCTTTAGACGAATCAACCTTTAATAGGTTGAGGGGTGAGCTTGGTGTGTGTTTCCCCTTTTAGATGGGGGAAGCATTTTGAGATGTACAGACTGACTCTTTTATTTTGAGGTTCTTTTCTTTTGAGTTTCTTGAGTCTTTCCAATTGGTATCTTCTTTCTTTCAGTTTTGTGTCGGGCATACGCATTTACATTCTGAGCTTCATGTCTATATTCACTAGAATGTAATTATGCTCTTGTTAGTATTGCTCCGATACTTATGATGATGCTTGTAGCTTATGCTCTTTCTGATCACTGTTACATGTTATGAGCGAGCTATTTTTGGAATGGTGAATTATGCCTAATGTACATAAATCTGAAAATGTTCACCATTGAGATATGCAACTAGCATGTGTAGGGTGTGTTGAGTCCATTCCTGCTTTTCATATATGCTAGGTTGCTATGTCTCTAGTTCTGAGTCATTCACTTGCTTGGTTGTTCATAACTTGCTTAAAATCTGAACCAAGTATTGTTGAATTGAAAAGATCGAGATGGGATTGCTTGTCAACACCTCATGGTATTGAGACTGTTTCTCATTGCACTTTGAGTTAAACTTGAGCCATGTAGTGTATGACCGAAACCGTTGCTTTAAGCTTCTGATTGCTTCGGCATAGGCTTCGCACGGTTGAAAAGTTAGGCGATGACAAGCTTTCAACCTCTCGCAATCACATGCTAAAAATGAACTTGTGAATTCTTTTACCGCTGCAACTCCGATATGCATTTGAAATCACAAGTATATGCTTCATTCCTATGCATGATGATTGAACTTTGCTAGGGGTAGTTCACCTTGTATATATGTTTAGCACTTGTTTGGATTCCTTCTATACATGTCTAGTGCTATTTTGATGGTGACTATCCTTTTGGCTTAAAACTGCTCACATGCTCCTATGCTTCATATTTCGTATAAGTGATCAGTTTGAGCCTTTGCTATTTGAGTGCTTAATTGAGATGTTGGAGCTACACTGATTAGAGCATCTTTGCACTCTTTTGACTATATACTTGAAGCTCCTAACTTGCATTTTGACTTCATATGCATTTTGGAAGGAGATCTTGTGTTCAGGGGGAGTTTATGTGAAGGGAATTGCTTCTCCGATACCTTTTGGCCTTGATAAGTGCATTTTCAACTAGGGGGAGAAATTTATGCAAATCATATGCTCCTGTGTTGATCAACTAAGGGGAGAATCATTTGTCCTAGTTGGAGAATCATTTGTCCTAGTTGCTTGCATTTGTCGAGGGGGAGTTTGCTAGTTGTGTTGAGCCGTTGCCTCTGTCTTGAGGGACTAGCAAACGTTCCTAGCTTTTCATGAGACGTTCCTAGCTTTTCATGAGCTTTCATAAGCTTTTTCATTTGGCTTTCAATTGGTATCGTCTGGTGTGCTTTCCCATTTGGTTTGGGTTGATTTCCAATTGGTTCGGAGTGATTTTCTTGCTAGTTGTGTTGAGCCTCTGTGCCTCTATCTTGAGGGACTAGCATTTTGCTTCTGTTGTCCTCCGATCTTCAATTGGTATCTGCTAGCGGTGTTGAGCCTGTTCTACCTCTTCTTGAGGGCTAGTTTTGCTTTGCTTGGTTGCGTCGAGCCGTTGCCCATGTCTTTGGGGACCAAGTTTTCGCTTCATCCACTTGACCTTCTTTGGCTTTTGTTAGGCTTTTGGGTCATTTGGTTGGGTTTTCTCTTCCCACTCCTTCCTACCTCCTTCTTCTTATTCATGATTTGTTGTGGAGTTGACAATGCACTCATCAAGGGGGAGATTGCGGATACATGGGTGTATGCCGAGTCTCTGTGTGATGAGTGATTGTCAACGGAGATGATGCGCATGTTCTTTGGCTTGTGTTGTGCAGGTGTCGAGCACAGAGACAGTGGTCGATGGCAGGTGAAGGTCAAGTTGAGACGTGCCGTGCCGATGGACTGGGCGCGATGAAGGATGGGCGTGCCGTGCGGCGGACGTGCCATGCCGATGTATCGGACAGTGAAGGGCGAACGTGAGGCTTGGACTGAGGGACCAGAGGCCGGAAGATCAGCTGTGGTGGCTGGCAGCCTGTGGCGACGACAAGTGAAGAAATGCGGTCATGTCGGTGGATGGGGTGCACTGAGGTGCATCCCCTCTACGACGTCGGTTTGTTGGTAGAGCCAGGGAAAAACCAACGGGTGGACGGTTTCCAGGTTTGGGCCTCAAAACCTGGGTGCTGGGTTTCCAGGTTGAGCCACAAAACCTGGGCGCGACGGTTTCCAGGTTGAGCCTCAAAACCTGGGCGTGGGCCGGTTTCCGAGTTTGGGCCTCAAAACTCGGGCGCTGCGGGTTTCCGAGTTTGGGCCACAAAACTCGGGCTGGAGGCTGGTTTCCCGGTTTGGGCCTCAAAACCGGGGGCTGATGGAAAAGGCTGGTTTCCCGGTTTGGGCCACAAAACCGGGGGTGCAGAGCGAGGGCGGCACGTGGCGGCTATCCGGAGGTTGCGTCGAGGCAACGCTTCGGCCAGTGCGGGCGTGGCCGTCCGATACACCTACCACTCGGGTGGACCAGATTAGCCTTAGGGTTTTCCTGGCCCGCTCTGTAATTAGTGTAGGGAGGGGTAGAGTAGGAAATAGGCTTAGGCTAGGTTAGTATAAGTAGTCTAGGGGAGACACCCTCCTCCCTATCTCAGTTAGCGCAGTCATTTGCTTCCTAGCACCTAGGGTTTCCACTCTCCCATCCCCTGCTTTAGCTAGTTGAGATCCGCAGAGAGACTCCACTCTGTGTACTGTTGATTTGAGGAAGTGAGGCCGTATCCTCACCTTGGAGCACAGATCGATGGCTTGATTTGCGTCCTTAATTCGAGTTCGTGGCTGTGATTCGCGTTTTCTCTGTGTTCTTCGCGGAATCCTTTTTCTCCACGATTTTCCCGTCGCTTGATCTCTTTGCTCGGTTCATCTTTTGCAAATCCGTTTGAACTAAGTTGTTCTAGATCGTGAGGCACTTCTTTCCACCGAAGGAATCATCCTCTAACCTCACGGTCTAGGAGATCAATCGATTTTTGTTTCGGATCAAGTTTTCTCCTTTCCCCCGAAATTCTTCGATTCACCGATTTGGAGATAGGTTCGAGCCATGATCTCTTAGGGATAGCTCACTATACTCCTTGTGACTCATCTCACCAAGTTTGATCCCTGGAGGATTTGTTTCGGGTGAGTTCTAGTCGATTTGGTGAACGAACAGCAGAGTTTCGGGGTGACCGGACGCAGTCCACGAAGAGACCGGACGCGTCCGGTGGTTGAAGGTTTGCTGAGCTCGGTTTTTGTTTTGATCGGACGCACTCTGACCGGACGCTCCCTTCAGTGAGTCCGGTCAGAAACAGAGAGGTTCCAAACTGGTTTTTCAGCGATCGGACGCGTCCGGTGTCAAGCGACCGGACGCTCTGGTGGGTCCGGTTAGTTCGTAAACCTGACCGGACGCTACCGACCGAACGCTGATTTCCTCTGACCGGACGCGAAGGGTGCACTGTTCATCGCGTTTGTTTTGACCTGACCGGACGCTGGGTGAACGACCGGACGCTAGAGCTCAGTGTGTCCGGTCGAACACAGAGAGTTCCCAGAACGCGTTTTGAGTGACCGGACGCGTCCGGTCCTCCCTGACCGGACGCAGGCCAGAGTCCGGTCACTGCAGTTTTGCGCGTTTTCGTTCGCGGTTCGTTCGTTCTTGATCGGATTCGAGTTCCGTCTTTTGGGTTGGCTTTCTAGGGTTGTCTAGTGTCCCGCTGTGCTTCTAGGAAGCATCCACCCTACATCTAGGGTCGTGGACATTAGCAAGCTCTAGGTTTCGCTTTTGGGGTTGATTTTGGGACAGTGGCATCTAGTTTCCGTAAGGAAATTTTGAAGCTCCCATTCACCCCCCCTCTGGTCGCTTTCGGGTAGCTTCTCGGTCCTTCAAGGAAAACCAGCACTGATTAATTCTCCTAGAAGGAAACCGACGGAAGATTACAGAACTGGCACGTCAGGAATACTCCAGAAGGACCTAGAGGACACCAGAGGACACCACGAGGCGGGACACCCCGAGAGGCCTCTAGGTGGGACCGACCGGTCCCACCCTATGACCAGTCGGTCTCCCCCTGGGCCCGATGGTCTCCTTTTTCTGGAACCTTCCTCCACCGCCTTTGAGGATCCATCTCAACCCTACGTGAAGTCAGTTTGATCTAACGGCCGCGGTTGATCCCTCGGGGCTATATAAACAGGCCCCCAGGCCCCAAGGAAGATCAAGTCTTTCTTCCGAAAAGCCTACGCCTGTGGGAAAATTACACTCGTATACCCCCATTGCATGACTTGGGCTGCTCTGCAGATACGGCTCAACCGAAAGCCCTTGTGGTCCGCGACCAGGCTGTCGCAGCCGCCAACGACTCTCCTAATGACTTGCTCGACAAGGAAGATCCAGATAGATAGACCCGGATTCCTTGCCAAAAGGAACCGATTGTAATTTGTTAGGATTCGGCAAGTTGTAAACCTGCTCCACGGCTATATAAGGCGAGTAGGGATCCCCTCCAAAGACGCACGATATTTCAATCCAGCAATACAAACCAGCCACCAGAACACAGGACGTAGGGTATTACGGCGACTTGCCGGCCCGAACCTGTCTAAATCATCGTCGCTCGTCCCTGTGTCTACGCTTTGCAGACGTCTCGCACTCCTCCACCGGTTAATCTACTACCTTGGGCATACCCCTCGATAGATTGCCGACCATATTTCGTCGACAGTTGGCGCGCCAGGTAGGGGGTGTGTGCTACGACACCATGATCTGCCAAACGGTCACTTTCCCTCGATCCATGGTTCTCCCGGAGGCCAGCACTACTTTCCAGATCAGATCTATGATCTGGACCATCGGTGACCACGTCCCAGCTCCGGAAACTGTGGAATCCGCGCAACTTCCTGCGCCGGACGCCCTGCCGTCCATTCATCACGTCGTCGCGCCGGCACGCCGCCCGCCAAGAATCGTCTCTTGCAATGACCTGATCGATGCCATCGACCGGACCAACCAAGGAATCGCGGAGTGCATCGACGCCATCGAGGTAGCTCGCATGCAACTTTCCAACCGCCCTCGCCTTCAACAATTTTCAGGTACACCATCGGGAGTCTCCAGCGCTCAGCCCGTCCGCCGCCCCAGATCGGATCTGCATCCGGCTCGTCGCCACACTTCGTCTCCAACGTCCATGCCCTTTTGGCTACGCGGTGCGGTTTCTACATACCAGCATTAGGCGCTGCGACAACTCTCCGACCAGCTCCAGTCCTTCGGCTCCGACCAGATGGCTCCGACCAGCGTGCGTGACCAAGCGACTCCAGCTCCACTCGTCGGCGTGGTGGTTCTCCATGAGATCTCTGGCGACACCGTCTCCGCAACTTCGGCATCTGGATCCACCACAACGAACGGCTCTGTCTCCACATCGTCTACGACCATCGTCTCCACCAACTCCGATGTTGACTTCCCGCCATATCGTGGAGGCGTAATCTTCAACATCTTCGCCAACAGCCCTCCACCTCCAAACGAAGCGGACGCGGAACGCGCCAATCGGGAGCAACGCGACGTCGACCGATAGCGCCGACGTGACGACGAGTGACGTGACCAGGAGCGCCACGACCGGGAGCATCGCGACGACGAACGACGTCAAGATCGTGACAACGTTGGAGGTCGTGACCTCATCTATGAGTTCGACAGGGTCGATGATCAACCTGTCTATCCGACCCCAAGCGTCAACCTCGCCGTCGTCGTCAACGAGCTCTCCAAGCTTCCGGTGACCCCGGAGCTACAGAAGGTTGTTGCCCACGTCAAGGCTGTCGTTGTGCAGTGCAAGGAGAGATGTCGCTATCCTTCACCCTCTGGATCGTCGTACAGCGGGACGCCACCAAGTCCACATCCCTCGCGCCGAAGGCAATCACCACCACGTCGCGACCAGGAAGTCTCCCAAGGCAACCGCGCCCGCGATCAAGCTCCGGCTCCCGACGCCTCGACAGGGCCACGCCCTTTCACCTCCCGGCTCCGAGCCGTCCGATGGCCTCAGGGCTTCAAGGTCAACACGGAGCCGTCCGATGGCCTCAGGGCTTCAAGGTCAACACGGTGGACAAGTACGATGGGAAGGCCAACCCGGAGCAGTGGCTAACAACGTACAAGATCGCCATTCAAGCAGCCGGAGGAGGTTCTGACGTGATGGCCAAGTACCTCCCCGTCATGCTGTCGTCTTCAGCCAACAGTTGGCTCCACAAGCTCGCCGAGAACTCCATCGACACCTGGGAGTAGTTGAAGGAAGTCTTTGTCAAGACGTACAGCACTACCTGTGTCCAACCAGGAACACGCTACGACCTCCAAAATGTCCACCAAGAGCAAAACGAAAGCCTTCGGAGCTACATTCGCCGTTTCTCCAACATGCGCTTAACGATTCCGGAGATCGCCGACGCGGAAGCCATCTCCACGTTCTCCAACGGCCTGAGCCACAAGGAGCTCCGCGACAAGATCATCTGAAAGAAGGTAGCCACGGTCACCGAACTGATGACGATCGCCAACTCCTACGCTGACGCCGACGACACCCATCGCCACCACGAACGCCCGCGTCACCGATCACGATCCCAGGAGCGCCGTCGTGATGACGACCGCCGTGATGAACGACGCAATGAAGGACGCGACCACCGCTCCAGACAACGTGACCGCCGCGACGATCGGGACTGCCGTCATGATCGCCCGGAATCGTCCCGTCAGAGGACGGATCACCGTCGGCGCGACCGTCGCTACATTGCCAACACCAACACTCGGCTGAAGCGCACCTACAAAAACGAGTACGAGAAGCTCCTCAACGGCCCTTGTCCTCTCCACAAAGGCGCCAAACACTCCATGCGCGAGTGCGACATCATCGCCCATAACGTTCGCGGAAGCGACGAGAAGCGGTCGCAAAACGACAAGGACAAGGACGCCGACGCCCATGAGCCCACCTTCCGAGCACCGGTGAAGACACTCTCCATCTTCGGTGGCAACGTCATCATCGAGACCGAGCAGAAGCAACGCCAAGTACGCCGTGACATTGCCTCAGTGGCGGCCGTCACCGACGACCCCGCCAACGTCCGCTACCTCGACTGGTCAGAGTGCCCCATCACCTTTTCCAGGGAGGACCAGTGGTCGGACGACAAGTACCTGGGGTGTTTTCCTCTCGTCATCGACCCAGTGATCTCCAGCTGCCGCTACCGCAAGGTCCTCGTCGACGGTGGGAGTGCCCTCAACATCATCTTCGCATCGGCTTTCCACGAGCTCGACTACTCCAAGCGGGATCTGTTCCCGGCCAACTTTCCATTCTGGGGCATCGTCCCAGGGAAGCCTTCCATGCCCGTCGGGCAGATCACCCTCCCAGTGCAGTTCGGCACGCCCGACCACTTCCGCGAGGAGTACATCACCTTCATCGTCGCTAACTTCAACACCGCCTACCACGCCATCCTCGGTCGCCCGACGCTCTCCAAGCTCATGGTTGTTCCACATTACGCCTACCTCGTGCTCAAGATTCCGATGAAGAAAGGCGTCCTCAGCCTCCGGGCAAATCTCCAGGTGGCGTACGAGTGCGAGCAGGAGACAATCAATTCCGTCGAAACACGCCAACAGATCCAGGGCGTCCAAAACTGCATCGCCAACGCCGCCAAGCTCCGCCCCGACGATCTCGAGATCCCGGAGACCTCCGACCAGCGCTCCAACAAGAAGTCGAAGGATACGAAGCAGGTGGCCTTGGTGGACGGAGCTCTGGAGAAGACTGCCGTCATCAGCACCAACCTCGACCCCAAATAGGAAGACGCGCTCGTCAGCTTCCTACGGAGCAACGTCGATGTGTTCGCCTGGAAGCCAACGGACATGCCCGGAGTCCCACGGAAGTTCGTCGAGCACTCCCTGAATGTCTCTGCGACCGCCAAGCCTGTTCGTCAAAAGCTTCGTTGCTTCACGCCAGACAGGAAGGAGGCAATTAGGGTAGAGCTCACCCGGTTCCTAGCTGCCGGTTTCATCAAAGAGGTGTATCACCCGGATTGGTTGGCCAATCTGGTCCTTGTACTAAAAAAGAATAAAGAATGGCATATGTGCGTTGATTACACCGACCTCAATAAGAATTTTCCTAAGGACCCTTTCCTCCTCCCTCGCATCGACGAGGTCGTCGACTCTACCGCCGGGTGCGAACTTCTCTCCTTCCTCGATTGCTATTCCGGTTACCATCAAATTGCCTTGAAGGTGGAGGATCAAATCAAGACGGCGTTCATCACACCATTCGGCGCCTACTACTACACGACCATATCATTTGGGCTGAAGAACGCCGGAGCTACGTACCAGCGCGCAATTCAAGATTGCTTGAAGGTCCTCATCCCCGACAAGGTTGAAGCCTACGTTGATGACGTCGTCGTCAAAACTCGCACCGCCAATACGCTCGTCACTGACCTCGAGGCAACCTTTAAAGCCCTCAACAGGTTCAAGTGGAAGCTCAACCCCAACAAGTGCATCTTCGGCGTATCGTCTGGAAACCTCCTCGGCAACATCGTTAGCCGCGACGACATCCGCCCAAACCCCGACAAAACTTCGGTCGTCCTCTGCACGCGAGCTGCCTCCAACGTGAAGAACATCCAGAAGCTTACCGGGTGCATGGCCTCCCTTAGTCGCTTCATTTCTAGGCTCGGCAAAAAGGGGCTACCCTTCTTCAAGCTCCTCAAAGCTGGTGAAAAGTTCGTCTGGGACGCTGAAGCGGATCGCGCTTTCTCCGACCTGAAGAAGTACCTCACCCAGCCTCCTGTGCTCGCCGCACCTAAGGAGAAGGAGCCTTTGTTGTTCTACATCACCGCCACAAATCGGGTCGTCAGCTCTGTCATCGTCGTCGAACGCGAGGAAGTCGGCCACTCCTACCCCGTCCAGCGACCCTGCTACTTCGTCAGCAAAGTGTTGAACGACTCCAAGACCTGGTACCCCCTGGTACAGAAGCTCCTCTACGCGGTCCTTATTACCGCACGCAAGCTACGCCACTACTTCCAAAGCTCCGAGCGGGTCACCGTCGTCACGGAGTTCCCCCTCGTGGACATCCTCCGCAACAGGGACGCTACGGGACGCATCATCAAGTGGGCCATTGAGCTCGGCTCCTACGACATCGCCTTCCAGGGTCGCCAAACCATCAAGTCTCAAGCACTCGCTGACTTCGTTGCGGAATGGACGGACATCCAAACTCCAGTACCAGTGGAAGCGCCAGAGCATTGGGTCCTCTTCTTTGACGGTTGTTGACACTGGTTATCTATCATAATTAAGGGATAAATAAATATAAAAAGGGCAAGAATTTGATCACCAACAAAGGTTTAGGGTTTTAAGTGACAATATTCCACGAGTTTTGGTGAACTATGATTCTGCAGGGACTAAACCAGGAAATCAGCACCGATAGCTTCCCATAGAAGGAAACCGACGGGAGATAACGCCACCACCACGTCAAGATTATTCTAGAAGACTCCAGAGGACGCAACAAGACACCAGGAGGTCGACTACCATGAGAGAATGGCAGGTGGGACCGACCGGTCCTACCTAGGGATCGACCGGTCCTCCCTTGGGGCCCACAAACTCCTCCTTCTGGAACCTTCCTCCACTGACCTCTAGGATGCATCTCGGCCGTACCTTAAGTCGGTTTGATCCAAGGGCCACGGTTCATCTCCCAGGGCTATATAAATAGCCCCAGACCCCCTCTCCAGAGCATCAGGGTTTGATCATTAGACATCATCAATTAGAGCATCAGGCATTCATCAGAAGGAGATCAATCGGAAGCCCTAGAACTACATCCACCTAGAATAGTAGATAGAATAGGATTAGAGGAGGCAAGCTTCGCTTGGATTCCTGATCTAGTCACGAGAAGGCTCGGTAAACCCAAGATCTTCTCTCTTGTATTAACATTATGGATCTATTTCATAATTGGTCTTCTAGTTCATCATTGTTCTTCATTGTTTATGTTCTAGTTCATCGTCTAGTTCATGTTCATCATCTAGTTCATCTTCTAGTTCATAATCTTGTTCTAGTTCATGATCTAGTTCATACTTTAGTTCTTCTCGATGATCTAATTCACCTTATTGTTCATATTTATGTTCTAGATAGCATTACAATTGATATGACTAAGACATCAACTATTATATTCTAAATTATATTGCTTATAGTTTGCTTTAATTATATATTTGGCATAGATAGTTTATCTTTATGTTTATACTCATGTTCGTATAGCGCTCATCTTAAAGTACAACGGGTGGGTGATAGATGCTGTGTAGGCGTGGTGCCTATACACTATTTATCTGCGAATGCATCCTATGTTCCGGATAGAGTGGTAGATCGCAGGTGTGACATTCCTGTTGAGTCCTTTGTATTCCACCTCCCGAATGTAGTGTTCAGTATGGCTCAGTTAACTCATGGTTTAGGGGTTACTCTGTTTGACACCTTTACTATGGAGTTGCCTCTTGATTATAAATATGATGTGACCTAGCCAATGATTGTCAAATATGTTTGCACTAATCAATGTATGCTATGACTTGTAATTAGAATAACTTAGGAATGCTTCTTAGTAATACCTGTTCTAATCATCACTTGCTAGGCAGTACTGTTCTAGGATTATCCTTGATTGATTTGATCTCTGTTATCATTTATCATTTATCATTATCAATTACTCTGTAACCTGATCCCTGTTTGGAGTAATTAGTGTGTTATCAGTCTTGTTATAAGTGTGTGCCATAATGAATGTTGTTAAGTCCTCATTAGTATAATACCATCATACCTAGAATTGATTAGTCTCTAGGCTAAATATAAATAACGATACCTAAGACTAGCTTGGGTGAAATGCTTCTACAACGGGTATATTTATCTGTGCGCTTGCGGGTAAATATCTATCTTTAAATCTAGTGCCCTGATATAATTACATTGCTAGCTTCATGTTGGGGATGACAACTCGACGTTAAGTGAAGTTAGTAGTGTCCCGTACACTCTTTAGTGCATTCACTAGTTTATTATTTTATGTGGTTCATTCTTAGAGTGATTCCATTAAGGAGTGTCAACAACGGCTCCCTCACTTTGCATGGCGCCGACGCTGGTCTCCTCTTCACGTCTCCTTCTGGCCAAAAGCTACGCTACGCTCTACGATTGCTGTTCCCAGCCTCCAACAACGCCGTCGAATATGAAGCCGCCTTCCACGGTCTCCGCATCGCCAGCGAGCTTGGCGTCAATCGCCTTATGGTCTACGGCGATTCCGCTCTCGTCATCAACTAGCTCAACAAGGACTAGAACTGCTCCAACGATAAGATGAATGCCTACTACACTGCCATCCGGAGGCTTGAAGACAAATTCTTCGGCGTTGAATACCACCACCTCCCACGCGACCGGAACCAGGCGGCCGACGAGCTATCTAAGCTGGCATCATCACGATCCCCGGCTCCAGCCGGCGTATTCGTCCACGACCTGTTCGAACCCTCCATCACCGACCACGCAAGCTCCGCTCCATCGACAGATGCCACGTCTCTACCCCTGCCGGCAGGACAGCAGGTCAACGTCATCCCTACGACGCCATCTGACTGGCGAGAAGACTTCATCAAGTATCTCTCCGAGAACCTTGTCCCTGCCGACAAGGCCAAAGCTGAGCGCTTAGTTCGTCGTGTCAATAACTACGTCCTAGTCGACGGCGCACTCATGCGCAAAAACTCCAAAAACGAGGTACTCCAAAAATGCATCTCCAGGACAGACGGCCTCGAGATCCTCTTCGACATCCATGCTGGCGAATGCGGGAATCACGCAGCTACAAAGACGTTGGTACGCAAGGCTTTCCGTGCAGGATTCTACTGGCCGTCAGCGGTCACCGACGCCGAACAGCTCGTCCGCACCTGTGAGGGGTGCCAATTCTTCGCCAAATAAACCCACGTTCCCGCGCAAGAACTCCAAGCAATATCGGCCTCGTGGCCCTTCGCCTGCTGGGGACTCGACATGATTGGCCCTTTCCGACCAGCCCCGGGCAGCTTCAAGTGGATCTACGTCGCCGTCGACAAATTCTCCAAATGGATCGAAGCAAATCCAATCACCAAGGCGACCGCCGAGAACGCCGTCTCCTTCATCGACAAAATAATTCATCGTTTCGGTCTCCCGAACTGCATCATCACCGACCTCGGCTCCAACTTCACCGGCAACGTCTTTTGGGATTTCTGTGAAGGGCACGACGTCCTCGTCAAGTACGTCTCCATCACCCATCCTCGAGCCAACGGCCAGGCCGAGCGCGCCAACGGTATGATCCTCGACGCCCTGAAGAAGCGCCTCTACTAGAAGGACGAGAAGCACCCTGGTCGCTGGATGCGTGAGCTCCCCTCCGTACTCTAGGGTCTCCGAACTCAACCCAGCCGCAACACCGGCGTCTCACCATACTTCATAGTCTTCGGCTCCGAAGCCATCATCCCTGTCGATGTCGTCTTCCGTTCCCCGCGCGTCGAAAACTACGATGAAGAAGCCTCCGACCAGGCACGCTGCGACGATCTTGACCGCCTTAAAGAAGAACAGCTAGCATCTTGCCTCCGCACCGCCAAATACCTCGAAGGTGTTCGCCGCTACTACAACCGCAATGTCAAGGATCGATCCTTCGTTATCGGCGACCTCGTCCTCAAGCGAAAACTCAAGACCGACGGCCTACATAAGCTTTCTTCACACTGGGATGGCCCCGACATGGTGAAGGAGGTTACCCGACCAGGCGCTTACCGCCTCGCCGACCTCGAAGGCATCGACGTACCCAACTCCTGGAGCATCGAGCATCTGCGAAGGTTCTACGCATAACAGGCCCGTACCACCCACTGCATGATGAATAAAGACTTGCCGACATGTCCAACTCACCTCCAGACGGCTCGCCGACCTCTCCAACTCGCCTCCGGACGGCTCGCCGACCCCTCCAACCCGTCTCCGGACGGCTCGCCGACCTCTCCAACTCGTCTCCGGATGATTCGCCGATCTCTCCAAACAGCCTGGCTGACGCAAAAGGAGTCTCATAGCAGGGGCTACTGCCACCGCCAGACGCGTGCATGACCGCCCGCCCTCCGCGCTATGGCGGCCAGTAGTCCCCCCAAGTGACGTCCTGACCTCTCTACGCGTGCATGAGCGTCCGCCCTCTGCGCTACAAAGGGAAGGCTAAGCTTGGGCTGAGACCTCCAGAGGCTATACGGTCCAGTGCCTGTATACGCCGTTTATGCGCACGTTCTCCATTCGGTCTCCAAGCAGCCTGACTGACACCGACGAAAACTCAGAGCCGGGGTTGTTGTCACCATCGGACGCGTGCATGAGCGCCCGCCCTCTGCGCTACAGTGGCCAACAGCTCTCCCAAGGGACGTCCCGACCTCTCTACGCATGCATGAGCGCCTGCCCTCTGCGCTATGAGGGAAAGGCTACCTTGGGCTGAGAATTCCGAAGCTAAACACTCAGTGTCTCGCACTCGCGCTACCCACACGCTCGACAACGGTCTCCATACGCCCAAGTCACATCACGATCGGACCTCTCGGAAAAGACCCTGGCCGTGGTACCTCCCTACGCGTGCACGAGCGCCCGCCCTCTGCGCTATGGGATGCCAACAACGGTTCCTTGGACGACACCCTCGACTCCTACGCGCAAACGAGCTCCACGCTCTACGCTATGGATCCTGGGATAACCCAAGGCCGAACAGTTTATCGCTATGGCTCACGATTATTGGGTCTGCGGAATTCGGGGAACGAACAAAACACGCCGACTCGCCTCAAGTTTTGATTCCGTTCGCCCAAGAGTCTTCTTAGAGACTATCTCCTAAAATATAAGCTACTGGTGTCCGGCACCAAATAAGTCTACGCCTCCAACGAGGGCTTCAGCGGCAGGCTCGGCTTCTTCTTCCAGGCGCTCCATCTCCGCCTCCGACGTGTTCGCCGCAAAGCCGACGCCCAACCTCGACATCTCCATCCGCGGATAATGCGAACGAAGAATGGTGAGGCCATGAGCCACCACACTCTGCGTCGCCGCCTTGGTGTATGCCTGGAAGCGCCCCCATAGGCCACGCCCCTTCTGCATGACATGGTCGCCGATCCTCTGCTCCTTCTCCACCGGAAAGAAAGGCTCCGCATCGATGCATTACACCAAGGGAGCCACCTCCTCCGCCAACGACCAGAAGCGGTCATGATAGCCCTCGATTCTCCGCTCCAGATCTGCAAATTGCATTTGCACGTTTTCGCGATAACCTGCACAGCCAAAGCAAGGGGTAAGAGTTCGACCACCTCCGACCACGCTTCACCGAGAAGACTTACCTGCGTGCATGGCCTGCCACTTCCGCACCTCCTCGTCGGACTTTGCCTTCTCCTCGTCCAGGAGACGCTTCTCCTCACCCACCTGCATCGCCTCTATAAGGACACCTACATGATTCAAGCCTCCGACCAGATGGCGCACTAAACAAAAGGGAGTACGACATTAATAACTCACTCGCGACAAACTCTTCAGCCTTCTCCGCACGCAGCAGAAGCTGGAAGTTCTCCTGCCCCTGCTTTTGGATGACCTCTTCAAGCTCCCGGGAGCGTGCGTGGGCATCTTCCAGACGCGCCTCTAGGCCAGCGAACTAGCCCTCGACGCGCCTTACCTCCGCCCGGAGCCGCTCATTCTCTTCGGCCATCGGCGCCATCCGGTCAATGGCGAGCTTACGCTCCTCCCCGACCTTCAACATGTGCTGCAGGCAAACGTCGACCAGGATAAACAAGAGCCATTCAGACGCAAACATGAAGGGGTGAACGTGCTCACCTGGACTTCTCCAGCAACTTCGATGCATCCCCGATGACGGCGTCCGTCGCCGCACTCGCCGCCTCGTCGTCAATCTCGATGGCTACTTCGCCATCGATGCGGAAGCGACGGACATGGCGCTTAGCCGGGTCCTCCTCTGGACGCTCGACCTCCTCAATTTCTGGCGAGAAGGACTCTGGCGCCTTCCTCTTCTCCCCCCGGGCACCACGGCCCAAGGATCCGGCTACCGGCACAGCAGTCAATCCCGCTGCTCCGCCCCCTCCGGAACCGGCCCCAGGCATTGGGGATGTCGGCCGCTCCGCCTCTCGAGGCTCGGGGACTTCGGACGCCTCCGGCTGCTCCGCCTCCTGAGGCTCGGGGACTGCGGACGTCCCGGTCCCTCCAGCTGCCTCCGGCGCTGCCTCCGGTGCGGCCGACTTCGCCGACCCACCAGCTCCGGCGTCTACCGGCGGGCTCTTCTCCCTCCGACCTCTGCCCTCGGTGTCCGGCACCTCCTCGGCGTCTGCCGACCTGCGAAGGGCACAGACACGTCATCAACGCTCTAATCCGACCAGAGTAAAAGGTACAAGATGAGCAGGGGATACTTACAGGCCCGACACCTTCTTCTCCCGCGAGAAGCGACGAGAGTGCGGACGCGCTCCACCTCCCGTGGACTCCTCATGCGGCTTGGGCGCACCCGCCGCCTCGCCAGACGACTCTCGGGGCTCCGGCGCCCGCTCTGGCGTCCGCGCCACCTTCGGCTTCGCCTTCGCCGCTCCACCTCCGCGCCCCGCCGAGGACCCCTGCCCGAAGCGGGCACTCAGCGGGACTGTCAGACTCGTCATCCGACCAGTCGAGGACCACACGGCGACGCTTCGCCACTTCTTCATCAATGGTGAAGGCGCCGCCGGTCTCCAGCGACTCCTTCTTTTTCTTTGCAGGGGTGGCCTGGCACTTCCCCTTCAGGTCATCGTAAACCCGTCGCCTGCTCGACCGGGGCTCGGGGACTCGGCTCCCCTCCTCCCCGCTAGTCTCGATCTCCTCCTCGTCGACCTCCGCCTCGTCGACCGCGCCACGACCGCTGCCTCCGGCGTCCTCCCGCTGCGGATCAACGCCCTTCGGCCACACCTTCAATGGGGCTCAGGACACGAACGCTTCGCGGTCCTGCGTCACAACCTCATGATAATCGGCATTCACTCACACATTCTAACGAACACAAGCAGGGCAAAGATACTCACCTTCGGCGGAGGGTACTCCAGACAGTACGACCTCCGCAAGTACTCCAGTTTCTTCCTCTTCTGCAGGTCGAACAAAGCCTCGACCCACAGGAACACTTCCGACGACTGTAGGGGCTCTAGCGCCTCCCGCGTCCTGTCATCCTCATCCCCGGCATACTCGTACGCCGGGTGCGCCCTTTCTTTGCAGGGTTGGCAGCGCCGCTTGATGAAGTTCGTCGCCACTGCCACCCCGTCGACGCATCGCTTGTCGACCAGCTTCAGGAGCTCCTCCACTTGCTCCCTTGTCGCCGCGCCGGGATGCTCCGACCACGACGGCAGCACCTTCGGCTCGAAGGCCGGGTCGCACGGCGGCCTCGGCGCCTCCTGATGGATGTAGAACCATTTCGGCTTGTACTCCATCGCCTTCGAAGGCAGCGGCATCGCAATATACTTGTCCGCCATCCCGTCCCGCAGCTGGAGGTACACCGACCCGACGATGTTCGACGACCCGGTGCCGTTGATCTTTAGCCGGAAGAAGTGGCGGAAGAGGTCGAAATGGGGCTCGATGCCTAGATACGCCTCGCAATAATGGATGAAGACCGCGATGTGCAACATTGTATTCAGGGTCAAGATGCACAACACGACCTCATAATACTCCAGCAGCCCATGGTGGACGGGGATGCCGAAGCCGCACCTGAAGAACGCCTCGAAGACGACGAGCCCGGAGGTGTTCGGCGTAGGGAAGTCCTCCAGGTATGCATCCCTCCAACCGCCAGTGACGTTGTCTAGGAGCAAGCCGGCGAAGATGAGCTCCTCCAGATTCTGCCGCCAGAGAACGCTCCGGGTCCACCTCTAGAACGTGAGAACGCTCCCCTGATAAAAACGTGAGAATACCTCTAGAACTTGCCGGGTGAGACCAGACAGTTCCATATGTACGGCTTTGAAAGCCAATCACGACGGCATACAACTATAGAAGCTGTCTGTCAAAGTATGACAAATGCATATGTAAAGAAAGACATGCTTGAACAAATTAAAGATATTATAAACAGGTAACTTGCAAAAATAGATCTATTCAAATAACACATGCATAGGTATTCCAACTAATCTGCCGCACGTTTAGTTTTCATAAACCCGTCAAGCATAAACTCAAGCGAAGCTAATCCACCACATGATACCACTTGCTATAAGTTTACGCCACTTCTTATAATTAGATCAATCCACCACATGATACAATCTAATTATAACAAGGTAAAAGCATGCATATATTTGAACATATCTATAAGAGCTCGTTACTCGTGTAAGCTTAACCAAAATTGGCAAACCAGCCGAATTGGGGTCCATGAAGAAGGAACAAACAAGCAAATACGATTAAACTGATCTAAAACCTGCATCTGCCGCACGATACCTAGTTTTATCAAAGCCTAAATCGTAATTAACATGCATGAACCCACAACATGTAACAATCTGGATTGAAAGTTGATTCGGCCATCATGATTTATGATGAGCAAAGCACAAGCAAAACTTGTGGGACAAGGCCGAACAAAGATCAATCTAGACTGGGCAAAAGGGTGTTACAAGAATTAAATAAATAAAATATATAACACATGATAACTTAATGAATCTATCAGATCTGCCAAGTCTAATAGAGCCAATAACTATTTTTACTCATGACTTAATCCGCCGCACGATACAAGGCATAAGCAAAAACTTCCCGTCATAAGCTTAAATCCGCCGCACGATACTAAGCTTAACATACGAGACTACTTGCATCATATCTAAATCCACCGCATGATACTAGACATGATAACAAGGTTGCCGGGACTTACGGAGGTCGACGGATCGATGATTCCTCTCGAAGAACTCGACGACTCGACTAAGGACTCGAAGGTGGCACGGGGCCGGTTTGTATTGATGTGGTCGTGAACAATTTTACAATGGTCGAGGGCTTATATTTATACCCTGGACGAAACATGAGTCCTAGATGATTACGACTTACATAATGAAACTTTGGAAAGATACAAATCCTATTTCTATTCTTCTCGGTGTCTTTCATCGTCACGTGTCCTCTTGCGCAAGCCGGCTTTACTTGCCATATCCATCTCCCGAATAGAGCCACCGCTTTGCAAAATAGCCGACCGCACAGGTATTCACCGAAACCCTAAGGACCAAATAGCCGTCTGATTGCTTGCCGAATCCTTTCCTCTCTACTAGCTGGGCCCACTTGTCATATCCTCGTACGTGCGAAAATCTGGTGTTAACAACTCTTTTGAAAGAAAAGGTAAAAAATAACCTTGTATGGCCATTTTGAAGTGTGCCCAATTTATACTCGTAAAGTATAAGCAAGCGCTCCATGACGAAGATCTGGACTTCAGCAAACTCCGTTGTCAAGCATACTGTAACATCTCGGGGTTTTGACCAACCAAAAATACGAGCTTTTTAAAACTTTTTCTTGCAATTTGTAGAGCATGTAACCACTAGGACGAACGTTAGTCAACGTAGCGTTGTTTGCTTCCAAAACGTTGCATTCATATAGTTTTGCCTGTAGGAGTGTGCTCAAGTTATCGAGTCTGTCTAGGGTTTAAGTCGAGTCAGTGTCAGAGTGCATAAATCCATGGCAAAATCGTCTCTTTGAAATATTAAGATCCATATAGCTTCCTTTCAAACTCCCTTTCTATTTTTCTCCTTGATCCCTTGGCCAGCAAGCTGCACGTACGTATCACTAAACGACGACGCTCCCTTTCCAAATGCCTGCGTGACCATACATGCTCCTGTACGTGTGCACATTTGTTTAGCACTGTATGAATCAAGTACTCCCTCCGTCCCTAAATAAGTGTCGCCGTTGGTGTGCGTGCCACGTGTTTGACTTAATTTGTAGAAAATATGTGCAATATTTATATCTCCAAATAATTTTGTTAAAAAACTAGATGTAAAGATCTTTCCGATGATACTAATTACTTAACATAAATATTAATATATTTTAATATATAATTGCCGGCAACTTTTTCTCGGGAAGCGAGAACGACACTTATTTAGGGACGGAGAGAGTATCTCGTTAGGCAGCAGACCTCTTCGTGACTGTTGTTCTCTAGAACAGAAGCCTGCATACTACGCACGAATGCAAGTAAGCCAACTTGCAGACAGCCAGGGGCGTCCCTGCGATCGAACAGGGTCTCCAAAAATCACGGGCCTCAAAATTTTGTAAATATACTAGGTATATATAATATTTTTAGGCTTTGTTTTAATTAAAAAACACTCAAAGGCCGGCCCAAAAGGCAAAACGTGGCCTGCTAAGTCACGATCGTGACTCACCGTCACGCACGGACTCCTTCCACAGGATCAGACTTCATTAGGCCGCAGCCGCCGGCAACAAAGTTTTTTACTTAACCTTCGTTGCTTTGCTTGGACTGGAGTGGAGTCTGGAGTCCTCAACGTTCGCCTCGCCCTTGCCAGTCGCCGACGCCGTCATTCGTTCTTCAAGAGTCAAGACCTCGTCACAATCTACCCAGATCGGATTCAGAGATTGTCTGGTAAATTTCATGCCCAGTCATATGCATGCATGTCGATCCAGTCGTCTGCGGGGGCCGGTGCTGCGGTTGGTGATGAACGAACGAAGGCCAGGCGCGCGCGGCCAATATATGGCCGGTAATCCCCGGCACGATCGATCGACTTGCACACGCAAAAACACTTTGCACGATCCCATCTATCATCGATCGATGCCGCAGCCAGCAGCAACATGCATGCTTGCTAGAGTACGTGCCAAATAAATTATTATTAATGGATTTGTAATAAACATATATTATGTGCAAATAAATTGTTTCAGCGCGCTACGGCACGCATACATGCATACAGTATGCTTCACCACCACACTGTGTGACGCATCGCATGCAACGCAACTCCACGGCACAGCGATGCAACGTGGCCGGCAACAAGGACTGCAGGGTCAAGGTCAGGCCGCTCTAGTGGTGGTGGTGATTGCCTTGACGCCGGCGATCGTTGGCTTGTGTCGTATCAACTATCGTGTCCACCAGACCGCCATGGGCGCTACCTGAAGTCCTGAACAAGACAGACAGGCAGAGGAGGAAGAACGAACACGTATTGCACATGAGAAACGAGTTTGGCGCCCAGCAGGCAGTGGCGTATGGCGCCCAACAGGAAGTGGCGTACAAGAAACAAAATTCTCAGGGGTATTGAAGTCTTTTGTTAATGCTAAAAACAGACGGAATGACGTGAGAGAGAAAACTTTTCAAACTCAGGGACAAGAGCGTTAGAACCCATCTTCAAGGGACATGGATGATTACACCATCTTTTTTAATGGCATACAAGTAAAAGGCTCCTACAGGAAACCCTAGCTGCATGTGCGCCGCCGGCTTGCTACGACTCTGCTCCAGTACCTTCCCCATTGTCGCGCCGTCTCTGCTGGATGCCTCTTCCTCGGTGACGTCCTAATCGAAGTCTACATGACCATGTACATCGATTTCTGAATTATCTTTTGTCCATTCTAAATTAGCCTAAATATTTTATTTCCGATAATAATTTTGGGATAAAATATTATATTTCTCCCATTGCCGCACCGTCTCTGTTGGATGCCTCTTCCTCGGTCACGTCCTAATCGAAGAATATTTAATTTCTAATATTAATTTTGGGATAAAATATTTTGTTTCTGATATTAATTTTGGGATAAAATTAATGCTCTCAGTTTTTCGCTCTGTCAAAATTTCACTTCAGGTATTCGATGGTCGTTGCCATGGGTGTGTGCGGCTCTCTGAGGAGGTCCAGAACATAGACAAAACGGGAACTAGGCAAGTTTGTCAGGTCTTACTGACCAATTATATTGGATTACTATTTGATTATATTCTTTACATGGCTTCTTGTTTGTTTAATATAAGATCAGTGTGCTTTCAATTGACACATGCATATATGTTTACTTTGCATAAAGAAACAATGATGTTGTTGCATCAACTAAAAAACTCTTACCAGTTTCCCTTTTTTGGGAGCAGACTGATAACAAAGTACTCAAGAATAAGATATTAGGCCATCATCGATATTACTATTTTGCATCACTTCTTATTTCAAAGAGTTGTTGTCACCCAACCTTTTCTCTTTTTCCTATGCATAGGTCTACTTTGGCAGGATCATCCTCCTAAAGCAAATTTCTCCATCTGTTGAGTGACTAAGTTCTTATTTTAGTATGTTTTATAGTTCCAATTTTTGATACTTATATTCTCATATTAGATGTACCTAATATTGGAGATGTTTCCAATAATTGTGCTGGCTTAATCAACATGTTCTCTAATAAAATTGATTTTGCACGAGATTATGTTTGGAGTATTGATTTTCTAATTTAGTCCAAAACCTAAAAAAAGGAGCCATCAAAGGGAGGTGCCCCGGTCTGTTATGGGAGTTGGGAATTCTATTATGTTAATTGCTTCATCCATTGATCTTATTCGCACCACTCCATTGTCTATTATGGTACCTACATTCGTTAATTACTTCTGCCTATTATTGGAGATTTTTTTGTTCAGTTAAACTTCCTGCTCTCCAGTTAACTGTTGACCTAACAAACATGGTGTCAGACCATGTTTACCACAATCCATTGTCTATTCTGATTGCTACATTCGCTAATTAGTTTGGCCTATTATTGGATATTTCATGTTTAGTTAAACTTCATGCTCATTAGGTTAGTTGTTCAGCTCAAAACTCATGGTGTCAGGTAACATTGGTTGGATTGAACCACTTTGTTTTCATCGGTCAGTATAACCGATTTTATCTACACAGCTTTCTTTCAGGTTGTGATATTTTATTGGGATAAAAACATGGACTTTGCGAACAGAGGGTAATGGACTTTGAGTGATCTGGTTAAAGCAGGTTACCCCTCTCCCATCTACTTTCTTTTACCTCTCCATAAATTTAGAGAAATGCTACAGTAAACCTCTTCGACATGAGTCGAAATGTTTCGCATGCTATTTTCACTTTCAAGGTTCTCAAATTTCTAACCTTTCTTAGCTTAATATGGCACGATGACCATGGCTAACCGTACAACATACGATTGCTATATTGACTGACTGATTTTAGAAAGTATGTCTGCTTAGCAAGTAATAGAAGTTGTAGGTACCTCCAACCTTAGTAAGCTTCAGGCTTCAATACCCACTGTTGATTGTAAGCTCCTATATTGGTGACTGTCTTTAATCATCTCAAGGTCTGTCATCCAAGGGACTAGAACTTTTACATGTGTTTCCATGCTAGAATAATCATAGTTATCCGCCCTCAAATTTTTATGTGTGTTATTCATATTTGCATTGATTTTTCACTTGGGAGAAAATTTGAAAAGTATCTGATAAACTGTTCAAGAAAAAATGTGGTAACCATGGAATAAAAATGCAAAAAGACCACATATCTATCCAGCATGTGTACCTGCTTCCTTTTCGACATCGGCATGATGGTGATTCATCTACTGCTGCTCATTTTTTCCCAGAAAAAATTGATTCACATGGTCATTGGTCCTTTAGTAGTATGTTGCAGGTGAAAAGTTCTCTTTCTAATTTTTTAGTGATCTAGATATTGTCTAAAAATATATGTATGTTATAGGAAATACTTTGGTTCTGCAATAATACATGGCCCATTTTTATTAATTTAGGCACCTACTCGGTTTATATAAATTGACAAATTTCAATGGACCATATGCCGCTTCAGTTTATCGGCACCCTGTTCGGATATCTCCTGTGGCATCGCCCATATCGGGTATGCATCATTTCCTTTTCTTCTTAGTATCAATTGGGCTCTTTCTTTCTAATCTTGCTACTTCTACTGAAATTAGATATTGGCAGCATCGTCAGAGCTACTAGGTACACATGCTGTTTCGGGTCAATTTAATTTCAATAGTGAATATCAGCCTTCTAAATTGTGAGCTGATTTTTTTGGTCCTTTTGATTTCACGCTTTTGGTTATACTTAAAGAGATATGGAGTGGTGTCAATGGTGCCTGTTTTCCGAGGGCCACGTCCAAGATTTAACATGGCTGTTTCTTCAACAACAAGGGCATGTTTAGTATGTCTCGCCTTAAATACAAATGTACACTGCACAATGTTGATTAGTTCAATTGATCTTATGGATTTCTCTATCATGTTTGTTACCACTGTTACAGCCAGTTTCCTATCGGAGTTTTGGGTGCTTTCTTGGATATAAGATTAGTTCGCTCTGTTGTACTGCACTGTTTTGCCCTTACACCCCACTCCTAATTAAATGGGATCAAACTAAAAATTGTCTGCTCAATAGTAAATACCAAGATGATAGGCAAATTGGGCCTTTTTTGGTCTCCATGTCGAGTGCAGATTGTCAATTCAAGTTGCCTTCCTTTGGTATACTTTCTCTTTGTTCCTTCTCTCCCTCTTCATTGCCTCATGTGCTGTTTATAGATTCATAGATTTCTAATGTTTGTCATAGCTCTTCCTCCTGTACTACTTACATCTCTTTAAATCTTTAGAAACCTACCTTCATTTCAAAATGTATGGCAGGTCATATGCTTGTGTAATTCCTACTTTAATACCCTTCTGCTAATAGCTTGTATAACATGCAGTTTTTACCTACTTGGGATTCAGATCCGACATGTAAGTTCCATCTTTGTAAATCCGCCTAATGTTGATTGTTAGTATGTCAGTCTATTTTAGTTACATATATGTTTGTTCATCTCCTGGTTGCAGTTCAAAAATACATATTTATCTTCTGTTCTTTGTGCTTACATTTCTGAAAACACACATGTACAGTTCCAAAAACCATACATGCGTCTCCTTGTAAAGTTGGACACTCTAATACTAGACCTAACAATGATATAGAGGCTAATTTTGCTACTTCCTAAAAGTATTCTCAGTAAAATTATGAAATATCTCCTTTATACCTTATGAATGTTGCACATGCTTAGCCTTTGGTCTATATCTACCTTATTTTTCTCCTATATAAATATTATTTTGCATACTTAGAGAAGAGGCTAGCAGTGATGATTGTTACTCTCCATCGGGGTTCAAGAAGATGAACACTCCAATAGTGAACCTAACAATGATATCTTATGTCACAAGCTCTCCAGATTAAATTTATAAATGCTTCATGCCCCTTTTCTTATGTAGTTTGAGTTTAAGACTGCCTTTGTCCTAAAGCTTAAAAGATATTGTCTGCTAATAGACCCTGTGATAACTATTTCAAGTCTCAATTCAAGGTAAGAACTATATAATTGTGCATTATTCCAAATCCTAAATGGAAAATTTGTGGGCTGCCTACGACCTTTGCTCTGGATTTCCTGCATAGTCCATTCAATATTTTTGCTCTGAATTTTGGAATTTGACCTCTCTCTGAATTTTGGAATTGGAGCTCATCAAACCCTAGCCATCTTCTTCGTCGAACCCTAACCAATTTAGGTCAACCACAACAATTTTCTGCTTCTGCTAAGATCACTAAATTTTGGTTTAGCCTCAGTGCACTAATTCCTATTTCTATTGACATTCCATGGGTCACGTCATGTTGCCTCTCAAACTATGCAGTAACAATTGAGGATTAAAGCACTGATCTAAGACATGTATGACCTGTATGCCTGCAGTTACCACCAAGAACTACTGCTTCAATGCTTTTGCCAAGGGTCTCTTTCAAATACATTTTTTCAGTGTCGTTTTCCTGGTCCTCGTGTTACATTCTAGAAGCTGAGGATGAAACTTTTGTGTCATGATTCACCAACTCAGGAGGCTTCATCATTATATCGTTACTTAAAGTATGTTTATTCTACCAAGGCCTTTATAATGTCGCCAACTACGTACCTATTAGGTGATTCGGTTCTTCATTGAAGGACTACATATGTATCTTCAGATGTGCTTATATTATTATCCACTATATTTTCTCTGCATTCAAATTTCTCTTTTAACTATTGATGCGCGCAAAGGCGCGCGCCCTGTGCTAGTTATGTTATATACACTAAAGTAAAGGTTTGGTGCACAGGATGCTCCAAACTGAGTCCAAAGCCATGTGTACATATGAACACTGAAGATCCAGAATATTCAACAGCTTATGATACATGAGCTGCCTCGTTACAGAGCTTCATGTGAACATAAGTGACAGAGAAAGAAGTCCATGAAACAAAGTTCGTTTCTGATGTCCTAAACAATAGCTCAGTGTTGTATCAATCCTTCTGTGGAAACCATATACAAATGGCCCATCTTAAGTTATCTTTGGCAACCATAGCTAACTGCCATTGCTTCAGTTCGCTCAGGATTTCTATGTGTGTTTTCTTTCTTTTTTTCTGATAAAAGGGAACAGGGCATCCCTACCTTATTACTTCATTATAAATTTATATATAGGCGCTTCTTGCAAGATCAGAAAAGCCAGAGTGTTACAAAATGCAAGCTAATTAAGACCCCATCTTAACAATATATTCAGATCGTACTAGCCGGTGTAGTAGTAGGTGATGCTACTTGCTCCCTCAAGGCCTCAACAGATGCGCTTGTTTCAGCTGCTGAATCTAACGTGCCAATGCAAGCATTCCCACCAGGAGTCCAAAGCCAAACCATGCCCATTGCTGACCCTTATCAGCCAGCTCCATATGTCATCCACCACCTGTGCATTACACGGCACCGCGGCCATAATCTCCATCCTGGTTGTTGTCACGGCTCTCATCAAAGAAACTGTTTCTCTTGATTTTCTTGAGTTCGAGGCTGAAGCCATCCTTCATTGGTTAGGGTTGGAGCGGACGTACAAGCGAGCTCATCGCGTGATCAGAATGGCAAGTTGTTAGAGCTATGATGGTTGGTACACACAAGAGAAATAGTCAATATGGCAAACTAGCGGAGCTACCGCAGGCACAACGTTTTGTTGATGCCGCTCAATCCCAACGTTCGCAGCAGGCGACCAAGCCCGCCGGCACCTGCTCGCCTCGGATACCCCTTCGCTTGCAGGGCGAACGCCGTCCGCATGGACCCACGAGTCAGCCACAGAGACGACACCTCCGTTTTCTTCCCGTCACACTGTTGTTTCCTTCTTCCCCTAGACGCGAACCGCTCCTCTGCTTTCCGTCCTTGCATCCACTGCTTTCCGTCGGTTATCGATGGAACCTGGACGAAGCCACGGCGCCCTGCCTCGGATGCGCCTTGCCTGACCTCAGCCACGGACGTCCGCCCAGGCCGCGACCCCGGAGCCTTCTCGACCTTATTGTCCAGCCAACCACTCTGAACCCCGGATGCTCGCCACGTTGTGCCGGCCGTCACATCAAGCGGCGCGGACGCCGGGGAATCCCGTCCGGAGCCCTAGCACTCGCCTATAAGAAGCCCCAACCGGCCGCCTCCCTTTCCAATTCCTTCCTCCAGCCGCCGCTCCCCTCCCTTTGCTTCTCTTCTCCCTCGCTGCGACGTGCTGGTGCGCGGCCACAGAGCTTGGAGGCCGAAGCTGCCCGCGCCGCGCTCGCACGGCATCGCCGTCGCCTCCGCCTCATGCACCGGCACCCCTGCGCGCCCTCGTCCCGTCGCGACGCGTCCGAGCCTGTGCGCTGGCGCCCAACCAGCAGCTGCCGGGCCGAGGCCGCTCGGGCAGCACCTCGGCAGGCCGTGCCCGTGCCGGACACGCTGGCCGTGGCCGCATCGCGCCGCGCCGAGTGCCGGCCGTGCTGGCTGTGGCCGCAACGCTGGGCGAGGGCCACTGCCTCGACCGGTCAGCTGTCAGAGATCATGTTAGGTTTAGTCCCACATCGGTAATTGATGGTGGAGGAGCACAACATATAAGGCAGGGACAGTCTTCAGCTATCAGGCTAGTCTTTTGGGTTGAGTTAGGCCCAATGTCTGATATGTTGTGGGCTCCGGTGGACCTGGGCCCAAGGGGCGCCAACTCGTGGTATAGCGAGCTGGGCCGAATTCCGCTGCGCACTCGAACAAGTGGTATCAAAGCCCATGGTCAGAAAAACCTAAGAAAATCGCAAGAGTCACATGTGACGAGGGAGCCCGTTAACGTCTCGGAGGTCACACGGGTTGTGTGTATCACACGTGGTTGTGTGATGCCAGCTATCAAACAAATTATCAAACAACAGATTACTCTGAGTAGTTTACTGTTGTTCTTCTTCTTCAAGTTTGCTTCGATCTGTACCTGGATTTCCCTCCTCTTGTACTAAGAATTATTGTGAATCAAACTATCTGTTGGCAATCCGATTGGGGTTGGTAACAATTGGTATCAAAGCCATCGATGCTCACCATGGATCTCTCTCTCAAGCTTTTCTTCACTGAGTTCAACAGAAAGCTCGACGAGCTCGAGGCTCGGTGGGAGCGGCGCTCCTCTCCGCCGATGGAGGAGCCGCGGGTCGCGGCCAAGGAGCTCCGTGTCGGTGGCCCTTGAGCAGTTCGGCGTAGCATCACAGGTCGTGGCCGACAACTGGGGTGGATGGTTCGAGGAGCCTGTCTATGTCATGGAGAAGCGCATCTACGAGCAGCGGCCTGCTGCCGTTGATGCCGTGGTGGTTCCAGACAACCGGGGAGGGCTGTTCGAACAGCCAGCCCACACCGCGGTGGAGTGCGACCTCTCCGCCGACGTCGTCTCCACTACGCATCGACAACGACTTCACCTCCTCAATCTCGGTCGCACCGGCCTCCTTCACGCCCGCGCCATACGCTTCAGCCGCCGCTTCTGCTGCCATCTGGGAGATCGAGCCCGAGGAGTCTCCCGACGGAGAACATTCACCAGATCCAGGGCCTCGAGGAGACGGTGCAGGATGCCAACATCGTGGCCCTCGAGGAGGAGCTCTCCAAGCGTGAGGCCAGGATGGGGACGCTCACCGGGACGCCCCACCACTGCGTCTCCCTCGTCGCGCCCGCGCTGGACGTCGACTTTGACTCCGAGCTCTACGATCCGCGTTCGCCTTGGACTCGCCGACCGCGAGGAGCTCCACCGCACCTGCCTCGGCTTCGACAACGACAAGCACCACCGCGTCCGCCTCAGATTCACCGACTGCGACATCTCCATCCGCGCCGACCTCGGTTTCGCCGACCGCGGCGGGTCCGTCTTCGTCCGCTTCGGCTTCGAGGACAGCTCCTAATCCAAGGCCGTCGACCTCGACTTCGAGCCCGTTCATGGCCCCGTCCTCGTCCTCCTCGTGGGGCCCCACGAGTTTGTCTCCGCCGCCGGTCACACCGTGCTGCACACGTGCGAGAGGGCAGTGTATGCGCGCTTCAGCAGGCACCACAGCGCGGCGAAGAAGAGCACGCGGAGCACCACCCCGCGGTCCAGTAGCGTCGGCGGCCTGACCGTGCCGCCTCCATCCCCGACCCCGCTGCCACCATGGACTCCATCAAGCTAGCCCACTTCCACTTCGTGCTGCTCTTCGACACTGACATGGGCGAGAGCGCCAAGTGCATCTTCCCGGAGTTCGAGGGCGCCCTGGACTTCGTCTGCTCCGTCTCCCTCATGTGCAACCCCTGCGCCGAGGCTGCGACACTCCCCCATGGCAAGTACCTCTGGTGGCTCGCTCTCGTCCCCAAAGTTCCCAGCCTCTGTGTCACCTCGCTCGTCAGGTGCTCGACGTTAGGCCTCTATCAGATTGCCTGTATTCTTAAGTCAGCAGCAGCACCTCTCTGCAACACCCAACACTTGTGCTTGGTCAGTGACCTCAAGGATTCGGCAGTGCGCGAGGAGAGCAGGTACCTCAACACATTTCTCGATACTCATTTGATTGGTGTCCAGATGTTGGGCTATGTCAGCTGTGTTCCTCCGGATGAGAATAAATTGGTGGTCTGGATTATTCAGTTGCAGAAATCATGGCCTCCGCTTGTTGTTCTTCCACTCTGGCCAACACCCTGGCCTTCCTTTGATTGTCGTACAATGTCGCAGCTATTTGGTGCTTCTCATGTGCAGGCTTCAAATTCAGCTGGGCTAGTTTGCAGGGTTGAGACAGTCATCGTTGGGTCCCTGCAGAACAACGGCTCACCACACTTCCCTGTTTCTTATCAAGTGGAAATCTATGTCACTAGCATGGATAAGGTGTTCTGGCAACCACCTTTATCATTTAGATGTTCTCAGATTGCACTTCAAATTGCTTCCTTGAACTCAGTGGAATGGCAGATGCTTGTCCGAGGAATATGGCCATGTCCAAATGAAGGTGTATTTAAGAGCAGAGGCATTGATCAATGGTGGATTACATGGCCATCACTTGAGTGCAGTCAAGGTGTTGTTTGGGAGCCATTCCAGAAGCTAATTGTCTCATTACAGCAGAAATGTGGTAGGAGAATTGTTCACGTACACCTGCAGCATGAGTTTAGTCCACAACGTGTGTTTGTCAAGTGGGAAACATTATGGGCTCCATTGGCATGGATATGTTCAATTGAGTGTACAACCAACAAAGAGGAAGTGAGAAAAGACTCAAGTGCTATATGGGTTTCATTTCAGAATTTATTTGTGGAATTCCAGCAGAAACATGGTGAAGCTTCCTTGGTCAGAGCTGTGGTGCTGCAGCAGTTGAGCAGGAACGATGTGGTGGCTGGACATGCTGAGCCTGACTGTGATTTTACTCTAACAACATCTGTTATGTGGGGGAAACAATACAACCGCCGTTCACAAGCACGAGGAGCAGCCAGGGCACCTCCTAAGGTCGCGCAGGAACAGGGCTAGAACCGAGGAGGTTTAGGCGGCTGTGTCAAGAGTTAGTCGGCCAAGCAATGAATGCTGGCAGCTGTATCGCTAGAGCAGAGCTCCCCCTTTATGTACCGAGAACTAGAAGAAAGAAGGCATGAATGAAGTTATCCCTAATCACCTCATCTCCCTGCTGCATTCTCTAATCTCACCCCATTTCTCCTAGGCGTCAGACTGACCCTGGCGCCAACAGCTTCCTCCTCCAGCTACAATCTGAGAAGTCATGGTCCCCCAGAGCTCGGTGTCAAGGCTCTTGACAACTTGATATCGGGATTCCGGCGATCCTCCGGCCGACGCTCCGTGTCCGCCGCTGCCTCCAGCTCTTCTTCCGCCACCACCTCACCCACCCGCTCCACCGCTTCCACCTCTTCTCCAATGGCCGAACCCACCACGTCCGACCTCGCCAAGATGATCTCAGAGTTGTCCAAGAACATGGCGGCGATGCAGCAACAAATTGTCACCCTGCAGCAAGCTCAACCGCCGCCGTCATCATCCTCGGGCTCCAGAGGCCCGGGCACGGGTGATCACTTTGGCGATCGTCCTCCACGGTTCCAGAAGTTTGATTTCCCCAAGTTTGATGGGAAGACTGATCCGCTGGCCTTCATCAACAGATGTGAATCGTACTTCGTCCAACAACGCATCGCCGCTGAAGAACAGGTTTGGATGGCTTCGTACAATCTCGAAGGCGGCGCCCAACTCTGGTACATTCAGGTGCAGCAGACGGAGGGCACTCCTTCATGGCGACGATTCATGGAGCTCTTGAACCTCCGCTACGGGCCGCCGCTCCGCTCCAACCCGATGGGCGAACTGATGGCGTGCAAGCGCACGGGTTCGGTCGCGGAATACCAAGATCGGTTCGAGGCGTTATTGCCGCGCGCCGGACCACTCAAAGAAACCCAGCGCGTCCAGGCCTTTACGACGGGTTTGGGACCGCCCCTCAGCCACGATGTGGAGCTGCAGAACCCCTAAACCCTCCTCGTGGCCATGAGCGTCGCCAGGAAGTTGGAGCTCCGGGACCAGAGTGCCTCCGCCCTCACCAGCGCCGTTGCGTCCACACCTCGCCTAGCTGGTCGGGGCCTCTTGCCCTGGCCAAACAGCACCCTGGCCCTACCTGCGCCCCCGCTGCCGGCTCGTCCCAAGGCGTCACCGACCTTCGGGGGCCGGCAGGTCAGGCGCCTCACCTCCGTGGAGATGGATGAACGCCGACGCCAGGGCCTCTGTTTCAATTGCAACGACAAATTCTCCCGGGGTCATAACCGTGTCTGCCAGCGTTTATTCTTTCTTGATATGGCAGACAACGACGATGAAGACGACACTGCCCCAGCCATCAACGATGAAGCCCCGCTGATCTCCCTTCATGCCATTGCGGGCGTCCGGGTGGGCGACACGATCCAAGTTCACATCAGCTTAGGGTGTGTGTCTTTACTGGCCCTGCTGGATTCGGGGTCGACTCACAACTTTGTCGGCGAGGAAGCCGCCGCTCGCACCCAGCTGCGTCTTCAGCTTCGCGGCAGCATGAAGGTCACCGTGGCCAACGGTGAACGGGTACCATGCCTTGGCGTGTACCGCGCGACGCCCTTCTCCATCGAGGGGGTGGCTTTCTCCTCCAACTTCTTCGTCCTGCCGCTCGCCGGCTACGACGTCGTCCTGGGCACGCAATGGCTGGCCACCCTGGGACCCATCCTTTGGGATTTCCGGGCGCGCACCATGGCATTCTGGCACCACAGCGAGCAGATCAAATTGCAAGGCGTGGCTGGCCCGTCTAGCCCAGGACTGCGCACATGCGGCAAAACAGACCTCATGTCGGCGCTTCTGGAGGAATTCGCGACCGTCTTCAACGAGCCGCATGGCATGCCACCACCCCGATCCCGGGATCACCACATCAACCTTCTCCCGGGGTCCTCGCCAGTGGCGGTGCGGCCCTATCGCTACCCCGCCGCCCACAAAGACGAACTGGAACGGCAGTGCGCCGCCATGCTCGCCCAGGGCATCATCAGGCGTAGCACGTCGGTGTGCTCCTCCCCGGTGCTGCTGGTAAAAAAAGCCGACGGAACTTGGCGTTTCTGTGTTGATTACAGGGCACTGAACTCCATCACCATCAAGGATGCCCATCCGATTCCGGTGGTCGACGAACTCTTGGATGAACTTCACGGGGCGAGGTTCTTCACCAAGCTTGACCTCCGCTCCGGCTATCACCAAGTTCGTATGACCGCTGGCGACGTGGAGAAGACGGCGTTCCAGACGCATGACGGGCTCTATGAGTTCCTGGTCATGCCGTTCGGATTATGCAACGCTCCGGCAACATTTCTAGCTTTGATGAATGACATCCTGCGCCCGTTCCTTCGACGCTTTGTCCTCGTGTTCTTCGACGATATACTGATCTATAGCAGCTCCCTGGCTGATCATCTCCGACATGTGCGCGCTATCCTCAACATACTCCATCAGCACAAGCTCTTCGTCAAGCGATCAAAATGTGCTTTTGGAGTCTCGTCCATAGCATACCTGGGCCACGTCATCTCGGCTCAAGGCGTGGCCATGGACCCGGAGAAAGTCCGCGCCGTCACAGACTGGCCACAACCCCGCTCGGTTCGGGCAGTCCGGGGCTTCTTAGGACTCGTGGGATATTACCGTAAGTTCGTCCTAAACTTTGGAGCCATTGCTGCACCCTTGACTGCACTTTTGAAGGAAGGGTTCATGTGGACTGAAGCCGCCAGCATAGCGTTCAACGCCCTCAAAACAGCCATCACTACAGCGCCGGTTCTGGCCCTGCCAGACTTTGGACAACCTTTCATCGTCGTGTGTGATGCGTCCACACATGGCTTCGGGGCTGTTCTTCTTCAAGGTCACCATCCCGTCGCTTTCTTCAGTCGGCCGGCTGCCCTTCGGCACCAATCACTGGCGGCCTATGAAAGAGAACTTATCGGGTTGGTGCTTGCTATTCAACACTGGAGACCCTACCTCTGGGGCCGACGGTTCGTGGTCCGAACGGATCACTATAGTCTCAAGTTCCTGCTAGATCAGCGCTTGGCCACGATTCCTCAACACCATTGGGTAGGCAAGCTGCTGGGATTCGATTTCAGTGTGGAGTACAAAGCCGGCGCTGCCACCACAGTGGCTGACGCCCTATCTCGGCGCGATACATCAGACGCCGTCGCCTTTGCCATCTCGGGCCGTGCTTTGACTTCATCAGCAGGCTGCGCACCGCCAATGATCAGAAGTCGGCGCTGGTGGCGCTCAGGGAGGAGATCGTTTCCAACCAGCGCCCGGCTCCCTGGTCCGTCATCGACAACATGGTGGCTTTCAAGGGGCGACTTTACATTCCGCCAAGCTCGCCCCTGCTCCAGGAGATCCTCGCCGCTGTCCATGATGACGACCATGAGGGCGCTCAGCGGACTCTCCATCGACTCCGTCGGGACTTCCACTCACCCAACCTTCGCACCGCGGTTCAGGAGTACGTCCGCGCCTGCTCCACCTGTCAACGCTTCAAGTCTGAGCACCTTCAACCCGCAGGGCTGCTGTTGCCTCTTCCCGTGCCCTCTGCCGTCTGGGCGGACATTGGCATGGATTTCATCGAAGCACCGCCGCGCGTGGGAGGAAAATTAGTCATTCTCACCGTGGTGGATCGTTTTAGTAAGTATGCCCATTTCATCGCATTGGCCCATCCCTACTCAGCTGAATCGGTGGCCCAAGCGTTCTTCGCCAACATTGTCCGCCTCCACGGTGTTCCCCAGTCGATCGTCTCGGACAGGGACCCGGTGTTTACCTCCCTGTTCTGGAAAGAACCGATGACGCTGACAGGCACCAAGCTCCACCTGACGACTACATTTCACCCACAGTCGGACGGCCAAACCGAGGCGGCTAACAAAGTCATCGTCATGTATCTTCGTTGCATCACGGGCGACCGACCTCGACAATGGCTGCGCTGGCTCCCCTGGGCCGAGTACACCTACAATACGGCGTTCCAGTCGGCGCTCAAGACGATGCCATTCCAGGTCGTCTACGGACGCGCCCCTCCATCCATCCGTTCCTATGAACCGGGTGAAACCCGGGTGGCTGCGGTGGCTACCAGCATGGACCAGCGTGACGAGTTCCTGGCCGACGCCAGGGCCCGGCTGGAAATCGCGCAAGCAGTTTACAAGAAAGCGTACGACAAGCACCACCGCGAGGTCCAGTTCGCCGTAGGCGACTGGGTCTGGCTCCGTCTTCGACATCGCGCACCTTCCTCCCTCCAAGGCGTCACCAAGGGCAAGCTGCGCCCTCGGTTCTACGGGCCCTATCAAGTGTCGTCCATCATCAACAGCGTCGCCTATCGCCTAGACCTTCCGGCGGGCGCGCGCCTCCACAACGTCTTCCACGTTGGTCTACTGAAGAAATTCATTGGTACACCTCCCTCGGCCCCACCAGCACTCCCTCCAACTCACCATGGGGCGACGCAGCCAGTACCGGAACGCGCTTCTCGCACTCGGCTTGCCCGTGGCGTCCGTCAAGTTTTGGTCCACTGGCAAGGCGAGCCTCCAGCGTCAGCAACTTGGGAGGACCTCGACAGTTTTCAAGAGCGCTATCCATCCTTTCAGCTCGAGGACGAGCTGCTTCTCCAGGGAGGGCGAGATGTTATGTGGGGGAAACAATACATCCGCCGTTCACAAGCACGGGGAGCAGCCAGGGCACCTCCCAAGGTCGCGCAGGAACAGGGCTAGAACCGAGGAGGTTTAGGTGGCTGTGTCATTAAGCCCATGATTAGGAAGATTAAGAGTTAGTTGGCCAAGCAATGAATGCTGGCAGCTGTATCGTTGGAGCAGATCTCCCCCTTTATGTACCGAGAACTAGAAGAAACAAGGCATGAATGAAGTTATCCCTAATCACGTCATCTCCCTGCTGCATTCTCTAATCTCACCCCACTTCTCCTAGGCGTCAGACTGACGCTGGCGCCAACAGCCTCCTCCTCCAGCTACAATCTGAGAAGTCGTGGTCCCCCAGAGCTCGGTGTCGAGGCTCTTGACAACATCATTTAAAATTGTGGATGCTTCAAGCTATGCCGCACTCGTGATTCTGGGTGGTTCGCAGATCTTGCTATCAGTGAGTAAGGTCGGTTGTGCACTGCTTCAAGTACGAGTACAGCGGAAGGGTGGTGGCAATTGTCAGTGTTTCTTGCTTCAAGTGACCAGACAGAAATTTCGAGTTGCAACGCCATGTACCAAGTGCAAGGTCTTCTGTTGGGAATTGATGCTGCTTCATAAGGGCTTCTTGACAGCCAACAAAGAAGTACAATATAATGTTGATTGCTTGCGCTCGACATATTCAGAACAAGAGTTTCCACAATTCTCTTTGGATCCTGGTGGTTCTGAACTTCTCCATCGGCTTGAGGGCAAGCTGAAGTTTAAGAAGGGGGGAATGTCAGAGATCACTCCTAGTTGGGCTGTCATATGGCTCATGGGCCTAGGCCGGCAAGCAGTGGCATGGACCGTTGGACGTCACCTGCAACTACAAGAGCCTAGGGGCAGCAGGGAGCCAGCTATCAAACAAATTATCAAACAACAGATTACTCTTAGTAGTTTACTATTCTTCTTCTTCTTCAAGTTTTCTTCGATCTGTACCTAGATTTCCCTCCTCTTGTACTCAGAATTATTGTGAATCAAACTATCTGTTGGCAGTCCTTTGCTTCTCTTCTCCCTCGCTGCGACGTGCTGGTGCGCGGCCACAGAGCTTGGAGGCCGAAGCTGCCCGCGCCGCGCTCGCATGGCCTCGCCGTCGCCTCCGCCTCCTGCACCGGCACCCCTGCGTGCCCTCGTCTCGTCACGACGCGTCCGAGCCTGTGCGCTAGCGCCCAACCAGCAGCTGCCGGGCCGAGGCCGCTCGGGCAGCACTCCGCCAGGCCGTGCCGGACGCGCTGGCCGTGGCCGCATCGTGCCGCGCCGAGTGCCGGCTGTGCTGGCTGTGGCCGCAACGCTGGGCGAGGGCCACTGCCTCGACCGGTCGGCCTTCTTGCACCGCGCAGCCGTGGTGGCAAGTCACGCCGCCGCCCCGACTAGCCGCGCAGCCACCGTGGTCAGTCGCGATGGCCACCTCCCGCTCACGCCGGCCAGCCGCTGAGTCACACGCGGCAGGCTTCTGCGGGCCACATCCCCGGTGTCCTCTTCGCCAAGACGTCCCGGTGCCGCCACCCCTGTTCTGGCCTCGCCGCACCGAAGCCATGACCAGCAACAGCTGCTGGACCTCGCCGGCACATCCCAGCATGCCGGCGCCGGCGCTGCAGTCACCACAACACAACCAACAGCAGCTCCTAGCCACGGCCACCACAGCGCCGTCTCCACCTCGCCCTCACCAAGCTCCTCCTCCGCCGGGTGTGCCGGCAGCTACAAAACTCCCTCCTTTTCCCTTCCTGATGCCATCCTTGGGCTGAAACCGGCCTTCGTGTCGCGTATGTCACGGTTGCAGGAAGGCTATGGCCTTGTCGTGCTCTTCGCCCGAGTTGGACGCCGCAGCCCGACCTCACCGAAACATCCGGGACGCAGCGGCCATGAAGACCACAACAGCGAGCGCGAACAGTTTGGTCAGGCCGCGCGCTGCTGTTCGGCCAAGGCGTGCCACTGTTCGGCCGATCGCGCGCCGCGCTGTTTGGCAGGCCACACACTGGTGTTTGGCTGACCGCGCGCCGTGCTGTTCGGCCAAGGCGCGCTGCTGTTCGGTCGACGATGCCGCTTCGTCGAAGCCTCGCCTTCCCCGCCATCATCAAGGTTGAGCCTTTGAACTCCCGTCGACGCCACCCTCGACGTCGACACCTTGTTGTTCGCACTTCATCATATGATCTATCTATGCTGCGCCGAGCCTTCGTGCCGGTCTATTTCTCTATTGCTATGGACAAGTTCTACTCCCTAGTTGTGGACGTGTGTTAGTCGTCGTCGTGTCTGTGTCGTTGGCGGCGGACCGTGCCATCCAGCCGGTCCTTTATCTGTTTGTCTGTGGACCGTGCCTTCGAGTCGGTCGAGGGATCGTCCCTCGCTCGGACGTTACGATCGTGGGTTCATCCCGCTGTGGTCGTAACGCTGAGCGTAACTCGTCCCTCGTAGTGGTGGTTGTTATCGTGTGTTTGGTTGGCCCTGTAGTGCTACGAGTGTTGGCTTCAGTCCCTAGCCTTAGGGCAAAGCTACTATGGGCTCGATATTGGAAGCAATATCGATGCGGATATTACCCGCACACTATAGCCCCTAGTGACCTAGCCTAGCGGGCGAAGGATTTGGAGACGACGATCGTAGAACGATGAGAACGATGAGTGCCAACTAGTGTAGGGTGAAGCTCATGGTCGCGAGTTGTCTCGCCATGAACATCGGGCTCCACCTGTGTGTCTCTTTCCGTCCTAACCACCTCGTATGTTTGCACTGCTTTGACCATAGCATTTCTTCGACTCTCGCAGTGACAACAGCACCGCTACGAGCCGTAGGAATAGCATTGTGCTGATTTAGTTGCACGGAGGTTGTGGCGCCCTATGAGTTGGCTTAGGTCGAGTGTCTCTCATTCTTCGGCTACAGCCCTTGCCATGGCGTGTCGGTCAAGTGAATGCGGAGATCACTCTTCTCCTTTCTCCCTTTTGATTTGATCTCCGCCGATCCAGTATGGCGTGGATCGAGCCCTTTTGTTTCTCGCTCCAATCCCTGTCGATTGCAATGACCGTGGATTGAAGCCCCGTGGAACCAAGTTCCCCGCTTTTAGTCTGTCTCTTTTGCGCGTTAGTCGTGTTTGTGTGTTAGTATTGCTACCATGATCACATTCTTGTGATTCCCGTCTACTGCTGTGGCGTGTGGATCAAGGAAAGGTGGATCCTCATTTTACTCTCTCTTTTGCTTCTTTGCACTTGAGCCCTTGTATGCTTGTACCTATTCTAAACCGAAGCGCTCCTAGATCCTCGCGGTGACAAACGCACCGCTGCAGATTCTAGGAACGTCTAGTGCCATTTAGTGCGCATGGGTTGAGGTACCCTACGAGCGGTTTAAGTGCTTGTGTTCTCGGTGTGTCGCTCCCTTCAATGTCTGTCCTTGCCATGGCACGTGCATAGAAGGAAGTGAGACTACCTTTGCTTCTCTTTTCCCTTCCTGTTCTGTTCCCTCTTCTCGATTCTCGTCGATTACAATGGCGTATGGATCAAGCAAGAGATCGGAACTGTTTTCCTTTTCCCTTGTTGGCCCGATCTATTCGATCTCGTTCTTAGCCGTGACGATTGGATCAAAGACCGGACCCTCGTTCTAGTCGGCAAAGCTAAGGTCTATGTCGTGATCTCGGTTCCGTGCAAGTCGACTCGATCGACCGTAGGAAACCATCTACACCGAGGATATGACGTAGACGTGCTTAGCTGGGTTTCTCCTTCGCCTCCTCTGAGCGCAAGGAAAACGAACTCGCTTTGTGCGGGCTAGTATTGTTTTTGCAGGATGTTTGCTTAAGTCAGGATCGGGTCTCAACCATTTTACTCGAGCCGTACAGGCCAACTCGGTTGGCCCGGGAAGTACGAGCTAGGTTGCGACTCGAGCTTGTACTTAGCAAGCATCCTCTCTTGCATCCTTTCGAGCCCGAGGAGCGGATGTCCTCCGCGAGGGCTGAGTCTTTTCTCTGTTTAGTGTCCCTAGCGTCCCTTCAAGTCTAGTTGTCATGTCAGTGTTCTGATTGCTCCTCTGTCCTATTTCCGGTCTCGCAAGGTAGTTGTGTCAGGAGCAGCCTTGATCGGACCGGAACCCGCTGGAGGAGACCGAGGACGACAGCAGGACCCGAGGAGAACGGCTATGAGGACATCAAAGATCTCGAACTAACAACGTAACAGGTGCCACAGCCCATCCAACCTCATAAAATCGTATTAGACATGCAATAATGTAGCTGCTAGCGCTTTACTTTTTGCAAATGAACTGTGATAGGTTGCATGTTAGATTGCTTATGAAGCCTATACCTTGACGCAACCCTTTTCCCTGCACACCCGCTGTAGGCTAGACATCGCTTACTTTACATACTTGCTACTCATTTCTACTATGCATTATATCTGTGATGTGATGCTTGGTGGATGCTTGCTTGTGGGTGGCTAAGGCACGTGGTTCCATGATAACAGAATGCTGACTTGGGGAGATCTTGGCGTGTGTCTTGGGTGCGTGTGTGGTGAGGGTTGAGTCGACTGGACAGGATCTACGATGAGTCCGGTGATGAGTCTTGCTGAGGGGATGTGACCTGGGCATCCCCTCGGGTGTACCTGTGGCGGGTACACTGTGATCTTGAGAAGAGGTCCTGGGGAGGAGTGTCTTTGTGGGACGAATCCCCGAGATGGAGGTGCTGTGTCAGCACGGGGGCGATGGAAGCCCTGAGGAGGAGATATCCTGTCCAGTCCTTAGGACTTATTGCGCTGGGGCCACCGGCCATAGTACCTTCGTGCGCACCACTTGTTCTTGTATGGGCATAAAACCGTTCCTACCCCCTGGGTGAAACGATGCCATTACTGCTAGGCTGAAAGGTGATAAGTATAGGGAGGTAAGGGCTGGAGACCCACACCCTCCTAAGACAACGTGGTGTTTATTTGGTGCGCCAGGATCCACATCTCACAGTGTCAACGTGTCGGTGGATTCTGAGGTGCCCCAGGGCTGAGTGGTAGGATGGCATCATTGCGGATTAGGGGGAAGTTCAGAATCAGCTTAGACGAGTCGGATCGTCGATGATAGCTAACCTGTGGTTCCAGGCGTACACGCTCTGCAGAGTCGATCGATCTATACGTATAGCCATGTCCACGGGCATGGACAACACTATGTGCTCAGAGTCTCCCCGGACTTAGTGAGAGGTGTCCTTTCTTCTTGTCCCCCTAGGTTGATAGGTCCGGCGCTGACCGTTGAGGCAAGGTACGAGAGGGAGTCGTCCTTGCCGCCTAGAGAGTGAGAGTGTGGTGAGATGTGTGGATGTGTGGATGGGATGGATGGATGGCCATATGGTCGGATGTTCGGTCGATGACCGAATGGAAGGCCATGTGGCCGGGTATATGGATTAATAATTGATGATTATATATTTATAAAATATTGATTACCTGCATAGAAAACTACAACCATAAATAGATTCCTTTTTGCTCTACCCTTGCAATCCACATACCACATAGCAAATGCAATCATAGGATGGGAAAGTGTGGCCAATACAAACCGTACTGAAAATTAACGACAGGTTCGACGACATGTACCGCGACGGTGGAGGAAATTAGATGGACCAGGGAGTCTCGTTCCTATACGCAAGTTTGGATGAGGAGACGAAGACGGAATCTTCGCCCGCTGCTACAACAACTTTGATGATGCCCGTGAAGGAGGAGCCTTCACCCGTCGACGCTCTACGCTGACTCCAGCGTCGTTAGGTGTGCGTTACCGATATAGTTTGTACTAGGTGGTGTTTCCATGTGATGTAATGACTTGTAAATCTGTACTCTCGTGTTGTATGAACTATGGTAACAACTGAATAATGATAATGTGATGGTTTGAGACTTTTTGGACTATCACATTATGATGTATCTGCGGATTTCCCTTTGAGAAATTGCGGGTTGTTTCAGTTGGTATCAAAGCCATACTTGCCTGCAGGACGAGACTTTAAGACCAACATTTCCCCCTCTTATACTACCCACGTCAGATCGGTAGTTGTGTGAGACTCGAAGGCTCTGGAGTCGCCTTAAGTCAACACTATGCATATAGGAGTTGTAATGGTACCTGATTGTCTGGATCTTTGTCATTTTGCTTGAGCTTTTGTGCTACTTAATTGTCTGAGTGTAAGTTATAGAAGATGTTCTTTGCGTGAGACTCCAGGCGTTGGATAACCTTTACAGGCTAAACCCAAGCCGCCCTATGACTAAGTGAGAGACCCCAACTAACTGAGTGGGAAAGGTAAGGCCGATGCATCATGTCTTTTGAGACCATTTCAAAAATTGTTTTCGGCTTTCCAGCCACACAAATTTTTCAAACTTCCCTCCTTTCTTTTGGTTGAAAAATGTCTCTTCTTTTGCGAAGGCTATTCTATTTCAAAGGAAAATGGTTTTACAAAGTTTTCAAAAAGGGTTTCCCTTTTCAAAAGAAAACAAATTTAGTTCCCTTTTCAAATTGTTTCCCTTTTTAAAGCTATTTGCGAAGCAGTGTGAAAACAATTTTCTTTTCAAAAGGTGTTTCAAATCTTGTTTTCAGGAAACCAAGTTTTGCTTTCACCAAGTAAAATATTTTCAAACCAACGGTCCATGGCTCGATTTTGTTTCAAACAGTTTTTATTTCTAACCGAGAGCCAAGTTCCATTTCCAAAAATCAAACTACATCCAAAAAAAATGCTTTGCAACTGTTTCATCAAGCAAAATCTTTGCAAAAATGATGTTTTTTGTAATCATGTTAAAAAGTATTTGTGAAAACCAAAAAGAGTTTTCCAAAGTCTATTTCAAAAGTTGTTTTGAAAATGGTTTCTGAAAATAAAGTCAATTGCAAAATCTTTGCTTTTCAAAAGGGATGTTTAAAATCGGTTCCAAACAAGTTTTGTTTGTTTCAAAACAAAAGGGCAACGCCCCATTTCAAAAACGGTTGTTTTCAGCAGCGCTCGTTCAAAACTCTTAAAAATAATTGAGTGTGTTTTGTTTTAAAAAAAAGAGGCTTTCAAAAGACTTGTATTGCAAAACCTGTGTCAATTTCAAACATCTTCAAAACCCGACTTGGATTTAAAATGTTTTGCAAAACGTTTCTTTGAAAGGATTTGAAAACTGCACGTCCTCACTATTTAAAAAATCTTTTAACCAAAAGCTTGTTTCGAAAAAGCTTCACAAAATGGTTTGATTTAAAAATGCTCTCTTTCCAAAAGGCTCAACCGTTCTTGATAATCTTTTGAAAAAGAGTTTGGAAAAAAAACTCTTTATAAAAGCTTTGGTTTTAAAAAGCTCAAAACCTATTTTGAACCTTTTCAAAATCTCTTTGTAAAGCTTGTTCCAGTTCAAAAAAATGATTTGAGTTTCAAAACCCAAAATGGGTAATGACTTATTTCAAAATGTCCTTGTTTTGATTTCAGATTCAAAGGTCGTTACCCCCTCCTCTTTGTGAAAATTGCAAAACAAAGGAACTTTCAAAAGGTTTTACAAAAGATTTTAAGATAGTTTTCCACAAAGAAACTTTTAAAATGGTTTACAAATGTTTTTCCTCCTCTCTCCCTCTAGCTTGGGATATCGGGATGTTGTCGATAACCCTTGGTAGTGTGTTGCAATCACAACCCACGGTGCCGCGACGAAACCTGGTGCCCCATGTGTGATGCATCCACATGGCTTGTTGCTGGGCATACGCTGGTATCGCGGTACGTGACTGTGACCGCTCCGAGTGATACGTGCATACCACCGAAATCTTAAGCTTACCTTCAAAACCACTTTCAAAAGTTTCCATTAAAAATTTTTTTCACTTAAAACAAAGGTGGTTTTGGATTTCAAAAATCCTCCTTCACAAGTCTTGATTTGATTTGACAGAAATTCTTAAACCCAAAAATTTTGGCTCAAAACGACCCCCGTTTTGGTAAAAGTTTTTAAAAGAAAAGAGTTTTTGAAAAGTTTGCCTTCAAAACTCGTGACTCGTTTTAAACATTTTAAAAACCTTGCCCTTATTTCAAAATGTTGTTTGAAAAGAAGCTTCCAAAACTCTTGTTTGTGTTTCTTTTGAAAAGTTTAAGAAAAGCTCCCTTCTTTTAAATAGTCGTTTCAAAATAAAGAGTTTATAAAAATCGATTTTGAAAGGCTTTCAAAATGTCTTGTGAAAAGATAAAGGTTTTGGTTTCAAAATTCAAAACTGACTTCAAGAAAAAAATGGATTTTGTTTTCGTTTGAAAAATCATTGTTAAAAAAAAAAGTTTTCGCAAATGGGGCTTGATCTTGTTTTACAAAACTCGGGGCGCAAAAAAAGAGAAAGAGGATTTCAAAATTGCGTTTGAAACCTGTTTTCTCAAAACCGTGGGTTGCAAAAATAAAATGCTTTCAAAAGGTTTTCGAACTGGTTTGCGAAAGACTTCAAACTTCTCCTACCCGCTTTTCCTCAAAAGACTTTGTTTAGCAAAATCCTTTTTTTATCCCTTTAAGAAAACAATCTCTCTCTTTTCAAAATGTCTCGTTGCGAACTGTTTTCGTAAAAAGGTCTTTAGCTAAAACCCTTCTCAAAAGACCCCTTTTCAAAATGCATTAGTGCATATAGGTTGCCCAACGGAAACCATCAACCCTAGGTCAAGCCTACCAGTTCAACCTTTTTGTGACAGAGATCCCTAAATCTCGAGGACGAGATTCCTGTGAGGGAGTGGTCTGTAACATCTTAGGTTTTTGACCAACCAAAACTATGAGTTTTTTAAAACTTTTTCCTGCAATTTGTAGAGCAACTGTGTAGCCACTAGGACGAACGTTAGTCAACGTAGCGTTGTTTGCTTCCAAAACGTTTCATATAGTTTTGCCTGTAGTAGTGTGCTCAAGTTATCGAGTCTGTCTAGGGTTTGAGTCGAGTCAGTGTCGGAGTGCATAAATCCATGGCAAAATCGTCTCTTTGAAATCCTTTATAATTCTCATTCTGAATCCCTTCCTAAATTCCTTTCAAACCCCCTTTCGATTTTTCTCCTTAATCCCTTGGCCAGCAAGCTGCACGTACGTATCTAGCCTATCACTAAACGACGATGCTCCCTTTCCAAATGCGTGCGTGACCATGCATGCTCCTGTACGTGTGGACATTTGTTTAGCACTGCATGAATCAAGTATCTCGTTGGGCAGCAGACCTCTTCGTGACTGTTGTTCTCTAGAACAAAAGCCTGCATGCTAGCGCACGAATGCAAGCAAGCCAACTTGGAGACAGCAGTATACGTATATATACCTTGTACGTGTACGTATCAGAACCAACCCCGCCAGCAGCTAGAAGCTTGCACACCACCGTCGGCCTGTTGCACGCGTCCATACGAGACTGCAGCAACGCGACAGCCAGCCAGCTGATCTCGGCCCAGGCCCAGCTCCCCTCCATGCCTCTCGCGTTCACGTACAGGTCACCGAGTCACTGTTCGCAGCAGGCGACCAAGCCCGCCGGCACCTGCTCGCCTCGGATACCCCTTCGCTTGCGCCGTCCGCATAGACCCATGAGTCAGCCACAGAGACGACACCTCTCAAGGTCCGAGAATGCAAAAGCAAGACGACCAGAGGGGAAGGTGAATGAGAGCCTAAAAATTTCTCTACAAACTTTGGCCTTTGTCCCAAAAATCAACCCCAAAAGCTTCGACCGAAACGTGATGCCCACGACCCTTGGAAGAGGGTGGATGATCCCTAGGATCACAAGAGGGTGGATGATCCCTAGGATCACAGCGAGGCACCACAAGACAAGAGCGAACCAAACACCAAAAGCACCGGCTCAAGTTCAACCCCAAAAACCGACTCCCGAACCTAGATGGAAGGCTACGTCGAGAATTCTCCAAATACCTATTTCTAACAAGTAGCAAAGATACCTAGAGAGGTTCCTTGGTCAACTCTAGGGCCAAACGAGAAGTCCGGAAAACAAGCGGAAAAGCCGGGAGAGCAAACGCACTAAAACACAATACTCAGCCAAATCCCGGACTGTCCGGACTTCGAGTCCCGGACTGTCCGCGCCAGGGGCGGACTGTCCGCGGTCCCTTGGCGGACTGTCCGCCGGCCAAAAACCGAAAACAGCACAGCTGCTGAAAGTCCCCTGCTCGGGCCCGGACTGTCCGCGCCTGTCAACGGCGGACTGTCCGCCGGTCACCCGAGGCAAAAATGCTGAGAAGCACGGCCACTGATCCAGCCGCCTCCCCGATGCCTGGACTGTCGCCCTTATAGTGGCGGACTGTCCGCCACCCTGCAGAGAGGGCGATTTTGATCGCCTCTCTCTCAAATCTCCTCGAATTCGATTCAAATCAAAATCCCTTGATCCCAAACTTGGAGAAGATGATCACGAGGTAGTTGGGAGACTATCCCCAAGAAATCATCCGCTCAAATCAACTCAATCAACGAGAAATCGAAGGGGAAGGTGTATGAACCGAAAAAGCGCCATGAAACTTGAATCGACCCGATCTACTTGTTCGTAAGGGTAGAGATGAATTCCTTCGGTGGAAATGTTCTCCTCACATCAAAGAACAAGTTGATTCAAGTGAATTTCAAAAAGACGCAGTATAGAGGGAGATCGAGTGACGGAAAAATCGTGGAGAAACGAAGAACGCGAAGAACAAATTCAAAACGCGAATCAAACCACGAATTTACAACCGTGTGGCTACCACACGCTACAATAGTGAGATTACAGTCTCACTTCCTCAAAATCTCATGAACACAGAGGTATGGTTCTCTGCGGATCTCAGTAGCTACAGCAGGGATGTGGGAGAGCAGGAAACCCTAGAATGAAAATAGCAAATGTCTGAGATGGTTTGGGAGGTGGGTGTCTCCCCCTACATATCCTAATTCTAATTCCCACTCTGCCCCTACTAATTACAGAGCGAACCAGCTAAACCCTTAAGGTTATTCTGGACCAACTCGAAGATAATGGTGATCCGACGGCCACACCCGCACAATAGGTAGCTTCGCCTCGACGCGACCTCACCGATTGCCGCCACGTGCCGCCACCGCTTTGCTCATCCTTTTTACGGACCTCGCCCCCGGTTTTGAGGCTGAAACCGGAAAACCTGTCTTCACGACCATCACCCGGTTTTTAGGCCGAAACCGGGAAACCCGACGTGCATCGCCTGAGTTTTGTGGCCCAAACTCAGAAACCTGCCAGCGCCCAGGTTTTGAGGCCCAAACCTGGAAACCGTCCTCAGCCCGAGTTTTGTGGCCCAAACTCGGCAAACCCGCAACACCCAGGTTTTGTGGCCCAAACCTGGAAACCGTCCACCAGTGGTTTTTCTGTGGCTCAACCACCAAACCGACGCTGTAGAGGGGATGCACCGCCCGTGCACCCCGTCCACCGACACATGTCCCTAGGTCCTCGACCCGAGCAACACTGTGCCCTGCAAGTCTTCGCTCGTCGCTGTCCCAGGTTGTCAGCCTCCACAGCTGATCCTCAGGCCACCGGTCCCTCAGTCCAAGCCTCACGTCCGCCCTTCACCGCTCTGGGTCCATCGACATGGCACGTCCGCCGCACGACATGCCCATCCTTCACCGCTCCCGGTCCATCGGCACGACACGTCTCTACTTGACCTTGACCTTGCCTTCGATCACTGTATCCATGCTCGACACCTGCACAACACAAGCCAAAGAACATGCGCATCAAACCCGTTGACAATCACTCATCACTCAAGATCTGGCATACACCCATGTATCCGCACTCCGTTTTCTTCTCGTCACACTGCTGTTTCCTTCTTCCCCTGGACGCGAACCGCTCCTCTGCTTTCCGTCCTTGCATCCACTGCTTTCCGTCGGCTATCAATGGAACAGCTGCTGGGCCGAGGCCGCTCGGGCAGCACCGCGCCAGTCCGTGCCGGACGCGCTGGTCGTGGCCGCATCGCATCGCGCCGAGTGCCGGCCGTGCTGGCTGTGGCCGCAACGCTGGGCGAGGGCCACTGCCTCAACCGGTCGGCCATCTTGCACCGCGCAGCCGTGGTGGCAAGTCACGCCGCCGCCCCGCCCAGCCGCGCAGCCACCATGGTCAGTCGCGATGGCCACCTCCCGCTCGCGCCAGCAGCCGCTGAGTCGCACGTGGCAGGCTTCTGCGGGCCACGTCCCCAGTGTCCTCTTCGCCAAGACGTCCCGGTGCCGCCACCCCTGTTCTGGCCTCGCCGCACCGAAGCCATGACCAGCAGCAGCTGCTGGACCTCGCCGACACATCCCAGCATGGCGGCGCCGGCGCTGCAGTCACCACAACACCAACCAACAGCAGCGCCTAGCCATGGCCACCACAGCGCCGTCTCCACCTCGCCCTCACCAAGCTCCTCCTCCGCCGGGTGAGCCGGCAGCTACAAAACTCCCTCCTTTTCCCTTCCTGATGCCATCCTTGGGCTGAAACCGGCCTTCGTGTCGCGTATGTCACGGTTGCAGGAAGGCTATGGCCTTGTCGTGCTCTTCGCCCGAGTTGGACGCCGCAGCCCGACCTCACCGAAACGTCCGGGATGCAGCGGCCATGAAGACCACAACAACGAGCGCCAACAGTTTGGTCAGGCCGCGCGCTGCTGTTCGGCCAAGGCGTGCCACTGTTCGGCCGATCGCGCGCCGCGCTGTTTGGCAGGCCACACACTGGTGTTTGGCTGACCGCGTGCCGCGCTGTTCGGCCAAGGCGCGCTGCTGTTCGGTCGACGACGCCGCTTCGTCGAAGCCTCGCCTTCCCCGCCATCATCAAGGTTGAGCCTTTGAACTCCCGTCGACACCACCCTCGACGTCGACACCTTGTTGTTCGCACTTCATCATATGATCTATCTATGCTGCGCCGAGCCTTCGTGCCGGTCTATTTCTCTATTGCTATGGACAAGTGCTACTCCCTAGTTGTGGACGTGTGTTAGTCGTCGTCGTGTCTGTGTCGTTGGCGGCGGACCGTGCCATCCAGCCGGTCCTTTGTCTGTTTGTCTGTGGACCGTGCCTTCGAGTCGGTCGAGGGATAGTCCCTCGCTTAGACGTTACGATCGTGGATTCATCCCGCTGTGGTCGTAACGCTGAGCGTAACGCGTCCCTCGTAGTGGTAGTTGTTATCGTGTGTTTGGTTGGCCCTGTAGTGCTACGAGCGTTGGCTCCAGTCCCTTGCCTTAGGGCAAAGCTACTATGGGCTCAATATTGGAAGCAATATCGATGCGGATATTACCCGCACACTATAGCCCCTAGTGACCTAGCCTAGCGGGCGAAGGATTTGGAGACGACGATCGTAGAACGATGAGTGCCAACTAGTGTAGGGTGAAGCTCATGGTCACGAGTTGTCTCGCCACGACCATCGGGCTCCACCTGTGTGTCTCTTTCCGTCCTAAGAGCATCTCCAACAACTTTGGAAAATTCACTTGGTATATCTTGAGTTTTAGCAACTTGGTACTTTATTTGGCAAGTGAAAAAAGGAGCTATCTCCAACAATTTGCTATTCCAACTTGGTAAAATAAAAAAAGTAGGCCCACCTAGGACCCAATTGAATTCAGCATGCCTGTTCGGATCCCCTGCCCGTCGCCGCGACTTCCCCCCTCCCTCTCGCCGTGACTCTTCATTTTTTTCTCGCGATGCCAGACGCCGCGCAGCCGCAACATCTCGTCGTCGCCGCCTTCCCCAAACCAGATCAGCTCATCTCCAACAAGTGAAGCCGGTGACAACCTGCAGCAAGGACGTGGCATCTTCTCCTCCATTCGGCCGCAACATCAAGGTCATTTATCTGCACCATCGGTCAGTATCTCCCCCATTCGGCTGCATCTACTCTATATGACAGATATTGTTGATTCCACAGCCATTGTCGTTCAAGAATCATGCCTAGGAAGAGATCCCATCTTCGGAGGCAATTGGATGATTCATCATCCGATGATGATGACCTTCTCATTGCGTCGTTTGCTGAAATTGTCGGCACCTTTGCCCATGTCAAAAAGAAACATGGTGGCTCCATCCCAGGTCATAGAATTATTTACCGTGATAGAGAAGGTGGACACAACCGGATGTTCAAAGATTATTTGGCTGAAAATCCAACATACCCTCCTGAAACATTCCGCCGAAGGTTTATCCTCGTTCACTTCTCTATATGATTTATTGTTTGTTTCTTAAATATCATTGTAGTTGTTAATAATTTGGATTTGCTTTGTGTAGGTACAGGATATCAAGGGACCTTTTCGTACGCATAATGAATGCCGTTGAAGCCCATGATGATTACTTTGTGCAAAAAAGGAATGGGGCCGGAGTACTTGGTTTGAGTTGCTTCCAAAAGATCACTGCCGCAATGCGTATACTCACATACGGGGTTCCCGCTGATGCGACAGATGAGTACGTGCGCATTGGCGAAAGTACTGCAATTGAGAGCCTTCGTAAGTTTGTTGCTGCAGTGGATGAAATTTTTGGAGAAGAATACCTTAGATATCCTAATGAGGCAGACATAAGACGTCTACTTGCAATGGGTGAGGCAAAGGGCTTTCCAGGAATGTTAGGGTCCATCGATTGTATGCATTGGGCGTGGAAGAACTGTCCGTACGACAAGCAAGGTCAGTACAAGGGCCATGTGGACAAACCCACTCTCATTTTGGAGGCCGTTGCATCGGATGATCTTTGGATATGGCATGCCTTCTTTGGAATGCCTGAGTCTCATAATGACATCAATGTTCTTCATATGTCTCCCTTGTTTGATAACTTGGCCGAAGGTAGAGCTCCTCCAGTGAACTATTCTGTTAACGGCCATGATTACACAATGGGCTACTATCTTGCAGATGGTATATACCCCACATGGGCTACATTGATTCAGTTAATCTCTCATCCTATGGGTAACAAGAAGCAATATTTTGCCAAAGCGCAAGAAGCAGCGAGGAAGATGGTGGAGAGAGCTTTCGGTGTTCTTCAATCCAGGTTTGCCATTGTTCGAGGACCAGCTCGCTTTTGGGACCCAGAGACATTGGCAATGATCATGAGGGCTTGTATCATCATGCACAACATGATTGTGGAAGATGAAGGATTTATGGTTGATCCTAACGAGCGTTTCGAGTACGGTGGTGACAATGTCGAGCCCGATCATGGCCATGCTCATCGCACACTTGAAGAATTTATTGAGGCGCACAAAAAAAATCCGAGACAAGGAAACACATGTTCAGTTGAAGGAAGACCTTATCGAACACCTATGGAATCGTCATCCCGATTTATATTAGCTACCTTTCTATTACTTTTATACTTGCTAAACATGAACCTGTGTACACTGATGTGGATTTATATTTGGTACCTTGATTTAAATGTGACAAATGTGTGTGTACGTGCATGTTACTGTTGTGTGTGTGCATGGTCACTGTTATTTGGTCCAGGAGCAATGAGTAGTAAACAGCAGCAGCATCGTCAGTACTCCCTCCGTCCCATTGAGTTTTCTAACGACGCTCTCAATGGGACGGAGGGAGTACACAGTAGTAGTAAACAGCAGCAGCATGGGACAGACTGCTCCTGGCGACAGAACAGCAGCTCCTGGGTGAGGCCGTTGCATCGACAGAAAAGTTGCAAACAGAACAGTGACAGACAGCAGCTCATGCGATGGGACAGACAGCAACTCCTGGGCGCAAAGAAAAAGTTGCGATGCCTTCTGCAGTCAGTCCCATCCCAGACAGACAGCACCAGCAGAAGATTTGCCGGCCACTAAACATTCCACAACAACGGCACACATAGAATGATACATGAAATGTAAACATTACCCAGAAACTTTTAATACTTGATACTTGATACTAGATGAGCTGAACAAGATAGCCTGATAATATATTTAAGGGTACAGTAGCTGATAATATATTTAAAGGTACAGTAGTTGAGAAACGAAAGGCACAGTAGCAATATATCTAAACTTTTAATACTTGATACTAGATGAGCTGAACAAGATAGACTCAAAAACTTAATTTTCAGCATGCTTCGCGAGAATTTTTTGCTGCATAATCTCCAACCACTGAAGCTGCCTCGGGTTCAGGGAGTTCATCTCCGCTAACATAATTTCTTTTTCTTCTTTCAGCAATTCGGCTTCAGCTTTTTTTGCTTCATTATCCACCCGCTTATTCTCTAGCTCTAGTGTAGCCTTCTCTATCTCTAGTGTAGCCTTCTCTATCTCTAGTGTAGCCATGAACCTGTCCTCTTTGGCCTTCTCCTTCTCCTTGTCAGAAGCCTCCTTCTTTGACCACATCTTGTCCAAAGCTTCCATGCAAGCCTGACCACCTCCTCCCCTAAGATTTGCTTTGACCTGTACACATATTTGAAGAATCAATGGTAACCGAAATTTTTAAAAGAAATAATTTATACAATTCTTGCACATATTAATTTTTTACCTTCTTTATCCCATCTGACCTCTTCCTTGGTTCGGTTTCTTCAACATCAATAGCTATGACTTCATCATTGTTAATGGCTCCTTCATCCCTTGGCCTCGACTTCTTTGCACCCTTTTCTTTCTTCTTGGCTTTGGCCTTTTCCTCCTCTGCAATTTCTACCATCTTGGCTTTCCACTTGTCCTCCTCCTTAAGTATGTTCCAGCAATGCTCAAGAACAATTTTTTTTGTCCTTGTCTAAGTTTGTGTACATCTTTTTTTGCTTCATTCAACTAGACAGAAATATATATAGTCAATATATATACATTTTAGAACTGAAGTTAAAGTAACCTATGCATACCTTATCATGTATAGTTGTGCCACTTTGATTCCTACGTAGAATGGCATCATAGCAGGAACAAAATTTGTTCACACTCCACTGAATTGCCAAAAACCTATGCATAATGGAACTCTCTGAACGAGGAACTCCAGATTTATTGTGTTCCTCGTAGTAAGCATGAACTTTCTCCCAAAATGTGGTACGCGATTCATTAGCCCCATTGATCGGATCCTTGCTAACAGCCAACCATCCGAAGCAAACAATTTCATCCTCCTCCCATTGAAATTTTTTTGACCTCTTTCCTACCTTTGTGCTGCGGGTTACCTGCACTTCGTCACTAGGAGGACTGTCTTGAGTGTCTGCAATGTGAATCTCATCCAAACCAGGAACATGGGCCCCTCCTCCTTGGAGAAGAATGCCGGACAAGAAATTTCCATCATCCCCTTCCATCCTAGAAGAGTACTGAACATGATCAAGAACAGATCGAGAACTGACACATGAACCCTAAACCGACATATCAAGAACAGATCGAGTACTGAACATTAACCCTAAACCGACACATCAAGAACAGATCGAGACATGAACATGAACATGAACCCTGAACCGTATCAACTATCCAACCTCGACATCAAAACCAGAGGAGACGGTGAGTACTGACTTGGGACGACCGACAGCGACTTCACGTCGAAGATGACAGGGCGGCACGACCTTCTTCTTTGACGCACGAGAGAAGGCCGGGAAGAGGAGAAGTCGATGAGGGGAAGGGGAATAGGAATCGGGGGACTGCCGATCTCTTTTCTTTGCGCGCGAGGGAGAAGGAACGATCGGCCGGGAAACTTTGGCGCGCGCGGGAGAGGCGGATCGGGCGCGCGGGAGGGAGAGGAAAGCCGCGAAAGTTGTGATGCTAAGTCCACACCGCGCGCGGATGGTTACGCGCGCGAGGACGGGATTTTCCAAACTCAGAAATTTACCAAGTAGGTTTAAGGAGTTGTTGGAGAGAAATTTTGGTGTTTTTGCCAAAATAATAAGAATACCAAGTGCATTTGAGGAGTTATTGGAGATGCTCTAACCACCTCATATGTTTGCACTGCTTTGACCATAGCATTTCTTCGACTCTCGCGGTGACAACCGCACCGCTACGAGCCGTAGGAATAGCGTTGTGCCAATTTAGTTGCACGGAGGTTGTGGCGCCCTACGAGTTGGCTTAGGTCGAGTGTCTATCATTCTTCAGCTACCGCCCTTGCCATGGCGTGTCGGTCAAGTGAATGCAAAGATTGCTCTTCTCCTTTCTCCCTTTTGATTTGATCTCCACCGATCCAGTATGGCGTGGATCGAGCCCTTTTGTTTCTCGCTCCAATCCCTATCGATTGCAATAACCGTGGATCGAAGCCCCGTGGAACCAAGTTCCCCGCTTTTAGTCTGTCTCTTTTGCGTGTTAGTTGTGTTTGTGTGTTAGTATTGCTATCATGATCACATTCTTGTGATCCCCGTCTACTGCTATGGCGTGTGGATCAAGGAAAGGTGGACCCTCGTTTTAAGCGCACCGCTGCAGATTCTAGGAACGTCTAGTGCCATTTAGTGCGCATGAGTTGAGGTACCCTACGAGCGGTTTAAGTGCTTGTGTTCTCGGTGTGTTGAAGGACCGAATTGGCGACCAGAGGGGGGGGGGGGTGAATGGGAGCCTCAAATTTCTTTTCAGAAATATTAGACCGTTGTCCCAATTCCACAACCCCAATAGAAAAGATCACAAATCGTGATGTCCACGACCCAAAATATTGGGTGGATGTTCCCTAAGAACACAGCGGGACAACACACACGATCAATCAAGCACACCACGAAATTCGGAGCTCCGAAAAGAAGTACTGCACTCCTATGGAGAAAAAGCAAGTGCCCAACCAAAAATACTTAAGCCAACTGGTGACAAAAGTACTTTAGAATGTTCCTTACAAAGTTAGGAAACCAACGCAACAACGGAACTCAAATCGGAGCTCAAACGCAAAAACTACGGACGAAACACATGAAAATAGCACTGGCCGGGCGCTGGTACTGTAGCGGCACTGTAGCGTCCGGTTACTGTAGCACCGGAGGCACTGTAGCAGTTACTGCAGCGTCCGATCAATGTTACTGTAGCACTAGACGCATGAACAGTAACATCGTCGAGTCCGGTCGAAAATCAGCACTGAGCCCGGTCGTTACTGTAGCATCGGCCACACTATAGCAAATTACTGTAGCGTCCGGTCGTACTGTAGCAGCGTCCGGTCAGCCTGAAAACAGCGCTGTTCAAACACCAAATCGACCCGAAACTCAATCAAATCAACTCCAAACTTCACCAAATTTTGCACAGATGATCACAACTATGTTAGTGAGCTATCTCTAAGAGATCATGGCTCGAATCCAACTAGAAATTCGTGAATTGCAGATCTCGTGCAAAAGAGAAAAGTTTAGAACCGAAAACGAAATCCGTCCGATCTATGTGCTCGTGAGGAATTAGATAAATTCCTTCGGTGGAAATATGTCTCTCACGATGCTACACAAGATGGTTCAAACGGATTTTCAATCCATCCCTTCAAATGGAAAATCTCGCGAAAGAAACGAAGGGAGGAAATGAAGAACGCGAATCGATCCAAATTGCAGCCAACACAAGAGGAGTAATAAATTGATCCTTGGATTGCTATGGAATGATGAATTGTGTAGCACACTGTGTAGGGTTACAAGCCACTCCTCACAACACAAAGCGTGGATGGCGAAAAGCTCAAGAACAAGAGCCGCTCCTCTCTCTAACCCTAGCCTCCTCTCAAATGGACAAAATGAGAGTGACACCTCCCCAAGGACGGGCTGCCCTAACCAGCCCCCTTCATATATATAGGCGCACGTCCGAAGACCAAAACGCCCTCTCATGAAGTACTCAACCCAAATACCCCCCAGGGGTAAAACTGTCCAACCCAAGCAATTTTCATCCGACGGCCACACGCCTTCTCATCCTTCGCTTCGCCTCGACGCAAGCTCCAGGATGCTGCCACGTGCCATCACCGTCGACCGCCGCGCCTTCTCACCGATAGCTTCGCCGCAACGCAAGCCTCTCGGTGTCGCCACGCGTCGACCGTCCTTTTGGACCTTCCCCCGGTTTTGAGGCCCAAACTGGGAAACCTGCCAGCCCAGGTTTTGAGGCCCAAACCTGGAAACCGTCCACCCCGAGTTTTGAGGCCCAAACTCAGAAACCCGCAAGCCCAGGTTTTGAGGCCCAAACTTGGAAACCGTCCATCCCGAGTTTTGAGGCCCAAACTCGGAAACCGGCCACCCGAGTTTTGAGGCCCAAATTCGGAAACCGTCGAGGGTAGCTTTTTGAGGCTCAGCTACCGAACCCGCGCCGTAGACGGGATGTGGTTCGCACACCCGACCACCGGCACCGATGCCGATGCATGTCTAGCCTCCACGCTGGGCACAACGCCTTTGCCTTCCTTCTTGACTCGGCCGACGGCACTTGCGCCGCACGCAAGCCCGTGTCTGACCTCCCGCCAAGTGCCACGACGCCATCGTCTTCGTCCCGACTCGGCCGATGCACCGCACATCCCCATGTGCTCTCGCTCACCGATGCCACGTGCCAGCTACCACAGCTGGTCCTCTGGCCCTCTGGTCCGTCGGTCCAAGCCTCACGTCCGCCCTTCACCGCTCTAGGTACATCGGCATGGCACGTCCGCCGCACGGCATGCCCATCCTTCACCGTTCCCAGTCCGTCGGCATGACACGTCTCTACTTGACCTTCACCTCGCCATTGACCACTGTATCCGAGCTCAACACCTGCACATCAACACAGCCAAGAGACACATGTTGCACACGCACACCAACACAGAAACACCACAACTCAACGCCACCGGTTAGTCATAAACATTAAGCTCATATGAAATAAGACTTAACCGGGAAAAGCCTCAAACGTTCCTTATCAAAGTCAATCATTCATCATATATGTTCTCATGTGTCGCTCCCTTCGATGTCCGTCCTTGCCATGGCGCGTGCATAGAAGGAAGTGAGACTACCTTTGCTTCTCTTTTCCCTTCCTGTTCTGTTCCCTCTTCTCGGTTCTCGTCGATTACAATGGCGTATGGATCGAGCAAGAGATCGGAACTATTTCCTTTTCCCTTCTTGGCCCGATCTATTCGATCTCGTCCTTAGCCATGATGATTGGATCAAAGACTGGACCCTCATTCTAGTCGGCAAAGCTAAGGTCTATGTCGTGATCTCGGTTCCGTGCGAGTCGACTCGATCGACCGTAGGAAACCATCTACACTGAGGATATGACGTAGACGTGCTTAGCCGGGTTTCTCCTTCGCCTCCTCTGAGCCCGAGGAAAATGAACTCGCTTTGTGCGGGCTAGTATTGTTTTTGCAGGATGTTTGCTTAAGTTAGGATTGGGTCTCAACCATTTTACTCGAGCCATACAGGCCGACTCGGTTGGCCCGGGAAGTACGAGCTAGGTTGCGACTCGAGCTTGTACTTAGCAAGCATCCTCTCTTGCATCCTTTCGAGCCTGAGGAGCGGATGTCCTCCATGAGGGCTGAGTCTTTTCTCTGTTTAGTGTTCCTAGCGTCCCTTCAATTCTAGTTGTCATGTCAGTGTTCTGATTGCTCCTCTATCTTGTTTGCCGGTCTCGCAAGGTAGTTGTGTCAGGAGCAACCTTGATCGGACCAGAACTCGCTGGAGGAGACCGAGGACGACAGCAGGACCCGAGGAGAACGACTATGAGGACATCAGAGATCTCGAACTAACAACGTAACAGGTGCCACAACCCATCTAACCTCGTAGAATCCTATTAGACATGCAATAATGTAGTTGCTAGCGCTTTAATTTTTGCAAATAAACTGTGATAAGTTGCATGTTAGATTGCTTGTGAAGCCTATACCTTGATGCAACCCTTTTCCCTGCACACCCGCTGTAGGCTAGACATCTCTTACTTTACATACTTGCTACTCGCTTCTACTATGCATTATATCTGTGATGTGATTCTTGGTGGATGCTTGCTTGTGGGTGGCTAAGGCACGTGGTGCCGTGATAACGGAATGATGACTTGGGGAGATCTTGGCGTGTGTCTTGGGTGCGTGTGTGGTGAGGGTTGAGTAGACTGGACAGGATCTATGACGAGTCCGATGATTTGTCTTGCCGAGGGGATGTGATCTGGGCATCCCCTGGGGAGTACCTTTGGCGGGTACACTGTGATCTTGAGAAGAGGTCCTGGGGAGGAGTGTCTTTGTGGGACGAATCCCCGGGATGGAGGTGCTGTGTTAGCACGGGGGTGATGGAAGCCCCGAGGAGGAGATATCCTGTCCAGTCCTTAGGACTTATTGCGCTGGGGCCACCGGCCATAGTACCTTCGTGCGCACCACTTGTTCTTGTATGGGCATAGAACTGCTCCTACCCCCTGGGCAAAAAGATGCCATTACTGCTAGGCCGGAAGGTGATAAGTATAGGGATGTAAGGGCTAGAGACCCACACCTTCCTAAGACAACGTGGTGTTTATTTGGTGCGCCAGGATCCACGTCTCACAGTCTCAATGTGTCGGTGGATTCCGAGGTGCCCCAGGGCTGAGTGGTAGGATGGCATCGTTGCGGATTAGGTGGAAGTTCAGAATCAGCTTAAACGAGCTGGATCGTCGATGATAGCTAACCTATGGTTCTAGGCGTACACGCTCTGCAGAGTCGATCGATCTATACGTATAGCCGTGTCCACGGTCATGGACAACACTATGTGCTCAGAGTCTCCCTGGACTTAGTGAGAGGTGTCCTTTCTTCTTCTCCCCCTAGGTTGATAGGTCCGGCGCTGGCCGTTGAGGCAAGGTAGGAGAGGGAGTCGTCCTTGCCGCCTAGAGAGTGAGAGTGTGGTGAGATGTGTGGATGTGTGGATGGGATGGATGGATGGATGGCCGCATGGTCGGATGTTCGGTCGATGACCGAATGGAAGGCCATGTGGCCGGGTATATGGATTAAAACTTGATGATTATATATTTATAAAATATTGATTACCTGCATAGGAAAACTACTACCATAAATTGATTCCTTTTTGCTCTACCCTTGCATTCCACATACCACATAGCAAATGCAAGCATAGGATGGGAAAGTGTGGCCAGTACAAACCGTACTGAAAATTAACAACAGGTTGGACGACATCTACCACGACGGTGGTGGAAATTAGATGGACCAGGGAGTCTCGTTCCTATACGCAAGTTTGGATGAGGAGACGAAGACAGAGTCTTCGCCCGCTGCTACAACAACTTTGATGATGCCCGTGAAGGAGCCTTCACCCGTCGATGCTCTACGCCGACTCCAGTGTCGTTAGGTGTGCGTTACCGATATAGTTTGTACTAGGTGGTGTTTCCATGTGATGTAATGACTTGTAAATCTGTACTATCGCGTTGTATGAACTATGGTAACAACTGAATAATGATAATGTGATGGTTTGAGACTTTTTGGACTATCACATTATGATGTATCTGTGGATTTTGCTTCGAGAAATCGCGGGTCGTTTCACATACTCACCGATTAGGATAAGTGTGCCCACTTAGTCCCCGAAGCCTGACAGCAGGTGCCAGAGTCTTAAGAAAAACCAAAACTATATACATGCACGGATGAGCGCCATGTATACACGATAGTCCCCAAGCTGGATAGTAGGTGACTTGGTCACGTGGTGTCTAGGTCTGAAAAGAAATCAATCTACATACATGCGCGAACAAACGCCATGTATACACGGTAGTCCCCGAGCTTGGTAGCAGATGACTTGGTCACGTGGTGCCAAGGTCAGAAAAAACTACGCATTCGACGATCAGTCCCAAAGAACCAAAAATGGCGACAAGAGGGGGGGGGGGGGTAAATGAGAGGCTCAAATTTCTTTTCAGAAATAAATAACCACTATCCCAAATTCAAACCCTAAAAGCAAGAACCGTTCATCGTGATGTCTACGACCCAAATGATTGGGTGGATGTTCCCTTGGAACACAGCGGGACACCACAAAACTCTCACGTCTTTTGTTCACACAAGTCAACTAGTGACTGGATGAACTTTAGGCAATCTCAACCTCCCCCGAGCAACACGAGGAGGACTCAGGCCTTTTGGCAAAGCATGAATCTCGATTTCTGTAGAGCACGGAAGTCGGGAATCCAATGCAAACGTCGAAACGCGAATCAGAAGCCGACTAAAGAAACTGCGAATGAGAACGCGTAGACAGGTCACTAATGTTGGTATTTCTTAGCGTAAGCAAAAAAGGTCCGCAAGCGCATGGAAGTACCGTTGTAGCACTTCACCAAGAAGTATTATCAGGGTATCGTATTTTCCACAGGAAACGATATGCTATAGTCTCTGGGTTTAGATCTCCCGGTTTAGGATGAGAAGAAGAACGACCTGAGGGTAACGAGGTTTCTCTAGGCAACATACTCCTAAGTGATCTAGCTTTAACTAAGCATAACCTACTTCGGTCAACAGGTGAAACTGGTTTCCCAGTCTATGCCGATACAACTCTACCTGGAATCCTGAACGTGGGTGGATTACAAAGGACGGACATGGTTGTCACCACCTGCCGCCTACCTCCTCAACTGTGGAGACCCAGGAAACCAACCTGTAACCACTTAGCCTAAACACCGCGTTTACGCTAAGGGCCACTACTCTAGCGGTAGCTAGGACTTGCACCCTCTTACTAGAGCACCCACCCGGAGGTGAACGACCGGTCCAGCTGACTACGAAAGCAATAAGCTAGAACACGATAGAAATGCGTAAGCAAAGATAAACACGAACCTTATACTCCAAATAGTATTTCGATCCGCCGAGGTACAAGTGAAGTCATACCAGTGATTTCGGTATTCCTTCCGCTAAGTGTAGGAGTACACTTGAGGAAGTAGCCGACAGCCCCGACACTTCTCCGACTTGCACGAACTCGCTCCCTCTTCTAAGTAGCTACTAGAGCTCTGATACTTGAGGCACTACTTCTCTAGAAATGGATCCTTTACAAGGTGGGAATGGACTAATCTAATTCTACAAGTGTTGCTTCTAAACTTCCATTATTTGAAGAGAGCTCCACCCATGCTTTTATAGTGGCTTGAGGTTGGTTTGGGGGTGATCAACATGGAAACCTTCACAAACCGCCTCAGCATGCCGCCATGCAACTGACCTCGGAGGGTGGGCCCAAGAGGCGCCAGAGGTGGTGCGGTCGCACCCCTGGTGCGCCCGCACCCCTGGGCCCACCTCTGGCCACCGCCTTCGCGTGGTGGGTTGCTAGCTGGGCCCTGATGTTTGTTATGTGGGTTTCCAACCCATTTGTGGAATGTGATGGGCCTTGGGCTTCATTTCTCTTCATTCGGATGGGTCAGAAGTGCTCTTGGCTTTGACATGTTGAATTTGGTATGCACTTTTGGCCCATCTCAGGTATAGTTTTCCCGTGTTTCCTGCAAAACCACTGATACATCCAAAACTCGTGGAAATTGTGAGTTTAATACCTAATCCTAAGTTTTGGTTCTTGATATAGCAGGTTTTCGAAGAAAGTTGGCGGTATAAAATGTGAGTTAAGAACCACCAACAAAACCCCCCACACTTAGCCCTTTGCTCATCCTCGAGTAAAGCTCAGACTAAGGTGACCCATTCTCTCTTGATTTGATGAACCTGCACACAAGTTATTCCAAGCTTTTCCCTGCACCTGTGAACATTCAAATTGTCTACCAGAATATCTTGAGTGATTGGATAATGGAATAGTTGGGATTCAAATTTTCCTGCTCATCTTTTTGCTAAGAGAAACTTGGGTTTTTATAGAATTTTGAAAATCAAAAGTTAGCAAATGCTCCTTATATGATTCTCTCAGATCGCACATGTATATATGTAGGTCGATCCTTACCAAAGACTTGTTGCGTCTTCTTTTTCATCCTACCTGCTACAAGGCATATGTGGATTTTGGGGTATAGATAAAATCAAAGCATACTTGCATCATATAATATTGCTAAGTCAAAAACCGAACTATATGGAGATGCAAGTCATACACTTTGATTGAGACGTGCAAGTGTGTGGAATTTTCTGATATTTTTGTGCTCTTGTTTGTCAGGACCTCTCTCTTTTGAAATTGTGGGAACTATGGGCTATTTCTCACTTTTTTTAGGCGGGTATTTGATTATACGCCTAATTCTATATCGGGCACCCGCCCATTTTTTCCAACATACCCTTTTGGCATGGATTTTTTTGTCTCATACCGTACGGGTATGGATATTTTTTTTTGCATAGCCCATAGTTCGTTTTTGGAGGATTTTTGTGAGAGAGATGTGTGACTGAACAGAGCTTTATTTGTGGTGGATGGATGACATGTTTTGCATAACTCTTAGTGTAAGAGTTAGCGATGTATGTGGTGGTGTGTACGTGAATCTCAAATCATGGGTGTATGGCAAGAATCTCGCATAAGTCACAACAATTTGGACTAAGCTCAAAATGATAACAAGTAGCATATGAATATTGGTTGTTTATAATTTTGAAATGATTCATATGGCTTTGGTTGGACATTGTATCATAAAGGAACATGCTTTTTGTATATATTTTGAAAATGTAATCCCAAGTATCTTTTTTCAAAGGATGGCAAGTGTCAAATCATCCTACTATATCTCATATTCCAATTACTTAGATAAAATGGGGTCCCTATAAAGTTGTTCATAATTTGCAAGTATTTTCCAGAAAACAACAAGTGAACAAATTTTCAAACAAAGATTGAATGGTTTTACGGGTTTGTATATTTGGAAGAAGTAATGTTAATGATAAATCATTTTTATTTTCTCTTTTTAGGGAGCTGGCAGGTATGAGAAGAAATTGTATTGAAATGTGATCATACCTGCGTGACGAGTCGGGGAATGTCTTCCCCCACACTTGCTTTTGTACCTATTTTTTTTTCATTTTTTGAGACAACATATACAAAAGCAAGTGGAACAAATTTGTACAAGATACAAGTAAGGGAGACAAACCACTTGAATTTATTGATAACTCTAGGTACAGTACATGATATGAATTGAAATTTTAAAAGGGAAATGAACTAAAGAACATGTGCCTAGTTTTATTTTGGTGTGGAGAGTGATCTTTAAGCAAAAGGAGGTGGTGGCCCCTCCACACCGGCAGCGCGAGCGAGCTTGTTAGTTCGGTTGTTGAGACCGAACTTAACAACTTCGAGCTCTCTTCTGAGCTCATCAATCGTGAGCAATGTACTCTCCTGCTCTCCCTGCAAGTCAGCCACTGTCTTTCTAAGGGACCGTAGGGACGTCATAAGCGAAGCGATTGTTGGGCCTGTTGGTGGTGTTTCCGTGTCGCTATCGCTAAGAAAGCCCTTGGGTTGTCCTCTGACAACCCTGTAATTACGCTTGATGCGCAGGGGTTGAGAGGAGGACCCAACTATGGTGGTGCTAGCGGGCTTTCTCACGGGCTGCTCTACGGACTCGCTCGGGAGTGGCAGTTACCTGCGCATGAGGCCTTTCCCATACCCACCGCTGGATTTCTTGTTCCCGTAAACGGTGTAGGTTGGGGAAAGACGAGCCGTAGAGTCGGAACCTAAGAGACTACTCGGTACATAGCCATGCGGCGGTACATCAGCACGATGAGCGTCGCTAGTTTCCGGGGCCTTCCTCTTGAGGCCGATGTCGGGATGGCATGCGGGCGCCGTCGTCTCCCGTCTCGCAGCAGTCGCGGATGCCGCTGTCTCCCTCCTTGCAGCAGCCGGGGGTGCCATTGAATGGCCTGTGGAGGTGAAGTTGGAACCCTGGCTGGCAACGCTCCAGGATGGTGGCATCGTGGAGAGCGGCACCACCAACAGAGCTTTCGACGAACGAAGTGGTGTTTCGTGGACGCCGGACGTGGAAGCGGTGTAAAGGGCAAGTGCGTTCTCCATTGCTACTGAGAAACTTTGTGGAAAGACTAAAGTTTCGGAGGGAGAGAGGGAGAGCTTGAGAGCTTTTGAGGAGAGGAGAGGCCATGGGTGTGTTTATATAGGAGAAGAAGGCCTCTCTGGTTTGGAATTGTGCAAACCGACGTGACCACCATGGAAATATGCATCAACACCAAATGGAAGCACTGCTGGAGAAAGGAGGCGACGAGGGGACACCCGGGCGATGCGGCCGCACCAGGAGTACGGGCGCACCCCCAGGGCTCCTCCCTACCCCATTTTCTCAAAGTTGCTTCTTTTGTTGATGCACAATTAAGGTACTGTGGTTTCAAGTTTGAATTCAAACGGTTTCGTGCAAATCTTGTGATTCTCCACATTATGACTATGATGAAATATATATGATTTGCATGGATCACAAGATCAAGTGTATTAATGACATGGATACTTGTGATCAGATCAAGATGTGCAAGGATCATGGTGATTTAGTGAGGGCAAAATGGTAAACTTACACATGATCATCTTGCTTGAAGTAAAAGAAAAAGAATATTATACAAATTGAATTAATGAATTGTGTTAGCAAGTTAATTGTTTATAGCTTTTTATAGTTTTTAGTCAAGGGTATAATTGTCAAAAGAAATTAAATCTATTCTATCTAATTCTAAGTTATTATGAGAAGGCTCAAGGAAAACTTTCCAACGTTGGCCATTTACCTTGAAGATGTTCCCGTTGTTGTCTTGTATGGTGATCGCCCCATGTGGTGATGTGTTGATGACGGTGTATGGGCCCTTCCATTTACTGCGCAGTTTTCCTTAACCGAACAACTTGACCGTGGAGTTGAAGAGTAGTACCTTGTCTCCTTGCTTGAACTCCTTGGGTTTGATTCGGTTGTCGTGCCATCTTTTTGTTCTTTCTCCACTCTGGTAGGCCTTCTCTCTCCATTCTTCTAGCTCGGATATTTGTTTTTGTTGGTTAGTGCCGGCTAGCCTGATATACATGTTCCAGGTCTTGATAGCCCAGTGAGCTCGATGCTCAAGCTCAACTAGTAAATGACAGCTTTTTCCATAGACCAGCTGGAACGGTGACATGCCAATGAGGGTTTTATAAGTTGTCCTGTATGCCTAAGGAGCATCAGGTAGCTTGCTTTTCCATCCTTTCCCCATGTCGTTGACCGTCTTCTATAGGATGCTCTTTATTTGCATGTTTGAGGTCTCAACTTGACCACTTGTTTGTGGATGGTAGGGGGTAGCGATGTTGTGGTTAGCCCTGAGTTCTTTGAGAAAAACTCAGAACTTCTTGTCGATGAAGTGTGATCCCCTGTCGCTGATCACCATGCGGGGTACTCTGAAGCGCGGGAAGATTATCTCATGGAACATCTTCCGAGCGTGTTTGGAGTCAGCTGCTCGACATGGTAGAGCTTCCACCCACTTGGACACGTAGTCCACAGAAACCAGGATTTACTCGCAATCTTGCGACTTCGAAAAAGGTCTGTTGATGCTCACAAATGCTCATAATTAACCATCAACTATTGCATGAAATGACACTAAATGAATTACAAAGCATAATTGTAGGGTTTGAAACTAACAAGTTCCACGAGTTTTGGTGCTCTCACTTGTTTTGTAGGACATCCATGTTTTACCATATAAAAGTATCTCAAGTGATGAATTGGAGTGCACCATTGCGAAGTGCTCGTCGAGACGATCGAAACGGACATATCATTTGCTATATTCGGAGTCCCGGATAAAAAGATATTAATTTCGCAACGAAATCTGCAAAAGAAGGATCTAGAAGACATCAGAAGACACCACGAGGTGGCCCGCCACGTGGGCCCACTGGGCCAAACCGACCGGTCCCACCCCAGAACCGACCGGTCGGCCACGGAGGCCGTTTCGCCTCCGCCTTCTGGAACCTTCTTCCACCGCCTCCTAGGATGCATCTCCACCATCCCTGAAGTCGGTTTGATCCAACGGTGGGCGATAAATGTGACGCGGATCGATGACATGGCAATTCTTTGGCCCCTACTCCATCCAGGACTATATAAGAGACCCCAGGGGCACCCCCAAGAGCCATCTCCATCTTCATTATTCATCTCCACATCAGAAACTAGGGTTTCAATTAGAAGTAGAGGTCCCTCTGGATGAATCTCTTCTAGTTCATCTAGTTCTAGTTCTAGTTCTAGTTGTCTAGTTCATCTAGTTGTAATTAGAGATCAGATTAGAGAGAGAAGGAGAGAGCTGAGGAGGAGCCGGATCTGTCGGATCTTCCTCGACATTGTATTGGTGCAGCATCGGGTTCGTCTTCAAGTAATCTCAAGGTTCTTTATTTACTACTTCTAAGTATTATATTTAATTTCAGTTCTTACTTTATTTTATTTAATTTACTGGATCTCCGCTCGTATTGAGTGCTCTAGTTATCGTACGTAATTAGAGTAGTAAGCGTTAGTGTAGACATGGTGTCTAGACTAGGGTTTACCTGAGTTTGCGCCCAATCCTCCGAAATAGTTGTGGTAGCCCCAGAGGTGATAGCTCTGTTAGGTCTTTGTAATCCACCACGTTAGGGTTGGTGTTCTCGTAGAGCTTTCGGCAGCCTTCCCCCAACTACCTTCTTCCCAGTCTTTCTCGAGAGTTGGAAAGGACCTGCTGCTCCGAAGTAAGTAAAGTATAGTGAGCCTTTAATTAAATAGACCCGCTTAGAAAACCCTATATCTCTCTACCCATATTACCATTCTTTTCTTGGACGTTCTTAATTCTTCTAGTACACTTCACGTTCCCCGTGGAAATCGATACCCTGGAATACTCTCGGGTGAAAGCTACATCGGTATCCGTGTGCTTGCGGATTTTTCTGTGTGTGTTTAAAAATACCCAACAAGCTTTCTAGCGCCGTTGCCGGGGAACGGTAGCTGTTCTAGAATCGAACCAGGATCGTCCGTGTCTCTTTTATTTTACCACCTTTTTTATCACCACCTTTACCTCACCACCACACTTCTTACCACATGGATTTCACTCCTATCTTAAAATTCTTTGCTCCAAAAGGTGACCTGTTGGAGCCTCCACCATCATCACACCCCATTCTTACAGATGGCTATGAGCTTTGCCTTGCTCTTATAGCCATGGTTCGGGAGATATCCTTCTCTGGGTCAGAAGACGAAGATCCATACACTCTCCTTAGGGAATTTGAGCAGTTGTGTTCTTGTCGGACTATAGCTGGCATGACACAAGAGACCATTAAATGGAAACTATTCCCGTTCTTCCTTTTGGGAAGAGCGAGAAAATGGTATGATCATTCCGTAAGGGGCACAAATGGAAATTGGGATGAACTTCGGGACAACTTTTGTCTTGCTTTCTTCCCTCTTTTTCGAATCACTGATCTTAGAATTGAAGTTCTTACATTTAAACAAAAAGAGAAGGAGACACTAGGAGCAGCTTGGGCTAGGTTCAAACACCTTACCAATTTTGGCCCAAACCTTTCCTTGCCAAACCATGTGCTACACTTTAACTTCTATCGTGGTCTTAACAAGGAAGCTGCTCTACATCTCGATTTAGCTTCTGGAGGATCATTCTCACATAAACTTGTTAGTGAAGGAGGAGACATCCTAAATAAAATCCTTGAAAACACTTCTTACACTGGCATTTTTGACGAATTCCCAGAAGAAGTCAAGCTCAACCCCGACCAACACGAGGAGGAACACACAACCAAATTTGAAATTCCTTCAAATCCTTCTAATAATTTGGTTGTCACAGAACCTTTTCTAGAGAAAACACCCTACACTTTAGAAAATTATGAATCCCATCCTTTGGTGTTCTTCTTTGAAATCGAGGAAGATGACATCAAAGAGCATGGAAGCTACTTCATAAACACCTCTTTAAATCAATGCTCATATGAGACATCTCCTGATTCAAGTGGTCTGTCTAACATTGCCACACTCGAGATTGTCAACTCCCTCACACTTTCTGTTTACAAAAACTTCAAAAGGGTGGTTGTCGATGCATATGTTTATCACAAATTTTGTAGATCTCATAGTGCTCTTAAGTTGGTGTTGGAGGGGAAACCACTTCACCAAATCACATCTTGAAGGTTTCCCTAGGACAAGTTCAGTGTCCTAAAAAGCACTTTTCAGATCAGTGTTCACCTTCCTGCTACACTGCCCTTGTGAAATGAGCATAGGGATATAATTATTAAAATATTCCTTTGAGTATTCTTGTCACTAACCTTTGCAGGTCTGGAGCAAAAAGTTTGAAGGAATGACAAACACAAGGTATGTCCAACCAATCATCATGCAACATTAAATTGAATTCATCCAATCTGGATTTTTGCAAAATCCAAGTTTGGGAATACACTTTGTAAGAACATCTCTTACCATGTTGCTATGTTGGTTGCCCCTACCTTTAAGACATGCTCATGTGCTATACACTAATCATGCTCTCTCATTACCATTTGAGTAAATCTCTTTAATGCTTCAATACTACCCTCATTTCTATAGTATAAGCTTTGGTTTTGAAGAATTCTCATGCACCTTTTCAATTAGGCATGGTGCTTAGTTTAAACTGTTTTCATGAATTAAAGTAAGACATGGTGTCTAGTTTGATTCTTGAGCTAAAAGGTGTCCTGATTTTACCTCTAAAGGCTTTTAAATTAAGTATGGTGCTTAGGTTAAAATGCCTTCCTAGATCAAATTAGACGTGGTGTCTAGGTTGATTTTTGAGCCAATAGTATACTATAGTGGATGCTGGATATTTTGTTGGACTAACCCCTGTAGGAAAACTTTCAATATCAATTTGGGAAAGTCCTGAGATGAACTCACACTAGAACTGAAGAGACACATGAACTTCAACAACATGCGCAAAGGAGACACAACTCACTGATCATGGAGGAATGAGATCCATAGAACAAGACAAAAGATGAGTGCCACAAAACAATATCTACAATCAAAGCACTCACTCCATGGAAGTAGGTAAACAAGTCTGAGTTGGGCCACTAAAAGACAAAGACCATCATGGGGGCACTCATCTCTGAATCCTCAGATTAAATAGTACAAACACAAGCAATGAGAACTTATCCTGTCTTCTAACACAAGAGATAGTTTGGGGGATGAAGTGGAACGACTTCAACAACACCAAGGTCTACAAATTCAACACATGAACATGTTGTTGAAGAAATTTGGGCATCCACCTTCCTCACAAGCCAGCTTGGGGGAGACACAATTCCGTTGTCTAGATCTGCTTAAAGGGGAGGACAGAGAAATCTAGCTTCAACACTTTGATCAGTACAAGCCACTGGACGCTACCCCAATCAAGAAGAAGAATATGATCCACCACTCATTCTTGGAAGATCGTTCTTGAAAACCTTCAATGTTGTCATCTATGTCGGAACTAGAGAAATCCACTTTTGTATCTTTGACCAAAAGGTTCACTGCCTCTTCAACAATTACACCATTTATGAGCAGCCAAAGAAAACCAAGAGAAGACATTGACTCAACCGACAAAAGAAGAACCAACTGCCAGGAATTGAGGGGATATCATAAAGGATGAAGCCACTGCACCACAAGAAGTAGAAGATGGAGAGACAGTACCTAAGCCTACAAATCAAGAAAATAGTTGACAAAGTCTCCATCAACTGGATCTGTTGAGGACATGACTCAGCTGGCCCACTGTGAGATAAGCAAGAGAAGACAAGCTATTCATGAACAACAACCAGCTAGACAAGAGAAGCTTCCACAAGGTGGTTCGACACAATCACTCTTCAATGATAAAACAACATTTCAAGGTAAGTGACCATCACTTTAAGAGCTTCTCTTTGATTCTGGTATGCATAAATAAAGAACCAAACATGTTTAAGTTGCACCTCACTTGATCCAACCTAATCAACTCAACATGTTCAGTTCTTTACTCTTTGTTCCTAGCCTTACTCTCTTGGATCTCACTATCTTAACCAATGAGCTAAAATGTTATGCATCTAACCTTTGGAAGATGATATATCACAATCATGAAAAGATCAACACTTTATGCATAGATTATCCTTCCTTGGGTTAAGTAATCTGATCTGTTAAATATCTTAAGATGCTACTTTCATGCTCATATTTTGATCCTATCACTCATGTTAAGATTGAATAGAATACATAAATAACAAATTTATATTGTGCAATGTGCCTAAGCTTAGAGAGGAATGAACAAAAGTTTTGGTTCTGTTGGTGTTTTTCCACCAACAAAGCCTATGCACTTGATCTCTACCTTGTCTTTATGAGCAGGACACACTCTTAAGCAAAATGTAGAGGAGTTTGTCAACTCCCAAATTCTACAGAGTAGAGGTCCTGGATCTATAAGAACATGCACACTAAGCAAAATGCCGCCAGCTTCCACAACTAATGCTTCACTTCAAATTGCTGGGTGAACGAAAAACATGAGTGACACCATATCAAGAGGTGTAGTTATCAAGGTCTACCTATCAAGATCAAATGATACACCTCAGGAATTAACATGGTGAGAAGTCCTATTCAGAGGACTTAAAACATTGAACCCTCGCCGAAAGGTAAAATCGGTAGTTATCCATATTTATCTTTTCTGCATTAATTTCTCTTTTTGCATGTTTACTTTCCATTATCATCTCTCCATAGCATATTTACTTTTCTGCATTATCATTACATAAAAAAAGAAAATAAAAATATTTTACTTATTGCACTGCATCATAAAACCTAAAGCCCCATGTGAATAATTCAGTGGTGTGTAAAAACCCACATAAAATATTCACCGTGGTGGCATAAAAATAAAAATAAAAAATGCATTCATTTTATTAAATTGTCATTGCATCGAAAAAATTAAAATACAAATAATATTAAGAAAGATCTTACTAAAACTATGGACAACTAAGGCTTAAGTGGTCAAGCACTAACGCTCAATCAGTTTCACAAGTTTTGTTGTCTATTTGAGTTTCACAGGATTTGAAAGACCAAGAAAAGCCGACGAACAAGTGGATGTTCCATTCACTGTTGGAGCACTGTTTCAACAACCATCAATGTCAATCAAAGCTCCAATAGAGGAAGAACATTTACACCGCCAGTCCGCTGTATTACAAGATCAAACGACTACGTCAACATTCAGCTTGGGGGAAAGCACCCCCGTGTATCCAGGTAAGTATCCTTATCCTCTTAAGTTTTCCTTCTATACATAAATAAAAATAAAATATAAAACAAAACAAAAAAATGTGGGCACATGAAGGATCACCATTAATTAAAAAGAAAAAAATATAGACACATGAAGGCTCAACGCTATTAAGGCAACCGACTTGGGGAAGACGCACCCCCGTTATCTTCGTGATTCAGGTATGTCTTATTCACTATCTTAGTTATTTATAATAAGTGTGTGTTAGGTTAAATAAATAGTGTGTTAAGTTTGTTTTAAGAAGTTAATAATAAAAGAAGAACTCTCTCTCTAATCTATTACATGGAAATGATGAATAATTGCTCTATCTAATTTCTTTCAAGTACCTAGCCTTCAAAACATGAGTTCTCCTGATTAATAATGATGCTTAAAAATGAAATTAAATATATGGGTAGCAAATGCTTGATCCAGAGTCTAGGTAATTGACAGATATAATATGTGATGATCTGAGCTACTGTTATCTTGTTTTAAAACAACACTAGAGTTCCGGAGAGTTTCCAATATTAATATGACAAATAATTGCATTGAGTTAAATTAAGCTCTGTTGACCCTGTGAGAAGTTATCATACTATTGAATTAAGATCACTTACACATTTCATCCATCCTCCGCATAAATGCGCATGATTATCTATTGTTATCCTCTCAAAAGTTTGTTGGAAGCATGTGGCTATTAGAAAAATGAGAGAAAGAAAAGAAAAAAAATCCAAGGAAATAAAAAGGGACAAGTGTCCGAAACCTCAAAAAGATAGATCCCGAGGAAATAAAAAGGCACAAGTGTACGGAACCTCGAAAAAGAGAATATTAGAAAAAAATGGGCACGTGCCCCCTAGTAGAATTAGCTTGATAGCCATGTGTCTCTAATAAACAAAAGAGAGTGATATATTTCAAAAGAGCATCCGACTTTATTTTCCATACACATGCACTTCTCGATTCAATGGTGTGGTTGACTTTCTCTTTGGATCCATTGTTTAATTTGACAACCTCTGTTTTTAATCTTTTTCTAAAAATTCATAAAACTCTGGGATAATGGTGAAGTGGCAGAGCAAGAGACATAGTACTTGATTTGATCATTCTATCTTTCAATCACTCATGATTCAAGGTAAAGTACTAAGCCCCGTGATGAATAATATGATATTTTTTTTCTATTCCATATGAGAACTTTTGTTTGAATGCATGTGTACTTGTTGGAAGTGAAGATATTGCAGCAACTCCTGATCTATTGTTGAGATTGGCTTTGCTCGGGACTAGCAAAGGTTAAGCTTGGGGGAACTTGTTGACGCTCACTAATGCTCATAATTAACCATCAACTATTGCATGAAATGACACTAAATAAATTACAAAGCATAGTTGTAGGGTTTGAAACTAACAAGTTCCACGAGTTTTGGTGCTCTCACTTGTTTTGTAGGACATCCATGTTTTACCATATAAAAGTATCTCAAGTGATGAATTGGAGTGCACCATTGCAAAGGGCTCGTCGAGACGATCGAAATGGACATATCATTTGCTATATTCAGAGTCCCGGATGAAAAGATATTAATTTCACAACGAAATCTGCAAAAGAAGGATCTAGAAGACACTGGAAGACACCACGAGGCGGCCCGCCACCTGGGCCCACTGGGCCAGACCGACCGGTCCCACCCCAGGACCGACCGGTCGGCCACGGAGGCCGTTTCGCCTCCGCCTTCTGGAACCTTCTTCCACCGCCTCCTAGGATGCATCTCCACCGTCCCTGAAGTCGGTTTGATCCAACGGTGGGCGATAAATGTGACGCGGATCGATGACGTGGCAATTCCTTGTCCCCTACTCCATCCAGGACTATATAAGAGACCCCAGGGGTGCCCCCAAGAGCCATCTCCATCTTCATTATTCATCTCCACATCAGAAACTAGGGTTTCAATTAGAAGTAGAGGTCCCTCTAGATGAATCTCTTCTAGTTCATCTAGTTCTAGTTGTCTAGTTCATCTAGTCGTAATTAGAGATCAGATTAGAGAGAGAAGGAGAGAGCTGAGGAGGAGCCGGATCTGTCGAATCTTCCTCGACATTGTATTGGTGCAGCATCTGGTTCGTCTTCAAGTAATCTCCAGGTTCTTCATTTACTACTTCTAAGTATTATATTTAATTTCAGTTCTTACTTTATTTTATTTACTGGATCTCCGCTCGTATTGAGTGCTCTAGTTATCGTACGTAATTAGAGTAGTAAGCGTTAGTGTAGACATGGTGTCTGGACTAGGGTTTACCTGAGTTTGCGCCCAATCCTCCGGAATAGTTGTGGTAGCCCCAGAGGTGACAGCTCTGTCAGGTCTTTGTAATTCACCACGTTAGGGTTGGTGTCCTCATAGAGCTTTCGACAGCCTTCCCCCAACTACCTTCTTCCCAGTCTTTCTCGAGAGTTGGAAAGGACCTGCTGCTCCGAAGTAAGTAAGGTATAGTGAGCCTTTAATTAAATAGACACGCTTAGAAAACCCTATATCTCTCTACCCATATTACCATTCTTTTCTTGGACGTTCTTAATTCTTCCAGTACACTTCACGTTCCCCGTGGAAATCGATACCCTGGAATACTCTCGGGTGAAAGCTACATCGGTATCTGTGCGCTTGCCGATTTTTCTATGTGCGTTTAAAATACCCAACAGGGTCCCATGAAGTCTATGCCCCCACACATCAAATATTTATATTTGAAGGTTGTAGTGCAGGAGCATGGCATTGCGAGCTATGATGCTACCCTGGAACTGACACTTTTTGCATCTTCTGATGAATTCCTTCGTGTCTTCATACATCATCGGCCAGAAGAATCCGCACCGCCAGATTTTGGCCTGGGTGCGGAAGACTCTATAGTGGCCTCCGTATGGTCCAGCATGGCACTTCTCGATAATCTGCATCCCTTCTGCTATGGGCACACATCTCCTCAGCAGCCCATCAGAGCATACCCGATATAGTCAGGGTCATCCCAAAGGTGACAACGGCTTTCCATTTGGAGTTTTATTTTGTCCTCCCCCGGTGGTACGTATCCTGCAACCATGAAATTTACAATGTTCATGTACCATGGGGTGGTGTCCATCACCTTAAGCAGCATGTCATCGCGTAGGAAGTCATTAATGGGTGGTTCCTGTAGGTTAGTGACTTGCATACGCGAAAGATGATCTGCTACTGTATTTTCTACACCTTTTTTTATCTTTGATTTCTAGATCAAATTCTTGTAGCAGCAGAATCCATCTTATTAGACGAGGTTTCACATCTTTCTTGGTGAGAAGATATTTTAATAAAGCATGATCGGTAAAGACAATAATCTTGGCTCCAACTAAGTAAGATCGAAACTTGTCTATAGCTAAAACAACAGCAAGGAGCTCTTTCTGATGGTCTTGCTTGCGTAAGCGATCGCATGATGCTTCTTATCTTTGGTTTGGTTGAGAACCGCAACAATAGCATAATCACTACCATCACACATGATCTCAAACGACAGCGTCCAATCGGGAGGTTGGATGATTGGCGCTGAGATGAGTGCCTTTGTAACACCCTAGGTGTTAAGCATTTCTAAAAGCATAACTTGACATAGCATGAGCATGGCATCTCATCCTTTCATGTGCATTTGTGTGTATGAATGTTTATTTCTTGCATTAGAAAATCAGACTAGAAGTGAAATTCAATTTCCAGGTAGAATTTAGACTTGAGCCTTAAAAATGTTTTGTTCCTTGCAAGTTTCTAAACAACTTTGCTTTTAGGACCTTTTCCTAGTTCAGCTTAGTTTGGGAATTTTAGAGCAGGAAAGGAGTTAGCAAAAACCTCTTTAGTTTAAACCCAGTGGGACCCACAGGTCAGCCCCTCTTCTTCTCCTTCCGCACCGCACCGCACCGTACACCGGCGCAAGCGCTGTGCCGCCGCCCGGTCGCCCGCGCCTGCACAACAAGCAGCAAAACTGCCTGCTCAGCGCCCACCGACTCCACTCACTCGACCAAACCCTCTGTCCCCTCTCTGCTCGTTTGCCGTGTGGCCGCCGCATGCTGGCCACCGCCGCCGGTCGGAACGGCAAGACGGGATCCATCTGAGTTCAATGAACCAGCGTCCGCGCCCGCCTTTGCCTTCTTCACCTCTTGCACTTGCAACCAAGCCGCTCATTCACTCAAACGCACTCGCTATCGCTCTTGTCCATCTTCTTCTCCACCGCACCACCGCCATAGCCGCCGAGCTTCGCCGGCCGAATACTCGTCACCCAGAGCACCGCCACTCGATTCCTTCCGCCAACCTCTCCGCCCTAACCTTCTCTTCCGTTTCCACGGGTTGGTTTCCCTTCTCCTTCACCCAAGCCGACGGAATGCCGAATGCCATTTTCGGGTATCCGCCATGTCCGTCACCATGACCTTCACGTGAACTGGCCATCTCCGACCAAACCACCCCGAACCGAGCCCTGTTCTAGTCTTCTCTACCGCCGTAGTTGCCTAGGTTTAGCTGGAAACCTCTCTTTCGCCATGTTTCGGCCGGAACCGAGCCTTGTCATGGCCATGTCCGCTGCGGACCGCCGCCGTGCATAGCTCCGAGCAATGCCGAGGTTGCCGAGGCTCGAAAGTCGCCTCAATAGGTCGCTTAGGACTTGCTTGAGCTAGTGCTAGTCTCGCCGGGCCTCAAACTCGCCGGGATGAGCCTAGCCGTCGCGTCGCAGAGCCGTTGCTCCGCCATGGCCGCCATCGAGCTTGCTCCGGTATCCCTCTGGCTCAGCAAATTGGTCGATCATGTTCGCCTCGCAAACCCGCGTCTGGTGGTAGTCTCGACGTCACCAAAAGCCCCGCCGCTGGTGAGCTAGGACCGGTCAACGACGACGGCGCCAAAGTCCGCCGTTGACTGCCGAGCCTGGCCTCACCTGGTAACTTGGGCGCCAAACCAGTGGGCCTCGCCGACAGAGAAAGAGAGAGTATGAGAGAAAAGGTAAGTCTATGTGCAGTGAGGCTCGGAAGTGCCGGGTGTGCATAGCAGTTTTGCTGAGCCTCGGCTGAGTTACGTTGGGTGTCCGTAGTGTTTTAGATTTAGTTTTTCTTTTACCCAGTTTTTGCAGAAATGGTTTAAAGGCTTCTAAAATGTGTTCAAGGCTCATTTTAAGTCCAAATGCTGTGAAACAAATTTTGTTGTGCTGGAAACGAATAGATCTACCTGTCAAAAATGTGAATGCATATTTTTTTGTGATACTTTTATATGCAGTTTTGTTTAAGTAAATATATGGCTGTTAACTTAGAAAATACATAACTAATTCTGTGTAGCTCAGAAAAATGTGATTTCAATTTTGTTAGGATTGTCTTGCTGAGTAGTATCTGGGAAAAATATATCATGTGTACGTTCTGTGAAAAATATTAGCAGTAGCATTTAAAGTTGTTAAATGCTGTTTTCTTCATGTAATTTTAATAAATAGAAATGCTTAGATTCTGAGCCTGGTAATTTTTGTGTAGCTAAGTTAGGTTATGAACTTACTATGAAAAGTGCTAAGTAGGACTGATTTGGCAGTTGGTAGTACAAACTGTGTAAATTTCCTAATTTATGAATTAATAAGGTTAATTACTATTGCATTCTAAATTTACTGTTTTGGGCTAAAATTTTTATGGTAGTCTAGTTTTAATCTGTAGTAGCATGTGTAAAAGTTTGGGAAATTTCTGAAGTTATTTCAGTATCATGATAGTTATGCTTGTTTGGTAAACCGATTAAAAAGGATCAAGAGGCTAGATAAGTTAAATAATGCTGTTGCTGTCACGCATGTGTTTATCTCCGATCTGTCCTTAACCTAGTTGCATCACCTGCACATTCCATGTGCATTCATCATGTTCATATACGTTCATGCATCGTACAGGATCGGCAGGAGAAACCTAGAAGCCGCTGCAACAGGAGGAATCGAGACAGGAGGAGACCTTGCTCGTGGAGACCGAAGGGGTCGACGTCGAGGAGTTGCCCGAGTGTCAGGACCATCGACCGTCTGACTTCGAGAGAGGCAAGCCCCAGAGCATCTAACTCCCTGTGGTTTGCAAATCTTTATAAATTAACCTGATATGCTTGTTGCATTAGGTTATAGGAATGATTGCTACCGTTGATGCATTACTTACTTATCCTTGTCCACAACAATTATTATCTTGATATCCCTATTAGGACTAGGCTCGATTTATATGCTTAGCCCTGCTTAGACCGGGAAAAGTCTGGTGATTTCCTGTCCCCCGCATATAGGTGGATACTGATCATGACTAGCCTGTTGCTATCATGGAGATAACCATGTGATAATTAATTTGAGACAGAGACGGGATGTAGGAGCAGCAGAACATGGGTTCTGTGTGCTAGTAGTCTTCCGTCTGTGTCGCATAGGATCCGTTTCGAGAAGTGTCCCTTCAGTCAAATTGAACCCGTCAAACAGTTAACGGAGTAGGTCCGAGTACCTCCCGTGAAGCCGAGTAAGGTTATTCGAGCCGGTGATGGAGATGTTGACGCCTAACACCCAGGGCCTCAAATGTACCATGGGCAACTATTCTGAGCAACCTGGCGTGGTCCATGGACAGGCATGGCCTGACTGACCTAGCATGACCGTGGGCAGTTATAGCTTGAGCGACCTGGCATTGAGATATCCCCTGGTGTAGAAGGGCCCATGGCCGTCCCGCGTGTTTTGTTCTCGAATCTCCTGAGTGGCAGCCGATGGCTACCGAGCGCAGGTGTGATCGGGCGAGTGTGCGACATTTTATCCCCAGCTGGGTAGGAATCGATTATAATCGCCATCGCTCTTGGACAGTGAGTAATTGACTTTCGATCACTACCCATAGAACTTATGGAACTAAAGATGGTTATGGTATGGAATCTGAAAGGCTATTGATGAAATAGTCACTCTTGCTTGAATAATTAGTCAAGTGCTTGTTATAGTTCAGGTGCAAACCTAGTAAGGTAGGATTAATTATAAAAATGTCTGCTACCACCCTAAGGTCAGTTTATTTACAAAAGAGCTTTCATGCAAATGGTATGTTGAGACAACCCTAGATATAGCCTACATGATCCTTGGTGTCTCATTATTTCTGGTTAATGACGGGTAAGTTTAGCTGAGTACCTTCTTGTACTCAGGGTTTTATTCCCTTGTTGTTGCAGATGGTCAGTGCTTTTATGGCTACTGCGAGAACTGCCTGTACCCGGTTACGGGAGATGACTAGACCATGGGCATGGTCACTTCTTATCTCTCCTGATGCTTTTGTGGACCCGATCAGACTGATGGCACCGTATTTTGGACAAGCTGAACTTGTGTTTCAAAACTATGTTGCTTCCGCTACCTTTATCAAACTATGGTTTGTAATATTGTTTCGTACTCGGATGTATTTTGAACTACGTGCAAACTTTGATGTAGCTTGTGGACATGTACTCTGAACTAGTACGATCTTGGCTAATGTTGAATGATTAAGAAATCCTTTGAGATTTCTGGACTACCGGGTTTATACAAGCTTAGGTACTTGATAGTCTTTGCGAAAGCAGAGGTTTCAGTGCTTAATCTGGTATAAATTGGTCGGTTCTGTCACAGCTGGCATCGGAGCATAGTTCAGTGTTACTGTTCATAAGTGTATTTGAAAACCAGTATTTTCTAAGAATAAAGTGGTATTTGCCAACTTATAGTTATATTAGGATTTGAAAACTTAAGGATAAAAACTAAGGTGTGCCAGTGATCAAGTCCTTATGCCCAGTAGGATCATAGGTGGCTATTTAAGTACTGACTTTGGGGTTATTGCATCATATTTAATTTCTGTTGTATACTGTCGTCCATACGGTAAGTGAAATTGTATGTGTGCTATTCCTTGGAATAGTAATGTATGGATCATTTCCCTCTACGCTAAGGTAATAAGAGAGTTGTGAGAGCGTGACCAAACATACGTTGGTCTAGGGGAGAGCTAGTTTGGTACTGGAGACTGTACCTGTATGCACACGAGTACAAGCAAAGGTATTTAATTGTGGGTAGATTTGAGGAATGGGTAGTGTAATGTGAATGAGAGCATTGTCGGACAACCGCTGATCTAGGGGTGTGCTAGATTGGTACCGGAATATATACCTGTTACACACAAGTATAGGTGAAGGTACTTAATTGTGGGAGTAATATTATTTTGATGGGTGCATATACTACTTACATGTATACTGAGTGTGCACCTAAGTTAGTATTAGATTTAATTTTAGCAATGCATAATGTTCATAGTGTGGGCAGGGCTGAAATGATTTTTCTGCAGGTACGCTAACTTGCGAACGTATAGTACGTCTAGTTAACGCTATGAGTGAACATGTATGCCACTGTCTAGCCACTAGAATGATAGACAGTGAGGACGTATGTTAAGTGCATGCATCATGATCATCCCATCCTGCATTAATCTTACTTCCTTCCTTATAATATCCGTCCCCTTTTCTTAATAAAAGTGCTTTCAACTAATTAAAACCTATGTGGGTAAACTTCTTTCAGATGGCCCGTACCAAGTGTACCGCTCGTAAATCGACTGGAGGCAAGAGGCCTAACTACTTGTTGGGACCCTGGACTGCTAAGGGATCGGAGGACTACCTGGAGGAGTTCGGCATGCCTACCATCTTGTGTAGGGTACTGCATTTGGTTGGATACCAGGAGGGCCAGGAGCTGCAGTACGACTGACATCATGTGCAGTTTTTGGAGGATCGATATATGTACATAGTTGAGGTGGACGTGCCCAGCCGCGACGAGCAGGATCACGTATGGTGTCGCTGGGTGTTCGCACTGCAAGATAGGACCCCGTGGGATGGAGCTAATAGGGTTGCCTATACTATTCTTCGGGATATTATGGAGGATCACCCGGAGGTGGTTGCGTAAGCCACTGCTAGCATCTTTCCAACGACTAACCCTTACCAGTTAGTGTGGCGTCAGCCAGGTGCCGCTGTGCTTGAGGCCAGTTCTTTGGAGCGAGAGCATTGTGCCGGACCAGCCGGGAGTGCTATGGCTGCACTTATGGCTACCTATGGGTGTTTGTCACGCAGCTACGACCACCTGGACCACATTCTCAGTGAGGAGATAGCTGCACATCACCGGGATAAGAAGGAGCACGCTGCAGAGATCGACCGCCTCACCACAGAGCTAACTCATATGACTATCGAGAGGGATCAGGCTCGTTAGAGGGAGCAGGACCTTGCACAACAGCTTAGTGATCAGCATGGGATGGCAACCTTCTTGTCCACAATCATGGCTGAGACTAAGGAGTCACTTCGAGGTGTGTGTCTTGAGGGCATGAGCGCGACTGAGCAGAACAGGCTTCTCAGGCTTCAAGTGGGAGATTTGGAGTTGCAGCTTCACCATCTCCAGGACTACAATGACCGCCTACATGAGGAGATCCATCGCCAGGAGAATGAGAGGAACCCCATCTTTCCTCAGGAGGACCCAGATCCTCGCACCTCTTCTAGTGATTCTTGGGATGTCTCGAGCGACGATGATGATGATGGTGCCGATAGAGAGTAGGCTAGATAGTTGTTTAGCGGTTGGTGATCTTTTGTCACATGTCCTTTGCGCTTGATCTTTTGAGGTTATCACGGGATGATGTAAGGTTGTGTGGTGAACCTATGTGCGTGTGGCACGAGACCCTGGAAAAAGTCCCATATGTATGGGCATCTATGGATGTTATGTTGGCTTTTGCATGATATGTGATAAGCGATCTTATTATGTGAAGCTGCAATGTGGATTGAAATTTATTGTGCCTCTGTAATTGTTTGGCGAATTCATTTCCGAATAAATTCAGTTGGCATGGTTTATTGTTCTCTACAAGTTGCAACCTCACCTAATGACCACTTACTATCGATATATGCAGATGACGACAACTCGTAGTGGAGCTAGCGGTAGTGGGGGTAACAAAGATAACATAGACAACCGCAATCCACCACCACCTCCTCCAGCCACTCCCGAGCAATTCTTTGCTCAGTTTCTGGGGAGTCAACGCAACATCGAGGCACTACTGCGGGAGAACTTGGCGCATGGCAATCATCGCCCGGAGCCAAATTAGTATAGTTCTTTTAAGAATTTTCTGGATACAAAACCACCCATTTTCAAGGAAGCTACTGAACCTCTGGAAGCGGAGGAATGTTTGCATACCATGGAGCAAAAGTTTCGGTTGCTCAGGCTTACAGAAGAACTCAAGGCAGAGTATGCTGCACATCAGCTGCAAGGATCGGCCAGGATTTGGTGGGGACATCACCGCACCACCTATCCTGCCCGTGCACCTGTCACTTGGAGGATGTTTTTGGAGGCCGTTCGTGGGCATTATATTCCGCTAGGTTTGACTCAAATGAAGGTGGCAGAGTTTATGAGCTTGACACAAGGAACCCGAACCATTACAGAGTACCACCACCTGTTCAATTCCTTGTCTCATTATGCTCCGGATTTTGTGGACACCGATGCCAAAAAGATAGCTAGTTTCAAGAGAGGGCTGAACACCAAAATGGGAAAATCAGTGGGAACCTCGTCTCGTACCGTCTTCAATGATTTCATCAATGACTGTCTGATTCAAGAGAATCACAATAACAAGCATGCTGCAAGCAAAGCCCGTAAGAGAACTTTGGAATCTGGACCATCCTAGCCAAGAGGACCACCAGCACAACGTTCCCAGTATCGACCACCAGCGCCTGGAGCTTGTTTCAGGCCACCTCAGAAGAAGAATCAGCAACAATACCAGCGTAACCAAAGGCCGTACAAGATAGCGACAACTCAAGCTCGAGTTGGTCAGGGCAATTCAACAGGGAACAAGGCTATTACTCGTGGGCCATGTTTCAACTGCAACCAAGAGGGGCATTTCGCAAGGTATTGCCCACACCTAAAGAAGCAGCAGGCCAACTACCCCGCGCGTCTGCATAATATGACTGCTGAAGAAGCTCGTGCAGGAGAGTCCGTGACTGCCGGTATGTGTCTTGTTAATCATCATCCTGCAGTTGTTTTGTTTGATACTGGATCATCACATTATTTTATGAGCAAGGCATTTGCACAAAAGCATAACCAAGAAATGACTGAAATGGACTATGGGGTTTCGCGTAAGCTCCGTTGGGAGTAGCGTGTTATCTAGACAGATGGTTTGTAATGCAACCATCGAGATTGGAGGGTGAAGGACCGAGAAGCACTCAGAAAGCGACCAGAGGGGGGGGGTGAATGGGAGCTTCAAATTTTCCTTACGGAAACTAGTAGCCACTGTCCCAAGAATAAACCCCAGAAGCAAACCCTAGAGCTTGCAAATGTCCACGACCCTAGATGTAGGGTGGATGCTTCCAAGAAGCACAGCGGGACACTAGACAACTCTAGAAAGCCAACGCAAAAGACAGAAATCAATTCCGTCAACGAACGAGCGAACCGCGGACAAAACCGTGTGAAAGCAGTAGCATCGGATGCTGCCTGCGTCCGATGCCAGACCACCGGACGCGTCCGATGCGAAAACTGCCTCTCGGGAACCTTACTGTTCCACCATCGGACGCTGTGAACAGTGAACAACCAGCGTCCGATGCTTTGGCTCCGGCGCGTCCGATGGCCAACGGACGCGTCCGATGCCTAGCGTCCGATGCCACTACAAACGCTCAGAAAGTGACACGCGTCACCGGAGCGTCCGACGCTTAGAACCCTAGCGTCCGATGCTCCCGTGTCAGCGTCCGATGCCCCCGAAAACTGTGCGGTTCTTTGATGATTCAACCCGATTTCCTCCGAATCAAAAGCTCTATGCCTGGGATTCGATCTGAGGGGTCACAAGGATGTTAGTGAGCTATCTCTAAGAGATCATGGCTCGAACCTAACTCCAAATCGGTGAATCAAGAAATTTCGGGACAAGGAAGCAAAAACACGATCCAAAACAAAAATCGATCGATCTCCTAGACCGTGAGGTTAGAGGTTAATTCCTTCGGTGAAAAGAAGTGCCTCATGATCTAGAACAACTTGGTTCAAACGGTTTTGCAAAAGATGAACCAACCAAAGAGATCGAGCGACGGGAAGAACGTGGAGAAAAAAGATTCCGCGAAGAACACCAATGAAACGCGAATCACAACCACGATCTTGCAGCCGAAGCGCAAACACACGCTACGACAAGGAGGTTACGGCCTCCTTTCCTCAAAAACACCAGTACACAGAGTCAAGTCTCTCTGCGGATCTCAGCAGGCTACAACAGGGGATGGGAGAGCAAGAAACCCTAAGTGTGAAAGAGCAAATGACTGAGATAAATGGGAGGAGGGTGTCTCCTGACTACTTATCCTACTACTAGCCTAAGTCTATTTCCTACTCTACCCCTCTCTATTCTAATTACAGAGCGAACCAGCTAAACCCTAAGGTTATTCTGGACCAACTCGGTGGTAGGTGTATCCGACGGCCACGCCCGCACAAGTCATCCGCGTTGCCTCCACGCAACCTTCCGATTGCCGCCACGTGCCGCCCTCGCTCTGCATCCCCGGTTTTGTGGCCCAAACTGGGAAACCAGCCTTTTCTAGCCAACCCCCGATTTTGAGGCCCAAACCGGGAAACCAGCCCATCAGCCTCTGAGTTTTGAGGCCAAACTCAGCAAACCCTCAGCGCCCAGGTTTTGAGGCCCAAACCTAGAAACCGTCCTCAGCCCGAGTTTTGTGGCCAAACTCGGAAACCCTCAGCCCGAGTTTTGTGGCCAAACTCGGAAACCGTCCACGCCCAGGTTTTGAGGCCCAAACCTGGAAACCGTCCATCGATGGTTTTTCCCTGGCTCTACCACCAAACCGACGTCGTAGAGGGGATGCACCGCCCGTGCACCCCGTCCACCGACACGTGTCCCCAGGTCCTCGACCCGAGCAACACCGTGCCCCGCAAGTCTCCGCTCGTCGCTGTCCCAGGCTGCCAGCCACCACAGCTGATCCTCAGGCACTCCGGTCCCTCAGTCCAAGCCTCACGTCCGCCCTTCACTGCTCGATCCATCGGCATGGCACGTCCGCCGCACGGCACGCCCATCCTTCATCGCACCCAGTCCATCGGCACGACACGTCTCAACTTGACCTTCACCTTGCCCTCGATCACTGTCTCCGTGCTCGACACCTGCACAACACAAGCCAGAGAACATGCGATCAAACCCGTTGACAATCACTCATCACTCAGAGACTCGGCATACACCCATGTATCCGCAGAGGGCATAAGTTTGGAGCTAATTTTGTAGTTTTACCTGGGCTAAGCATGGATGTTGTCTTTGGTATGAGTTGGACGAGTATGTGGAACGCGGTGTTAGACACTACCAATAGAACTCTTACTTTATCCGATGGTCGGACGGGTAGCAAACTTCGTGTATCTCTTCCCCGAGGTGCCAATTTTGTTGACCTATCCTACACTCTTGCTATTGAAGATCTTTCCAAAATTCTAGTTGTTCGAGATTTCCCGGATGTCTTCCCGGATGAGTTACCAGGATTACCACCCAAGAGAGCTGTGGAATTTGCAATTGAGTTGTTACCAGGGACAACACCGATCTCTAGACGACCGTACTCGGGACTCCCCTTTAGCAAAAGCTCCCCCCTTAGTTGAACTCCAGGAGACATATGATTTGCAAAAACTCTCCCCCTTAGTTGAAAATGCACTTATCAAGCATAAACTCTTCTCTTGAGCCAACACAGCTCCCCCTTCCAAAATGCATATGAAGTTAGAAATGCAAGTTAGCAGCTTCAGGCATATAGTCAAAAGAGTGCAAAAATGCTCTAGTCGGTATAGCTCCAATGGCACAACTAAGCACTCAAATAGCGAAGGCTCAAACTGATCACACATACGAAATATGAAGCATATGAGCAAGTGAGCAGTTTTTAGCCAAAAAGATAGTCACCATCAAAATAGCACTACACATGTATAGATAGGAATCCAGACAAGTGCTAAACATGTATACAAGGTGAACTACCCCTAGCAAAGTTCAATCATCATGCATAGGAATGAAGCATATACTTGTGATTTCAGTTTTATATCGGAGTTGCAGCGGTAAAGAATTCACAAGTTCAATTATTTAGCATGTGATTGCGAGAGGTTGAAAACTTGTCTTTGCCTAACTTTTCAACCGAGCGAAGCCTATGCCGAAGCAATCAGAAGCTTAAAGCTACGGTTTCGGTCATACACTACACGGCTCAAGTTTAACTCAAAGTGCAATGAGAAACCGTCTCGATACCGTGATGTGTTGACAAGCAATCCCATCTCGATCTTTTTAATTCACTAAACTTGGTTCAAATTTTAAACATGATATGAACAAACCAAGCGAGTGAATGACTCAGAACTAGAGACATAGCAACCTAGCATATATGAAAAGCAGGAATGGACTCAACACACCCTACACATGCTAGTTGCATATCTCAATGGTGAACATTTCCAGATTATATACATTAAGCAACTTCACCATTTCAAAAATAGCTCAGCTCATAACATGTATTAGTGATTAGAAGGAGCATAAGCTACAAGCATCAATCATAAGCATCGGAGCATACTAAACAGAGGATAGTTACATTCTAGTGATTATAAACATGAAGCTCAGAATGTAAATGCGCATGCTAAAATGCAACAGAAAAGAAGATCTAAGTAAAAGAGTCAGACTAGGATACAACTAAAAATGCTTCCCCCATCTAAAAGGGGAAACACACACCAAGCTCACCCCTTAACCTATTAAAGGTTGATTCGTCTAAGGGCTTGGTGAAAATATCAGCCAGTTGGTGATGAGTATCGACATGGCGAAGGTCGATATCACCCTTCTCCTGGTGGTCTCGCAAGAAATGAAAGCGCACATCAATGTTTTTGGTTTTCGAGTGAAGCACGGGGTTCTTAGCAACGCTAATAACACTCGTGCTGTCACAAAGCAAAGGCACTCAAGAAAAACTCAAACCAAAATCACGCAAAGTGGCCATCATCCAGAGTAACTGGGAACAACAGCTAGCCGCAGCAACATACTCAGCCTCCATGGTAGACTGGGCGACACTAGACTGCTTGCGAGAAGACCACGAAACAAGAGAAGATCCAATAAATTGGCAAGTCCCAGAAGTGGACTTGCGCTCAATGCGACAACCAGCAAAATCGACATCGGAATAACCGCAAAGCGAGAGGGTGGAGGAAGCAGAATACCAAACCCCGAATTCAGGTGTTAAACGAAGGTACCTGAAGATGCGTTTCACCGCCTAACGGTGAGAAGTGCGCGGCGACGCCTGAAAGCGCGCGCACAGACACACCGCGAACTGAATGTCCGGGCGTGTCGCCGTCAGGTAGAGTAGCGACCCGATCATGCTGCGGTACTCCTTCTGGTCCATTGCTTCTCCATCCACATACGCATCCAGGGCAGTCGTCGTCGACATGGGTGTTGGAAGGGGCTTGGCCTCACCCATATCGAACCGCTTCAGCAAGTCCTTCGTGTACTTGCCCTGGTGCACAAACGTCCCCTCCCGGGATTGCTTAATTTGCAACCCGAGAAAGAATGTCAGCTCGCCCATCATGCTCATCTCGAACTCCCTGCTCATAGTATCTGCAATGGCAACCAAAGCGTGAGAAGAACCACCGAAAATGATATCATCCACGTAAATCTGGACCAAGAGCGTGTCTTTGCCTTGCCGGAGGAGAAAGAGCGTCTTATCTACACATCCCATTTTAAAACCCTTAGCAAGCAAAAAGGTTTTTAACCTATCATACCAGGCTCTAGGGGCTTGTTTCAAACCATATAAAGCTTTGTGAAGTTTAAAGACATGGTTTGGAAACTTGGGATTTTCAAAACCGGGGGGTTGCTCAACATAAACCTCCTCCTCTATGTAGCCGTTTAAGAAGGCACTCTTGACATCCATTTGAAACAGATTGAAACCTTTGGATGCAGCAAAAGCCAAGAGTATCCTAATAGCCTCCAAACGAGCTACAGGAGCAAACGTCTCCTCATAATCTATCCCCTCCTTCTGACTATAGCCTTTCGCTACAAGCCGGGCCTTGTTTCTAACAACGTGGCCATCCTCTCCTTGCTTGTTTTTGAAAACCCATTTTGTCCCAATAGGCTTACAGTCAGGTGGAGGTGGAACTAGAACCCAAACCCGATTTTGCTCAAAGTTCTCTAACTCCTCATGCATGGCATTGACCCAATCCGGATCCGTCAATGCGTGTCCAACATCTCGGGGCTCAAAATTAGCAACAAAAGCAGAATGAGCGAAGTGAGAGATGTGCTGTGACCTGGAGCGAGTAACTCGCTCGCCGATGTCGCCGATCATCTGCTGAGGGGGGTGCTGGCACTGGATGTGTCGTGGCGCCTCCCGGGATGAAGTGACCTCCCCCTCATCAGCAGCTGGTTCCACCCCGGGTACAAAAGGTACCGCACGAGGTGGAGGATCCCACGGCCCCCAGGAAGAAGAGGTGTCGGGGTCGTGATTCGTCGTCGAGGCCGCTCTTTGCGGCGCGGCAGGTGGAGGGGGTGCTGGATCATCCATATCTTCAGCACCCTCGTCCTCGTCATCAAAAAGAGGCTCTCCAACCTCATGATCACCTGCACGCTCAAAACGAGAAGAAGGAGAAACAAGAGTCTCATCGAAGGTGACATCTGATGTCTCCATGACTCGGTTAGTATCAAGGTTAAGTACACGATATGCTCTAGTGTGAGTGCCATAACCCAAAAATACTCCGTCAGAAGAACGAGACTCAAACTTGTCCAGGTTGCCTTTCTTCAATATAAAACAATGGCAACCGAAGACTCTAAAATAACTTACCTTGGGCTGGCGACCAAAACGCAACTCATAAGAGGTCTTCTTCAAAAACGCTCTCAGAAAAATGTGATTCGAAATGTAGCATGCAGTGTTCATAGCTTCGGCCCAAAAGCGCCTAGGAGTCCTATGCTCATCAAGCATCGTCCTGGCCATCTCAACAAGGGTCCGATTCTTCCTCTCTACCACACCATTTTGGGGGCGGTGTGTAGGGAGAAGAAAACTGATGCTCCAAACCAAGGCGGTTACAAAACTTCTCAAAATCCAAATTTTTGAATTCGGAACCGTTATCACTTCTAATAGCTCGCATCGAGTTCAAAGGGAACTCGTTCTGAAGACCCAAAATCAGATTGCGAGCGAAGGCAAAAGTCTCGGACTTCTCAGACAAAAAGAAGACCCACGAATACCTTGAAAAGTCGTCAACAACAACCAAAACATACCACTTGCCCCCAACCGAGCTCACCCGAGCCGGACCAACAAGGTCCATGTGTAAAAGCTCTCCAGAGTGCGAGGTCATAACCTTGGTCACAGGATGGTGGGGAGCGGCGACCATCTTCCCATGTCTACAAGAATGGCAAACTAGATCCTTCTCCATCGAGAGCTTGGGCAATCCTCGGATTAGGCCAAGTGAGCTAAGTCTTGCAAGCAAGTCGAAGCTTAAGTGACCGAGCCTCCTATGCCACTTCCAAAGATTGGAAGAAGAAGGACTAGCCAAAAGACATCGAGAAGAACCAAACGACTCCGAGAAATTCGCACGAAAGACTTTCCCAAAGGGCGAAATCAAACATACAAGATCACCCTGAGGATCTAAGATGCGACTAAGGTTTGGTTTGAAACGAATCTCATAGTCATCATCAAAAAATTGTGAAACAGAAAGCAGGTTAAAATGCAGGTTAGAAACAAGAGCAACATCGCGCAACACAAAGTGCTCATTAACCCGCACAGTCCCACGAGACAATACCTTACCTTTACTATTGTCGCCAAAGGTTATGTACTCCTTTCCGGCGACCGGGCTAAGGCTGGAGAACCACTTGGCGTTTCCGGTCATGTGCCTCGAACAACCGGAATCCACCAACCAAATGTCCTCCAACCGTCTTACCTACATCAATAAAAAGACATAGGGTGAGCATACGGTCCAACACTGGGGTTAGTGAAGTAAGGGGAAAACCAGTGTTGAGCCGGCTGCTCAAAAGAAGGGTTAGTGAAAAAACCATTCCTAGCACGTCTACGAGGGAAGCGATCACCACGCTGAGGAAAACGTGGTCCGCTGGGGAAGAAGCGCTCACCGCGATACTCAAACTGCGGTGGGGGAAGCGCTCAACTAAGCTTCCGCCACGGGGTCCGTCACCTGCAAAAGCAGGACCCCGTCGGGCACGCTCTCTACGAGGCCTACGCCTAGGAACCTGGGGCTCAACACCTCTAGGCCTAGCGTCTCTCCTCGGAGCTCTCTGCTGCTGCCTAGGCCTGGGGACTTGAGGCTCTGGACCTCTGGGCCTAGCAGCTCTCCTCTGGACGTTCGGTATATGCACACCATGGAAAGGGTGGTACATGTCCGGGTTGTCCATCTCCCGAGCATGGCGCGCCTCTCTCTTGCGCCTAAAGCAGAACTCGCTCAAGTGTCCATCTCTCCCACAGAAATCACAATGATACCTCACCACACGCAAAGGGGGTTGTTGGTACTCATGACTGTGGGTGTGGATCACTTTGCCCTTCTGTGGCAACTCCTCATGGATAGGTGGCATTGTATCCAGCTTGTTCTTTAGGTGGTTGGGTTTGGGATGCCACACTTGGTTCTTGGGTGGAGCTCTCGGAGGTTCCTCAAAAACCCCATCCTTGGTGATAGGCTTGACCGGCTCTTTGGATGGAAGCTTGGTCAGTTTGGGAGTAGTGGTGGAGTTGGGCTTCTCACTAGGATTCAGACCACTCGACTCTCCAATCTTCCCAAAAGCAGAAAGATCAACACCCTGAGCAAGACCTACACCATAACCTCCAGCAGCTCGCTTAAATTGGGAGATCATCATCCCGAGCTGCGGCTCACTACAAGAGACCCATGACAAGATGGTCCGAGGGTATGTGTTTTCCTCCTCGGTTTGCATCTTGTCATGCTTGACATTCGCAATCTCCATCTCCAAACCCTCACACAAAGCGCACCTAGCCACACTAGTGCTACCTGAGTTGGCCTCCTCAAGAGACACAATCTTGGCATTCTTCTCTGCCAACTCAGATTGCAAGACAGGACAAGTCTTGCACGCACCTAACAGAGAAGGTCTAGCCTTCAGCTCATCCACCTCTCCTACCAACGCAGCATACTTACCTCTCAAAGTGAGAAGGTCAGTCATGTGCGTGGTGCACATCTCACACTCAACCTCTTCCAACACGACCACGGTGGACTTGGCAAACTCAAGCTCTCTCACCGTGTCCTCCCACTTCTGCCTAAACTCCTTGCGCTCTCTAGCGGCACGCCTAAGCAACTTGTCCTGACTAAGGAGCGCGGCAGTAAGCTTCTCAACCTCAGCAGAAAGCTCGTCGTGGGTGAGGGATACCTGGGAGGTGTCGTCGTCGTCGTCGTCCCGAGGGGTGTGCTCTAGCTTGCCGTCGACCTCATCACCAAGCGCCATGGTGCAAAAGCCGTCGTCGTCGGCGAAGAAGCAGAGGCCGTTCAGCTTGTCCTCGATCCTCTTCTTCTTCTTGAACTCGTCATTGCTTGAGCAAGCGGAGTCGTCATCCGAGCCGTCGACGTCGCTGAGCGTGGCGAAGAACGCACGCTGCTCAGCTTGGGCCTTCTCCAAGTACTTCTTCTTGATGTACTCCTTGTTGAAGCTGCCCCTCCGCTTGTGCCTCGCGGGGACATACTTCTCCTTGCACTTGTCGGAGTCGTACTTGTGCCCATGATCGCCCTTCCCAGATGAATGCTTCTTCTTGGGGCAGTTGGCGATGAAGTGTTCGGGGTCGCCACACTCATAGCATCCTGAGCGTCCTCCTCCGCGGCGACGGTTCATGCGGTTGTTGAGGAACCGCGAGAACCGGTTGGTGAGCATTGCCAACTCATCATCCCCCAACGACTCAAGCTGGTCCTCTGTGACAGAAAAGAGTGAAGAAAGAGCAAAGCCAGCAGAGGGGTTAGCGGAAGAGCCAGAAACCAAAGCCATAGTCGGGCCAGAAGGATTCGCATAAGAAGCCCTCGACATGGCGTCAATCTCACTGGACTTGAGCTTGCTAAAGAGCTCGTCGCAGGTGAGGGTCTCATAGTTAGGCGATTCGATGATTGCCTGAACCTTGGAATCCCACACCGAACGGTCAAGAGTGTGCAAGAGCTTCAAAGCACGCTCATGATCGTCAAAAGGCAACTGCTCCTTGTTAGCTCTCATCCTGTTGACAATCACCTGAAAGCGAGCGAATAAACTTTCTATGCTCTCGCCAGGTTGATGTCGGAAGTTCTCATACTCTCGCTTGAACGACTCGTAGAGTCGGGTTTTGACTTGAGAGGTACCCTCATGGAAATGCATGAGGGTGTCCCAGATCTCCCGAGCCGTAGCGAGGTGAGAGACGCGATCGAACTCTCCCATGCTTAAACATGAAAAGAGAGCATTACGGGCTCGGCTATTGGCATCGTGCTCATCGATCTGTTGCTGAGTGACACGAGCAGCCAAGACCACGTAATTGGCAGAGTTGCAAATATCCCAAATAGAAGCACCCAAACTCTGCAAATAGGCCGACATGCGTATCTTCCAATACGCATAGTTCGTCCTATCGAAAAACGGCGGTTTGCCCACGCCGCGATCCATGTCGCCTTCTGTGGATCTGGAACCGGCTAAGGTGGAAGATCCTTAACCTGCTCCGATACCAATTGAAGGACCGAGAAGCACTCAGAAAGCGACCAGAGGGGGGTGAATGGGAGCTTCAAATTTTCCTTACGGAAACTAGTAGCCACTGTCCCAAGAATAAACCCCAGAAGCAAACCCTAGAGCTTGCAAATGTCCACGACCCTAGATGTAGGGTGGATGCTTCCAAGAAGCACAGCGGGACACTAGACAACTCTAGAAAGCCAACGCAAAAGACAGAAATCAATTCCGTCAACGAACAAGCGAACCGCGGACAAAACCGTGTGAAAGCAGTAGCATCGGATGCTGCCTGCGTCCGATGCCAGACCACCGGACGCGTCCGATGCGAAAACTGCCTCTCGGGAACCTTACTGTTCCACCATCGGACGCTGTGAACAGTGAACAACCAGCGTCCGATGCTTTGGCTCCGGCGCGTCCGATGGCCAACGGACGCGTCCGATGCCTAGCGTCCGATGCCACTACAAACGCTCAGAAAGTGACACGCGTCACCGGAGCGTCCGACGCTTAGAACCCTAGCGTCCGATGCTCCCGTGTCAGCGTCCGATGCCCCCGAAAACTGTGCGGTTCTTTGATGATTCAACCCGATTTCCTCCGAATCAAAAGCTCTATGCCTGGGATTCGATCTGAGGGGTCACAAGGATGTTAGTGAGCTATCTCTAAGAGATCATGGCTCGAACCTAACTCCAAATCGGTGAATCAAGAAATTTCGGGACAAGGAAGCAAAAACACGATCCAAAACAAAAATCGATCGATCTCCTAGACCGTGAGGTTAGAGGTTAATTCCTTCGGTGAAAAGAAGTGCCTCATGATCTAGAACAACTTGGTTCAAACGGTTTTGCAAAAGAAGAACCAACCAAAGAGATCGAGCGACGGGAAGAACGTGGAGAAAAAAGATTCCGCGAAGAACACCAATGAAACGCGAATCACAACCACGATCTTGCAGCCGAAGCGCAAACACACGCTACGACAAGGAGGTTACGGCCTCCTTTCCTCAAAAACACCAGTACACAGAGTCAAGTCTCTCTGCGGATCTCAGCAGGCTACAACAGGGGATGGGAGAGCAAGAAACCCTAAGTGTGAAAGAGCAAATGACTGAGATAAATGGGAGGAGGGTGTCTCCTGACTACTTATCCTACTACTAGCCTAAGTCTATTTCCTACTCTACCCCTCTCTATTCTAATTACAGAGCGAACCAGCTAAACCCTAAGGTTATTCTGGACCAACTCGGTGGTAGGTGTATCCGACGGCCACGCCCGCACAAGTCATCCGCGTTGCCTCCACGCAACCTTCCGATTGCCGCCACGTGCCGCCCTCGCTCTGCATCCCCGGTTTTGTGGCCCAAACTGGGAAACCAGCCTTTTCTAGCCAACCCCCGATTTTGAGGCCCAAACCGGGAAACCAGCCCATCAGCCTCTGAGTTTTGAGGCCAAACTCAGCAAACCCTCAGCGCCCAGGTTTTGAGGCCCAAACCTAGAAACCGTCCTCAGCCCGAGTTTTGTGGCCAAACTCGGAAACCCTCAGCCCGAGTTTTGTGGCCAAACTCGGAAACCGTCCACGCCCAGGTTTTGAGGCCCAAACCTGGAAACCGTCCATCGATGGTTTTTCCCTGGCTCTACCACCAAACCGACGTCGTAGAGGGGATGCACCGCCCGTGCACCCCGTCCACCGACACGTGTCCCCAGGTCCTCGACCCGAGCAACACCGTGCCCCGCAAGTCTCCGCTCGTCGCTGTCCCAGGCTGCCAGCCACCACAGCTGATCCTCAGGCACTCCGGTCCCTCAGTCCAAGCCTCACGTCCGCCCTTCACTGCTCGATCCATCGGCATGGCACGTCCGCCGCACGGCACGCCCATCCTTCATCGCACCCAGTCCATCGGCACGACACGTCTCAACTTGACCTTCACCTTGCCCTCGATCACTGTCTCCGTGCTCGACACCTGCACAACACAAGCCAGAGAACATGCGATCAAACCCGTTGACAATCACTCATCACTCAGAGACTCGGCATACACCCATGTATCCGCAGAGGGCATAAGTTTGGAGCTAATTTTGTAGTTTTACCTGGGCTAAGCATGGATGTTGTCTTTGGTATGAGTTGGACGAGTATGTGGAACGCGGTGTTAGACACTACCAATAGAACTCTTACTTTATCCGATGGTCGGACGGGTAGCAAACTTCGTGTATCTCTTCCCCGAGGTGCCAATTTTGTTGACCTATCCTACACTCTTGCTATTGAAGATCTTTCCAAAATTCTAGTTGTTCGAGATTTCCCGGATGTCTTCCCGGATGAGTTACCAGGATTACCACCCAAGAGAGCTGTGGAATTTGCAATTGAGTTGTTACCAGGGACAACACCGATCTCTAGACGACCGTACCGTATGCCGCCCAATGAGTTAATAGAACTCAAGGCTCAGATCAAGGAACTCTTAGGTAAAGGATTCATTCAACCTAGTGTATCAGAATGGGGTTGTCCAGCGTTGTTTGTTAAGAAGAAGGATAAGTCATTACGGATGTGTGTGGACTATCGGCGGCTCAATGCCGTCACTGTTCAAAACAAGTATCCGTTGCCACGGATAGATATCCTATTTGACCAGTTATCTAGAGCCAAGGTGTTCTCCGAGATTGATTTGAGGTCAGGGTATCATCAGATCAGAATTCGACCACAAGATATCCCAAAGACTGCTTTTTCTACCAGATATGGACTATATGAGTACCTTGTCATGTCTTTTGGATTGACAAATGCCCCATCGTACTTCAGGAGTTTGATGAACTCGGTGTTCATGCCAGAATTGGACAAGTTTGTGGTAATGTTCATTGATGATATTTTGGTTTACTCAGAGAACGCAGAAGATCATGCAGAGCACTTGAGGATTGTCTTAACCAGAATTAGGGAGCACAAGCTCTATGCCAAGTTTAGTAAGTGTGAGTTTTGGATGAAGAAAGTACATTTCCTTGGTCATATCTTATCTGAAGAGGGAATCTCAGTTGACCCCAGTAAAGTACAGGAAGTAATGGAATGGAAGGCTCCTACTTCTGTTAGTGAGATTAGAAGTTTCTTGGGCTTAGCAGGGTACTATCGCCGATTCATTCCTGATTTCTCTAAGATTGCAAAACCTATGACAAGCTTGCTACAAAAGAACCAGAAGTTTGAATGGATAGAGGAGTGTGAAACAGCTTTTCGTACCTTGCGAAAGCTGTTTACCACTACTCCTGTTTTAGCTCAAACAGACATTGAGAAACCCTTTGATGTCTTTTGTGATGCATCAAAGATTGGTTTAGGTTGTGTGCTTATGCAAGAAGGTAGAGTAATTGCTTATGCATCTCGTCAATTAAGGAAACATGAAGTGAATTATCCTACACATGATTTGGAATTGGCTGCCATTGTACATGCTCTGAAGATTTGGAGACATTATTTTCTTGGTAACGTCTGTAATATGTATACGGATCATAAAAGTCTCAAGTACATCTTCACTCAACCTGAATTGGATATGAGGCAGAAAAGATGGTTGGAGTTGATTAAGGATTATAATCTGCAGATTCACTATCATCCTGGTAAAGCGAATGTTGTAGCCAATGCTTTGAGTCGGAAATCGCACTGTGATACTTTGAAGTTACTACTAGAAGGTGAGTTCAGTTTAATGCATCCCGCAAAGTTACATGACCTAGAACTGCATAGTGTGTTGGTTGATCAAGTCTTAGAGGGACAGAAAACAGATAAGGGTACCTACCATATCAAGGAAAAGATAAAGGCCGCAATTGAGCCAGTTAAGCATTTTCGAGTTGATGACAATGGAGTCTTATGGTTTGACCAGCGCCTAGTAGTACCTAAGGATAGGGAACTCAGAAATCAGATTATGGACAAAGCACATTTATCTAAGTTATCTATTCATCCCGGAAGTGCCAAAATGTATCAAGATTTATGTCCCAGATTTTGGTGGACTAAGATGAAGAAGGAGATTGCTGCTTATGTGGCTAGGTGTGACACATGCTGTCAGGTGAAAGCCATTCACCTAAAACCAGCCGGAATGCTTCAACCGTTAGCTATACCCGAATGGAAGTGGGAAGAAGTGAGCATGGATTTTATCACCGGTTTGCCCACTACTCAGAAAGGAAATGACTCGATTTGGGTAATCGTGGATCGTCTTACCAAGACAACACATTTCATTCCAGTCAGGACTAGCTATAAAGCACCAGACTATGCCGAGATCTACTTGAGTCAGATTGTTCGACTCCATGGTGTACCAAAGCTTATAGTTTCGGATCGAGGATCGTAGTTCACTGCAGCATTTTGGGAAAAGCTGCAAAAGGAGTTAGGCACGGAGTTAATCCGAAGTTCAGCCTACCATCCGCAAACGTCAGGACAGACTGAAAGAGTGAACCAAGTACTGGAAGATATGTTAAGAGCCCGTGTAATATCAGCGAAGGGTTCATGGGAGAAATGGTTACCTTTAGCAGAGTTCGCTTACAACAACAATTATCAAGAGAGTATTCAGATGGCGCCTTTTGAAGCTTTGTATGGTAGAAGATGTAGGACACCGGTAAATTGGGTTGAACCGGGACAACATCGGTATTATGGAATTGATTTTGTTAAAGAGGCAGAAGAACAAGTTAGAACAATTCAGCAACATATGGCAGCTGCATAGTCTCGACAGAAAAGCTATGCTGATAAACATAGAAGACCGCTTGAGTTCAATGTCGGTGACTACATCTACTTAAAGGTTTCACCTATGAAAGGTGTCAGACGCTTTGGAGTAAAAAGGAAGTTAGCACCAAGGTTTGTGGGGCCTTATAGAGTCATGGAAAGGAGAGCAGAAGTAGCTTATCAACTACAACTGCTGGAACATTTGAAAGCTATTTTCCCTGTATTCCATGTATCACAGTTGAAGAAGTGTCTTCGAGTACCAGAAGAAGAAGTACAACCCGCCAATATCAAGTTGCAATCTGATCTTACTTACTCCGTAAAGCCGTAGCGAGTACTCGACGAAAAAGAAAGAGTGACTCGCGGAAGAATAGTTAAGCAGTACAAGGTAACTTGGAGTGAACAAGATGATCGGGATGCTACTTGGGAAACAGATGACTATTTAAGAGAAGTGTATCCACAGTTTTACAACAAACGGTTAGTAATTCAAATCTCGGGACGAGATTTCTTTAAGGAGGGGAGGGCTGTACCACCGAGATTTCTTTAAGGAGGGGAGGGCTGTAACACTTTAGGTGTTAAGTATTTCTAAATGCATAACTTGACATAGCATGAGCATGGCATCTCATCCTTTCATGTGCATTTGTGTGTATGAATGTTTATTTCTTGCATTAAAAAATCAGACTAGAAGTGAAATTCAATTTCCACGCAGAATTTGGACTTGAGCCTTAAAAATGTTTTGTTCCTTGCGAGTTTCTAAACAACTTTGCTTTTAGGACCTTTTCCTAGTTCAGCTTAGTTTGGGAGTTTTAGAGAAGGAAAGGAGTTAGCAAAAACCTCTTTAGTTTAAACCCAGTGGGACCCGCAGGTCAGCCCCTCTTCTTCTCCTTCCGCACCGTACACCGGCGAAAGCGCTGTGCCGCCGCCTGCTCGCCCGCGCCCGCACAGCAAGCAGCAAAACCGCCCGCTCAGCGCCCACCGACTCCACTCACCCGACCAAACCCTCTCTCCCCTCTCTGCTCGTTTGCCGCGTGGCCGCCGCATGCTGGCCGCCGCCGCGCCGGTCGGAACGGCAAGACGGGATCCGTCCGAGTTCAATGAACCAGCGTCCGCGCTCGCCTTTGCCTTCTTCACCTCTTGCACTTGCAACCAAGCCGCTCATTCACTCAAACGCACTCGCTATCGCTCTTGTCCATCTTCTTCTCCACCGCACCACCGCCATAGCTGCCGAGCTTCGCCGGCCGAATACTCGTCACCCAGAGCACCGCCACTCGATTCCTTCTGCCAACCTCTCCGCCCTAACCTTCTCTTCCGTTTGCACGGGTTGGTATCCCTTCTCCTTCACCCAAGCCGACGGAATGCTGAATGCCATTTTCGGGTATCCGCCATGTCCGCCACCGTGACTTTCACGTGAACCGGCCATCTCCGACCAAACCACCCCGAATCGAGCCCTGTTCTAGTCTTCTCCACCACCGTAGTTGCCTAGGTTTAGCTGGAAACCTCTCTTTCATCATGTTTCGACCGTAACCGAGCCTTGTCATGGCCATGTCCGCCGCGGACCGCCGCCGTGCATAGCTCCGAGCAATGCCGAGGTTGCCGAGGCTCGAAAGTCGCCTCAATAGGTCGCTTGGGACTTGCTTGAGCTAGTGCTAGTCTCGCCGGGCCTCAAACTCACCGGGATGAGCCTCGCCGTCGTGTCGCAAAGCCGTTGCTCCGCCATGGCCGCGTCGAGCTTGCTCCGGTATCCCTCTGGCTCAGCAAATTGGTCGATCGTGTTCGCCTCGCAAACCCGCGTCTGGTGGTAGTCTCGACGGCACCAAAAGCCCCACCGCCGGTGAGCTAGGACCGGTCAACGACGATGGCGCCAAAGTCCGCCGTTAATTGCCGAGCCTGGCCTCACGTGGTAACTTGGTCGCCTGACCAGTGGGCCTCGCCGACAGAGAAAGAGAGAGTACGAGAGAAAAGGGAAGTCTGTGTGCAGTGAGGCTCAGAAGTGCCGGGTGTGCATAGTAGTTTTGCTAAGCCTCGACTGAGTTACGTTGGGTGTCCATAGTGTTTTAGATTTAGTTTTTCATTAACCCAGTTTTTGCACAAATGGTTTAAAGGCTTCTAAAATGTGTTCAAGGCTCATTTTAAGTCCAAATGCTGTGAAACAAATTTGTTGTGCTGGAAACGAATAGATCTACCTGTCAAAAATGTGAATGCATATTTTTTTTTATACTTTTATATGCAGTTTTGTTTAAGTAAATATATGGCTGTTAACTTAGAAAATGCATAACTAATTCTGTGTAGCTCAGAAAAATTTGATTTCAATTTTGTTAGGATTGTCTTGCTGAGTAGTATCTGAGAAAAATATATCATGTGTACGTTCTGTGAAAAATATTAGCCGTAGCATTTAAAGTTGTTAAATGTTGTTTTCTTCATGTAATTTTAATAAATAGAAATGCTTAGATTCTGAGCCTGGTAATTTTTGTGTAGCTAAGTTAGGTTATGAACTTACTATGAAAAGTGCTAAGTAGGACTGATTTGGCAGTTGGTAGTACAAACTCTGTAAAATGCCTAATTTATGAATTAATAAGGTTTATTACTATTGCATGCTAAAATTACTGTTTTGAGCTGAAATTTTTATGGTAGTCTAGTTTTAATCTGTAGTAGCCTGTGTAAAAGTTTGGGTAATTTCTGAAGTCATTTCAGTATCATGATAGTTATGCTTGTTTGGTAAACCGATTAAAAAGGATCAAGAGGCTAGATAAGTTAAATAATGCTGTTGCTGTCAAGCATGTGTTTATCTCCGGTCTGTCGTTAACCTAGTTGCATCACCTGCACATTCCATGTGCATTCATCATGTTCATATACGTTCATGCATCATACAGGATCGGCAGGAGAAACCCAGAAGCCGCAGCAGCAGGAGGAACCGAGCTAGGAGGAGACCTTGCTCGAGGAGACCGAAGGGGTCGACGTCGAGGAGTTGCCCAAGTGTCAGGACCATCGACCGTCTGACTTCGAGAGAGGCAAGCCCGGAGCATCTAACTCCCTGTGGTTTGCAAATCTTTATAAATTAACGTGATATGCTTGTTGCATTAGGTTATAGGAATTGATTGCTACCGTTGATGCATTACTTACTTATCCTTGTCCACAACAATTATTATCTTGATATCCCTGTTAGGACTAGGCTCAATTTATATGCTTAGCTCTGCTTAGACCGGTAAAAGTTGGGTGATTTTCTGTCCCCCGCATATAGGTGGATACTGATCATGACTAGCCTGGTGCTATCATGGAGATAACCATGTGATAATTAATTTGAGACAGAGACGGGATGTAGGAGCAGCAGAACATGAGTTCTGTGTGCTAGTAGTCTTCCGTCTGTGTCGCATCGGACCTATTTCGGGAAGTGTCCCTTCAGTCAAATTGAACGCGTTAAACACTTAACGGAGTAGGTCCGAGTAGCTCCCGTGAAGCCGAGTAAGGTTATTCGAGCCGGTGATGGAGATGTAGACGCCTAACACCCAGGGCCTCAAATGTACTGTGGGCAACTATTCTGAGCAACTTGGCATGGTCCATGGACAGGCAGGGCCTGACTGACCTGGCATGACCGTGGGCAGTTATAGCTTGAGTGACCTGGCATTGAGATAACCCCCGGTGTAGAAGGCCCCATGGTCGCCCCGCGCGTTGTGTTCTTGAATCTCCTGAGTGGCAGCCGACGGCTACCGAGCGCAGGTGTGATCGGGCGAGTGTGCGACATTTTATCCCCAGCTGGGTAGGAATCGATTATAATCGCCATCGCTCCTGGACAGTGAGTAATTGACTTTAGATCACTACCCGTAGAACTTATGGAACTAAAGATGGTTATGGTATGGAATCTGAAAGGCTATTGATGAAATAGTCACTCTTGCTTGAATAATTAGTCAAGTGCTTGTTATAGTTCAGGTGCAAATCTTGTAAGGTAGGATTAATTATAAAAATGCCTGCTACCACCCTAAGGTCAGTTTATTTACAAAAGAGCTTTCATGCAAATGGTATGTTGAGACAACCCCAGATATAGCCTATATGATCCTTGGTGTCTCATTATTTCTGGTTTATGACGGGTAAGTCTAGCTGAGTACCTTCTTGTACTCAGGGTTTTATTCCCTTGTTGTTGCAGATGGTCAGTGCTTTTATGGCTACTGCGAGAACTGCCTGTACCCGGTTACGGGAGATGACTAGACCATGGGCATGGTCACTTCTTATCTCTCCTGATGCTTTTGTGGACCCGATCAGACTGATGGCACCGTATTTTGGACAAGCTGAACTTGTGTTTCAAAACTATGTTGCTTCCGCTACCTTTATCAAACTATGGTTTGTAATATTGTTTCGTACTCGGATGTATTTTGAACTACGTGCAAACTTTGATGTAGCTTGTGGACATGTACTCTGAACTAGTACGATCTTGGCTAATGTTGAATGATTAAGAAATCCTTTGAGATTTCCGGACTACCGGGTTTATACAAGCTTAGGTACTTGATAGTCTTTGCGAAAGCAGAGGTTTCGGTGCTTAATCTGGTATAAATTGGTCAGTTTTGTCACAACCTTTTTGAAGGTATGAAAGGCAGTAAGATACTCCTTTGTGAACTCAAAGAGGGCATCCTTAGCTAACAGGATTGTGAGGGGTCTAGCGATATGAGAGAAATCTTTTATGAATCGCCTGTAGAACCCTGCATGACCTAGGAAACTGCGGACTCCTTTTATGTTCACTGGGGGAGGTAGCTGTTCCATTACTTCAATTTTCGCTTTATCTACCTCGATCCCCCTCTCAAAAACTAGATGCCCGAGGGCGATGCCTTCCTGGACCATTGTTGATGATTATTAACTATCATGATTCACCGTCAACAATACTTGAATAAATGTCAAAAAGAATTACCAACTTAGAAATAGGAGGTTTAAACTGACAAATTCCATGAGTTTTGGTGATTCTATATTTTCCAGGGATTAAACAGGAAAACAGAACTAAATTGCTTCCCCAGGAAGGAATCCGACGTAGATTACTCCGCCGCCAAGTCAGGAACTCTCCAGAAGACTCTAGAGGACACTAGAGGACTCCACGAGGTGGGGCACCCCGAGACCCCGCTAGGTGGGACCGACCGGTCTGGTGGGCCCATCGGTCGGTCGGGTCCGGAGCCCCCACGCCTCCTCCTTTTGGAACCTTCATCCACTGAGCTTGAGGACTCATCTCCACCGTACCTGAAGTTGGTTGGATCCAACTGTCGCAGTTCCACGCCCAGGGCTATATAACCAGACCCCTGACCCCCCTCTAGGCAGAGAGAGAGAAGAGAAGAGAAGTTCAGATCTTCCGACAAGAGTAGAACTAGGGTTTCTAGAGAAAGAGTTAGAGCTCTACTTCAAGTTTAGGGTTTAGTCTAGCTAGGTTTAAGTAGAGGCAGACGACTTCATCGGCATCTCCGGCTTGAAGCTTCATCTGAGTCTCCGGATCACTGTCGAAGATTCGGTAATTTGTATCTTTATTCGACTTTGTGCTACATTAATATATTTCAGTTTATTCAGTTTTAGAGTTTTTCTAGTTATATATTTAATATAGATCTAATCATGATAGAGTTTATGATCATGTTCATAAAGTACTTAACTTTATTCTGGATAGAGTTAAGTGGTCAAACTGGTGTAGACATGGTGTTTAGGCCAAGTTTAGCTGCGAATACATCCTATGCTCCGGGTCGAGAGGTAGATCGCAGGAGTGACAGTCCTGTTGAGTCCTTTGTAGTCCTCCCTCCGAGTGTAGACCTTAGTAGGACGCGGTTGCAAGTTAGAATTCATTACTTTGTTCTTGATTCTAATTTAGTAATGTACCTTGATCATGGATGATAGATTAATTAGCTATAAATGATTGTATATTAACTAGAGTAATCACTAGGCTTAGTAGATGTGAAGTAAGTTAGGATTCAAATCTCTTAATTAATCTCCTGACTGCTCTACTTGATTCATGTAGTTCGCTCTATCTCTAGAATTCCCATTATCATTATTATTCACTATTTATCTTTATCTTGTCTTACCCCTGTTTAGACATGTGAGTAGTTAATGAATGAATAGTATTAATGATCTCCAGAACCATTAGATCACACTGTGGCCAATTTTTCCCCACTTCACTGTTTCCCTCGATAAAATATAAATAACGATACCTACACAACCTGGGTGAAATGCTGCTACAATGGGTATATTTATCTATGCGCTTGCGGATAAATATTTGTTCATATCTTATTGAGCTAGTGTCACAAATGAATTACATTTCTAGTATCATGTTGGGGATGACAACTTGACATTAAGTGATGCTAGGAGTGTCCCGTACATTTCTGAGGGCTTTTGCTAGAATCAGTTCTTTAAAGTTTATTATGAGCAATTGCATTAAGAAGTGTCAACAAGCATTTCTGGCGCCGTTGCCGGGGATCGCAGTGGAAGCCACCGGGAACCAACTGGGAGCTATTCAACAAACCAGTGGAAATAAAACCTATTAGGAATCTAACATGGAAAAGGAGATTAATCAACTACTCATTCATTAACTTGTACCTCTATCTTGACAGGCTTACCCTTGTTTTTCTTTGTTTATATCATATACATGATAACACAGGTTCAGTTGTGATCCATCACTTACATATTAACAATCAACTAGACCGCGTGGTAGATCAACACCAGTAGTCAAGCCATGACCAACAAGACTCTACTGGAGTTCTCTACTCCAAGTGTCAGGAACATTCGTACCGGACCTACACTCCAGACGAACAACCTTGACTTCGAGCTCAAGCCAAGTCTTATCAACATGGTGCAAGCTACTACATTTGGTGGAAAGGAAGAAGAAGATGCAACTGCTCATCTACAAGATTTCTTGGAGATTGGAAGCACTATCATCATCAAGGACGTTCCCCAGGATATCATACTTCTTCGTCTCTTTCCCTTCTCACTGAAAGGAAAAGCGAAGCAGTGGTTCTATGCAAACATGGACAACATCAAGACATGGGAGAAATGTTCAGAGGCCTTTCTATCAAGATTTTTCCCAATTAGCAAAATCAATATCTTAAGGGGAAAGATTTACAACTTTCAGCAACAAAAAGGAGAAACTATTCTAGAAGCTTGGGAGCATTTTCAGGAACAAATCTTAAGATGCCCACATCATGGAATAGGAAACGAATTACTCATGCAACTATTTTATCACAGATTATTACCAAGAACACGTGAGCAACTCGATGCCACTGCTGAAGGATCATTCATGTCACTCACTTTTGGAAAAGCAGAATGTCTAATGGATAAGATAGCAAAGAATCAGGGCTAGAAACAAGGTACTACTCAACGCTGTCACCAGATTGAAGAAGTTCCAGAAGAAGTGTGTGCACTGTCAACCAAGATGGATGTACTTTTGGATTGGCTCACTCAAAGAGCTGACTACAAGGAAGAACATCAAGCTATTCAAGACGCATTTATTGCTCAAACTAGAAGTGGAGAGTATTTGGGAATAGAATTCCCCGAAGATCAAGAAGAAGCTAACATCATCAACAACTCTACCACTTTACACAAGCAAAGATGGCGCCAACAACAACCTCCCAAACTAGATAAGTACACCAGTAATTCTTCCAATTTTAAGCAACCTACTTTAAGAGATTTAATTTTTTAAACAAACTAAAAATAAAATTGATAGATTACTAGAAGACTTGCTTAAATGATAAGACTCTTGAAAATATAAATGCTAAGATGGATGAATTTTCTTCTGCCATTACGGATCAACTCAATTACAATAAAGAGATAGAAGCTCAACTATCACATTTGGCTGCTGCATTGCCTATTACCACTAACCATGAGCAGATTAAGGGGATTACCACTAGACGTGGGAAGTCCACTCGAGATTCACCATACCCAGAAGGAATACAAAGAAAACAGGCAACACCAGTGACACCCTCAAGGGCAGAAGAAAGGAATGACGAAGTTCAAAAGACTCAAGTGCAAAATGAAGAGATATAGATGGTTTTTCAAGACACCAATGTTCTACCATTTCCACGCAGAAATCAAAACGCCAAGCTGGATACGCAGTTTAGTAAGTTTGTTGAAGTAATTCAGAAATTATATATCAATATTCCTCTGCTAGATGCATTACAGGTACCCACGTATGCCAAGTATGTAAGGGATATACTTAACAACAAACGACCACTGCCAACCACTGAAGTAATCGAGCTGACAGAAGAGTGTAGTGTGACTATCCTCAATCAAACACTAGAGAAGAAGAAGGACCCAGGATGCCCCACTATTGAGTGATCAATTGGAAATCAATGGTTTAGCAACACACTGTGTGATCTTGGAGCCAGTGTTAGCGTGATGCCTGCATCAGTCTACTATAAGCTCAACCACTCAGCACTTCTTCCAACACCGATGTGTTTTCAGCTAGCTGATCAATCATTCAGATACCCAATAGGAATTGCTGAAAACATCCCAGTCAAGATTCGAGAGTTCTTTGTACCAGTGGACTTTGTGGTACTAAACATGCACCCGAATTCAAAAGTATCACTAATTCTGGAAAGACCATTTTTGAGCACCGCCAAGGCCCACATTGATGTCGGAGCTGGAGAGATCAAGTTCACCATAAATGGAAAAGAAGAAAAGTTCTCATTCAAACCACGACCCAAACAATGCTCAACTCTAGAGAACAATGAAGCACAAGAAGCAAGACTGCTGTCTCCAGAAGTGGAGACCCATCAAGAAGAATAAAGAAGACTGGAGAGTCCAATTCAGTGGACTTTAAACCCCGAACCTTCGCTAGAGGTAACTCGGTAGTTATCAGTATTTATTTTTGCACTTTATATTTATTTACTCATGCATAGGAAAACAAAATAAAAATTAGCATCATCACTGCATCATAAAATTAGCCTCATGTAATTAATATTTACGAACCCCATAAGTATTATTTACTATGGCAACAAAAACATATAAAAAATTCATCATTAGAATCCTCGTTTTCTATAGTATCATAAAAGCAATTTTCTTTCACATACTTGCATTGTACAAATACGGGAGACATACGGACCCACAAACACCTGGGACCCACATTTTATCACTTCAAATTATCACATGCACTCACAATCACTCAATCCACCTACCACCACATGCAACCGTCGGCATATACTCCAAAGAATGGGAAATTGGGCAGGGTAGGTAGGAGAGAAAGTTTGAAAGAAGTGGGTCCAAGGGGGGACCGGTCGGTCCCACCACTAGACCGACCGGCCATCCTCACCTCCCCCTATAAAAAGGCAAGCACTCCTCACACTCTCCACACACTCCACTCTTCATAAACACTAGTCTCACTTCGAAATCTGAAATTTCAATTTCGAATTCACTTCACTTCATTTGGGGTAGTTTCTGAGTGAGTGAAGATACGAGAGAATAGAGGAAGAAACTTTGAGCTAGTAGCAAGAAGAAAGGGATAGTTAGAGCAAGCAAGAAAATTGATTAAGAGAGGGGAAGTGTTGTCCAATTAGCTAATGAACTAGGAGAAGTTGAAATTAAAGTGCCAACTTGAATGACTGACTCTTGGACTACTGACTTTTGGACCACTAACTCTTTGACATTTATTTGCTCTAACCCTCACTTGTTCCACTAGTTTTGTCTGTGTGCTCTCTTGTTTTTGCAGCAAAAATGAGCAACTTTTTGAGAAAGGCGAAGACACGTTCACATTCCGATCAACGAGAAGCCGTTCGCGAGCTGGCTCATCACAAGGAGGTTCGGACATGGATAATTCGTCCCTGCCTTGATCCTCTACCACGAGCCAGTTCGAGCAACGTGATCTTCTTCATGAGAGGCACATCAAGCTCCAGACAACCTACGAGAAGGACCTGCTCAAGCAATACCGAGACAAAGAGTACACCCATACTCCTACCTTTGATTCACAATTTCTTTGAGACATAGGTATGGACTCTGAGTTCGATCTAGTCTTTCATAATATTGGGTGGGAGAACACTTGGGAACTTACCGAGGAGGGTTATAGATTGCTTACACTAGAATTTCTTTGCTCTCTCTCTTCGGACGACACTTATGTCTACTTTAGGCTGTATAATGAACCTTTCACTCTCACATGGAAACAATTCAGTCTAAATTTGGGCTTTCCTGAAAATTGCACTATAGACATAGATGTTGCCTTGAGAAACTTTGATAGAGATATCTTTTGAGAGGACATTACTAGCAAGAAAACAGATCATCACCCCTGCACTAATGATATACACAATCCCACTTTAAGAATAATGCACAAGTGGCTAGGATTCACTCTTTTTCCCAGGCAAGAGGGTCGTATTGCTGGAGTTGAGGAATTAAATCTTATGTATGCCATGGTCAAGAAAACTAACGTCTCACCCGTAAAACTCATGGTGGACTACTGGCCATACATCCACACTCTGCAGGGCCCCATATCTATCACTTCTTGGGTTACTCGTCTCGCTGAAAAATTAAACTTAAATGGAAATATTGTGTACATCTCCGCACCATGACCAATAATAGGTTTCTACTTCTTTAGTCAAGCACATCTCATAAAGAAAAGGAACAACAAACTCTACATGCAATATAAAGGATATACAAATGAATATGAGTTGCCAAACAAATCACTTGGTCTATATGTCGTGGAAACTTTTGTGCCAGACTTGCAGAGACCTGGCGCGGGAGTGAGAAGGAGCCCCTCCGCAAGATACACCAGAAACACTGCCCCAAGATATCAAGGAGAAGATGCTGCACCACCTGGACCGACTTACACTCACTATCAAGGATTCGAACGAGCTGGACCATCTACATCGCACCATCAAGCCTGGGAAGACACTACCGCCTACGAGCCACATACACCACAAGGTTCATGGGGACAAGGAAACTTTCACAATTACACTCCACCACAATGCGAAGAGGATACGATGTATGACTTCCAGGGAGGACGTATGTCTTTCTCTGGGAGAGGCGTTCATGATGCCACTCATCATCCATACTCCTACCATGCCACCCATGGTTACCCAGAACATCAGCCATACCACCATTCTTCGTACCACAGAGAGCCCTACTTTCAGAGCATCGACACTCGTCTCACTCATCTTGAGACGGGTCAAGAAGACATGCGCCACACTCTTGAAGAGATACATCATCAAGGCGCCCAGACAAACGAAAACTTCTGCTACCTCTTCGGACACATGGGAATTACTCCACCTCAGCCGCCACCACCGTACAAGTGAAGCCAGCTTGGGGGAAGACCCCCTATTCCCGAGGTAAGTATGCTGTACCCCTCTATCTGTTATTTGTTTGAGTCTAGTATTGTTAGCTAGTTTTTGTTTAGTACCTCTAAAGTACATAGCCTCAACTGCAGAATAATTCCTTTCAAATTTTTAATTGAAAAATCTCAAAAACAATGAAGAAATGATCTTAACCAAGGTGGGGATAGTTGAGAATTAGAGATGAAAAAGTCTGAGCTGCTATTTATCTTGTTCTTAGTTCCAATGAATCTCCAAAATTTAATTTTGAAACTTCAAACACATGATGAGAACCTGTATGACATAATTATTCCTACCTAAAGCCTGATAATAAATCATGCATAATTTAAGGCTACCTTCTTTGTTCTAAGTTTTTAGCTATGGTAAGAGAGATTTATCATGCCCTAAAGATCAAGCTTCTATAAATATAAAAGATTCACTCTTCCGAAGTAGTGTTGTGTTAGAGGCATGGGACTATGCAAAAATATGATAAGGAGGAAAGAAAAAGGGACAAGTGTCCAATTACCTCAAAAAGAAAAAAAGGAATTGTGATAAAAATATGAAAGGAAAAAGAATGATAGCCCATGGTCCCTCTAATTACAATATGCCAGTAAGAGTTGACAAATTTAAAAGTTTCAAATACTTGATCTAAGGGTATGACATTTCTCTCCCTAAGCTTTGAATTTGACTTAGTAAAGTGTGCTATTATTCTAAATATACATATATATAATATAATTGAGAGATGTCATACAGGGATTCTTTGAGCTTTTATTGTGAAAACCTTACAAAACTCCGGAGTAAAGTCCGAATGAGGAATTTGAGACATAGTGCTTGACTTGATTGTTTCTGACTTTCAATTATTCTGAACTAAGGTAAAAGATTAGATCTCATTGGTAAAAGGAACATGTGAAAATTCTTCCAATTTCTTTTCAAGAAAGTTTTTGGTTGATGGTTTGTATTTAAGATGGATATTAAAGTAGTTTACAGATTTACTCTCAGAACCCGATGTTTGCTAAGGACTAGCAAAAGTTTAGCTTGGGGGAGTTTGTACGATTATTAACTATGCGAACACAAGCTAATGTGCCCTTCCTTGTGAGTGATGAGTGATGAGGGTATCAACGGGCAACATGTCTCTTGGCTGTGTTGGTGTGCAGGTGCGAAGCTCGGAAATAGTGGTCGAAGGTGAGGTGAAGGTCAAGTAGAGACGTGCCATGCCGACGGACCGAGAGCGGTGAAGGGCGGACGTGAGGCTTGGATCGATGGACCGGGAGACCTGAGGAGCAGCTGTGGTACATGTGGCATCGACAAGCAAGAGCACATGGGGATGTGCGGTGCATCGGCCGAGTCGGGAGGAAGGTGATGGTGTCGTGACACTTGGCGGGAGGCCGAGAAGGAAGGCGAATGCACTGTGCCCGGTGTGGAGGCTAGACATGCTCCAGCATCGGTGCTGGAACTCGGGGTGTGCGAACCACATCCCGTCTATGGTGCGGGTTTGGTAGTGGAGCCTCAAAAAAACCTACCCTCGATGGTTTCTGAGTTTGGGCCTCAAAACTTGGGGTGGCGGGTTTCCGAGTTTGGGCCTCAAAACTCGGCATGGACGGTTTCTAGGTTTGGGCCTCAAAACCTGGGCATGCGGGTTTCTGAGTTTGGGGCACAAAACTCAGCCAGAGGACAGGTTTCCCGGTTTCGGCCTCAAAACCGGGGGGAGGTCCAGGTTTCCCGGTTTCGGCCTCAAAACCGGGGGGGAGGTCTGCAAAAAGGACGGTCGACGCGTGGCGGCGTGGAGAGGCTGGCGCGGCGGCGAAGCTATCCACGAGGAAGGCGCGGCGGTTGACAGGACGGCATGTGGCGACATCCTGAGGCTTGCGTCGAGGCGAAGCTAAGGATGAGGAAGGCGTGTGGCCGTCGGATCAACTACCAGCAGAGTTGGACCGGGATACCCCTAGGGTTGGCCGCTTCACTCTTGTATCTAGGGGTAGAAGGGAACTATTGTACTTAGGCTATAAATAAGAGAGGCGCCCCTCCTCTCACTTTATCCTTGCAACATTTGTTTCCTGAGCTTTCTCTCTCTAGCCTCCGCTTAGGTTTCAATCATACCTCACTGTCTGTGATCCGCAGAGTGGACAATTCCTCTGTGTTCTAGAGTTTATGAGGAAGTGAGACTGTAATCTCACCTCTTGTCTCATGGGTTTAAGACACGGTTGAAATCTCAGATTGATTTGTGTCTTTGCGCTGAGTTCTTCGCATTTTAGTTTTCTGCCCCTCACGGTGATTTGCTTCGTTCTTCCTCACTGTGAGTTGGTTTTTGATTTCGCTTGAACTAAGTTGCTCTAGATTGTAAGGCGCATCTTCGCACCAAAGGAATTCATTTCTGACCTCACGAGCTAGTAGATCGATTAGTTTTTGGATTGGGATCGTGTTCTTTCCCTTTTGACCCGAAATTCTTCGATTCACTGATTTGGAGTTAGCCTCGAGCCAAGATCTCCTAGGAGTAGCTCACTAACATCCTTGTGACCTCTCAGATTGAGTCTTAGCCCTAGAGCTACTAATTCGAAGGAGATCACGTTGAATCGTCAAAGAACTGTGCTGTTTTCGGGGGCATCAGACGCTGGTCACGGGAGCATCAGACGCTGCTGTTCATAGCATCGGACGCTCCGGTGACACATGTCAGTTCTGGTGTTTTTAAGTGGACATCGGACGCAGGGCATCAGACACGTCCATTGATCATCGGACGCGCCAGAGCCTGAGCATCGGACGCTGAGCTATTACTGTAGCAGCGTCCGATGGTTATGCAGTAAGGTTCCAGAAAGAACCTGTTTGCATCGGACGCGTCCGTTGGGTTGGAATCGGACGCTGTCAGCATCCGATGTAGTGACAGATTCACTGTTTCATCCACGGTTCGTTCGTCCGACTTTGGATTTGGTTTCTGGCTTTTGCGTTGGACTTCTAGGGTTGTGTAGTATCTCGCTGTGCTTCTTGGAAGCATCCATCCTGCATCTAGGGTCGTGGATACTAGCAAGCCCGAGTTTTACTTTTGGGGTGACTTTCTGGGACAAGGGCTATCTATTTCACTAGTTGAAATTTGAGGCTCCCATTCACCCCCTCTGGTCGCCAATTCAGTCCTTCAATTAGTATCAGAGCCGGTTAAGGATCTTCTCTACCTTAATTGGTTTCGGATCCTAAGGGCGACATGGATCGAGGGAACGGCAAGGCTCCCTCTTTCGATGGGACGAACTATCCCAATTGGAAGATTCGGATGCATGCTTATCTCAACAGCATCGCATCTTCTGTGTGGGAGATATGCGAGGATGCGAATTACGTGGTTCTTGCGGCTCGAGTTGGTCAGCATCAAATTGACCAACACGAGGCCAACTCTAAGGCCCGTAACGCGCTTTTGGCCAATATCTCCCTTCCTGAGTTTGAGCGTGTTTCTGAGCTTTAGACTGCTCGAGAGATCTGGGTGAAGCTTCAGAGCTATCACGAGGGGTTTTGATGGTCCTTAATGTCAATATTATACCATCAACTAATGCATATAAAGATTTGAAATGAACAACAAAGCATAGTTGTAGGGTTTGAAACTAACAAGTTCCATGAGTTTTGGTGCTCTCACTTGTTTTGTAGGACATCCATGTTTTACCATATAAAAGTATCTCAAATTATGAATTGGAGTGCACCATTGCGAAGGGCTCGTCGAGACGATCAAAACGTACATATCATTTGCTATATTCGGAGTCCCGGATGAAAAGATATTAATTTCACAACGAAATCTGCAAAAGAAGAATCTAGAAGACACCAGAAGACACCACGAGGCGGCCCGCCACGTGGGCCCACTGGGCCAGACCGACCAGTCCCACTTCATGACCGACCTGTCGGCCCCAAAGGCCGTTTCACCTCCGCCTTCTGGAACCTTCTTCCACAGCCTCCTAGGATGCATCTCTACCGTCCCTGAAGTCGGTTTGATCCAACGGTGGGCGATAAACATGACGCGGATCGATGACATGGCGATTCCTTGCCCCCTACTCCATCCAGGACTATACAAGAGACCCCAGGGGCGCCCCAAGAGCCATCTCCATCTTCATTATTCATGTCCACATCAGAAACTAGGGTTTCAAATAGAAGTAGAGGTCACTCTAGATGAATGTCTTCTAGTTCATCTAGATCTAGTTCTTCTAGTTCTAGTTCTAGTTGTCTAGTTCATCTAGTTGTAATTAGAGATCGGATTAGAGAGAGAAGGAGAGAGCTGAGGAGGAGCCAGATTTGTCGGATCTTCCTCGACATTGTATTGGTGCAGCATCTGGTTCGTCTTCAAGTTATCTCCAGGTTCTTCATTTATCACTTCTAAGGATTATATTTAATTTCAGTTCTTGCTTTATTTTATTTACTGGATCTCCGCTCATATTGAGTGCTCTAATTATGATATCTTATTAGTATAGACATGGTGTCTAGACTAGGGTTTACCTGAGTTTGCGCCCAATCCTCTGGAATAGTTGTGGTAGCCCTAGAGGTGACAGCTCTGTCAGGTCTTTGTAATCCACCACGTTAGGGTTGGTGTTCTCGTAGAGCTTTTGGCAGCCTTCCCCCAACTACCTTCTTCCCAGTCTTTCTCGAGAGTTGGAAAGGACCTGTTGCTCCGAAGTAAGTAGAGTATAGTAAGCCTTTAATTAGATAGACCAGCTTAGAAAACCTTATATCCCTCTCTAACCACATTATCATTCTTTTCTTGGACGTTCTTAATTCTTCTAGTACACTTCACGTTCCCCGTGGAAATCGATACCCTGGAATACTCTCGGGTGAAAGCTACATCGGTATCTGTGCGCTTGCGGATTTTTGTGTGTGTGTTTAAAATACCCAACTAGCTTTCTGGCGCCGTTGCCGGGGAACGGTAGCTGTTCTAGAATCGAACCAGGATCGTCCGTGTTTCTTTTCTTTTACCACCTTTTTCTTACCACCACCTTACCTCACCACCACACTTCTTACCACATGGATTTCACTCCTATCTTAAAATTCTTTGCTCCAAAGGGTGACTTGTTGGAGCCTCCACCATCATCACACCCCATTCATATAGTTGGCTATGAGCTTCGCCCTGCTCTTATAGCCATGGTTCAGGAAAAATCCTTCTCTGGATCAGAAGACGAAGATCCATACACCCACCTTAGGGAATTTGAGCAATTGTGTTCTTGTCGGACTATTGCTGGCATGACACAAGAGACCATAAAATGGAAACTATTCTCGTTCTCCCTTTTGGGAAGAGCAAAAAAATGGTATGATCATTCTGTAAGGGGCACAAATGGAAATTGGGATGAACTTGGGACAACTTTTGTCTTGCTTTCTTCCCTCTTTTTCAAATAACTGATCTTAGAATTGAAATTCTTTCATTCAAACAAAAAGAGAAGGAGACACTAGGAGCAGCTTGGGCTAGGTTCAAACACCTTACCAATTCAGGCCCAAACCCATCCTTACCAGACCATGTGCTACACTTTCACTTTTATTGTGGTCTTAACAAGGAAGCTGCTCTACATATCAATTTAGCTTTTGGAGGATCATTCTCACATAAACTTGTTAGTGAAGGAGGAGACATCCTAAATAAAATCCTTGAAAACACTCCTGACACTGGCATTTTTTACGAATTCCCAGAAGAAGAAGTCGAGCCTAATCCCGACCAACACGAGGAGGAACACCCAACCAAATTTGAAATTCCTTCAAATCCTTCTAATAATTTGGTAGTCACGGAACCTTCTCTAGAGAAAACACCCTACACTTTAGAAAATGATGAACCCTATCCTTCGGTGTTCTTCTCTCAAATCGAAGAAGATGATATCAAAGAGCATGAAAGCTACTTCATAAACACCTTTTTAAATCCATGCTCATATAAAACATCTCCTGATTCAATTGGTGTGTCTAACATCGCCACACTCGAGATTTTCAACCCCCTCACACTTTCTGTTTATAAAAACTTCAAAAGGGTGGTTGTAGCTGCATATGTTTATCACAAATTTTGTAGATCTCGTCGTGGTCTTAAGTTGGTGTTGGAGGGGAAACCACTTCACCAAATCACATCTTGAAGGTTTACCCAGGACAAGCTCAGTGTCCTAAAACAAGCACTTTTCAGATCAGTGTTCACCTTCTTGCTACACTGCCCTTGTGTAATGAGCAAAGAGATATAATTGTTAAAATATTCCTTCGGGTATTCTTGTCACTAACCTTTGCAGGTCTGGAGCAAAAATGTTTGAAGGAACGACAAACACAAGGTATGTACAACTAATCATCATGCAACATTGAATTACATTCATCCAATCTTGATTTTTGCAAAATCCAAGTTTGGGGGATACACTTTGTAAGAACATCTCTTAACATGTTGCTATATTGGTTGTCCCTACCTTTAAGACATGCTCATGTGCTATACATTACTCATCCTCTCTCATCACCATTTGTGTAAATCTAGTTAATGCTTTAATGCTACCCTCTTTTGCTATAGTATATGTTTAGGTTTGAAGTACTTTCATACATCTCTTAAATGAAGCTTGGTGCCTAGTTTAGGAGTGGTGTTCTTGCTTTCAAAGGCCTTTTAATTTATGCATGCTTAGGTTAAAATGCCCTCTTAAATCAAATTAGACGTGGTGTCTAGGTTGGTTTTTGAGCTGATAGTATGCTATAGTGGATGTTGGATATTTTGTTGGACTAACCCCTGCAGGAGAACTTTCAATATCAATTTGGGAAAGTCTTGAGATGAACTCACACTGGAGATGAAGAGACACATGAACTTCAACAACTTGCGCAAGGGAGACACAGCTCACTGATCATGGAGAAATAAGATCCGTAGAACAAGACAGAAGATGAGTGCCACAAAACAATACCTATAATTAAAGCACTCACTCCATGGAAGTAGGTAAACAAGTCTAAGTTGGGCCACTAAAAGACAAAGACCATCATGGGGGCATTCGTCTCTGAATCCTCCGATTAAACAGTACAAACACAAGCAGTGAGAACTTATCGTGTCTTCTAACACAAGAGCTAGTTTGGGGGATGAAGTGGAATGACTTCAACAACACCAAGGTCTACAAATTCAACACATTGTTGTTGAAGAAATTTGGGCATCCACCTTCCTCACAAGCCAGCTTGGGGGAGACATAATTCCGTTGTCTAGATCTGCTTAAATGGGAGGACGGAGAAATCCTGCCTCAACACTTTGATCAGTACAGGCCATTGGATGCTATCCCAATCAAGAAGAAGAATATGATCGACCAATCATTCTTGGAAGATCATTCTTGAAAACCTTCAATGTTGTCATCTATGTCAGAACTAGAGAAATCCACTTTTTCTTTGGCCAAAAGGTTCACTGCCTCTTCAACAATTACACCATTTATGAGCAGCCAAAGAAAACCAAGAGAAGACGTAGACTCAACCGACAAAGGAAGAACCAACTACCAGGAATTGAGGGGATATCATAAAGGATGAAGCCACTGCACCACAAGAAGTAGAAGATGGAGAGACAATACCTAAGCATACAAATCAAGAAAATAGTTAACAAAGTCTCCATCATCTGGATCTATTGAAGACAAGACTCAGCTGGCCCACTGTGAGATAAGCAAGAGAAGACAAGTTATTCATGAAGAACAACGAGCCAGACAAGAGAAGCTTCCACAAGGTGGTTTGACACATCACTCTTCAATGATAAAGGTAACATCTCAAGGTATGTAACCATCACTTTAAAAGCTTCTCCT